>CM061138.1:24332788-25532788 GCA_030789695.1 Scilla litardierei | reverse complement strand
ACTGTCAAATGGACATGCAACTGTAAATACTAAACCATTCGAATGACTAGCAAACTAGGATGAAGCCCAGACAATGCAAGTTACACACAGTCGACTGATGAACAAATCACAGGCGACTGTTAGAGGACAGTCGATTGTAAATGTATCGTCAGTCGACTGTACCATAAGCTCAAGTATGAGTCAATCAAATGATGACTTGGGCAGTGCACCACAGTCGACTGTAGAAGGCTCGACATGCGACTGGAAATCACCCAGTCGACTGTAAAACCTTCATCAGGCAACTGTAGGAGAGCCAGAGACTCCAAATGAGTCTTCGGTCAAGATGAGCATATTGGGTTGGATTCTATGATAATCCTAAGGCTCACTAAGATGGTTAAATGCATATGCATGAATGAGTAGACCATCTATCAAGGCATTACATCAAACCTAGACTCAAAAAGAGAGAAAGCAATAAATGAAATTACATGGATTACAAAGCTTTCATTGGAGTCTATGGCTTCAATCTGGATGCCTTGATGCTCCCCATCATCTCTAAGCTTTGGCACCCCTTGAGTCCAAGCTTTACGTTCTCCACTTGATGTCCATCCTTTGCACCAAGTGTTTAGTCTCCAAAAATGATATTTTTGAAATGTAACTATGAGACTAAAACAAGAGAGTCATTAACAACAATATAATGTTGTGATCATCATCAAAATAACATTGGTATGAAACACCAATACTCAAAACTTTTAAATTTTGGTTGTGGAAATAATTTTTTGGGTGACAAAGATTTCGTAGGAGAAAATCTTAAATGAACTGTACCCGCGGGCATGGGTTATGACTAGTTAGTATATATTGTATATTTACATTATCATTATCATCATGAACATGTTTGGTGGTATGACGCTGTGTAGTTATGCGAGAGGTCCCTAGTTTGATTCTTGTAACTTTGCTAAAATGAGGTTTTTTCTTCATATTTTTAACCATAAAAATAATTTAAAGCGGCTTTATATAGGATGGGGGTTTTGAACCGGCAACCTCAAACCTTTCAACCTAGGCCCATACCACTAGACTATCTTTTCTTACTGTATAGAATGCGCACATGTGTTATTTGTACAATACAAAATTTGGCCGCACTTACCAAGTGCGGCAAAATTGTGTAAGATATACACCCCGACCAACTCGCCACCTGGGCCACACTTTCCAAGTGCGGCCAATTGGTTTGGTTGCAATTGGCTAGGCACACTTGGCAAGTGCGGCTAAGTCCAAACTTGCTCCGTTAGCGACGAGGGGTGCCAAGTCAGCGCAAATGAGGTTTTTTTGTCTTTTTAACCAAAAAATAATTTAAAGGGGTTTTATAGAGGGGGGTTCCAAACCCGTAACTTCAGGCCTTTCAACCAAGGCGTGTTCCAATAGACTACTTTTTCTTGGTGTATACAATGTGCATATGTATTATATGTACAATACACAATTTGGCCGCACTTACCAAGTGCGGTCAAATTGTGTAAGCTATCCACCCGACCAACTCGCCAGCCAGCCACACTTGGCAAGTGCATCCAATTGGGTTGGCCGCACTTGGCAACTGCAACAAAGCCCAAACTTGCCCTATTAGCGGCGAGTGGCGTCCAGTCAACATCATTGGTCACTGACAGGACAAAATTTGGTTGGGCAGGCTAAATATTTTTTGGTGTTAAGAAACCTAAAAAAAGTAACCATTGCATGAAGCCATGGTCCTCTATTTATTTATCAATAGGGAATACCAACGGGCATGAACTCCAAAGGTCTCTATTATATCAACTAATGGGGATTAATAGAGGGATAAAGGAGTGTAGAGGCCAAAGGCCTCCCTCACTCATACCACTCTCCCTAATCCGTCCATTACTTTGGTCTTGGCGTATAAATCTGGGGGTGGATACTTCTGGATCCAGAATAGTCGTGTTTGCCTCGTTAAAACCTTGGCTGTGGAAAACCCATTGGGAAAAACCAATAGCTTACGGAAAAAGAGTGCAACCCACAGGCTACTCCCCCTGATCCGTACAAGTCTTATGCGTGTAGGTCTTTCAGCTTTCATTAGAGGTGGACACTTCAAGGTCCAGAGTTAAATGAGGTTCCCTCATTAAAACCTTTGGTTATGAAAAACCCAATGGGAAAACCCATAGCTAAGGAAAAAGAATACAACTCTACTATCAACTCCCTCTGATCTGTACAAGCTTCAGGCTTCCAGATCTCATATGTGTCTATATAATCATTTCATATTCATCTATACATCTATCATGTTCTGAAAGCAAATACAATCATCAATCATCTATACAAGTTTCACTTATATCTAGCGGCTACTGGAAAATAGTGGCGCTCAGGAGTGATATGATCTTCGAAGTTTGGTAGATGACTCCACGTATGTATTCTTTTACTGGGTCTACACCGTGTCTGCAAGGTACTGCTGGACCTGAATGAGCGTATTCTAGATATGCTTTTTAGATGATGAGCTTCTCAGAAGATGTAGACTTTTGGAGGATGATGCATAGATCTTTAGGAGGTGCCCTTGGAAGTTACGCAGAAGCAGCTTATCCTTGGTCCAGTGGTGCTCTCCAGGGCAGCACTGTATCTGTCTAACAGCTTTACTGCAGACGTCCTCCTAGAGACACGTGCAGTTGGCAGATAAAGGAGCGTAACTAGTACACTATAACTAGGATCTTCGGGTCCTAGAATGTCCTCCCCCTCTTCCAACGACCGGAAGGCGTCATAAAAAAGCATGCATTTTTAATAGATTGCAAATGGACATCTTTCTTCATAAACTCATGTTGTATGAAGAATATGATAGGTATAAAAGGATTCCACCACGAAGGTATTTAATTTGTAAGCCAAGACAATACCTTGTTTTGCCTAGGTATTTCATTTCGAAGGTATGCTTAAGACTATCAGATATATCAATGGTCTCTGTAGGACATACTATTAGATTTAAGTCGTCCACATATACGGCGACTAATACAAAGCCTGTCACTGTTCTTTTTAATATAGATACATGTGCAGATTTCATTATTAGGGAATCCTTGTTCAGCAAGGAATTCACTAAATCTGTTATACCACATTTTTCGTGATTGCGTAAGATCATGTAATGATCTTTGAAGCCTTTATAGGGGAGACGTTCATACGTCTCTCTTTCATATCTAGGGGTAGAGTATACCCTTCTGGAAGTTTCATATCGATCTCTATATCTATATAGCCGTATAGATATGCAGTCACAACGTCCATGAGCTGCATTTCTTGGCTTTTCCAGAGACATTTAGGCGTAGTATGAACTAGGAAAATGATCACATTTCCTTCATTTCTTATTCTTATGAAAACCCAACTTATATTCGACAGGTTTTACACATTCAAGTGTATGGACTATTGGTCCAAAGACTTTGCTTTTCAAGAGTAAATCTTGCTCTACTCTTATTGCCTAGTCCCACTTTGGCCAATCTATGTGTTTATGCTATAGAAAAGTGGGTTGACATCATCGTCGTATTCGGCGACGTGAACAGCAATAACGAAAACAAAATCGACGACGACGACTGTGCTATATCTGTCCAGTACCTCGCCAGTACGTACATTATGTAATGATGTTTCTCTTATTGTTTCCTCTGCAGTGGAAATCAGGAGGGGAGAGGTCGCTGGTCTGAGCTCAGCATCCTGTGGAGGGATTATTTTAATATCTCCAGAAATCTTCCTCTTTCGAGAAACTTTATCTTTTGAACCTGGCGGACGTCCTCTTTTTAATTGAGGTACAACCAATTCTGTTGCCGGTGGATTGCATCCATCTTTGGGGATGTCAATCCTAGCTGGCATGTTGGCAGGAGGGGCGTGTGAACGAATAAGCTTATGGTTGTCCGTGAATTTATCCGCCAATTCATGTACATTAGTCTGAATGTGAAGGATCTTCTGGATCTCATCTTCACACATAAATAGTATGCGGATCATAACGAGATTATGACTTTTGTGTCCCATGATATGGTCTGAGAATCTTCAGGCTTTCTTAGACTGCGTACCTATTTTAATGAGACGTTGCTAATCCAATTTACAATTATCAAGACATGGTGCTATAGGGACATATATTAGCACATCCAAACACTCTCAAATGAGATATGTTTGGTGGTGAACCATAAGTAAGCAGCATCAGCAATAAGATATGGCCACAAGAGGGCCGTATCGTGATAAGCGATGCGAAATGCAGTATGGTGTATCCCTAAAAATCCACAGGCAACCGGGATTTAACAATAGACGTGAAATCCATTGGAGTCTCTTTATCAGAAACTCTGATAACCCATTCCGAGTATGAACATGCTACATGATGTACAATTTCAATGACAGTTACTTGGCAGTAGTCTTGAAAGACATGTGTAGTGAATTCATCCACATTATCAGCTTTTGAGAAAGCTAGGTTGCGGGTGGACAAAAAGGCACACAGAAGACCATCTAGTAGATGCATCTATCAGTACAATGAAGTACCGAAATGAGCCATTTGCAGGGTGAATAGGCCCTCAAAGGGCACCATGTATTCTCTAATGCTGTGTTTGGATAGTGGGAAAATAAAAGAAAGAAAAGTAAAAAGAAAAGGAAAGAGAAAGAGAAAGCAAAGTAAAACGAAACAAATTTCCATTTCATGTTTGGTTTGGTTGCTGAGGTAGAGAAAGAAAAGTAAAACATCACTCCGGTTCAAAGCTCAACAGGGCCATGCTCAAAATCAAATTACCATCTTCATTCTCCTCAGTTTCCAAATTCACCTCAGACCCACCATTTTTACCACCCAAATCATCAATTTCCGCGGTCAAAATCTCATCTTGATTAACCAATTTCAAACCCCCCAATCTCTGCCACCTTCTACTGCATAAGCTTCAGCATATTGATGAACACATTAGCGTCAGTTTCTGCTTCAGCCTTGGAAGCTACACCAGCTCCGGTGAGATGGCGGCGACAGCGCTAAGGTCGGAGCGGATGATGGAGATGATGTGGTGGAACCGCGCGGCTTACGAGGCCTACTCCACCACGGACGACGACGACGTCTTCGCCAAAGGGGTTGACATGAATCAAGGGAAGGATCAGCCGGTTGAAAGGCGTCTCATATGTCTTCAACGTCAACGGTGCCGTCGCTATCACCAACTCCACCAGCTCTCCGGCCATGAGGTCTTCCGTTGCCCCCACCCATCTTCAACCCTCTTCTATTCGACGGAGGCAGGCAGCGGTGTCGAGGATGTCAGGGTCTCCATCAGCGTCGCCGGAAAGGAATCACCGATCTCGTCCCTCGCCGTCTGCTGCCGCGCTCCTCCAGTTCATGGGGTTGGCGGTGGGAGGAGGCTAACGTGTGCCTGCACTGTGGTTGAAAGTTCATGAGGGAGTTGGTGAGATACCACGCGGCCGTCGGGAGGGTCAGCGATGATGTTTTCTCTCATTTTCCACTGGGTTGTGAGGGGAAAATCTGGGAGAAAATTTTAATTGATTTTTTTCCTTCATTTTCCCTCCTTTTATTTTTCTCTTTCATTTTCTTTCTAACCAAACACAAGGAAACCAATTTCTCTTTCATTTTCTTTCACTTTCTTTCCTTTTCCTTCAAACCAAACAGACCCTAAATGAAGCCAAGAGACTCTAATCCCACTTTCAGTAGGGAATGTCTCTCAATAAGTTTTTCTTTATGACAAAAGTGGACAAGGAAAATCAACCTTTTGAAGAATCTTCAGGTTCTCCAATGGATTCATTTGATGATGCGTCCATCATCGCTGATCTAGGATGACCAAGTCTATTGTGCCAGAGTTGAAAACTCTGGCAACGAAATGCACTTCTGGTGCTCAGTCAATTTGGCTTTTTATAGGATGAATATCTGTAATGATAGGGACCCGACGGGGGTCCAACGAATCGTTTGTAGATGGTCTTCTGGCCATCCGTTTTGACGAGTTATATAAGGATATTCAATATTATTATCCATAGTTTCTAATGTATGTTCGTTTTAAACGAAATATTCTTAAAACTTGGGAGATTCCTATATGATTAAGGTGAGAAATTTGCATCTTATAGTCTCGTTGTATGTAGGAGAAATTTTAATTCTTCACTAGTGCATCTAAGCACTCTCCATAATATATCACATTTCATCTATATATCAGAATGAATAGAAAATCTAAATATGCATTCATACAGTTCCAAAAAGGAAATACAGATGAAGGAAACTAGTATTTAAAACGCAAAGAAAAAAGCAAACAAAGATACATGTCCTAGAGGTGGCGAGAAATGCGATAGTTTCTGGACCAATGTCCAGTCATGTCACATCTATGGCATTTGTCCTCCCAGTTCTTATTTGGAATTTGCACTGGATCAGTGTTCTTACTTTTCCATGTGAAGTTTTTCTTCCCATTGTTGTTGTTCTGGGGTGGTGCTCTTGCTGGCTTCACTTCAGTTTTCCCTTTGTTCTTTCTAGCCTTCTTCTTGTTTTTCCACTTCTAGGGAGAAACATGATGGGCTCCAGGGAGAGGAGCAGTACTAGCAGGGCGCAGATTATGAGTGGCAAGTAGTAAGTCTCTATTCCGCTCTGCCTTAAGAATGCAAAAGAGCAAATCCGAGACCTTCGTGAAGTTACGTTCACGGTACTGTTACATGAGGATGGCATCTTTCTCGTGGAACGAGGTAAATGTCTTTTCCAACATGCGGTGCTCCGAGACTTCTTCACCACACAACTTCAGGCGTGAGGTGATATTATGAAGTGCTGAGTTGTACTCAGCAACAAACTTATAGTATTGAAGACAGAGATTTTCCCACTTATAACTGGCACGTGGTAGTATGACATCAATTTGATGACTATAACGTGCCTCTAGCGCTGTCCACAACTCAAGAGGGTCTTCTACCGTTAAGTATTCGGCCTTTAAGGTCCGATCTATGTGTCTTCTGATATAGATAATGGCTTTCGCCTTATCCATGTCGAAGAAAACAGTAGTAGAACTGGCAGGGTCGCTGCAGGGGCCTTGCTAGCAGTTGTCTCGGCTCCTGCGGGGGCCAAAATTGAGTGAAGGAGTGCCATTGAACGCAAGTGGAACTTCAGATCCACTCGCCAGCTCAGGTTGTTCTTTCCTGCTGCGTCAAGGACATCGAAATCGACGCTAGCCAATTTTGCCATTTATCTCTAGATCAAAGATCTAGGAAAATCGATAGAATGAATCCCCGATTTTAATGCCCCGTGGAAATCACCGCAACGGATCACTGTAACCAAAGATTCCAAGGGGTCGAGACTCAACACGCAGAACTTGCCGTAACTAAGATTCCTAAACGCGGTGAGGGTGATGTGAGGGGATAAAAGGAGAAGCTCAAGAACGAGAGCTAAAGTGCTGAAAACATGTTAAGAAACCAAAAGAAAGAGAAACCATGACATGAAGCCATGGTCCTCTATTTATTTAGCAATAGGGAATACCAACGGGCATGAACTCCAAAGGTCTCCATTATACTAACTAATGGGGATTAATGGAGGGATAAAGGTGTGGGGAGGCCAAAGGCCTCCCTCACTCATAACAATTGGGTCGATTTTTCATTTTTGAAACTGTTTGTTTTCCCAAAATATTATTCTACGCTTACTCCTGAAGACAAGACCACAGAATAGCAAGAGAAAATAAGCAAGGGAATTGGTACACACACCGAACGTTCTACTTGCAAGCACAAACACTATTTATAAGTTTGGCATTCAAATTTTACACTTGTTTACCCGTGTCATCCCATCGCCCCCCGGGAATGGATTTTAGGATTTGGAATGAGCGGTAAGGAAGATGGTGAGTGTGGGGATGGTGGGCAGGGGAGGTCGGAGGAGGGAAAGCGACCGAGGAGGTCGAAGGGGGCAGGTCGGAGGAGGGAGTGGGCTGGGTAGTTGAAGGAGGAGGAGGAGGGGAATGTGAAAGATGAAGAAGGGATGCTGTTTATACTCACCACGCACATTCAAGGACGGGTGTGGAATTTTTGAATGATTATATACGAAGAGTAAATTTGAGTTGCAAATAGGTAAATAAGTGGCATGGGCGTAGGAGTAAATAGGGAATTTATAAATAGTGGTGGTGGGCGCGAGTAAATCGCCGGTGCGCGTAGCAACTCACTTGCCAAAAACATCATCGGGAAGCAGCCTCCCCATCCTTCCACTGCGACCACAGAATGTCCATTTCCTTTTACCGTCTTTGCTCACCGCGACCTCGCTTTCTGCTTCTCCCCAACCCAATCATGTCTCTCTCTAAATCAGACTCTGATTCTCTCCCGCTCTCCTCATCCTCATCCTCTTGTTCTTCCAATCTCGAGCTCGTCGGCGCTCGCCGATCCATCCTATCTAGCTTCGAGAGCCTCCGGAGGCCGTACCTGCCCTTCCCCCTCCTCGCATGGAACCGCCACGTGGAGACCATCTTCGCCGCATTCTTCCGGTCGCTTCCGGTGGTCACTCTCCGCCGGGAGTGCTTGAGGACCATGGACGACGGCGCCGTCGCCCTCGATTGGGTCTCCGGCGATGAACGCCATCTGCCTGCGGAATCTCCCGTTCTGATTCTTCTGGTTTGGTTTCGTACCTCTCTTATTTTTTGTTTTTTCGGGATTTATTACTTATATAAATTTGAGATTTTTTTCCGACTGTAGAAAGTGCGCAAGGTTGAGGTGTGTTTTCACCGTTTGAATATGAACTAGAAATTAACCATGCACATGGTACATGGTGATCCAAGGAAAACCCCTCACAGGGATGCAGCGCCCGTGCGCAAAGTGAAATGACATGGAATTGTGGATGTGTGGGTGGGTAGTGTGCGGTTGTAAAAAGGCGAAAAGTAGGGGTAATTTTTACTTTTAATGCAAAAATTTAAAAATATTTTAAAATTCAACCGAAAAAAATATTTACAGAGATCGACCAATTCTGGCCACGTCAGCGGTCAGTCGCGTGTTTGGGCGTTGATAGGGGATGATTTGACTTGGCTGCACTTGCCAAGTGCGGTCAAATTGTGTTTTGACAATTTGACCGCACTTGACAAGTGCGGCCAAGTCACCAGGAGCGCGGCTTCTATTAAGCTTTCAAATAGATTATTTGTATTCAATATATTAATGTGATATTTGCCTTGGTGGTAAGGTGTGTTGCCACAGTTTGGCCGCACTTGCCAAGTGTGGCCAAGTCATCAGGAGCGCGGCTTCTATCAAGCCTTCAAATAGATTATTTGTATATTAATGCGATATTTACCTTGGTGGTAAGGTTGGTGGGTGAGGCGTAGGAGGTTCTGGGTTCGAATCTTGTTGTAGACGCTTAATTAATTTTTTTAAATTTAAATCAAAAATAAATTTTATAGGGGAACACCAGGAATTGATCCCGGACCCATCTCGTCCAAACAAGAAGTAATACCACTAGGCTAACGACTTATTCATCATGCAACCTGCAAACATTCTATTTGAAGGCTTGACCGAAACTGCCCCCTAATGATTTGGCCGCACTTGCTAAGTGCGGCCAAACTGTGAAAACTCAATTTGGCCGCACTTGGCAAGTGCGGCCAAACTGGAAAAACTCAATTTGGCCGCATTTGGCAAGTGCTGCCAAGTCAAAGCATGTATAGTCAGCGCCCAGGCGCGTGCCTGGCTGCTGACGTGGCCAGAATTTGTCGATTTCTGGAATTTTTTGGTCACTTTTTAAAATATTTTTAATTTTTGTATTAAAAGTAAAAATTACCCGAAAAGTAGGGGCTTAAGTGCAAAATAATGCCGGAGGACAAAGTGAAAAAAGGACGATGACAAACTTGTAAATAGGCGATAGATAGAGGGTTGCTTGTATGAAAAATGGATGGCAGGAAAGCAATGTGCTCTAAAAGAACACTCAAGATTACATCCAAGCAAACACCCAAGCCCCGGTGGGCCCCACCTTGCTGATTTGGCCAAACCAGGGCCACATCTCTATCGACCTATTTGTCCTAGCCGGAAAAGCCTGTGTGGGAACCCCCCCATGTAATATAGATTATTCAGTGGAGTTAGCTTAAAAATTAGTTGAATGCATTTAAATGCAAATGATGGGGCATATGCATTCTCTTTTGTGTAGCTTAGCATGTAGATTCATAGTGGTAATTTTAGTTCTAGGGTTGTTACAGAGTTAGAGTTGCAACACTAACCACCAACACAACTACTTGTAAGCTAGCCATTGGGAGCTGACTAGTAGAAATGGCTACTTGTTGAATTTTGTGTCATTATTATCTGTATATTTGCTTTACCACTATTGTGTGTATGTGATATTACATACCGGAAGTCATCTCTTAAAAAAACCTCTTCACTTCAAACTGGTGTTACTTGGACACAAGAAACAGTGTTAAGTATTCTACTCACCTTGGACGTAGGACACAACAAAGTTTAAAATTAGGTAAGTGGACACGTTTATGTGCACTTTGTCCATATATTAAGGCTTGCTTCACTTTCCCATTTGACATGCTTCAGAAAAACGTGACACATGATTGGACGGCTGTGGGGTGGAAGAAAACTCTCATTAACCCTCCCGGTTTCTATTCTTCCTTTGAATTTCCTTTCTAGATATACTTCTCAGTTCTTTCCACTTTTAATTCCAACAGTATTCTTTCTGCCCTTTTTTGCTTTATATGAAATACTTTCTAGTCGATGGACATGGGGTTTCAAGTGTCCAAAAGAGTCTGCATATCCGACATGGCAAATTTCGCATATTTGAGGAGTTGGGTGTAGTCCATTCCCGGCTTTATCTAGAAACCAGATTGGGATGAGTCTGTTGAGTGGGTTAACGATCTCTTATTAACCTTATCGCACAAATAGAAGTGTGACATAATTAACACGCTATTTCCTTAGCTATAGTGAATGAGATCCTTGAGACGCCCATTGATATATCCAATCTGATCGATTTTGACATTCATTCATGGCTACCATCACCAGATAGGAATATCCCTTCAAGATCTTGCTACTAATCATTGTGTGCTGCCCTTTTTCCTCTCTACCTCTTCCATTTAAGCTCTGCACAACACCCAACATCCTATGTTCCTTGAAGCATACGATGCCACATATATAATTTTTTTTTTTTGGGGGGGGGGGAGGGGGGCTTGTTGATGCACTTCCTACTAATGCACGATGATGCACAATCATATTTACAGAAAAGTAGGGTCTGTACGATGGCACCTGAAACAATGGTATTTACTTGTCGATTGTACCTTTGCCTAAATTATTTGAGCAGCTTTCATCTGAACTCATTCAAAACATGAACCATACCTCTCTCATTGGTCATTGGTTACTTACTGAGATAGGTTGCCAAGAAGAACTACTCGATATTGCTTGGTTGATATGGAAGCATAGATGTGAGGTAGTCTACGCTGAAGTTGGATGTGACTAACATCTATTATAAAGCAAAATCCATGGTCTGTGGTTTTTGTGCAGCCGAGCAGAGGCCTCTTGTGCCTATAGTGGGAGACCAGTTGGGTTGGTCCATAATGGCGATTGCACCCTTTGGCAACTATCTTGATTAATGTCGAAGGCAAGGGCAGAACTAGGATTAGATGACCGGGGGCCGGGCGGCGTTGCTAGATGGCATACAAACTGTATTTGTAAAGTACATATATGCGATGATGTTCTAGTCGACGAGTTCAAAGAGATAATGAAGGTGTTTTACCATTACGTTTAAGTATTTGAGGTGACGAAGTAAACAACAAAGTAAATATGAAATTCACTGCTCAGGCCCAATGCAACGTATGTGTGAGGGATCGAGTAAGAAAGCCGAAAACAAAAACAAGTTTTAATTGCATGAGAACGAAAATAAGTTACGAAAATTCAAATCAAATTACTTTAAATAAGCAGCAAATTTTCTAATGCATTTATTAAACACAAAATCGTTCACATATTGACGAAGATATATATGAACGAGAAACTGACGCTGATTACATCATTAATTTGCAAAAAAAACAAAATTTTAAAAATATAATCATTGGGAATTGTCCAGAATTAATTAATATGTTAAATTTAAGGGAATGAAATAAGTGTGTTTAGTAACTAAACATTTTATATAGATTAAGTAACCATGACAATTTAAAAACTCTAATTAGAGATCATAATGTTTACTTGTATGATCAGACAATTCTCTGTATTACGAAATATCTATGTGAGAATTTAAGCTTAATTAACTAGGTTACATTTTTATTTAGACGTTTTTCTTTTCTCAATCGGACTCCGCTATGCTATAATTAAAAACATAAAGAAAGAAAACTAGCATAGCTTCAAATGAAAATCTAAAAAATTTTGCAGACAAATTTTAATGTTATTTTATCTAAAAATCTAAAAGTTTACTTAGACAATGCATCCAATTTTAATGTTATTTTATCTAAAAATCTAAAAGTTTATTTAGACAGTGCACCCAATTTTAATGTTACTTTATCCAAAAATCTGAAAGGTTTACAAAATCCCACTCAGGTGCTGTTCTTAGGAAAAAAAATAACAAAATTCTGCAACTTTTACAAAATACCATTCAGATGGTGCTCTTAGGAATCGAACTCACGACCATCTGGCTGTGGAGGGAACGGCCAACCACCATGCAACAGAACCAATTGTGTCTTTTGAGATGAATATTTTTACTTTTTCTTATATTGCGTGTCCGCTACTATATATGTAGACCTGTAAATTTTGAAAATTGGGGGGGGGGGGGGGGGGGGGGGGGGGCAAGTCCAAGTCCAACGTGGGTCCGCCCCTCCGCCCCTGGTCGAAGGTGCTATTCGTTCCACCCTTCTGGCATGGGCCTTAGTTGGAAGGATTAAAGAAGATCGTATTATATTCATCAAATCTGGGAAATTGCCAATCCACTTTCCAATTATAGTTGAAGTAACTCGACTTTTGAAATCAGTCCAATTGGCGATTGCATTTATTGTATCATGTCACATTTTCTCTAATGCTGATGTTTTGGTGAAGTGCATCTTGGATCCTTTCTCACCCACCAAGATCAGTTTGGCATCTTATTAATGAGAATATTTTAGTTATTAAAACAAAATCCTCAACTATCCATGCCATTCTTTCCGCACTGGCATAACAAAACCGCACACATGTTAGCATTGAAAATTGCTTTGGCCAAAGCTTTTGGTGAATGTCATTTCCATTATCTTCCTCCTCTCTTCTCTGCACTATGTATTGTGCCTTCTGGCTCCTGTTTTGATTGATAAAGCAATACGAGCTAGTTAAGCTCTTTACAAAAAAAAAAGAGACATGCAAATCTTTCTAGTTTTCAGAACCAATCATTTTAACTATTAATTTGTGGCAATGGCTTCAATTTTGTGAAGAAGGAGAAGTATTAATGCTGGGCAATGTCCACTCTTGGTAGCATGTAGTGTATGTTAGAGAAGTACTTGTAAGATATGAATTTGTAGAATTTCTGTGCAGGTAATCATATTTTTCAAGCATATGTTCTTGGCTTAAGAGACTAAGCTCCTTTAATACACTAGAGAAGTTATGACCCAAGAACAAAATTGTGATTTCCTTTTGAGATGATCTGGTGCATTTTGTCAAGTAACATAATGCTCTCAACACAACATGAGAGTATGAGACTCCACTTTAACCATTTGTTCCTCACGATTAATCAACTTTAACCGTTTACTACCCACAATTACCCAATCAAGGTTTGAAATCTAGGCATTGGTACTGGTATCAGCCTAAAATTAATGGTATCATTACCATTAACACCGGGAACGCGAACTTCGATCAGCCATATCGGACATTTCTGAATTCTTTTTAAAATAATTGAAAATCATTAATAGATATGATACATAGCAATATTTTGACAATTTTGAAATAATTAATATTTTATTTTGACTAAATATTGTGTAACACCATAGTTAATACAATAGCAACTATATGTGGATAGTGTATTTCAGTTTTGGGGTGCATTATAGCTACAAAGTTTTAGGATTCCCTTGATGTAAATTTATTTTCATGATTGATGGGAAACAAAGATTAATAGATGCAAAATAAACTTTGACATTTGCAAGGTGTGCTGTTCGGGCGTGAGACATGGAATCTGTTGCAATTCTGCCTTTTTCCTTGCAGAACAATTTTCTTGTAGAACTTTGGGGAAGAATATTTGGTTAAGACGCTCTGTATTTGGTGGTATTCTGTTGACACAAACAAGTTTAGTTCGGTCGGTAGACTCGGTACAACATACACACCAATGTTGGCCGATACAAACCCCATGTTGAGTGTACGAACCTGTTACAATCTATAAAAGTGTTGGTGATAATCACTTCATATATTACATATCAGCTGATATCGATCTGTACTCAAATATCAGATACCATATTGGCAATATGTATTGGAATTGACTGGTATTTGGATCCTTGACTTGACATAACCATATCACATGCAATTCATGGGATGTGATCAGTTTTTCATTTCTGGTGGATTGGATGTGTTGGATGGGTCATGCGTTAAGATTAGTTGATTGACCACATTTTTTCAAATGTTCAAGTATACTAATTTTCCAATTATGATAATTTTATATTATGTGTGTTTGTCATTTATTCAAAAGGCTATGTAAGACATTATCAATGTGAATAGTATACACAACTATCTTTATATACCTTCATGATGGGATTTACCCAAAGATCTGTCGGTGGATTTAATTAGTGTTATGGAGGACAATAATGCTAAATTCATCACTATGAAGTGTCAATATTGATGTATACATGTGTAAAGGGGTGGGGGTGTTCGTGTGTGTGTGTGTGGGGGGGTGCACATATAAGTATATAGATACATATATTTCAACTGTTATCTACACATACATACAAGATAAAATCTGCCCAGTTGATTGCAGTTTTTCATGCTTGGGTGCTGAGTGAGTTTTGAAGAACACAAAACCAGCCTCGTTGGGGGTTTGGATGGGTTCCCAAAGCTTTCCTGAATCAAAATTTTTTGGGTTGGGGAATGTGGGTTTCATTTCAACATTCAAAGCACAATTAATAAAATGAACACACCAAATTCATTTAGGCTAAATTCAATATTTCAAGTTCCGTGACATATTTATTGGAATTTAGCTTCATATAGCAAATCCATTAAATAGTAGAATTATGGGCAAACTACTTGCTGTAGGTAGACATTACTAGATAACACCGAGATGTTCTGGCAAAATGCATTCTCAACTATTCGGCTCTCTTATGTTCCACTACGATGAAAAGAAATTCTCGATTATACCTACCTTTGAGGAAGCTAAATGCCTTCTCATCATTGTATGTATCAAATCTTCCATCGCATCATATGGCTTTATACACCTCTTAGTGCCAATTCTTTTGCATGGAAAGAGGCTGAGAAAGTGATTTTTGGTACTGTTCATCCACTTTCTCAATCAACTTTCCTTCAGTTTGTTCTTTTGTGGGAAAGTTAAAAGTGGAAAGTTTGCTGACGTGTCACTTCGAATGACCGCTTTTGGGATTCTTTGTAATCCTCAAGAAACCATGGGAAAGTTGTGGAAAGTTACTATTTTGTGGGTCCCACTATTCCATCTCTCTCTCTCTCTTCTCCAACTCACCAACTTTCCACTTTCTCATTCCAACTTTCTACTACCAAAAGAACACAAGAAAGTTGGGTGGACCCCATTTTACCTTCCTAACCCCACTTTCCATACAACTTTCCACCCAAAAGAACACAAAACTCCATTTTCTCTTTCTTCAGATTCCAAACTTTCCAAACTTTTCCATTTCTCCTTTCCAGCAAAAGAACAGGCCCCTAATGGAGAACTCGATTGCTATCTCTGTTTTCATATCCATATTTACTAGGACATATTGTGCTCAATATCCCTGTGATTTCAAGGTTGTCTTGATATAGAGATTGACATATTCTTAATTTTGTGTGTGAAAAAGTACTTTCAGTAAAAGATGACTGGGCAAGAAAGGTCTTTGAGGAGCAGTTTGCTTATAAGGAGGAGGAGATTGGCCTCTATCTGCAGGCCATCTCTGAAACACAGGGATTGCAAGCACAGTTTAACTAGATTGTTATGGAACCAAATGGAGATAACATTCAAGTTGTTCCACTAAGAGTTGCAATGAAGCATGACTTGGTGGATGTGATGATGATAATTGAGAAGGCTTATAGTTTTGGCAAGTATGTAGAGATAATTCAGAATTCTTCTTATCTATGCTAAACTAAAGAGAGCTAATTGGTTGAGAAAGGCTTTTCATAAAATGTATTATTACTATATACTAACAAGTGGAATTGTTTGCAATTGTACAATGTTACTAAACTTGATATATGAAGCTACATATACAAATTTATATAAAACTTGGAATGTGAAATTTTATCATGAACAAATTGATATTATGTATTCCCTTTATATCTATAATGTACATTTTGTGCTATTTGAATTACTTTATAGACAGTTATACTAGCCAGTTATTTATGTATTTTATGCCAAATTGTGAGCATATCTATTTAGAAACATATAGATTCATTATATATCATTTATTGGATTTTCTAATATGCCAACCTAGTAGTCATCATGACTTGCTTGCAGGTTTCAACCATCCGCCCATTGCCTCATACTTGTTTTGAATATTTTAGCTTTTTTATAACTCTGACAATATACCGGCCATTACCTTGTCCATGACATGGCTTGTCACTATTTCTAGCAACAAAAAAGTTATATATTTTCACTAATTTCTGATTATTTCTCAACCTTGTTCTATCATCATGGCACCTAATGGAATTCTGTATTAGACAAATCGACAACATGCAATGCCAACTATCCGTCAGTCTCTCAATTGAATATAAAGTAACATTCTTTAGAATATGAAACCTTTGTTTGATGTACTGATGATTTACTTTACATGGCTTGTGGGAGATGCTTGATAATGATTGAACAATTTGCGTAAATTGCGTTTTTTTGGAATTCAAAAGGTTCTAGGTTATACATTATTGCTTTATATGGTGTGATGAAATTAGGAGTATTACTATAATATACATCTATTATGTTAAACGTGTATCTTTGGACTCCAAAGCTTCCATCCAACAAACATTGAATTTCTCTAATTTCAAATATTGAACCTTCAAATCTTGCTATCACAAATAGATAATCAAGATTAAAGTCACAAATAATGATAGCATTTAAAGATATTTTGTTCCAAGTCGCACTCATGCCGCCACAATGGTTATTTGGCACATGCATTTCGTCCATAGTACCAATGTAATCCAATATAAGTTATAACAAAAAAAATTGGAAAAAAGACTAAATAGCGACAATAAAATAAGTACAAGCTTTTAAATAAGGGTACTCGCTTGTGCTTTAATTTTAACTGAAGGTGCTAGAAATGTTGATGTAGGACGTGATAGATTTAGTGATTTTTAAAGGATTTAGGGAAGATTTAAGGAAAAATTGCTAAATTTAAGGTTTCTTTGCTTCCGACCAAGGAGGAGACCTTAAAGAATTTTTTTCTATTGATTACTTTAATGATTGATTGAAAATAAAACAAGTCTATGGCCTTTTATAGGCTTACTACTCAACACATTCTCTGTTCACATCTGATGTGGGACTAAACTCTTAAAAGATCAAAACTCTGAAAAGACTCAAAATTAACTAAAGACTAAAAATAAAATAAAAATAAAAATAACGAGGCTCGATCTCCAATTTGATTCATATCATTCTCCTCGGCTTGGGAATTTCACCACATGTGAATGACGACAAATGTAACACAATTGGACAGAAATTAGTAGTGTCTTGCAGTTGGAGAATATGTGTTCATAATCTTTGAAGTGTAATACAATGCAGAGGTACATACAAACATCTTTCAATAATTTCTCTCAATTCATGAAAGATAGAAAAGCATATAGAATTTGTTTGCTGGTCAAATATGGAGGATCTATGATAACAAACTCAATGTGCTCAATCAGCTTCAGTGGTGCTTTTATCTGTAGTTCTGATGCACGTTCAATATACGGTTTTAGATAAGGCAATAGATGGCTCTAGATAGGGCTCTGTATGATAATGGATCAATCTCTAACACTGTATCGAAATGAGGTATTGGAGCAAACTCTGGTTCTGGTTTTGACTCTAGCCTAGACTCGGGCCTTTGCTGTGATTCCAATATTGGCATAGGCTTCAAGTCTGGCTTAGGCTTTAATTCAGGCTCAGCCTTAAAATTTATCTTAATCTCTTGGTCAGGGTATAGATCAGGTCGTATTCAAGCTCACACTCTGTCACAGGGGTTGGATCAATCCCTATCGTGGGCTCTGGCTTGAGTTTACTCTTTTGTTTGTTTGCTTGAAGGATAATTTGCACATCTCACGTATTAGCTCTATTAAATCTTTTTTTACTTTCGGGCTTGAAGATTGTTGGGATGCTTGTGGAATATATCGATGCTTGGAAAAATAACGAGATCGAATAGAGTTTTGTGAATGTTGACCATCGACGACGATAACTGGAAGTGTCCTGTACCAAGATAACGCTTTTGCTTTAAATGTGTAATATGCATATGCATACTTCTCTTCTTCTAAAAAATCAAAATGGGGGAAGAAATATTCTAGATGTGATTCCAAATCAGTGACGAAGCTAGAAAACTTTGTTGGGGGGGGTGGAAACATAATAATAAAATATTTTGTTTTCATAAAAGAATACAATTGCAAAAATCAAAGTTTCATTATTAATTAAAGAATAAACTTATAACACATCATCAACGTGTTTTCATATTTTGAAATCGCTAGATATGTATTTGCCTAAGGAAACCTATTGTTAAGCTCCTGAACTTCCATATTGATCACATTCAGAAAGAATCCTACCCGATAATAATGTAGATTGGTGCATTCTAGAGCTTTACGATGAATAAATGACAAACGCAAGTCACTTCCAGCTCATAAAGCCAAAAAAACAACTAGGACTTTCTATTGTCTTATTGGCCTTAGTCAAGACCCCATAATTTATCAAGCAACACACAATCAAAACAAATAAGAAATCTAACCAATAGTTAGTCCCCAGCAACAAAAATCCAGGTAGAGCTTAAAATCAACAATAGCCACCTCTTTCTTTCTGCCATCGGCAAGAGACAATGATAGAAAGGCAAGAGACAAACAAAAACTCAATAAAACTCACCCCCACCATAGAAAAAGCAAACCCAACACATACATTATCAGAAGTTTAGAAGCACAAAGTTATAATCCAAGCATGGTTTACCTAAAACTTATAGTCATCAATTTAGAAAGCTTGATTTAACATTATAATGCACCAAATAAAATTTTTCCCAATTCAGTTCTCCAATGGGGCAGACAAATTGGATCCAATCCAATCTGTGCAATAAAGACAACTATATGACAATGAAAAAAATAAAACAAAATGAATTTATATCAAAAATAAAAAAAAGGATTTGGGCATGAACACGTATTATTGAAGCCTAGATCCTCCGGTTGAAGAGCTCCATATTGATCCATACAGTTGAATGCTTCATCATTGGAGGTCGATTTAAGTCCTGGAGCTTTGGAGTCTTGGGATTTTTTCCCTTATGGATGCCTAGAATAAGAAGAATTTAAAGGAAGAAGAAAGAAAATGAAAAAGGTCTTTTTAATATGATGGGCAAGTCTGATGAGAGAGGGAGAGAAATAAAGGACCTATCAGCTATCACAACAACCATTTATAGAAATAAATGACAATATTGGGGGGGGGGGGCAAAATCTGCAGAATATGGGGGCGCAAAATAAATGACAATATGGGGGGCAAAATCTGGAGAATGTCAGTGGGGGCAATTACCCCCCTTTGCCCCTTGCCTCCGCCACTGTTCTCAATCAGCATACCCATATCTATTATTAAAGCCATAAAAGTTTGTGACCCGATCATACATTGTTTGAGGAGAATAGCCTTTGTATTAATCATCGTAGTAATCATCATGATATCCCATAATTTAACATAGATCTTCTTGTATGAAGGGCACCCATGCATACTTGGCTGAGTCAGCTATCCTTTAACATGAACATCATTGAATTTGGACTTCAAACGGAATTAGAATCTTCAGAATAGCAAGACCGCCCAGGAAATTCCTAGAAAATTACTAGAAAATCTTAAGAAAGATCATGATTACTGTTGAGCCATGGCTCGGTCGATGGCTCGGCGGAGCCGTTGACTTGGCCAATCGGCTCGGTTGAGCCAGCTCAGGGTCGGCTCAAATCGAGCTATGAATAGTACTGGCTAAGCCAGTGGCTCTGTTCAGTCTGCTCGGCTCGTGTCAGGATCGGCTCGACCGAGCCGACACTGCAGCACCGTCTGTAGCACTGCCAGCTCGATTGGTGCTGATGTTGATTTTCGACGATTCCGATAGAGGGTCACCACCGGTCTTCTTCCTGAAGGGTTGCCTTGGCTTGGGAGGTCTTTTGGTGGGGTTGGTGACCCGATCGTCGTCGTCGGCAGCACTGGCGAGCTTCGAAGAGGGAGGTGATGGCTGCACAACAGCTTTTGAATGACAAAAGTGGCATCGATGGCTGTGGGAGAGTTGTCGCCAACGTGGGGACCTTGAGGAGGAATAAACGCCGATCGAAAAGTTCGCTGGAGGCATCAACAGTAACAGTTGAAGCTGGTCTTTGTTGAATCAACATGTCTTTGTGATGCGGCTCGGCTAGTAGAGGAGGCGGCTCGACATGGAGGGGGCTCCGGTTCAGGTCTATCAACGGAGGAGGCGACTTGGGTCCACCACGGACCCGGTCCCAAACTTGTAATTCCGCAAGAGAAGGTGATGGTTAAAGGGTAATTAGACATTTGCTAATCCATCCCCTAATAAGGGGCCGGCCGGCCCTAGCTATGGTTTTTATCGAAGAATTGATGACGTATTTTATTTCCCTTAGAACCCTAGTTTAATTCCTATTGCTAATTAGTTCTTGCATTTAGATCTATTGTTCTAGGAATTAATTAGTATTTTCAGATCAGTTCTTCCTCATTAAACCCTAGATTAGGAAGTCCAAAGGCATAAAAATCCCACCTTTGATCCCCACAAAAAGCCCTAATCGTATCAAATTGGTATCAGAGCGGTCGATCTATGGCGAGCACACGATCCATGGAGCGGGTTGAAGTTTTGGAAGAGAAGGTTGAACGGATGGAAGCCCAAATCAGCAAGGGTTTCATCGACGTGAGAAGGGAAGACGCCGAGATAGCCGCGGAGATCCGGGGAGAGATGAAAGAGATGAAAGAGAACTAAGAGAAAACAGAGGTGAAATTGACGGAATTAACGGAGGCTATAGCGCCGTTGACTGCACATCTAGTACCGAAGGGGGATCCAAGCAAAAAAGAGCCACTTTTGGCGAAGGACAAGGGCAAAAAGATGATTTTTTTCGAAGGCGGGCCGAAACGAGATGAAGACAGAGGCGTCGATCTAGGAGACAAGGAGTGGGGGACTCATCACGATCATGCGCCGCCGCGCCAAGAAGATAGGGGCACCGGAGGGGGGTTTCCGCCCCTCCGACAGCCCTCCGGGTGGCTGCCGCACCCCCAGGGGTCTCTGAGGGGCCGACGAACCCCCAGAGGGGCGGGGGAGGGCCACCAGGCCCCCAGGAGGGGTGGCCGGTCGCCCCTCCCTGCGCCTGCGGCGAACCCAGGCGGGCTCGCCTGGGGGCCGCCGGCCCAAATTCAGGGCCGGCCGCCCCCGGCGAACCCCTGGGGGGCTTCGGCCGACCCCAGGGGAGGCTTCCGAGGCCCGGCGGACCCTTGGGGGCCCTGCCAGCCTCCCAGGACGTCTGACAGACTTTTCTGAGCACATCCGGGCCCCCGGGGGCCCGCCCGAGGTCCGAGGAGCATAATTTCCAGGTTTTCAGCCCTTTGGGAGATCCAGCGGAGGGTTTCAGCACCCTGGAGGCCACCACCAGATCACCGGTGGATCGTCGACTCAGCCCCCACCTTTTGGGGGAGTGACGGGTGACTGGAGAGCATATCATGGCACACCGGGAGGTCACCAGACAGAGTAGGGGCATCCACAGGGTGACTGGCACGGACATGGCGCAGAGGGAGGAGTCCGAGATCGAGCCGAGGCATATTTTCCAAACGGACGACAGGGGTACCAGCAGAGGGGAGGATTTCACCAGCAGGAGAGAGGTGGATTCGCTGGTGAGAGACGTCTGAGGAAGTTCGAGGTGTCCATCTTTGAGGGAGGGGACCCAGATGACTGGCTGTACCGGGTAGAGAGGTACTTGGAGGTGTCAGCAGTCTCAGGAGAGGAGTGGCTTCGGGCGATAGGTGTTTGTTTGGAGGGGGGCCTTAGGCTGGTTTCGTTGGACTGATCAGCAGCAGCCATTTCAGACGTGGGCTGAGTTTATGTCGCTCTTGACGGAGCGATTTGGTGCAGGGCAGTCTGGTGGCATGTTCGAGAGACTATATTCTCTGAAGCAGGAGGGGAGCATAGGGAATTATATCAGGAAATTTGAGTCGCTCTGCCACCGAGTTCGGGGAGTATCTGAGGAATCTTTGGATGGCTGCTTTATGAAGGGGCTGAAGCCTACGGTGAGGCCAGGATTGAGGCAGTTTGAGCCAGTTGGTCTGCGCGGGACGATGACGTTGGCAAGGAAGGTGGATGACCATCAGGAGACAGAGCGGAGAGCCCGCGGGACGTGGGGAGGCGCCACGTGCAGGAGTCAGGCGGCTGCTACAGGACAGAGGACTGCACCTTCTTCAGGGACCACGTCTGGTCAGGGAGCTACAGCCGTTGCTGGGAGCGGCAGAGACAGGAGGCAGGAGCTCCGAGCTGGGGGCAGGTGCGGAGGATGACATATGCAGAGATACGAGAGAAGCGGGTGAAGGGATTATGCTTCAGATGTGATGAGAAATTCACCATAGGACACAGATGCGCTGATCGGACTCTCCAGATACTGATAGCTGGCGATGAGGAGGGAGAGGACGAGGTTGTCATCCTAGAGGCAGGAGAGGATGAGGAGGAGGTAGAGCACCAGCACTTGGACTTTGCGAAGGTGTCCCTCAATTCCGTGGTGGGGTTCACACCGAACCATACCATGAAATTGGTGGGACAGGTGGGCAGTCAGGAGGTGATAGTGTTGGTCGACAGTGGGGCCACCCACAACTTCATTCCCAGCAGGTTGGTGGGGGCACATGGACTGCAGATGAGTGGCACGGGGCGGTATGGAGTGATGCTGGGCACGGGACAGGTGACACACATCACAGGTGTCTGCCGCGGGGTGATTGTGACGATTCAGGGAGTGCAGATTGTCGCAGACTTTCTTCCCTTGGAGCCAGGGAGTACCGATGTCATCCTAGGGATGAAGTGGCTGCAGACCCTCGGGGAGACCAGGACCAATTGGAAGATGCTGAGGATGGAGTACCAGGATGAGGGGAGGACAGTGGTATTGCAGGGGGATCCCAGCCTCTGTCGTTCTTTGGTGTCTTATAAGGCCATGTCCAGGGCAATCCACACGGCGGGAGGAGGTTTCTTGGTGGATCTACAGGCTGTGACAACATCAGTGCAGAGTGAGGACCAGACACAGGTGGTGGTATCTGAGTTGAGCAGCTGCTGGCTCAGTATGAGGAGGTTTTACAGACACCACAGGGCCTGCCACCACACAGAGATCATGAGTACGCCATCGACTTAAGGGAGGGCGTGTCCCCCCATCAGTGTGCGGCCCTACAGGTACCCACAGGTACAGAAGGATGAGATAGAGAGGCTGGTGGAGTACATGCTGCAGGCAGGAGTGATACAGCCGAGTACTAGCCCCTTCTCCAGTCCGGTTTTATTAGTGAAAAAGAAGGATGGCAGTTGGAGATTCTGTGTGGATTACATGGCACTGAATAAGGAGACGGTTGCAGATAAATTCCCCATCCTTGTGATTGATGAGTTGCTGGATGAGCTCCACGGGGCAGCATGCTTCTCCAAGATTAATCTGAAGTCAGGGTACCATCAAATACGGATGAGGGCGGTCGACGTGCCCAAGACTGCTTTCAGGACTCATGAGGGGCACTATGAGTTCCTGGTCATGCCTTTTGGCCTGACGAATGCCCCGGCGACATTCCAGGCCCTGATGAACAAGGTATTCCGACCTTACCTCCGGAGGTTTGTGCTGGTATTTTTTGACGACATCCTGGTGTACACTCGCAGCATGGAGGAGCATGCGGGGCACCTGCGAGCAGTGCTGCATGAGTTGCAGGAGCAGCAGCTATGTACTAATAAGTAAAAGTGTTTGTTTGGGCAGCTGCAGGTGGAGTACTTGGGACACGTGGTGTCTGCGGAGGGGGGTAGCGGCTGATAGGGCCAAGATTGCAGCCATGTTGGACTGGCTGATACCTACCACCTTACGGGGTTTGTGGGGGCTTCTTGGGTCTGACAGGTTATTACAGGAAGTTTGTCCAGGGGTACAGTACGATTGCTTGGCCACTTACTGAGCAACTCAAGGACAGCTTCCACTGGGGCGAGGAGGCGACCAAGGCGTTCGAGGCCTTGAAGCAGGCGATGACGACAGTGCCCGTTTTAGCACGTCCTGATTTCAGCAGACCATTTGTGATAGACACCGACGCGTCAGGATATGGGTTGGGCGCAGTGTTGATGCAGGACCAGAGGCCTATCGCTTTCTTTAGCCAGACTCTGTCAGCACGAGCGAGGCTGAAGTCAGTATATGAGCGGGAGCTGATGGCGATTGTCCTGTCCATTCAGAAGTGGCGGCCCTACTTGTTGGGTAGGAAGTTCATAGTGAGGACCGACCAGCGGAGCTTGAAATATTTATTGGAGCAACGCATGGTTACCGAGGAGCATCAGAAGTGGCTCTCCAAGTTGGTCCATTTCACATTCGAGATACAGTACCGGCCAGGCCTGTAGAACAAGGTGGCAGACGCCTTGTCACGTCGTGAGGAGCATGCAGAGGTGGCGGCCATTTCAGCACCGGTCCTTCTGGACTGGGAGCCGTTGAGCAGGGAGATTGAGACTGATGAGGACCTGGCGAGGATACGTGAGGCACTGCAGCAGGGCTCCACTGACTTCCAGGGATACAACATGGACGGACAGAGGCTTCTATACCACAGCAGACTGGTGATTCCCAGGGGCTCCGCCCATAGTCCGATGATTTTTCAGGAGTTCCATGGCAGTGCCATCGGCGGACACTCCGAGATACAGCAGACTTACAGGAGGATGACGAGAGAGCTATACTGGCCCAGGATAAAGAAAGACATTGCCTAGCGGATAGCAGAGTGTGACGTGTGCCAGCGTCACAAGTATATGGCAATGGCACCAGCAGGACTCTTACAGCCGTTGCCCTTACCAGAGAGAGTCTGGGAGGAGATCAGCATGGACTTTATCGAGGGGTTGCCGCGATCAGAGGGTTACAGTTCTATACTAGTGGTGGTCGATCGGCTCAGCAAATATGCCCATTTCATACCCCTCAAGCACCCGTACACTGCAGTTACAGTGGCATCAGCTTTTATGAAGGAGGTGGTTCGCTTGCACGGTTTTTCCGCCTCCATAGTGTCAGACCGTGATAAGGTGTTCATTAGTAGTTTCTGGTAGGAGTTATTCAAGGTGCAGGGGACCAAGCTGCGAAGGAGCACTGCTTATCACACACAGAAGGATGGTCAGACAGAAGTGGTGAATAGGAGTGTGGAAACCTACCTGAGGTGCTTTGCGTCAGATGCGCCGAAGCAGTGGGCCAGATGGTTGGCATGAGCAGAATATTGGTACAACACCTCGTACCACTCGGCAGCACAGAGCACTCCTTTTTGGATCCTATACGGTCGGGACCCATCCCAGTTGATACACTACAGCCGTGGGGCCACACCGGTGTCACAGGTAGAGGAGCATTTGACTGAGAGGGACAAATATCTGGAGGAGTTGAAGAAATACGTGTTGAGAGCCCAGCAGATTATGAAGACCAAGGCTGATGCACACCGGAGAGATGAGCATTTTGCGGTGGGAGACCGGGTTTACCTGAAGCTCTGACCTTACAGGCAGATGACCTTGGCCCGTCGGAGCAATGAGAAGCTATCAGCCCGCTACTATGGACCTTTCGAGGTGACAGCTCAGATCAGGAAGGTGGCCTATCGTCTGCAGTTGCCGGCCACTTCCACCATTCACCCAGTGTTTCACGTATCGCAGTTGAGGAGGGCCATTGGGAATCACACACTATCACCAACCCTGCCACCCACTTTGACAGATGACATGGAGGTGCTTCTGGAGCCTCAAGAGTTGACAGGGATCCGACATGGCAAAGACCGGACATATGAGGTGCGTATTCGATGGCGGGGCCTACCAGACTACGATGCTACATGGGAGTCTGCTACAGTGATCCGCAACCAATTTCCGGAATTCCACCTTGAGGACAAGGTGGCACTTTGGGGGGGAGTAATGATGCGGCTCGGCTAGTAGAGGAGGCGGCTCGCGCGGACATGGAGGGGGCTCCGGTTCGGGTCTATCAACGTTGGAGGCGACTTGGGTCCACCACGGACCCGGTCTCAAACTTGTAATTCCGCAAGAGAAGGGGAGGGTTAAAGGGTAATTAGACATTTGCTAATCCCTCCCCTAATAAGGGGCCAGCCGGCCCTAGCTATGGCTTTTATCGAAGAATTTATGATGTATTTTATTTCCTTAGAACCCGAGTTTAATTCCTATTGCTAATTAGTTGTTCTTACATTTAGATCTATTATTCGAGGAATTAATTAGTATTTTCAAATCAGTTCTTCCTCATTAAACCCTATATTAGAAAGTCCAAAGCCATAAAAATCCCACCTTTGATCCCCACAAAAAGCCCTAATCGTATCACTTTGTTAATCGACGGTGGCTTCGTTGGACACAGATGGTTCAGCGAGGGCGACGGAGCCTGGTGGAGGTGACGACACAGGTTGCAATGCTGTGAGGCGATGACGGTGAAGCGGCGACTAAGGTTTTGGGTTTATTAAATCCGAAAACTAGAAAGAGCGAAGATGTGATCTTCTGATACGACTAGGGTTTTTTGTGGGGATCAAAGATAGGGTTTTTATGGCTTGTGGACTACTAATCTAGGGTTTAATAGCGAAGAACAGATCTGAAATTAATATTTAATTGCTGGAAAAATAGATATAGGGCTAAAACAATTATCTAGCAACTAGGGAATAATCTAGAGCAACTAGGAATAAAATTACCTTGATCAATTCTTCGATAAAAAGCATCCTAGGGCCGGCCGGCCCCTTTAATGGTGAGTGGTTAATAATTGTCTAATTACCCTCTTGCCCTCCCCACTTGTGAGTAATCACAAGTTTGGGACCGGGTCCGTGTTGGACCCAAGTCGTCGCCTCCGATGGTAGACCCGCATCCCATGAGTCAGCCCCCTTCTTGCCTAGCCGCCGCATCCCTATGAGCCGCATCATTACTCCCCCCAAAAGTGCCACCTTGTCCTCAAGGTGGAAATCTGGAAACTGGTCGCGGATCACTGAAGCAGCCTCCCAAGTAGCATCGTAGTCGGGAAGGCCCCGCCAACGAATCCTCACCTCCTGAACCCCGCTTGCGGTCTGCCGGATCCCTGTCAACTCCGGAGGCTCCAGGAGCACCTCCATGTCATCTGTCAGAGTGGGTGGGAGAGTGGGTGACAGAGTGTGATTCCCGATGGCTCGTCGCAACTGTGAAATGTGGAACACCGGGTGAATGGTCGAAGTGGTGGGCAACTGCAGTCTATAGGCCACCTTTCCGATCTGAGCGGTCACCTCGAAAGGTCCATAGTAGCGGGCCGCTAGCTTCTCATTGCTCCGACGAGCCAAGGTCCTCTGCCTGTAAGGCCGAAGCTTCAGGTACACGCGGTCCCCAACCTCAAAGTGCTCATCTCGCCGGTGTGCATCTGCCTTGGTCTTCATGATCTGCTGGGCCCTCAACAGGTGTTTCTTCAACTCCTCCAGGTATCTATCCCTCTCAGTCAAGTGCTCCTCTACCTGGGACACCGGCGTGGCTCCTCTGCTGTAATGTATCAACTGTGGAGGGTCACGGGCATATAGGATCCGAAATGGGGTGCTCTGTGCTGCCGAATGGTACGAGGTGTTGTACCAATATTCGGCCCATGCCAACCACCTGGCCCACTGCCTCGGTGCCTCGGACGCGAAGCACCTCAGGTATGTCTCCACACTCCTATTCACCACCTCCGTCTGTCCATCTGTCTGCGGGTGATAGGCCGTGCTTCTCCGTAACTTGGTCTCCTGCACCTTAAATAACTCTTTCCAAAGGCTACTGATGAATACTTTATCCCGATCTGATACTATGGAGCCCGGAAACCCGTGCAGGCGAACCACCTCCCTCATAAAAGCTGCTGCCACCGTAACTGCAGTGTATGGGTGTCTGAGGGGTATAAAGTGGGCGTACTTGCTGAGCCGATCGACCACCACTAATATGGAACTGTACCCTTCTGATCGCGGCAACCCCTCAATGAAATCCATACTGATATCCTCCCATACGCGTTCTGACAAAGCTAATGGCTGTAAGAGTCCCGCTGGTGCCATTGCCATATATTTGTGACGCTGGCACACGTCACATTCTGCTATCCGCTGAGCAATGTCTTTCTTCATCCCAGGCCAGTATAACTCCCTCGCCATCCGCCTGTAAGTCTGCTGTACCCCGGAGTGCCCCCGATGGCGCTGCCGTGGAACTCCTGAAAGATCATGGGAATGTGGGCGGACCCCCTGGGAATCACCAGCCGGCCGTGGTATAGCAACCTCTGTCCCTCCATGCTGTATCCCTGAAAGTCCGAGGACCCCTGCTGTAGTGCCTCACGGATCCTCGTCAAATCTGCATCAGCCTCTATCTCTCTACTCAAGGGCTCCCAATCCAAGAGGACGGGTGCTGAGATGGCCGCGACCGCTGCAATCTCCTCGCGGCGCGACAAGGCGTCAGCCGCCTTGTTCTCCAGGCCTGGGCGGTACTGTATCTCGAATGTAAAATGCACCAGCTTGGAGAGCCACCTCTGATGCTCCTCGGTGACCATGCGCTGCTCCAATAAGTACTTCAAACTCCGCTGGTCGGTCCGCACTATGAACTTCCTACCCAACAGGTAGGGCCGCCACTTCTGAATGGCTAGTACAATCGCCATCAGCTCCCTCTTATAAACTGACTTCAGCCTCGCCCGTGCTGACATGGTCTGGCTAAAAAAGGCAATCGGCCTCTGGTCCTGCATCAACACTGTCCCCATGCCATACCCTGATGCGTCGGTGTCTATCACAAAAGGTCTGCTGAAATCTGGGAGCCCCAAAACTGGCACCGACGTCATCGCCTGCTTCAGGGCCTCAAATGCCCTGGTAGCCTCCTCGCTCCAGTGGAAGTTGTCCTTCTTCAGTTGCTCGGTGAGAGGCCAAGCAATCGTGCTATATCCCTGGACAAACTTCCTGTAATACACTGTCAAACCCAAGAAGCCGCGCAGACCCCGTAAGGTGGAGGGTACCGGCCAATCTAGCATGGCTACAATCTTGGTCCTGTCGGCTGCAACTCCCTCTGCTGACACCACGTGTCCTAAGTACTCCACCTGTGGCTGGCCGAACAGACACTTCTTCTTATTCGCACAGAGCTGCTGCTCCTGTAGCTCATGCAACACTGCTCGCAGATGCCCTACGTGCTCCTCCATACTGCGGCTGTACACCAGTATGTCATCAAAGAAGACTAACACAAACCTCCTCAGAAAAGGTCGGAAGACCTTGTTCATCAAAGCCTGGAATGTCGCCGGTGCATTTGTCAAGCCGAACGACATGACTAGGAACTCATACTGCCCCTCGTGAGTCCTAAACGCAGTCTTTGGCACGTCGGCCGCCCTCATCCGTATCTGGTGGTAACCCGATTTCAGATCAATTTTGGAAAAATATGCTGCCCCGTGGAGTTCATCCAATAGCTCATCAATCACATGGATATGGAATTTATCTGCCACTGTTTCCTTATTTAGGGCCCTGTAATCCACGCAGAATCTCCAGCTGCCATCCTTCTTCTTCACCAACAGTACTGGACTAGAAAAAGGGCTAGTGCTCGGTTGAATCACCCCTGCCTGCAACATCTCCTCCACCAACCGCTTTATCTCATCCTTCTGTACCTGGGGGTACCTGTAAGGCCGCACACTGATGGGAGACACGCCCTCCCTCAAAACGATGGCGTGCTCATGATCTCTGTGTGGTGGCAGCCCCTGCGGTGTCTGGAAGACCTCCTCAAACTGTGCCAGCAACTGCTCGACCTCCGGTGCTACTGCCTGTGGGGGATCCTCACTCTGTACCGACGCTGTCACTGCCTGTAGCTCCACCAAGTATCCCCCTGCTGTGTGAATAGCCCTGGACATGGCCTTGTAAGACACCAGGGAGCGACAAAGACTGGGGTCCCCCTGTAACACCACTGTCCTCCCCCCGTGCTGATACTCCATCCTCAACCGCTTCCAATTCGTCCTGGTCTCCTCGAGGGTCTGCAACCACTTCATCCCCAGGATGACATCTGTACTCCCTAGCTCCAAGGGCAGGAAATCGGCGACGATTTGCTCCCCCTGAACCGCCACAACCACTCCGCGGCAGACACCAGTACTATGTGTCACCTATCCCGTGCCGAGCAACACTCCATACCGCCCGGTGCCACTCATCTGCAAACCCTGTGCCTCCGCCAATCTGCTGGAAATAAAGTTGTGGGTGGCCCCACTGTCGATCAAAACTATCACCTCCTGGCTACCCACCTGTCCCACCAATTTCATGGTGTGGTTCGGCGTGAACCCCACCACGGAATTGAGGGACACCTCTGCAAGGTCTAAGTGCTGGTGCTCCATCTCCTCCTCATACTCTCCTGCCTCTAGGGTGATAATCTCGTCCTCTCCCTCCTCATCGCCAGCTATCAGTATCTGGAGAGTCCGAGCGGCGCATCGGTGTCCGGGGGTGAACTTCTCGTCACATCGGAAGCACAGCCCCTTCAACCGCTTCTCCCGTATCTCTGCATCTGTCATCCTCCGCACCTGCCCCCCACCGCGGGGCTCCTGCCTCCTGTCAGTACCGCTCCCAGCTGCGGCGGTCACCCCCTGGCCCGGGGTGGTCCCTGTAGTAGGTGCCGTCCTCTGCCCTGCAGTAGCCGCCTGACTCCTGAATGTGGCACCTCCCCATGCCCCGCGGGCCCTCCGCTCTGTCTCCTGGTGATCCTCTACCTTCCTGGCCAGTGTCATCATCCCACGCAAACCAACGGGCTCGAACTGTCTCAGCCCCGACCGCACCGTGGGCTTCAGCCCCTTCATGAAACAACCCTCCAGAGACTCCTCAGAGACTCCCCGAACTCGGTGGCAGAGCGACTCGAACTTCTTGATGTAATCACCCACGCTCCCCTCCTGCTTCAGCGAGTACAGTCTCTCGAACACGCCGCCAGCCTGTCCTCCTCCAAACCGCTCTGTCAAGAGCGTCGTAAACTCAGCCCAGGTCTGAAAAGGCGGCTGCTGATCGGTCCAGCGGAACCAGCCCAAAGCCTCTCCCTCCAAACAGACCCCTATCGCCCGCAGCCACTCCTCTCCCGGGACAGCGGACACCTCCAAGTACCTCTCCACCCGGTAGAGCCAGTCATCTGGGTCTCCTCCCTCAAAAACAGGCACCTCCAGCTTCCTCTGACGCCTTTCGCCAGCGAATCCACATCTCTCCTGCGGCTGGAAACCTCCCCTGTGCTGGTATCCCTGTCGCCTGTCTGGAACATAAGCCTCAGCCCGCTCACGGTAGCCTCCCACTGCTCCATGCCACTGCCAGTCTCCCGGAGGGTGCCCAAACTCCGCCTGGTGGCCTCCTGGGGGGTCCTGGTACGCTCTCCAGTCTCCCGTAACTCCCCCAAAGGGTGGGGGCTGAGTCGATGGCCCCCCTGTGATCTGGTGGTGGCCTCCGTTCTGCTGAAAACCTCCGCCCGGTCCTCCAAAGGACTGAAAACCCCCAAACTGAGCTCCACGGACCTCGGGCGGGCCCCCGGAGGTCGAAAAGTCGTCGAAACAGGCTGTCGGGCCTCCTGGGGGTCGGCTGCCCCCCCGGGGTCCGGCGGGCCTCGGAACCCACCCTGGGGGTCGGCCGAGGCCCCCCAGGCTGCCGCCGGGGGCAGCCGGCCCTGAAAATGGGCCGGCGGGCCCCAGGCGGCAGCGCCTGGGCCTGCCGAGGCCGCAGGAGGGGCCGGCGGGTGCGGCCGCCCCTCCCAGGGCCCTGGCGGCCCCCCGCCGCCCCTCTGGGGGTTCGCTGGGCCCCCCAGAGGCCCCTGGGGGGTCGGCGGCCACCCCACAGGCTGCCGGCCTGCTGGGGTGCTTCCTCCGGCCCCCTTATCGTCGTGGCGCGGCGGTGCGTGATCTTGGGGAGTCCTCCACGCGTGATCTCCTTGTTCGAAGCCCCCGTCTTCGTCTAGATCCGGTTCATCTTCAAAAAAAATTGTCTTTTTCCCTTTGTCCTTTGCCAAAGGTGGCTCCTTTTTGCTTGGATCCGCCTTTGGCACAAGATGAGCGGTCAACGCCGCTATAGCCTCCGTCAATTCCGATAGTTTCGCCTCCACGGATACAAATTTCTTCCCTTGACTCTCCTTCACCTCTTGTATCTCTCCCCGGATTTGCGCGGCTATTTCGGCGTCTTCTTGCCTTACGTCGATGAAACCCTGGCTAATTTGGGCCTCCATCCGTTCAACTTTTTCTTCCAAAATATCGACCCGCTCCTTGGATCGTGTGCTTGCCATGGATCGACCGCTCTGATACCGATTAAATACGACTAGGGCTTTTTGTGGGGATCAAAGGTAGGGTTTTTATGGCTTGTGGACTACTAATCTAGGGTTTAATAGCGAAGAACAGATCTGAAATTAATATTTAATTGCTGGAAAAATAGATCTAGGGCTAAAACAATTATCTAGCAACTAGGGAATAATCTAGAGCAACTAGGAATAAAATTACCTTGATCAATTCTTCGATAAAAAGCATCCTAGGGCCGGCCGGCTCCTTTAATGGGGGAGGGGTTAATAATTGTCTAATTACCCTCTTGCCCTCCCCACTTGTGAGTAATCACAAGTTTGGGACCGGGTCCGTGTTGGACCCAAGTCGTCGCCTCCGATGGTAGACCCGCATCCCATGAGTCGGCCCCCCTTCTTGCCTAGTCGCCGCATCCCTATGAGCCACATCATCTTCATCTCTGATACTAAATTGATGTAGAACATGATCGAATTAGAAATTTTTGTGGAGTATTTGGGGAAGATTTTGGGAAGAATTGGTAAATTTAAGGTTTCTTGGCTTCTTACTAAGAGTTCCGAGACTTCTCACCAAGGAGGGGACCGACGGAGCCTGGAGGATGTGACGACACAGGTTGCGATGCTGTGAGGCAACGATGGTGAAGCGGCGACTAGGGTTTGGTTAGGGTTTTGGGTTTTTTAAATCTAAAAACTAGAAAGAGCGAAGACGTGATTTTCATCTTTGATACTAAATTGATGTAGGACATCATCGATTTAGAAATTTTTGTGGAGTATTTGGGAACGATTTTGGGAAGAATTGGTAATTTTAAGGTTTCTTGGCTTCTTACCAAGAGTTCCAAGGCTTCTCACCAAGGAGAGGACCTTTCTCAAGTTTCGAAATTTTTTCTATTGATTCATTCATTGATTGAATGAAAATAAAACAAGTCTAGGGCCTATAAAAGGCTTACAACTGACACATTTACTATTCCTAGCTGTTGTGGGACTAAACTCTTAAAGATTAAAACTCTGAAAAGACTCTAAACTAACTAAAGATTAAATTAAAATAAAATAAAAATAAAAAGACCCGATCTCAAATTTGATCCTTATCAAAAGTGCTCTAAAATTATACAATTTAGCAATTGTGTATATTTACATGGTTCTGGTTCATTATCTTATTGTTTTGTTGAAAATACAAAGTAATTTGATAAACTATGTTAGTACATTCCGATATGAAAAATGAGCATTTTCATTTTCATCCACCATAACCCCGATGCATTTTGAAGGTGATTACTCTCTTGTCAAACATTCCCTTGGCCAACATTATATATACAAAACTCTCTTTTGCAACATTGAAGATGGTTATTGCCTATTTCTCTAGTGTATGTTGCTCCATGGCACTAATGAAGTATGCATCAGATGCAGCAAAAACCGGATCTCTAAATATAGTAAGAGACACTATCCTTTATTTGTATTCCCTTAAAAAGTACATCTTGAATATTGGGGAAAAGCTTTTGTACCCTCCCATTCGAATGCGTTATTCAATTATGAATTAGTAGCACTAGCATCAACTTAACAAAGACATGCTGGGATGTGAAGAGCAATGTGAAATGCTGGTAGATTGCCTGCATGTGATGATAGAGATAAGTTTACGGCAGGCCTTCAACATTTTTTTCTTTTTTTCTTTTCCTTTTTGGTTTGGGGTCTATCTTTTGCATTGGTAATATGGGAGGAGTTATCCACCTTGTTGGTAGGTGCGTGTGACAATATATTGAAATCATTAGTCTTATTTGACGCATAATGGAAGGGGAAAAGTTGTGGGGGAAAAATCGATGAAGAAGAAATTAAGAATTTGATAGGGGTTTCGGCTTTTTATCACAGATATTTGACGATTACCGATTTCAACCCCTCGCACGTGGAGATTTTTCAGATCCACTCCCAGGCAACCAAGGACACTCTTATGTCTTTCATGTTTAAGATTTTAATTGGATGCCCACATAGTTTATAAACTCTAAATTTTATTCAATCACTCATAACTAAAAAAGATGAATACAAAGTCATATTTATTGGCTAATGCGAAGACAAATTGAACTCGTATTTAAGCTCTTAAGTAGATTCGGATAAAGATTCCTAAATAAAATAAAAGACTTTAAAGAACTCAAAAGACTCAAATTTTTTTAAGAAAAAGAAATTCAAAAGGACTCAAATTCATTTCAAAAAGGAAATTCTAAAAGAACTCAAATAACTAAATCTAAAAGGACTTAAATAATAAAATTAAAAAAAGACTCAAATACTAAAATATTAATTTCAATCCAATTTAGATTCCCATCAATGTTGTGAAGGACAAATGGAGGTAGAAATAGCAATCATCATTATTGTTCTCCCGAAGAAAAAGGGTTGTCTTCGATTAGGAAACTTGAAACTGAAATCTCAAATAGCTTCAGAAGAAGATCTACCAACTTTTAGCAACTTTTTTTTTGTTCGGTTATCACCAACGTTGGAACCATAATTTTATCACCATTTACATTAAGTGTTTAGGCTGATATTGAATTTCTGGTTGGTGCAACCATAAGTAATAGAGTGCCATTCTCATAACTCGTAAGGTCAACATCAGGAAGTTAGATCTACCTAAATATATGGAGGAACAATTTGTATACACAATTGTTTCTAAATGTATATGATAGAACTTCATGGAAGTATTAGGGTGTGTTTGGCATTGTTTCTATTTTTAAATAAAAAAGAATTTAAACCAAAGCACCTTTTCAAAAACAACTTTATTACTAGTGAAGATTTTGGTAAATTTTATAATTTTAGGGCTTATAAAAATGTTTATATTTGAAACATATTTATTGGAAGTGTGGACAATAATGAATGTCACTCAAATTTTTTAGATAAAAGTTGATAACAAAAATAATGAGAATAATTCGGTTACTGGTTACATTGTGTTGGAAATCATTATAGAGAAAAAAGAGGAGAAAAAAGATGGAAGATCATGAGTAGGCTTTCGCTCCTGCAAGTAACTACAGTTTTTAGAATGTGCTTTTTAAAAAAAGTGTTCCATTAAGTAATTATCAAACATCAAATTTTATAAAGAATAATTTTTATGCTTTCAAAGTAATGAAAGCACTTATTAGTAACAATGCTAAGCACACCTTTAAAATTTTAGATTCAACGGCTTTCTTTTGATACAAGCATACAGCCAATCTTATCCTTTATAGGCATCCCATCTCTGTCCAAAGTCTCTATATCCACTTAGATCTTTGGGTCACCATCGTTGGACTTCAAAAATACGATGCCGTTTTGTGGATTTGTCCCTCACAATTCCAAATTTAGAAATTTTAGATGTTGAGAATGGAATACTATTCTTTTGTTGACACCCAATAGTAGACATGCTATCAAGAACCACAGCTAGGAAACCTCGGTGACATTTCATATCTTGAAGGTAAAACCCTAGTTGTCTAATATCTGTATTTTCTATTGGCAATGAAAATGACCACTAAGTAGGTTTCACCTCGCTGTTCTATATGCTTGCACGCATGTCAAGAAAGTTTTCTTCATGATACATGTTCGGTAGGCTATAAGATTTTCATTCTTTTTCGCAGCCAGGTCTCACAGGAGGAAGTGATGACACATATGTAAGACATATGCTCATACGGGCTAGAAATCAAGGGTGGCGAGTTGTTGTATTTAATAGCCGTGGTTGTGCAAATAGTCCAGTTACAACTCCGCAGGTATTACATTACCGTCTCTTTACTAATGCTTGATTGCTTCATTCGTGAAAGTTATACTCATTTGAAGCTTGTTAAGAATAAAAAGTCCGACATTGGACAAAATAGACTAAGATAATATCCATAAATTAGGGGGCCTTTGCCCATAGGCTTAAGCTTTTGTTTAGATATGATTTAAACTATCAGGTTGTGGCTTCATCAATATAAAAGAACTGTGGTCCCCGTTACTATTTCTAATTCTAATATGGTACTAGGACCCAAAAAAAACCATATGGCTGGTTATTGTGTACTACTACTCTGCTACACAACTACTTTACAAACTTAAAGGTGAATTAACTTAACTCAAAGATGAATCAACCTTAAGTGTTAAGAATAATGGTCATATATTGACAAAAATGGACAAAGATGATGTTTATAAATTAGTAGTTAGGTTTCCAGGCATAAGGTTAAGCTTTTGGGTTTAATATAATTTCAACTATCTGTTTATTGTTTCACCAATATAAAATAACAGTGTGCACATGTTTTCATTTCTAATTCTAACAAAGCTTGATTTATGTATGTCCTCTCTGGTCATGTTTTGTATAGTATAATCATTGTGTTCATTACTGAAGGTTTCGTTCTCACATGGATCTTATATTTCTTTCAAGAGTCCTCTTGGTGGACACTAATCAACTGTTTCTGGGAAGTAGCACGTTTAAGTCATGTGATCCTCCTTAACTTGCATGTCTGAGTTCATGCTGTGTAAGTGCAGTTGTTCTTTGTGCATCACCCTGCATGGAACATCCATAATAGTCATTTTCCATATGATTTTCCCATCCGAGATGAAACTTGTTTAAGTGGTATCTGTTGATATTCTTGTCATGTGACATTAACATGACGAGGGAGCCATAGTTTATAACTAGTATATTACCACATTTTCCAAGCTGCTGCTCCTACTTGATCACAGATGAGCTAATGGTTCTGCCTATTGGTCAAACCAGGCTGGTATCTGTTGGGCCTGCGGCCCAAATTCCCCTGCGGGTTTACACCCGTAGGGGGGCCAAGCGCGCGCACCCGGATGCCGCACCCCCTTTTCAGCCGCATGCAGCACCTCCTCCCCCCATGCCCTAATTTCTATTATAAATAGGGGGGTAGCCTCTCTTGTTTACCAATGCTATTTTGATATTTGACATTTGGAGACTCTTAGGGTAAACGAGTGCGGACGTCCTCTAGGCGTCTTGGGAGGAGGGCACACCTCTTTTGTGCCCAATTATCTTCATATTTGCTATTGCTGTTCTAATAAAAATATTACTTCTTTAGATCCTAACATTTTGGTATCAGAGCTCGTGACGATCCATGGCGGTTTCAACACGATCGCAAGACAAATTTGAGGCGTTGGAGGCGAAATTCACGGGCGAGATTGAGGCAATCAAAAAGTCTTTAGCGGGAAACGACGAATCCATGGCGAAATTAACTACCTCCATCACCCAATTGGCATCAAATCAAGCAAATCACGACGACCAATTCACGTAATTGATGGGAGCCCTAAATCAATTGGCGACAAACTCCAAAAGCGAAGGAAACCCTAATCCGACACCAAAGGCGGCACCTTTAAAGAAGGAGAAGGAGAAAGATGAGGTTCTTCCCCAAAATCAACCCTACTATGTGGAGGAATTGGATGAGGAAGACGACGGCGAGCCGTGGAGGGTGGACTACCGCGAGGAGGTGCGACGGAAGGCAGTGGAGAGCCAAAGGGGGGGCGGCGGTCCTAGCCGCCCAAATTGGGATCGCCACGGCCAAGGGGGGAACCGGCCAACCCCCCTTGACCAGCGGGAGCCTCGGACAGCCCAAGAGAAAGGCGGGGTGGCCTCGCCCCTCTGTCGGGCCTCGAGAGGGGGGGGGGGGGGGGGGGGGGGGGGGGGCAGGCCCTGCCGGGGCTCGGCAGGGTCCGGCGACCCTGCCGGACCTTCGGCAGGGCCCGCCGGCCCTGCCAGAAGCCCGGCAGAGCCTGCTGATTTGGGTTCAATATTGCGTATTTAACCCCCCATTTGGCCCTATTTTGTGCTCATGTAATGCTATATTGGTCTCTAGTACATACGTATTTTCTACACATTTATTTATTAGAGAAAACACACTATTTGAGCACACAACAGCATTTAACGATGCAATTCTGCACATTTTATATTTTTCTTAGAATCGTCTCGATCTCACGATTCCAACGACTATTTATTTGTGTTTTTCTGAGATCTGTGCTAATTTCTATGATTTTTTGAATGCAGAATACAATTTAAATGGAGAAATACGCAAGAAATACGGATTATACGGCTGGCATCCAATCAGAACGCGACACGTGGCACCATCCTGTCGCTCCGTTGCTCATCCTACGGCTCTCAGCGAGGCGCAGCAGCGGGCAAACATCAACCGTCTGATCGAAGATCAGACGGTCGACGTTCACCCCATCACACAAAAGATCTGCAGCGATTCCCCGTGCCACGTGTTTCATCTCTTGCCGTTGGATTCAGATCCGACGGCCTGCGCACGAGCGAGAAATCGATTCGAAAGCGGATCGCGAAAGACCACGTGGCGAGGATCGATCAGCTGTCCGCTCGATCGGACGGTTCGCAGCAAACGTTAATTTGAATCAGCTCTAGGCGACGTGGCGAGATGTCGAGCGTCGATCTTCGATCCTACGGACAGAAACGCCCCCGCATTTTGAATTGATGACGACCGAGAGCGGCGACGTGGCGTGTTGCGATGCGTTGGATTTAGATCCAACGGACGACAGCGACCCAGCACTGAGCAGCGAACGAGCGAAGGCGTGGATTAATCCGAGCCGCGAATCTCAGATCGAACGGTCCACCGTTGCTCCGAGCTGAAGTCGGATCCGAATCCGCTTGCGCACGAATTTTTGGAGACACGTGGCGGCTCCTCAGACGATCCCGCCTGGATCAACGGCCAGCAAATGCCCCGCTTTAGATCTACGGCTGAGATCAATTCGGGTGCGATTACTGTGCGGGTTTGAACCCGTTAAGCCCAATAAACCCGCAATCTTATTATTTAAGCGTATTCTAGGGGTTTTGGGCGTATAATGGGCGTATTGGAGCACTTAGAAGCCGTATTTTCTTCTGCAAAAATTCTGTAAAATTCCAGAGTCTAGTTTCTAATTTCCAGAGAGTTTTGAAGACTTTTCAGAGAGATTTGGTGATATTCTCTTCAACTTTAGCTTGTATTTGGGTGTTTTAGCTTGTATTTTGCCTCTAAACTTCCGTATTTTGCTATTAAACCTATGAATTCTGATCTGAAAATTGTTTATTTCTGCACCATGAGTAGCTAAATATTTTGTGTGCATGGTATGTAGTAATTAGGTGATGTGAATCGTATTCTTTGGTTGTATTATTGCGCTTAATCACTATATTTGCTAAAGTTTAATCGTCGCTCTTAAATCTACTTTTTCGTATTCCAAAAGAATTGTTCTAGTAGATGATCACCCCACAAGGGTGAGATTTGATCTCTCCAAAAGAGAGCTTCATACTTCATATGTACGTTTACAACTTTAGCGATATATTATTAGAATTGATGCGTTAACTCCCAAAAGGACATCTTCCGACGATTCGCTCCCAAAAGGAGGTTTCGTTGTGTTATATTTGATCAACCAAAGCTTACGATTCGCTGATCCTAATGAACCCATGCCATGTACATGCTTTTTATATCTATTTTTCACAAATTAGAGTTCGTTGTTCGCACGTAACAATTCCATCACCACACACTTTTCATACCACCTTCACCATCACTATTAAAGTGTTTAGATTTTATTCGTAGTTACTCTATTTGATTTAGACTTGTGGTTTCAACAGATTCTCCCGAGGATTCGACATCTGGACTCCCAGATTTTACTACTTGAACGGACTCTTGCGCTTGAGAGAAGCACCTTTCGGAGCCCACCAAGTTTTTGGCGCTAGATACAAATTAGAGTTCGTTGTTCGCACGTAACAATTCCATCACCACACACTTTTCATACCACCTTCACCATCATTATTAAAGTATTTAGATTTTATTCGTAGTTACTCTATTTGATTTAGACTTGTGGTTTCAACAGATTCTCCCGAGGATTCGACATCTGGACTCCCAGATTTTACTACTTGAACGGACTCTTGCGCTTGAGAGAAGCACCTTTCGGAGCCAATCAAATATTTTAACTTGGAGCGTAGATGGTTCATGCAAAGCAAGCATTAAAAGTAGGATGGTATCAAGACATACACACGTCAATCTCTATTCATAGGAACTCACACCACATATTGTGTTTTCTTTACGCTTTGGAAGTTTTCTTGCCTCGCTAATCATGCACACTTATTCTCTATGTTCTTTCACTTTTCTCCATAGTTCCGCGTAACGCGCATCAAGCAACATTCGCAGAAAAGTATATAACTTGGATCGCTCCATCAAATAATTGAGGTTCCGGTCAATGGCTCCCAAATCAGACGATAATAGGGCATTAGGCCAAGAAGGACCCCTCGGACTGTACTACTCGAGCCAACCAAGTTATTTCTTTAATAGCACATTTATTCATTTTTTTCTTCCTCATTCATCTCATTTTTTTCTTCTTTTGTGCGTGCATAAACAACTTGGCAAGATAACTTCCTATTCTTTAATTTTTCACAAGAATGGATATCCTAATCATTTCAAATGACGTGGTACGTTTTTCTACCCAAATTCACACCAAGCATGCAAATGGCAATGAATACGAGATAAAGAACAATGCTCCAGTTAATTTATGAATTATTGGTACATGAACTTTGGTGTGTTCCAATGAGAGCATACCACTTGCTAATCCATAATTTTTAGATTCATTAAGTCAACAATTAATCTTGCCATTGAGATGTATAAAAAGAAATTCACCACAAGCACTCAAATTCATATAAAAATGAGATTGAAATGTTGATTAATAGTGGTGGAGAAAATAAATCACGAGTGTACGGTGGTGAATAAATATCGAGAAATTTCATCACATAGGGGTCATTTCTAGGTAAAGATAGACTTCGGTGATATTTCTTTAAAAAAAATTTTTTTTTTCAATGCAAAAAGGGAACTAAAAAAGAAAATCATAAAAGAAAAAGAAAAATAAAATAAAATAAAAATCCTAAAAGTTATTTCCCTCCCCCCAACTTAAAATAGACATTGTCCTCAATGTTAGGAAGAGGGAATCATGGAAAGAGCACACCTGATTAGTTCCCACCCGAAGGTGGGTCTGTGAGATCCATGGTGCTCGCTTCCTTGGTCCAAGGCTCGTGAAAATGTTTCAATCTCTGGCCATTCACCTTGAACTCGCTTCCATCTTTTTCATTTAGTAAGAGCACAGCGCCATGTGGGAAAACTTCTTTGACGACGAAAGGTCCATACCACCTAGAGCGAAGCTTCCCAGGAAAGATGTGTAGCCTGGAATTGTATAGGAGTACTTTTTGGCCTGGGGTGAACTCCCTCCTCAAAATCATCATGTCGTGGACGGATTTCATCCTCTCTTTTGAAATTTTAGCGTTGTCGTACGCATTTCTCCTCAACTCTTCCAGCTCCAACAATTGCAACCTGCGAGAAGAAAAAGAGACATCAGTATCAAAATTCATTTTCTTTATAGCCCAATAAGATCTATGCTCTATCTCAACAGGTAAGTGACAAGACTTCCCAAATACAAGGCGGTTCGGTGACATCCCCAAAATTGTTTTGTAGGCCGTCCTGTAGGCCCACAACGCTTCAGGTAAGCGCAAACTCCAATCTTTTCTTGATGGATTCACCGTTTTCTGTAGAATTCCTTTGATCTCTCTATTTGCCAACTCTGCTTGGCCATTGGTTTGGGGGTGATACGTAGTAGAAACTTTATGTGTGACCCCAAACCTCTTCATTAACGCGGCGAACATGCGGTTGCATAAATGAGACCCTCCATCACTGATCAAGGCCTTGGGCACTCCAAACCTAGAGAAAATGTTCTCTTTGAGGAACTTAAGTACAACGGAAGTGTCGTTCGACCTGCAAGGAATAGCTTCCACCCATTTAGAAACATAATCAATACAAACCAAAATATAGGCATATCCAAATGAAGGTGGGAAAGGTCCCATGAAGTCTATGCCCCAACAATCAAATATTTCAATCTCTAAAATGGGGTTCAGAGGCATCATGTTACGTTTAGTAATTCCCCCTAATTGTTGGCATGCAGCACAAGTCTTGCAATAATGAAATGTGTCTTTAAACATAGATGGCCAATAAAAGCCACATTGCGAGATTTTTGCCACAGTTTTGTTCGCTGAAAAGTGTCCACCACATACTCCATCATGACAAAATTGTATCACACTGGTTATTTCATGATCAGGAATGCATCTCCTAACAATTTGGTCACTACAATATTTATATAAGTACGGATCATCAAAGAAGAAATATTTTACCTCGTACTTGAACCGTTTAAAGTCTTGAAGAGACCAAGTGTCAGGGGTCTTACCAGTTACCAGATAATTAACGATATCAGCATACCATGGGGAGGTGGAAACGCTAAAAAGATGCTCGTCGGGAAAGGAGTCCTTCAAAGGCACATCTGCTGAATCAAGGCCTACTGTTAATCGTGATAAATGGTCAGCTACTAGATTCTCCACGCCTTTCTTGTTCTTGATTGTGACATTGAACTCCTGCAACAATAAAATCCATCGTATCAATCGAGGCTTAGCATCTTTTTTAGACAACAAATATTTTAAAGTAGAGTGATCACCTGCAGCCCCTCCGACAGCCCCGGAGGGGCCCGACAGAGAACTACAGGGGGCCGGAGCCCCCGGACAGCCCTACAGGGGACCGGAGCCCCCCTGGCAGCCGCCAGGGGGAAGTTTACAGGGGGTTCGGCCAGGGGCAGGGCCCCTGGTAGCAGCCCGAAGGCAGGGAGGGCCGCGGACAGCCACCGGACAGCCACCGGACACGAGTTTTGAGGCCCCTGGGCGGCGGACAGCGTATGAGGAGGGTTACAGGCGGATTTCAGGAGATTTTGGTGACCCTCCGGAGCGTCGACCAGCAGCTGAGGACCCCTTCTACGGTGACAGGCGCGGGAGAGGATATTATTCTGACGACAGGGACGGCTACGAGGCGGAGTTCGGCGACGACGCAGGTTGGGATGATTTTGAGGGGCGGCGTGGAGATCGCCGAGGAGACTACGGGGCCACCGAGGAGGGCCACCCAGGCGCTATGAGACACTGGACGAGAGGTGTTAGCATTATCGTCCGCAGCACAGAGAGGAGGGGAGGCCCGAGCAGGGGCGTTTTGGAGGAGATTACCGCGTCCGGAAGCTGAAGATGCCGCTATTTTCCGGGGAGGACCCACACGCCTGGTTATTTACCGCAGAGAGATACTTCACAACGCATCACATGACCGAGGCCCAGAAGCTGGAGGCGGCAGCGATCTGCATGGAGGGGCGTGCCTTGGGATGGTACCAGTGGACGGAGAGGCAGCAGCAGATCAGGAGCTGGGAGGAGCTGAAAGACATGGTGCTGGAGAAGTTTAGAGACCCCCGTCTGGGGAACCTACACGAGCAGCTGTACGCCCTCAGGCAAGAGGGGCCGGTGCGGGATTACATTGAGAGATTTGAGACACTGGCAGGACGAGTACATGAGGGTGTCTGACGAGTCACTGGAGGGCACTTTTCTGAAGGGACTGCACCCCAGTCTGAGAGCAGCAGTGAGACCCTACAAGCCCCGGGGGCTTTCAGAGGTCATAGAGATGGCCCAGATGGTGGAGGACGCACAGACGGAGGATAGGCGTGCCCGAGGCAGCTACAGCAGTCAGACTTCAAGAGGCACCTCATCTGGGACTGGAGGAGCAGGTACCACGGCAGGGGTGGCCCAGACGAGCCGGGAGAGGACATGGGAGAAGAGTATCACACCAGTGACTGGGGGCAGTTCAGACGCATGACGGACGCAGAGATGAGAGAAAAGCGGCAGAAGGGTTTATGTTTCCGGTGCGATGAGCGGTTTTCGCCGGGCCACCGGTGCGCGGGGCGCAAGCTCCAGGTGATCCTGTTGGAGGACGACGACGTCGGGTCTGATGTCGAGGAGGAGGCCGCTGAGGCAGAGGAGGAGCTGGAGGGCCAGCAGTTGGACGTAGCGGGGTGTCCCTCAACTCCGTGGTAGGGTTCACACCGAACCATACCATGAAGCTGAGGGGAGAGGTCGGCGACCAGGAGGTGACTGTGCTGATATATAGTGGGGCCACCCACAATTTCATTTTCAGGAGGATGGTGACAGAGCTTGGACTGCAGTTGACAGACTACGGCAGCTTTAGTGTGATGATGGGGACATGGAAGAAGGAGAGCAGCCGCGGCGTTTGCAGGGGATTGGTGCTGACCATGCAGGGAATACAGATTATTACAGACTTCTTACCTCTAGACTTGGGGAGCACAGACGTCATCCTCGGCATGACATGGCTACAGACATTAGGAGAGATGACCATAAATTGGAAGCTGCTACGCATGGAGTTTCGGGAGGCGAGGAGAGCAGTGATACTCCAGAGAGACCCTAGCCTCTGCAGAGTTTTGGTCTCTTTGAAGACCATGTTCAGGACCATCTAGACAGAGGGATGAGGATACCTAGTAGAGCTGTACTCTTTGACAGGTGAGGGAGGCGCAGAGGCCAGTACAGAGCAGCCCATCCCAGGAGAGGTTCAGCAGCTGATGGACCAGTTTGAGGAGATCTTCCAGGAGCCTCGGGGCCTTCCACCACCATGGGACCACGAGCACGCCATTGTTCTACGAGAGGGTGTTTCCCCGATTAGTGTGCGGCCCTACCGATACCCTCAGCATCAGAAGGACAAAATAGAGAGGATGGTTTCAGAGATGGTGCAGGCAGGGGTGATCCAGCCGAGCGTGAGCCCGTTCTCCAGCCCAGTGTTGCTAGTGAAGAAGAAGAATGGTAGTTGGCGGTTTTGCGTAGACTACAGGGCGCTGAACAAGGAGACGGTCCCTGATAAATTTCCGATACCTGTGATTGATGAACTCTTGGATGAGCTACACAGAGCAGCCTGGTTCAGCAAGCTAGATCTTAAGTCAGGCTATCATCAGATACGGATGCGACGTGAGGATGTGCCCAAGACGGCGTTCAGGACGCATGAGGGCCACTACGAGTTCCTGGTCATGCCCTTTGGGTTGACCAACGCCCCTGCCACCTTTCAGGCTCTCATGAATAAGGTATTCCGCCACTTTCTCCGGCGATTTGTACTAGTCTTTTTCGACGATATTTTGGTGTACAGTCGTACTCTGGAGGAGCATTTGGACCACCTACAGGTGGTTTTTCAGGAGCTACAGTACCACCAGCTATATTTGAACAGAAAGAAGTGTTTATTCGGGCAGCCGCAGGTGGAGTACCTATGGCACGTAGTATCAGCAGGAGGAGTAGCCGCCGATAGATCGAAGATAGCGGCCATGCTGGACTGGCCACGCCCTACTACTCTCAGAGGGCTACGGGGCTTCTTGGGACTTACATGTTACTACCGCCGATTCGTAGAGGGATATGCGACGATTGCCTGGCCATTGACGGAGTTATTAAAGAAGGACCAGTTCCACTGGGGGGAGGAGGCTACGACAGCTTTTGAGGCCCTGAAAAGGGCAATGACCACTGTGCCAGTATTGACGTTACCCGATTTCACCAGACCATTCGTAGTAGAGGCGGATTCATCCGGACACGGGTTGGGAGCAGTACTTATGCAGGAGCAGCGACCCATAGCTTTCTACAACCAGGTGTTGACGGCAAAGGCCCGATTGCGATCGGTGTATGAGAGGGAGCTGATGGCGATAGTATTTTCCGTCCAGAAGTGGAGGCCATATTTGTTGGGGCGGAGCTTCATAGTGCGCACGGATCATCGAAGCCTGAAGTACCTACTAGAGCAGCGGATGGTAGCAGAGGAGCATCAGAAGTGGCTGCGGAAGTTGATGGGGTACAGGTTCGAGATAGAGTACCGTCCGGGATTGGAGAATAAGGCGGCTGATGCGTTATCCCGGCGGGAGGAAGAGGCAGAGTTAGCAGCGATCACCATATCCATCCTGGAGGATTGGGGCCCACTGCAGTAGGAGGTTGAGGCGGACCCGGATTTGGCGGCTATACGAGAGGCCCTTTTACAGGGGTCGACCGAGTACCCGTGGTATTCTTTACAGGAGGAGCGGTTGCTTTACTGGGGCAGGCTGGTGATACCGAGGACTTCTACTTTTATACCGACCATCTTCAGGGAGTTCCACGACAGTGCTATAGGAGGACATTCTGGAGTCCTCAAGACTTACCAGCGGCTTTCACGGGAGGTTTACTGGAAGGGGCAGAAGAAGGATGTGGCCAGGATGGTGGCAGAGTGTGACGTGTGCCAGCGTCACAAATATCAGGCCATGTCCCCAGGAGGACTACTACAACCGCTATCTTTACCAGACAGAGTTTGGGAGGACATCTCTATGGACTTCATCGATGGATTGCCAAAGTCGGGGGGTTACAACGTCATTTTTTGTTGTGGTAGACCGCCTCAGCAAATATGCACATTTTATCCCGCTTAAGCATCCTTATAGCGCCGTTTCAGTGGCAGAGATTTTTGTAAGAGAGGTCATTCGTTTGCATGGTCCGCCGAAGTCCATAGTCTCCGATAGCGACAAAATATTCCAGAGCAAATTTTGGCAGGAGTTGTTCAGACTGCAGGGGACGGTCTTGAAGCGGAGCACAGCTTATCATCCTCAGACTGACGGTCAGACTGAGGTGGTAAATAGGAGTGTGGAGACTTACCTGCGATGCTTTATATCAGAGAATCCTAAGGAGTGGGCTCGTTGGCTACCGTGGGCGGAATACTGGTACAACACTTTTTACCACACGGCGGCACAGACTACACCTTTCAGGATTTTATATGTCAGAGACCCTCCTCACTTCACTATGGCCATGATACGACCCCAGTTTCTGACGTGGAGCAGTACCTAGCAGAGCGGGACCGGGTTCTAGAGGAGCTGAAGCTCCATTTGGTGAGGGCTCGGCAGGTGATGAAGGCTCGGGCAGACCTACACCGCCGAGAGGTACATTTTGAGGTGGGTGATATGGTATATCTGAAGTTGAGGCCCTACCGGCAGCGGTCCGTGGCTCATAGAAGGAATGAAAAGCTGTCACCACGATACTTTGGGTCTTTTGAGGTTGAGGCGAGGATTGGACCAGTGGCCTACAAATTGCGCTTGCCCCCAGGATCTACCATTCACCTAGTGTTCCATGTCTCACAGCTACGACAGGCTATAGGCAACCACACTTCTTCCCCGACATTGCCGGATTCACTTACTGCTGATATGGAGGTGAGGATGGAACCCGAGCTGCTGAAAGGAGTTCGCCAGAGCGACACAGGTGTGCGACATGTGTTATTGCAGTGGAAGGGCTTACCAGAGCACGACAGCACGTGGGAGGACATGGATGATATGGTGGCGCGCTTTCCTGCTTTCCACCTTGAGGCCAAGGTGGCTCTTTGGGAGGGGAGTATTATTGGGCATGCGGCCCAAATTCCACTGCGGGTTTACACCCGCAGGGGGGCCAAGCGCGCGCACCCGCAAGCCGCACCCCTTTTTCAGCCGCATGCCGCACCTCCTCCCCCATGCCATAATTTCTATTATAAATAGGGGGGGGGGGGGGGGTAGTCTCTCTTGTTTACCTATGCTATTTTGATATTTGATATTTGGAGACTCTTAGGGTAAACGAGTGCGGACGTCCTCTAGGCGTCTTGGGAGGAGGGCACACCTCTTTTGTGCCCAACTATCTTCATATTTGCTATTGCTTTTCTAATAAAAATATTGTCTTCGTTAGATCCTAACAGTATCTTCCATCATCTTTTTTCTTTAATCTTCATGTAGAAAAGACTGGGACCCAAATAACTGACTTCAATTCATATCTTTCTTTGAAAATATGATCAGAATAAGTAATTTCTAAAATTGTGACAATTGAATATCATTATATGGAAGTTTCATAGTCAATTCCACTTCATAAATGTTATGAACACTTCACTGTCTGACACGTGTACTCTAACTTCCCAATATGCTTTTGGCATACGATTCCACCTCTGAGCATACTAACTTCGGTATTCATATATTGTGAACTTTACATGAGCCACTTATTTCCAAATAGCTACTGATAAATGTTATTAAGCTTATGCGACTTGACTGATCGTGTCAATACAATAGCTGGAGTAGTTGGTTAGATCTCAGACATGCTAGAAGGAACATATTTAGGTCCTTGACATGACCTACATTTTAAATGTTTGATGCAACCAGAATCCATATCCAAGTTTGACCTTGAATCGAGCAGATCAGCTCGCCGAATTCGTCAATCGAATCGGGCGCCCCGGAACGCATGTAAGTGCCAATAATATTGCAACATTTAGAGGTTGGTGGTTGCAGCAGATCCAATTGAAAACCATCTCGTTTCCTTATGCACTAAGCTGCCATCCGATACACATGCAATTGTCTTCTTTTACAAACACATTTTGTCATCATCATGATTTTCTTGCAAATTTCATACTGGAAGCAATGTTCTAGCACATAGACATAAGTTGCATGGTAAGATTGTAAAGACGTGATATTATGCCTTGGTGGTGATTATCTTGTAAACTGCCTGTCCTCAATCCTTGAGGCCCAATGGAGAAAAAAAAAACTTGTGATATTCTAGATAAAACTACTGCAGTTTCTTTCTTTTGCTTGAATACTAGAATTAAATTAATTGCACACATTTCATATGCTGAATGCAATGCAGAGAACCAATGAAGGAATTCATTTTTTGAATTTCTGGTTGCTCGTGCTTTTTTTTTGCTTCTACATGATATTGAAGAAACCACCTCTTAGTAATTTCTGCCTTAAACTACAAATGTGATAGCACACTCTGGGAAGCATTGTGCTGGTACTTGTTAATTCTTTTTGCAGACTTGTATCCGTTTTGGATATGTTCCAAACACAACACTTATTGGACACGCACTCGACGCTTTCCAGATTTTTTTTGACTTTTCTGACACTTGATATTTGAGAATGAGGTAGAAATTTTGTTCAATCTTCAAATGAAGACCACAATTTTACTTAAACCAAAAGAAAGGTGTACACAAAAATGTAGCAACATAGGACACTCCCCTATATAAGAAGTTATACATTTAGCCACGCCATGTGAAAATGAAGAAGCCAGAAGACCTATTCTTGCATAAACAAACACCAATATAGGAAAGGTTAACTGTTACAACATGGAACATGAACTCTTGGTCTGTTGAATGTGAACTGTCGTTGCGTAGGTGGGCAGTGTGTTGTTGGTCTGTGGTACTGTTTTGTGTCACTTTGTACCAAGGTTCTAGGTTTCGGCCGATACCAGTTGGTATCGGCCGTATCGACTCGGTTTCGCCCGCAACCGATACGAAACCCCCAATTTTATCGGTATCGGGCGAAACCGGTCAGTATCGCCCAGTTTCGGGCGATACTAGGAGAAACCCTAGGGTTTCGACAACCCTAGGGAAGAAGACAAGAGGAAAAAGCAGAGGAGGAAGACGACACACCGAAAAACTTACGTGATCCTACAGTCCTACAGCAACCCCACTCGTGATCCTACAGCAACCCCACCCGTGAGTGACGAGCGCACAGAAAATGGAAAACCCCTTTAAAATGAGTGCAGAGCAGTCGAGAGGCAGACCTAACTTACCTCAAAGCCCTAGATCTTCTCCCTGATCTCGCCCTAGATCTCAGAAGGCGGAGCGTCATCTCGCAGCTTCGTCTAGCAGCTTTGTCGGCGGCGTCGACTTCGTCGTCTCATTCTCGAAGCGTCAGCGGCCTCGTCTCAACTCTGCAGCGTCGTTGGCGTCCTGTCCTCGGCGTCGTCGGCTTCCCGTAGGCGTCGTCGTCGACTTCCTGTAGCGTCGTCAACCTAGGAAATCTCGCAGCGTCGGCGGTCTAGTCGTCGTCGCCTGCCGCCATCGTCGTCGTCGCGTGAAGACGTCGAAGCTGCTGAGATTCGACGAGGGGGCAGCGAAGCGACGGGCTCGGGGGAAATTAATTCGAGAAGATCGAAGTGAATGAGGTTAGAAACGTAGCCATAAGTAATTTATAAGCAATTATTATGATATTTCACATTTGACCGTAGAGTTTCATCTATTTACAAACCTGCCATCACTTTAAAACCTAATAAAACATGTGTAATGGCATATTTGTAAATACGCTGAACTTAAGGGGACATGTGGAATTGTTAGTATAGTGCGGTTGGCTCAATTCCCAAATTACCCTTTAAGTTCATTATAATTACAAGTTTAACCTGAATGGAGAAAACACTTAACGGATACAATGTCATACTTGTAAAAAAATGGAAATACTGGACTTATTAGAAACTGCGTATTTTGCTATTTTAAAATACAAACAAATATATAAAAATACGGGAAAAATACTGTAAAATATGTAAGAAATACGGAAAAATAAGTAAAAATACGGAAAATACATAATGAATATGGAAAAAATACTTTAAAATACATAATAAAACTGAAAAATTATTTAAAATAAAAAATAAATACGGTAAAATATGGAAAACACATAATAAATATAGAAAAATACTTAAAATACATAATAAATCCTAAAAATACTACATGAACTCCTAAAGATACTATTTAAAATACATAATAAATACAAAAAAATTAGTTAAAATACAAAATAAATACTGAAAAATACGGAAAACGCATAACAAATATAGAAAAATACTTAAAATACATAATAAATCCTAAAAATACTACATGGACTCCTAAAGATACTATTTAAAATACATAATAAATACAAAAAATTAGTTAAAATACAAAATAAGTACGGAAAAAATACGGAAAACGCATAACAAATATAGAAAAATACTTAAAATACATAATAAATCCTAAAATGCTATATGGACTCCTAAAAATACTATTTGTCTACCATCAATTTAATTACCATATAATACGTGGTTAGATGAAAAAATACTAAAAATAAAAGAGAAGCTACATTAATTAATGATCAATTAACTACTTAAAATACTAAAAATATGTTAGAACTTAAAATACTAAAATTTTCTAATAATAGTACTTATGGGATTGGGTTAGCCATTAAAATACTAAAATTTTCTAATAAAATTTTCTAAAATTTTCTAACAATAGATATACTACAAATTGCATGTCATTATTTATGGGATAAAATTTAGTTGCTTATCTGCATGCTAAATTTTATGATATAAAATTTAGTTGACATGTTTTAATGGTGATTTTATTTTCGTGCATATTATATGATAATTCAAGAAAGCCTATTAGGTTAGCCATTAAAATTCTTCTAAAACTTATGAGACGAATTTTAGATTGACATGCTATGTTTAGTAAATTGTTACAATTATTAAATACCTAATTCATGATTAGGGTAGTCCTTTCCAACGATTATTATTTTAAACGTTCTAATGATAATTTTGATAAAAGTGTACACTTTAAATTGTTGTAATGTGAATTTATTAAAATCCAAATACATGATTAGGATAGCATGTTGAAACAAATAAAACCTTATAGTTGATAATGACTCTAAAAAAGTTATTAACGAATCATAATAAATTCGAATTTTCGGATTCAACTAGTTGATAGGATTAACTAGGTTTAATAAAAGCCTTTTAGTTGATGTCAAACATATGAATGATAAGTTTCCTTCAATGGACCATGATCCAACTCAATATGCTTGGCTAAGTTTGTTGGATCACCCTAGCTAGACTGGGGATAAGTGATCATGGCTTAGTCAATTCCCTGACCGTGTTCCGCTGGACCGCAAGGACGCAAATCATGATTATGTGACACCGTCGACTATATCTAAGTCTAATACGTTAATAATCTTTTTCAAGATTAATCATAACCCCTGTTATATAGTGCAGTAATTAAAATGTCTCGAAGAACTCCAAAGGAGAAGACGGTGGATATTGGGTGGTCTCACTGTAAAATGATCGCAGATAACCATAGAAATATAAGGTGCAACTATTGCCGGAAAGAAATGCATGGGAGCGTGTCTCGCCTTAAGGAACACCTGGCGGGAATTACCGGGGATGTGCTGACATGCCCCGAGGCACCTAAAGAAGTGCGTGAAGAGATGAGAGCGCACGTATTTCAGAAGAAGAACGAAAGGGTACATGCCAGATTTGAGAAGAAGAGGATGGAGGAGGAGATAATGGCAAGTTATACGGAGGAAATATCAGATGAATCAGATGAGTACGAGGATGACGCCGAGGAGGCGAAGGACCTTAGAAGAGCTCTTAGAAGTAGGCAAGAACTGGTCGAAGAAGAGATTAGAAGTGAGGGAAGAAGGATGTGAGCAGGATCGTCTGGTTCTGGGGCCCCTGGGCTAGCCAGATCAGGTAGTCGTACCGGCCGAATGGCCGGTATGTTCACGTGCGGTTCTGCTCGCGATGTTCAGCCAACAGGTAGACCAGCTGGTGCTCTCAGACCCGGTGCCGACCCTTTTTCTCAGACGAAGAAGGGTAAATCCCAGGCAACCATAAAGAATACCTTCATGAAGAATGCCAAGGCCTACGTCGGCCGAGCTATGGCCAAATTTTTCTACTTCAACCACATCCCATACAATGTGACCAATAGCCCATATTACAGGCCCATGGTGGATGCTATTGCGAAATCGGGACGTGGCGTTGCTTCACCCACTGCTTGGGAGCTGGCACACACATACTTGGACATGGAGTATGAAGAGATCAAAAATTATGTAGAAACTTTTCGTGTTCAGTGGGATGAGTACGGTTGCACACTGATGTGCGATGGCTGGACAACACAAACAGAAGGAAGATTATTAACTTCCTTGTGTATTCGACCCACGGGACGGTGTTCCTGGACTTTGTGGATGCAACCGACCAATTCCAGAACGGTCCTTACATATTTGATCTTATGGACAAATATGTAGAACTAATTGGGGAGTATAGAGTAGTCTAGGTAGTTACCGATAACGGGATAAACTACAAGTCAGCTGGGCAGCTGCTGATGCGGAAGAAACAACATCTGTATTGAACCCTGTGTGCGGCGCATTGTATCGACTTGATATTTTCTGACATGGCAAAAGAAGTAGTTAAAAATATCGTCGCACAAAGTCAGATGGTAACATGATTCATATACAACAAAGGATGGGTGCTCAGCTTGATGAGAAGAGAGACGGGTGGAAAAGAGTTGATCCGGCCCGCGATAACAAGATTTACGACCTACTTCATTGCTTTGGACTCTCTGTACGCGCACCAAGATGACCTGCGGAGAATGATCACATCCAGGGACTGGTCCGATAACTTTCCAAGGCTTAAACCAAAAGATATGGACATTGGAAACAACGTGTACGATCTGATTCACGGCGATGAATTCTGGCAGACTATCTCTAATGTCATCGCCGTATTTGAGCCCCTGGTGAAGGTTCTTCGAATGGTCGACATCGATGATAAGGCCGAGATGGGGTATCTCTACGAGGCCATGGACCGTGTAAAAGAGGAAATTCGAAAGAATGTTAATAGGGGATACAAAAAATGGTGGGACATGATCGACAAGAGATAGGATAAGCAGCTACATCAAGATATTCATGCTGCATGCTATTTTCTGAATCCTCGCTTTCAATACTCCTCCAATACAACAACCGACAACGAGGTGCTGGTTGGACTCAGACGCGTTATCGAGAGGCTTGAACCAGACATCTCGAAGCAAATTGACATTGACAGAGAGGTAAATGAAATTCAGATATTTTTATTTTGATATATGATTCGATGTAGCAGTTCACATTCTAAAATTATGATTGATAATTGTAGCTGGAGGCCTATAAGATGAGAGTTGGTTATTTCGGCTCCGCTAAGGCGGAAATGGCGATAACAAGGGTCACTCCAGGTATCTATATGGATCTTAGATTTCTATATGTTCCCCATAAAACGATCCATCTTTTCTGACCACTGGAACTTGTTGCAGCTCAATGGTGAATAAGCGTTGGGTTAGAGCAAGCTCCAACGCTTACACGATTAGCTGTGCGTGTGTTGAGCCAAACTGTCTCTTCGTCCAACTGTGAATGAAACTGGACCACCTTCTCCTTCATTCACACAAAGACCAGGAACAGGCTAACAATGGAACACCTTAAAAGGCTGGTCTATGTGCATTATAATATGAGACTGCGACATAGCCATGCGAGAAGGAGCGAGAAGGCCGATCACCAGCTGATCGATTTGGATCAGATTTTTCACGAGGATGATCCATTGGAAGAATGGACTATGGAGACAGAAGACAAGTTGCTCGATGACAGAGACAATCCTTGGTTGAACGAGGCGCTTGTGGAAGCAGAACGTACACGAAGCAACCAACCACGGCCAAGTCATGCCCCTGCAAATATCACGTACAAGCGAAAGAAGGCAGCCACTCGGGCTCGGTACAATAGCGATGATGCTTCGTCTCCCGATGACCAAAGTCCTACAGATGGAGGTTGTGGTGCGTCGGCATCAGTTCGCCCTGCTGAGAGACGTGGAGACCATACTTATGATACACAACATTCGCATGGGTATAGAGAGCATGATAGGCAGCACAGTGAAGAACGTGGGACGATGCCTACGGTAGACACTCTGAATATCAAGGGTATCAACGTGCTTCTGATTATTATGGAGTTTATGAATCTTATTCCGGTGGTTACTCAGGAAGCCAAGGCGGTTATTGCGCACCGTACAGACACTCTGATGTCTATGCTGATTATGATAGTCAATACGGTCCGAACGTGACTGAGCAGTCCAGCAGTCAAGGCAGTCATGACACGCCTTTCATCGAGCAGAGCCGGCCCTCAGCATATGATAGCATGATATCTTTTTAGGCCCGGAACAGATGCAGTATTCATATCCTCCATACTACCATGCACCGCAGCCGGATGATGAGAACCACGAATGAGATTTTTGTATCTTTTTATTTATTTTCTTCATTTTTGTATCTTTTGATGTATTTTATTTAGCTTTTGTATTATGAAGGCAGATTTATGGTTCATCAATATTTATTGTTCTTTTATATCTATTAATTAGTTAATTGTTGTTACAAATGAGTAATGTGAACAGAAATATACATGAAAAATAAAGAAAATGCATAAAATGCATAAAATACAGAAAAATACAGCAAAGTATCTCCGATACCAAAATACAGTAAAATACAACAAAGTATAAAATACAGGAAAATACTGTTAAATACAATAAAATACAGTAAAATACAGCAAAGTATAAAATACAAGAAAATACAAAATACAGGAAAATACAGGAAAATATCTCCGATACCGATACCGATACCGAAACTACCGATACGGACGATAAGGGCGATACCGAAACGTGCTTCCGAAACCGCCGAAACGGGCGATACCGATACCGAAACCTAAATTTTGGGCGGAGCGATACCCTCTCCGAAACCGATACCTAAAACCTTGCTTTGTACCATGTTCTCGGCATACTGTTGTAATGTTGTTGGTTGGTCTGTTGTATTGTTGGACTGTGGTACACGGCTGCATTTTGGCTTGGTTTTGTTAAATCATTTTTAATGGAACGGGGGTGCTTTGCCCACCGTCTATAGCTCAAAATAAAAGGTATCATATGGATGCATATCCTTTTCATTCAAAATTCCTAAATTTATTTTTTTTATATTGAAAAATTTAAGAGGACAATATATTTCTATCGATTGTTCTTCTTGTAATGTGCCATCATGTTAAATATTTGGCTTGTTTATATCCAAAAATGTTGCTTACATACCTGTATGTCATCTGGCAAGTTTATATTCTGTGCTTCATAACCTTTGCCGATTGATCGTAACCACCCAGATCTTTTATGTGTATATTGTCCTTGATTGTTTCTCATTTGAGCAAAATATTCATATTGTTCTCCCTTATTTGAGTTGGAATGGCTAGATTCGAGCTGGAGTTATGTCTGCCCAAGTCCAGGTCCGTTCAATCTTTTTGAGTCCATGGCCATGCATGCATTTACATTCTGGGCTTGTCATCCTAGGCCCAAACCATTTTTAAAATGAATAGGTTAGACTTGAGCTGCAATTGCATACTAAGTAAATAATGGTTTTAAATCAACCCATTGAATAACCGATAAATTAACAGTTGTAAAACTCAATATTTATGCACTATGGATAATTACTAATTATGTTAACGAGTAAACCATGTTTACTATCCATCCGTACCCATCTTATTATAATTCATTCTTGTAAACATGTAGAGCAACCATACTTCTCCGCACTTGTGACTGCTAAAATTACACTATCGTATAAATTTATTTCATTGTCATATACGTAGGGCTTGCATGTGGCGATTCACTTCGGTTTGGCAACAAAATCCAAACAGGATCGAACCATATTAAATTTCAACCCAAACTGAGCCAAACCGTTTTTGAATGGTTTGGTTCAGTTTATACCCGTTGAATCTTTAACCAATGAACATTTTAGGCCCAATTTTGGGTTGAAAATTAGGCTTTAAATTATTATGATATGGGTAGAAATTGACTTATAACACCAAACTACATTCTAGATATATCGAAAGGGCATGAAGTAATTTTTTAAAATTTAAAGGACTGTAAATTTAAAAGTTAAAAGACACGCTTCACTAATTTCATGACCGCAGAAGCATCAACACACTTTTCACAACATAATCAAAGAATACATAGCATTTTTTGGGAGTTAAAACAATCAAGTATTCCTTGAACTTCAAGAGTTGTGAATGTGGGTATTGTCATTTGGGCTTCCAAAAAATGCGGTTAATACCATTCAGTTTGCTAACCTGAATACAACAATTTTCCAACCTGAACCTAACTAGAACAAAATTGGAACCTGAACCGAACTGTTCAAATTTGAGTGGTTGGGTTAGGTTAGAGTCGTTAGACTGGTCGAGTTAAATTACCCCTATACATACACAGTGTTAGAGCCTACTAGAATAATATAGATATCTATTTCTGATGCAAATCCTCCAAAGGTTAGGGATGAACTTCAGCACATAACTTGGTTTGAGCCCATTAGTCCAAGTGCATTATGCCCAAACCCTTCGTAATTAAACATCAGGCTAAAAGTTAGGCCCCACCCTGTTTATAATTATGAATACATGGCCAAACACGGGGTTTTACATGGTCGGAACTGGGCCTGCCTCAACCAAATTCATAGCCATGTTTATTAATCCTTGTTGCCTAAAAATTCTATGATTTCTGATGCGGATCCGGATCCGCATCCACAAGGGGAAAGGGCCGACGGCTACTTGGGTGGGACCCACCCCCTTTAGTCACTTACGTGCGCCGTAGGAGGCGCGATAGCACGTAGGAGGGTTAGTTAGGGGTATTCTAGTCATTTTAGACTAGATTAGTAATTCCCCACTTTTCTATAAATTAGGGCTAGCCGTCTTTATTTTATTTTATGCTTGATTTGTGAAGAAACTCTTTAGGCATCATTGAGAAGGTTTTTAGTCTTTGATCCGACATCCAAAGCTAGGAGATAGGGTTTCGTCTCGAAGGAAACTCAACCTATTTGTAGTTCTTCGCATTTCATATCTATAAAAATCCTCTTTTTACATTTTTTCCACCTTAAAATATATCGATTTGATCGATTCGATCCCCGGATCGTATCAAATTGGTATCAGAGCACTAGATCCAAATGGCGGCAAATACTCGATCGAAGGCGGATGCGGTCGAAGAAAAGATTCAAGGGCTACGGGAGGATCTCAATCGGGAGATCGAAGAGAGGTTCGAAGGATTGAAGAAAACGATGGGAGATTCACTCAAGGATTACGCCCATTCACAAGAAGACATCCAAACCGAACTTCGGGGGATGAGGACGGATGCCGCGCAACAAGGACGGGATCTCCGAGAATTGAAAGAGATGATTCAAGCCCTCACGGTGGCGAAAGGGGGAGATCGAGGCAATGGGATCCAAGAAGGGGGGGATTCTACCCTAGAATCAGCCCCCATCGGATTTCCAACACAAGACGACCACCCGAGGGAGCAAGGAGGGCCGGCGGCGCCAACCCTAGGGTCGCGCGAGTCCACCTGGGCGTCGGCAGACCCGCGCGGGTCGGGGGAGACATCGACAGGCCCGCTTGGGCCTGTCAGGGCCTCGGCGGCCCAGCCCGGCCCTCCCCAGGCCTGGGCGAGGCCGCCAGGCCCCCTACGGCCACCGGCGAACCCCTCCGGGGGCTTGGAGCATCTGGCAAACCCCGGAGGGGGTCTGGAACTGTCGGCGGGCCCCTACGGGGGCGGGGAGTCATCGGCACCCCCATCCGGGGGTGCGAACAGGCCGCAGGGCCTGTTCCGAGCGTCGGCAGGCCCTGGGGGCTTCGCAGAGGCGGCGGCACCCCCTTTTGGGGGTGCGGGAGGCTCGGCGACCCCAGGCGGGGGTCCGGCTTGGTCGACAGGCCAATCTGGGGGGCCGACGAGTAGGGCCGGCCCATTCGGGGGCCCGATGACGACGTTCCAGCCCTTTGGGGGTGTGGCGGGGATCGTACCCCACTCCGGGGGAACTTTGGGGATGGCGGGAGGCGGATGGGCCTCGGGAGCAGCTATTGGGGCCCCGGCGGGCCAGTTTTGGAGAGCAGAGACCTTTGCGCCTGGGCCGAGGCCTAATTTGGCACGACCCCCAGAGTTTCCGGGGCACTACTACCAGCCCGAGGCGTGAGAGAGACCTGCATGGCCAGAGGAGCTGTACGGAGTTGACGGGGGAGGCCCGCGGGAGGCTCGGGGTGGCGAGATGGTCCGGGGTGGTGACCGGGGCGGAGATAGGGGCAGCTAGGCGACATCAACGCAGATCGGAGGTTGATGAAGCTGAAGATGCCGACCTTTGACGGCACCGACCCTGATGGGTGGATATACCGAGCGGAGAGGTATTTCCAGGTGATGGGGCTGACGGAGCAGGAGGTCCTGAAGGCCATCGGGATTTACTTTGAGGGGAAGGCTCTGGCTTGGTACCGGTGGAAGATAGCCCGGTCCCCCTTTCGGACCTGGGAGGAGTTGTCAGCGATGATCGTGGATCGATTCCAGGAGACGGCAGGGGGGGGATTTCTACGAGCAGCTGTCGGCCCTGAGGCAGGAGGGGACAGTGAGAGACTATGTAGAGAGATTTGAGATGCTGAATAGCCGCCGGGTGAAGGGGGTTACCGACGAGGTGATGATCGGGAACTTCATGAGGGGGCTGAAACCATCAATACGAGCTGAGTTGCGGATGCAGAGCCCGGCTACCTTGGAGGACGTCCTTCGCTTAGCACATAAAGCAGAGGAGAAGCACACAGAGGAGAGGAGCACTCGGGGAACTTGGGGAGCCCAGGGCCAGCGTAGTCAGACAGCACCGGTTCCACCTCCGGGGGTTACAGTAGCACCAGGGGACGCGGAAATGGAGAAAGATAAAACCCGACCAGTGATCCCTGGTAGGCGGATGACTGAGACTGATATGAGGGCAAGGCGTGCTGCAGGCCTCTATTTCAGATGCGATGAGAAGTTCAGTCCCGGTCATCGTTGTGCGAGCAGGCTGATGCAGATTGTGATAATGCCAGACGAGGGGGAGTATGCAGATGAGAGAGAGCCAGTGATGACGGAAGAGAGCGAGGTTGAGCATGCACATCTGGATGTAGCAGAGGTGTCCCTGAACTCCTTGGTAGGGGTAACCACAAACCATACCATGAAGTTGTCAGGACGATTGGACGACGCGCCGGTGACGGTACTCATAGACAGTGGGGCCACCCACAACTTCATATCTCGACATTTGGTGGATCGTCATAGGTTGCAGATGAGCACATTGGAGACGTTTACGGTCCTCTCAGGGACATGGAGGAGAGAGGAGAGCAGTGGGATGTGCAAGGGGCTGAGTCTGACCGTACAAGGGGTGCAGATCATAGAGGACTTCTTGCCCCTAGAGTTGGACAATATTGATGTGATTTTGGGCGTGCAGTGGCTGAGGGGGTTGGGCGAGGTGAAGATGAATTGGAAGCAGCTTAGGATGGAATTCCAGGAGGGGGGTCGCACGGTGGTTCTGACAGGTGACCCTAGCCTCTGTTTTCCCTCGGGGGCCTTCAAAGCCAGATTTCCACCTTGAGGACAAGGTGGCTCTTTTAGGGGGAGGTATTGATGCGGATCCGGATCCGCATTCACAAGGGGAAAGGGCCGACGTCTACTTGGGTGGGACCCACCCCCCTTTAGTCACTTACGTGCGCCGTAGGAGGCGCGATAGCACGTAGGAGGGTTAGTTAGGGGTATTCTAGTCATTTTAGACTAGATTAGTAATTCCCCACTTTTCTATAAATTAGGGCTAGCCGTCTTTATTTTATTTTATGCTTGATTTGTGAAGAAACTCTTTAGGCATCATTGAGAAGGTTTTTAGGCTTTGATCCGACATCCAAAGCTAGGAGATATGGTTTCGTCTCGAAGGAAACTCAACCTATTTGTAGTTCTTCGCATTTCATATCTATAAAAATCCTCTTTTTACATTTTTTCCACCTTAAAATATATCGATTTGATCGATTCGATCCCCGGATCGTATCAATTTCATATCCAATTATATATCTGCAAGGCTGGTGTTGGATTACTGCAATATGAAATACTGACAGGGTAGTTACCTTATTTTTAACTTAGTTTTTCGATTAGCCAAATTCTTCTTAACTCTTGTTCTTCTAACAGGGACTTCCGATTCTTTTTTGTTTCCTTTGGAGGTCAAGCGATTGGAAGAAATTAAATATTTAAAAAGAACAGATTTTACCCATTTGCTTGTGTGTGTAAATGTGTGCAGTTGGGGGATATTGGTCTCCTTTAAAAGTCATTTCATTGGATATCTGCAATAAAGAGCTTGGACTTAGAATGTTAAAATGGGAGGGGATGGTTTTGGCAAAAATGAAAATGACAGTTACTACTTTAAAAATGAATAAATTCTTTATATTATTTTGGGGCTAATTTTAAAACCCCCTTATCTTTTGCCTAAAATCAGATAACTTCAAAATCTTTTTTAATATCAAATTACCACCAAAAACTTTCATTCAGCTAATTTTGTGTGATGGAAGGATAACATTGTTGATTAAGGGCTGAACAAACTAAACCATTTTCCCTTGTGTTGCTTTTAATCCTTTTCCCCGTCCTTTTGTTTCATCAGGTTGACCTTCCCATTTTATATTCTTTGAAACGATAAACATTGTCACACTTCAAAGAAAAGAAATACTTTGCCTACTTCTCATTTGGAGCGAAATGAATCTAAAAGTTATGTGATGTAGGGCGCGGACAATCACATAAAGATGAGACGAGGCAAGAAGTTTAATATGTTGCAGATATATCGCAATGATGAGTTCCAAGTCAATAAAGATCAATTTTTAATGTTTTTTTGGTAAAAATTGTGTCTTTTAGGTTTTAATGATTTTTTTCAATTTCTCAATTTTTACATAATCAACATAATTGTTATAAACCCTTCTTTTGGGTGGGGAGTGCTTCTATAATTTTTTTCATCTTCCTTTTTCTCTATTTCTTAATGGAAATCTCCATGAAAAAAGTTAAAAAAAAGAAGAAACCCAAACCATATATTTAGATCTGAAGTAGGAGACAAGCGCATTTTCATCCCAAAATAGGTACTTGACTTAACTTGCAGCTCAAGTTAACTGAAAGTATCGATTTGTCGCAAAAATAATGGTTTTGGTGTCAAGTTGATACAGTTGGGGTCATTTGACTTTAATCAAAAGATAAGGGTGGTTTTTTTTTGAAATTAAGCCATTTATTTTAATTTTGCCGATCGCTGTGCCTAATCTTTACTATTATATCTCCAACTCCCCTCCTTTCTCAATTGACATTCAATTAATATTGAGATGTCACGGACTAACATAACACGTTATTATTTTAAAAAATAAATTTGAATCTTGAACTAACTCAATTAAACACCATTGTCCACTTTAAATATACAATTTGATTGTCGTTAAATTTAAAATTAAATTTGCAATTGAGCTCATCTCAATTAGATATCATTGTAATAATTAACTATATAAATTGAATATCCTTAATTCCCAATAATATCACCACTTTTCCATTGCATACATTTTCACAATTGAAATGCTCAGATGTGATTATGTATAAGTTATCAATTTTATTACACATGTATTTGCACATGCTTGGAAATCTACTACTACGTAATTGATTTAGACTTTAAAACATATAATATTTTCTACAAAATGTTGGAGGTAGTGTTGGAAGTAGGCCGTGCCGTGCCGTGCTTGGCGAAGCCTAGGCACAGCCCGTACAAAATTACCGAGGTATAGGTACGGTCCAGAGCCAATATGTGCTTAAAACTATAAATCTATGTATTGATCTAAGATAGTAGGTCAACCCATTCGTACATTTATCATGCCGACTCAATGTGGTGAACTTAGACTTTTTATTTTGTGTCGTGATTTTTATATCATGCCTACTAAGCTAGCCTAATCATAAACTATAAAAATATAAAAATAATCATAAAACTAATTATCTTGCATGATGAGATTAATTTACTATTAATAAATAATAATCAAAAGTAGTACGTGCTACTTTAAGTGATTAAGAGAATTGGTAAATTTAAGGAGAAAAATAAAACACATACATTTATCTGCGTTAAGGCCATACCAACTCATGAGCTGCTCTATTGCTACAGTGGAATGTTTGAATATACTTAAATAATATAATTTTCCACAATATTTTTTTCATATCTTCATTTGTGCCACAGACGGGCCATGCAATGCTGAATATGATAAGGCTCAGGCATGACCCGAAAACTATCTAGGTCATGCTATGCCGGAAGAAGTCAGGCACATACTATGAATTCTAGGATCTATGCACTGCAGTTTTTGTGCCAGCCCAGCCTACCGTGGGCCGGCCTGGATCCATTTCCAACCATATTTGGACGGGCATAATGTACACCAGTATGCTTGGAAAGATTTGGAGAGTTTCCCTGCTAACATTTACTAGAGACTAGAAGATACAACCTGAATATATGGAGCTATATGGTGTTGATTTCTAATTCCATCAACACATGTTAAGTGCATATATCAGTGGATGATGAGCAGTTCTCTCAGGTTTCGATGATCTTATTTGATCGTAGCTTACTCAAGGAGAATTGTTCTTGGTCCTGTTCTAGATGTATCTACACTATCCAGGACCTGTCTGCTTCAGGGAAAAGTTTCTGGGTGTTTCAGGCACTATCGGAGCGCCTGCAGGCCCCACATGCAGAGGAACAGGATGCGCCCATACTTAGTCCCTTGTGGGGTCGGGTCTGCCCCTTATTTCTCTGCATGCTGGGTGGTGCCTGCGAGGCAAATACCCACCTGCTTCTGCTATTTCAATGGTCTGTTTATCCAGATTAACCTCAACCTTTATTAAACATATGCTTCCTCATACACTGCTCCAGTTATGCTATAATGGCCCTTTTGGACAAGTACCGATTGCTTTAGAATGTGTTTTGATATACAAGCTTTATTATGGATTTTTTCGATTTTACGTTAGTTCCACCTTTAAAGACTTTATTTACTGGCCGTTATTCTTTCACATGGAAAATATATTATTCATATTTGATAAATATCCTGCAGCTGCTTTCTCATGTCTTTAATAAATCTTTGTCTAGTATGCAGTTCTATTCAGCTTCGTTTTCAGACGATCTTTGTCAAGTTGTGGATCAAGTTTCAGCGCGCTATCCTAAATCCAATATATATGCTGTTGGCTGGTCCCTTGGTGCAAATATTCTTGTTCGCTATTTGGGTCAGGTATATATCCTTTTCCAGAACTAAAGTGTTGGCTTCAACCCTTCCTCTAGAATTTTGCTAGACTATGAGAATTTTGAAGGTCTGTCCCTTTGTTCTTACAGCATAAGAAGTAATGCTTGATTTTTCTACAACAAACTGAACTTGAAATCTTGTGACAAGCCCATCTCATTACTGTTATCAATGTGGAGTTGTACTTTGTGCTTGACATCTATGGGGGATGGCTTAAATGATGATGATGATAATAAGGGCAACCACAATTGAACCATCAATGATAAACAATGTCTATAATAATTTTTTAAACAACATAGTCTGCATTTTTAATATGCGCATAATTCAACAATAAGGTATGCAATTTACCCATGGGAAATGAAATTTCCCTTCGAAATGCCAAATTATACGATGAGGATTATTGTTATGCATTATAACAACACGTGTTACTGCTGTAACATTTTCAGTAATCATGCATTATAACGAAATCAAATTGGAAATTTTATCCATAGCATACATTTAACTCCATGGACTAGCTAATAGAATGAAAAAAGAATTGGCAATTGCTGCTCTCCTAGAAATCTCTCAGTGGTTGAAGGAGCAGTTAGTAGAAATATTTTGTATTACCATGCCTCCGTCAAGGGTGTCACATGATATATCTGATGCATGTTTTGATTTCTCCTTTAGGACCACATATTTATTTGTGATACTACATTTAATGCATACGTGATATTTTTCCTTTTTGCAGGAATCTCATAATTGTCCTCTTTCAGGGGCAGTATCCTTGTGTAATCCTTTCAATTTGGTAATTGCAGATGAGGATTTCCGCAAGGGCTTCAATAATGTTTATGATAAAGCTCTTGCTGGATCTTTGAGAAAAATCTTTAAGAAGTAAAAAACCATGATGGCCTACAGTTCCCAACATAATTTTTGTAATATTTGGAGATCTAATAGATTGTCTTAATTGGTGATCGGCTTTTTTTTTTTTGCTTTTGTTAATCTTTAGGCATGCTCTTCTGTTTGAAGGCCTTGGTGGCGAATACAACATACCAATGGCAGCTAATGCCAGGACTGTCAGGGAATTTGATGAAGCATTAACTCGGGGTGAAATTGATGCTATAGACTCAATGTTTTAGTTCATTTTTTGATGACATTAACGCTTAAGGAATTTACTTGTAATGTATGACAGTTTCATTTGGATTCAAGTCAGTTGATGATTACTACTACAATTCTAGCAGTTCAAGTGCAGTTGAGAATGTTAGGACGCCTTTGCTGTGCATACAGGTAAACTGAGGGCAAGATTGGTACCTTCTTGATGCTTTCTCTTACTTATCGATGGTTGATTTGACCATTTTATACTTTTTAAGGTTTTAGGATTATATTAATTATTTTACGTTTAGTTATTCTTTGACTCCCTAAAGCAAATGTAGCCATAAACAGAGTAAATACATCACATAAATTGATGTTTATTTTAGTATATATTATTGTGAGCAAACAGAAGTTAATTATGAGTTGTGTTCTATACCTCAGAGAACCAGTTGAGTGTGCAATTGTTAGCCTGAGAGTACTCTCAACAAGTGGAACTCCGGGGAGTCGAAACTAGATGACATTCTAAATATGGGGAAGACTTCAGGAGATCGAACTGGTGTGGGGTACAACAGAGGAGCCTATTATCATGTGCCTAGGGAGAGACGAATTCTTGTGACCAAAGAACTTGAAAGGATGGGTCAGCTCAAGGGGCATGAACAGAAGAAGAAGCTGACTAGAGGTACAAAAACTGGTTATCTTGTGTGTGACTACTGCAGGTTCATAGGACATACTGAAAGAAACGGCTTCAGTTGCATGCGACATTGTCGAGAAGGAAGAAATGTTAGACACACTGACTTGAAGAAGAAGAAATGGGTAAGGAAATCTGAACTATATAGCATGGTGGCTTACACATCATTAATTGCCTTCTCTGAGAACATGTGGTATTTCGACAGTGGATGCTCGTCATATGACCGGCAACAAGAATCTTCTTACTGACTATACAACCTGTAACAAGAGTCACATAACTTTTGGTGATGGACGAAGAACCAAGGTTGTTGGAAAGGGAAATCTGAATGTGGACGGTCTTCTCAAACTGAAGGATGTTATGCATCTCAAAGATCTGAAAGCCAATCTGATCAGTATAAGTCAACTATGTGGTCAAGGGTTATTAGTAAGGTTTACTAAAGAGAGATGCTTAGGATTCAATACCAATGGAGAATGTATCCTTACTGGGAAAAGATCGACTGATAACTGCTATCTTCTCCAAGATGCTAATACGTGTCTTAATGCTATTGCTGATGTGTCTGAACAGTGGCATCAAAAATTAGGGCATCTGAACTTCAAGACTCTTATGAAGATCTCAAAAGTGGGAGCTGTCAGAGGAATACATGTTCTAAACAAGGAGGGTGTCTGTGGTCCATGTCAACTGAAAAAGCAACAGAAGACCAGCCACAAACAACTTTAGACCATTACTGCATTCAAGATACTGGAACTTTTGCATATGGATCTGATCGGGCCAACATCTGAAACTAGTGTTGGAGGTAAGAAGTACATTTTTGTCGGTGTTGATTTTTCTAGGTTTACATGTGTAGACTTTCTAAAAGAAAAGTCACACTTTTGAAGCATTTAAGAAATTATGTACTCATCTGCAAATTGAGACGGGAAGCATTATCTGCAAAATTGTTAGAATCAGGAGTGATCATGGAAAGAAGTTTGAAAACCGTTCAATTGCTGATTTCTGTGAGTCTCGAGGTATTGCTCATGAATTCTCGGCTCCTAAGACTCCTCAACAAAATGGAGTTGTTGAAAGAAAGAACCGCACCCTGCAAGAGATGGCTCGTGTGATGCTAAATGCTAGAGAGGTCAGTGTAAGGTGGTGGGCTGAAGCAATCAATACAGCATGCTATACTATTAACAGAGTTTATCTTCGTCCTAGAACTGAGAAAACTTCGTATGAAATCTGGAAAGGAAGGAAGCCTGACGTCTCTTACTTCCACATCTTTGGAAGCAAGTGCTATATTTTACAGGAACTTATTCCAAGAGGGAAGTTTGATGCAAAAAGTGATGAAGGAACATTTCTGGGTTATTCTACAACCAGCCGTGCTTTTAGAGTGTACAACAAGCGTACAAACACCATGATGGAGTCTATTAATGTTGTGTATGATTTTGATCGAAAGGAGACTACCATAGTTGAAGGGAGTTCTTTACAGGAAGACTGTACTGAAGAAGATCATGTTGAAACTGTTGTTGCAACACCAGGTACAACACAAGATCATGTTGCACCTAATGTTGCAACACAAGATACAACATCGGCTGAGGAACCTCAAAGCGGTTTAGGTGATGCTCATGCTGCTGAAGGAATCACCAGAGTTATACGAAATCACCCTCCAGAACTGGTTATATGTGACGTTCTTGACGATCGTCGTACGAGAGGAACGAGCCGTGTCAACTACCATGATCTTGCCGGGTATGTCTGTTTCATCTCCTTAGCTGAACCAAAAAATGTGAAGGAGGCCCTTATTGATGAATACTGAGTGTCTGCAATGCAAGAAGAACTGAACCAGTTTCAGCGAAATGATGTCTGGACACTTGTAGAAAAACCAAAGGGGATGAACGTCATTGGTACGAAATGGATTTTTAAAAATAAAACCGATGAGAAAGGTAACATCACTCGCAACAAAGCTCGTCTTGTGGCTCAAGGGTATACTCAGGTAGACGGTGTAGACTTCGACGAGACATTTACTCCTGTTGCCTGACTGGAGTCTATCCGACTCTTACTTGCCGTATCATGCAGCTTCAGCTTCAACTTCAAACTTCATCAGATGGATGTGAAGAGCGCTTTTCTAAATGGCATTCTGAATGAAGAGGTATACATTGAGCAGTCCAAAGGGTTTGAAGACCTCTTCCTACCAAATCATGTGTATCAGCCGAAAAAGGCCCTCTATGGCTTGAAACAAGCACCAATGGCCTGGTACGAGAGACTAAGTATCTTCTGCAGAAGGGATATGAGAGAGGTGGAGCTGACAAGACTTTGTTTGTTTAGATAACTAAGTCTGCTGTGATTGTAGCTCAGATCTACGTTGTTGATATAGTGTTCGGATCTACCTATCAACATTTAGTACGTGAGTTCATAACTCTCATGCAAAAGGAGCTTGAGATGAGTATGGTTGGAGAACTGAATATGTTTCTTGGCCTTCAAGTAAAGCAATCAAATGAAGGACTGTTCATCCCACAAGAGCAAGTACACAAAAAATCTGGTAAAGAGATTCGGGCTGGAGAATGCCAGACAGGTTCGTACTCCTATGTTTACAAGGGACAAGCTCTCTAAAGATGACTGTGGAAAATCTATGGAGGCCACTTTGTACAGGAGCATGATAGGGAGTCTATTGTATCTAACGGCCAGCAGACCTGACATCAGTTTCAATGTGGGAGTGTGTCCGTTATCAAGTATGTCCAAAGGAGTCTCATATCACGGCAGTAAAAAGAATCATCAGATACGTTAACGGTATAACTGATCATGGTATATGGTATACCAAAGATACTAACACTCTTCTGTCAGGTTACAATGATGCTGATTGGGCAGGCATGCTGATGATAGGAAGAGTACTACATGTGGCTGCTTTTACGTTGGAAACAATCTTGTCTCGTGGTACAGCAAGAAGCATGACTCTATTTCTCTGTCCACGGTAGAGGCTGAATAGATAGCAGCTGGAAGTTGTTGTACACAACTATTATGGATGAAGCAGATGTTGACCGACTATGTGGTGGAGCAAGCTGTGTTGACTATCCTATGTGACAACCAGAGTGCGATCAACATCTCTAAGAATCTAGTTCAACACTCGAGAACAAAACATATAGATATCCGGCACCACTTCATTAAAGAATTGGTAGAGAAGAAAGTACTTGTCATGGATTACGTCGCGACTTCTAGTCAATTGGCTGATATGTTCACAAAACCACTTGATTAAGGCAGATTTGAAGAGCTATGAAAAGCACTCGGGTTTTGTCGTATCTAATTCTAGACCATGTTACATCTCTTGTTGCAACATAAGGGTTCATCTCATGTTGCAACATAAGGGGCGTTGTGATGTTAAGTATTCTTTTTAGGCCGGGTCTTTATTTTCAAGTTTTCTTTTCGGCGCTCTTTCCAACTTCTAATTTCGGTTTCCAGAGAAAAGAAGAGTAGTTCTTCTAGGGGTTCTTGGTGGTTCCTTGATCGATTCTCCCTATTCTCCGATGCAATGACTCGCGATCAAGATTAAAAATCAGTACACGGGCCTCACCGTTATTCTCGACGTTCCTCATCGAAATCTGTAGCGTCCTCCTCTCTGCCTCCTGTTAAGCGAAAAAGGGTGGTATCTTGATCCGCCCGTGTCTCCTCTCGAAGTTTCTCTCCTCTCACTCCATCTCAGTCGTCTTCCAGCCACATGCATCCATCCGCCGTAGCGAATTTGAGAATGGTTCCATTTTCCCCAATTTCGGTCCGATGTGAGAAACCCTCTTTTTCTTCACCTCCTGCTCCTGTCACTATTCAAGATTGGTTCTGGTATCTTCGGAAGACTGGAAAGAAATTCGATTTGTCTTACATGGATTGCAAAGGAGTTCGCCTTGGTCATATTCGATTGGACAAGTTGGGAGAAAAGTTAATGAGTGTCGAAGTGGTTGATGATGAAATTATTTTAACCACCACTCGACGTCGTCGGTCTACTCTAAAATTAACTGAAAACATTGTTCTGGAGATTTTTGATTCTGATATGTCCATTTCTGCTGAGGGAATTGGTGCAGATGCTGGTGCTGAGGTGAATTCTGATCATGCTATTGCAAATGAACAACCTCCAAATCCTCCTACCTCTGTTGATGATCAAGACCACAGCCACGTACCTGATGTTCCTCCTATTGTTGAAGATGCCCATCATATGGAGGACACTGTTGAGGTGGATAAGTCTAGTATTCCCTCTGATATTCATGTCCCTGCTATCTCGGAGGTTGATCAATCTCTGGGAGCAAGTGACCCTTCCAATGTTGCACTGGATGTTGCAACATCACCTCATGTTGGTGCTGAGGATGTTTCCAATGTTGATCCAAATACAACACACACATGATATTGCAACACAAGATGCAACATGCACCACAGCTGCTCCAGATGTGCCTGTTTCTTCATCTCAGCCTGTCCAGTCTGAGGATGATTTGGTTCCTCATCCTCATACTCGCAAGCCAAGGACCTCATCCAAGAAACGAGCTGCTTCCTCCAGCCCTGCCTCTCCACTCCTTCCAAGCGGGCCAAGATCCCTGCTGCCCCAGGTTCTGCATCTTCTCCCCTATTTACAGCTTCAGATGCTATAAGCAGGGTGTTTTTGATCAGGCTAGCAAAAAGAGATGGCCCCTATACTCTGACAGGGCCATCCTTGCTGAGAAGCATCTGTCTATTTCTTCTTTTTCAAAGACCAAGTTCGTCTCTATTTTGAAGGATATCAAGTTATATCATGCTGTCATATGTTTCAAGACATATAACCCAGTGCTGGTCAAGGACTTTTTTTGTAATCTGACTAGGTCTGCAGGAGACTCCTCATCCAGATGGGCCTTTCATTCCTTTGTCAGAGGAAAATTCTCTTTCTCTCCCAATATTCTTAACAAGCTTTCGTTCCTTTGTCAGAGGGAAAATTGTCTCTCTCTCTCTCCCACTATTCTTAACAAGCTTCTACAGTGGTCCTGTCCTTCCCCTCTGTCCTTTGGTGATTCTGTTGGAAATGACCATGACACCTTCATAAAGGTGGTCACTGCTGGAAAGTTGGTGTGTGGCCTAAGTCCACCTCATTTCCCTCTTCTTCCTTGTCTGCCAATTATTTCCTGTTGTATAGGCTGGCTACAAGGAACTGGCTTCCCACCTCCAATGTTTCAGTGGTTACTAAAGAAATGTGCAAATTGTTATACTCTGCTGGTACTAAGCAGCCTCTCAATTTGGAAAGAATCATCTTTGATTCAATTTTATCCCCGTCTGAGTCCTCTGTAGCTTCTCCTTCACTGCGTCTTCCTTGCCTTATCACTATGTTGCTTCAATCTCAAAAAATAGTGCCCTCTGCAACTAAACTGTCTATTCCTTCTGAGGGCATTGATTATACAGTTAAGTCTGTTTTGGGGAAGACTGATGACATTTCCTATATGCATTCATCATCACTTGAAACTGGAGCTGTCTTCCTCCTCTCATGCTAGGCAGCCCACTTCTGTTTTCCTGTATCAGATCCTCTATGCCCTATTGGTCCATATTCTCATATTCGAGAAGACATCTCCATTTATGAGAGTGCCTTGAAGGATGTGAACAATCAGCTGGGGTTCTTCAGGCCCAAAAGGTTATGCTTGAAGACAGAATTCTTCTCCTAAAGTCCAAGCTGCCTCCTCCTCCTTCTGAGACTCTAGATGGTGCCGCTGGAAGTGGATCTAAATGAGTTATCCCTTTTTGGATTTGGCGGCACAAAGGGGGAGAAAAATCTGGGTAAATCTGGGTGCTGTTGATATTTTTTGTGCTTGGAGTTGTTCTGGATTACTCTGAATGTCTGGATCTGTAAGTAATCACTTTTTGATAACTCTGCCGAATTCTGCTGTTATGACGTGTTGTGAAAGGGAGTTCAGAACTATTGGTTCTCCCAGACAGTTATGAAAATAGTCTTGCTTATTATCATCCTTGTTCTTCATGACTTGCCTTATGATGATTGTGCCACTAAATGCCAAAGGGGGAGTTTGTTGGTCATACGTAGTGCGACTGTATTGTCATTACTGGCACTTGGATATTTCAGTAATTCTTTATTATCCTTGTATGAAAGATCTTATTTATTGACAATGTTGTATGTCATGTTGAATGCCATGTTGCAACATGAGATTCAACATGATGTTCTGGAGCTTTGGAAAGAACGACTAGTCATCAGAAGGTTGAAGGTATATTACCCCAGATCTTATTGGTTCTTTCGAAAGCATTCTGGTGTATGCGGCTAAGCTTAAGACTGGTTGAAGATGAAATAAGAAGTTGTTCCACAGATACAGTTGTTGGATCTGTGAAGATTTATTTGACCCGCAACTATTGGTTGAGAGATTTGTTTAAGATATTGCGGAACCACTTGTCCGAAGTGATTCCTTAATTTGCGGGATGTCAATCTGCATGAGATGCTTGTGAACAGACTTCCTTAACTACTCCGAGATGAGAGGAAGTCGGTTGATATAAAAGATATGAAGATTGCAGCTAGGGTTTCCTCGCTTTTGAAGATTGTGATCCAATACTCCGGGAGGGAGACTGACTGCTACCGAGGTATGGATTAAGGGAGTTGATTCGAGTCAGTTCTGCAAGGGGATCTTGCATCCAAGGGGATCTTGCATAGATTACTCTATGGGGTTGATAGAGACCATCCACCACGGTTTGTATTGAGGGGGAGTTTGTTCCTCCTAATAGAAATCCGATATTAGTGATTGTATTCATTGATATTTTAGTGGAGTAATCTGATCTTTCTGGGCGTGGCTCTGCAGATGTAGGTGTGCACACCGAACTGCGTTACCAAGTCGTGCGTGTCGTTGCTTTTTTAATGCTTATTATTATGTTTAATTGATTAATCTCTTCGTACTGAATCACAATTTCTATAGCCACAACACTATAGCACAAGAGATTCAACTCAAAGGCTATAGGTAAAAGTGTTTGTAAGTATTTTTCTCTCTCACTTGAGTGGGTTGTATTCTCTTATTGGAGAGGTGTTAGTTTCATTGGAGACGTGTTAGTCCATTGTGGACGTGTTGTAATATTTGTCTCATTGGAGACGTGTTTAGTGGATTTAAGTCCTTGAGGGGACGTTGGATGTAAGGTACGAGATAACTGAAACAGGGTAAATCTGTTTGTTTGCGCTCGTCTCTCTTTGTGCTTATTGTTTACTTGCAATTACCTAGCTTCTGTATTATTCTTTATTTTGCAAGTTAATGTTGATTAAGTATTAATTTGGTAACTCAAGTTAATATCTTTGACATAATTTTCTAAATGAATTTATAATTTGCATAAACACTATCCATCCCTCCAAGTGTTTTACTTGTCATCTTAGGATCCAACACTCTCAACTGGGAAAAATATTTCGCATCCATATTTGTATGTTCACAGTATATTTTCCTTTGTTGTGCCTCACTCTTATTATGATATGCAGGCTGCTAATGATCCAATTGCACCATCTAGAGGAATTCCGCGTGCTGAAATCAAGGTTATATCTCCTCTCTTGATCAACTACTGATATTATCCATCATAACTTTCGACTAAATCATCATATGTATACTCTACTATTTATTTTTTTTGGATAGATTTGCTGTGATTCTTTTTCTTGTCGATACCAAATCAATCCTGAAACTTCAATATATATAACAGAAAAGCTGTCACCCTTCCTGTTTTAAGTCCAACATTTTATCATGTTTCATGAAACCTGATTATGAAAACAAACACCATCTTTCTTTTTATGTGAAGGAAAATCCACACTGCCTATTAATAGTCACTCCCAAAGGTGGCCATCTTGGTTGGGTCGCCGGAGATGAAGCCCCATTTGGAGCTCCATGGACTGACGCCGTGGTGATGGAATTTTTGGAGCATCTCCGCCAAGAAAACACTGAAATCACTCGGAGCAACTTCCGCAAGGTGAATGGTGCTGAAGAGCCTACACCAACCATTTCTGTACACACTCAGTGATTCAGTTTGGGGGCCATTGTAATTCTTTGAATATTTGATGTTCTTGACATTGCTGTGGCTAAAAGGGACATGCAGCAAGTGCACCATTAGAGGTGTACCATGTATTTTACACACCATTCAAATTGAAAATAATTTAAGAAGGATTATTTTCTGGAACTTTACATTTCATTTTATGGTTTAACTTGGTTCAAACACCTGCTGAGTTGAAGACTTGGTCTTAATTTTTTAAAAGATCCATAATACTAATATTGTTGATATCTAAGAAGGAACTGAAAACTAAATAAAATAATAGGCACCATCTTTCTGATGAATTTGGCTGTTGTGAGTTATGCTGCTAAATTTCATAAAACTACCATCAACTATGGTCATGTTTTTGCAAACTATATTCCAAGGTCATGGAGCTCAAGGAGCACTTGTGGACACTTGAATTTTTGAAGTATATGTCCCTTATTTGAAGCCATAATGTATGTAATAATTTTCTATATTTCTTAAAAGATAGAGTAGTGTTTTATAATTTTTAAAGCAAATGATATTTTTCAAAGAGATAAATGGGGTATCAGGTGGCCAAGGAGGGAATCGTATCAGGTGGTCAAGGAGGGGATTCCCTCCTTGGCCACCATCTACGCCGGTGTAGGCCCACACCCATAATGGTTGATGGGCGGCCTCTCTTCCTTGGCCATCTAGTACCCATTTATCTCTTTTGCAAATATGACTACAGTCGTAGTTTTATAAAACTGAGCCGGTTATAGTTAAGAAGTTACACATTTTGATTACTATTGTAATAGGTAAATGTACTAAACACTTACTAACCAGAAAATTTTACAGTGTAACTAAAACCATACCATTTGCTGAACATACAGCATAAAAAGCACCTATACTCTAGAAAAAAAAATACAACTGCCAAACATTTTGTCGTACGATATTATATAACGGGAAAAGGAGTACCAAAAGGGGAACAAAAAGTCACAAAATTCTTTTGTACATCCCCTTTCGTGTAATGACAACCGTAACATGTATGTGACTTTGGAATCAACGGTAGTAACAAAAGTGGAAAATAGCTTCATTAGTTAGGGTGATGTTAGGTCACGGGTTCGAACCCCTTCTTTCTTGCCCGATCCAATTACACATTTTGATTGCACAACAAGTGAATGTAGTTGTTAGGGGAGAGGATTTCAATATTTTGTTATATACTGCGCGAGATATTTGGTTTTTTTATATATAAACTGCATAGGTTGTTCAATGTTTTGTTGTGCATATATACGATGTGTGGGTTGTGATTGATATCAGAACCGTGTGGGATGTAATTCAATTTATGTATAAGAGCTTTGAAAAAAAAAATTATGTTATATATGTATGTGTACGTGTGTGGAGGTATAATATACAAACGAGACAGTTTGGCCACCAGCAAACTTTGACTAGGACAAACCGGTGGATAGAGTAGTGGCGGCTATGACATTTGCATTAGCACCGTGCTGTTTTGAGCTAGCTGTAAGGCGTGGAATAGACACATACGATATCAACCAGTCTGGAGTATGGCTCATCTGACCATTGCTATCTCCTTGCAGGTTTCAGCAATATCTTTTTAGTCCCACAAACGAGAGCTTAGGGTTCCAAGTAGTGATGTTGATGAGTAACTTATACAGGGAGCTACTATTGCTCTCTCTGATGAGAAATTAATTTGATCATTTGGAATCGGACTGTATCTCATAAAAGTATCTCCTTTTGGGTCCGTGCGTCTGATCACAACGATGTGAAAACCTAAAAGATGACTCCTCTCGATCGCTATCCATGACGTTACGAACATGATCTAGCTGTCCAATCATCTTTCACGAACCTTAAAACTCATCTTTTTACGACGTTAGACTTTCAAATCTCATGTGTATTTAGGCGCGCGGAGAGGTTAGACTTCCACGAACCTTAAACTAACCACGACGACTATGCTGCAACTGCAAGTGCTAATCACACATACTGATGAATTGTGACAAGCACCAGATACTACACAAATATTACGTTTGCAAACATTAAGCTTAATTTATATGTAAGATGACTGTATAGAACCATGCATATAGTGCAAAGATGTGTATAATGAAATATCTGATGCCTGATTTGTGCCTTCGTTCCCTCATTCGACTAATTTAGTAATCGCATACAAAGGAACGGCTAAACGACCGACAAACTTGAACCCTCTTATAAGCGATGCATGTCGATTACAGCTGATAATTTTCCAGAGAGGATGTTCTTCATCAATCTTCCTGATTTAAGTGAAGAAACTTATGATGCTATGCAGGCAAATCCCATGTTTAAACTCTAAACGCTCATGGCATAATTAAGCATTGAGAGGTCTATTGGGCTTCGCGCATGCAGCATATTTTTTATAGCGTGTCTCAACTCAAAAAACACACAAATGCGACAAAAAACACTGTCAGAAACAAAGAAATTATGTTATTCAAATATGAACACTTTACCTCAGGTGGAGTTTACTAATTCTTAATTCACAACTTTTACGCTAATCCAAGCAGCATAATCATTACCATATTGTTAAATTTGATCCTCTTTAGAGTTTGTTAACAAATGATTTCATGTTGCTGTTTGTTTTTCCTAGGAAATTATCTCATGCAGCCAGGTTATGTCTCCCATTTAGATAAATATATCATAATAAAGAAACCACTAACACTTGGCTGAATTTTAATTTACTATCTGCACAAAAATTGGTATTTGGAAAGCAAATTCTTTGTGAAAACCATTGCAATTATATCACTATTTAAGCGTCGCAATTCCCTTAGCAAATGGTTCACATCTTTAGCCAATGCGGTGTCAGTTACATTCTATGAACTCCTTTTTAAAAAAGAAATAGAATTTCAGAAAAATTCATGGTCATGAACCACTCTTTTTTCTAAATTATTGTCTAAGAAATTTTTTATATTAAAAGAGATAATGATTATGTTATATTATATAAACATATCAAATTGGAGTGCTTCAAAGAGGAAATGCTACATCCCAAAAAATGTTGTATTCTTCCTACACAAAAACTAGAGACATTGAAATGCGAAAATTCATTAGGTACAAAATATCCCAAAAAAAGTAAGAAAACACAAACACTAGAAACAAACACAGATATATTGCAGCTTTTCTTAACTAGCTAGAATAAGACTAGTAAATGTTGGAATAATTTTATAAAGAATAAACGCATATGATGAAGAAATCTTAATGATCTTGTTGTGAATAATAATCATATGTGAGTAGCAAAACATACATTTAAAGTTATAGAATAGAGTAAATAATTTCCTCAGCATTACTTATAAATTGTCTGCGTGATTTAACATTGCTGTCCAAATGATATGAAGGGAATTAAAGTACAATTATGCAAGAGATAATATCATGCCACAAACATTAAGTTCAGAGAAAAGAAAGAATACACGTTCGTATAGTGAAGCAAAATAAATGATTTTTCACATCAATTATCGTTAAGCAAGCATATCGAAATGATCCCAACAATAGATGTACATATAACTTAAAAATAAACAATCAATTACAAATCTAGAATGCAAAGTAATATTGTTTCTAAAAAACACTGTATACATAATGGTGGACATTAACAAGCAAAAATATTCCTAATTTACTATTCCATCAACTACTAAATTTTCCAATATAGAATCATACATGATGATGCATGAACCCAATTGATCTAAACACATAAATATTCATCCATTCATGCAACCATAGATAGCTAGCTCATAGAGGCTAGCAGAGATTTAAAGGGAGCATCTCTAGGTTTAAAAGCTAACTCTGTGGAAGCAAGAAGAAAGCAAAAGCACTAAGCATGCTATAACACATACTACCCAGCATTAACTATGCTGAAACACTAGTCCCAAAAAAGAAAAGGTGAAAAAGGATTGCACTAATTATTTGCATGTCTGGTAGCTCTTTATGATATTGTTTTCAATCTCCAAATTACAAGTATTTTAAACATCATCACATATGATTTCTTTCACTTCACATTTTTTGTTGAGAAGTTAAATTTTTCTGTGGTTTTAGCCATATGTGTCTATTTTTAATAATACCCTGTTCTTTATCTGACAACTTGCTTGCCCCAACATAGTATTCTATTCTCAAAGGTCTTCTAGAGCTACAGTGTCGTGACTAGAAAAGCCATAACAATGTTCATCTTGCAACGAGAGAGAGAGAGAGAGAGAGAGAGAGAGAGAGAGAGAGAGAGAGATGAAAATGAAAACTACAACTACGTGGGTTTGCAGTAGAGCAGGTAAGAAAACAACTTAAAAGAAATGGTGGGGATCGGTGCAGGAGAGACTAATGACAGCTTGCATACAAAATCTAACCTCACTTAGTACAACTATTAATCAGCTAATTAAAGACAAATGCAGAAAAAGTTCAAATTTTTTTGATTTTGATTCTCTACTCTTGTTTGATTTCAAAATATCGGTGCTCATGATTTGTTTCCTTCCTTGTATTGAGGCATAAGCAACGGGGCAGATGAGGGTCACATCCACCCATCAAATCCATCCACACTACTACTATATAAATAATAAAAAGGAAAAAAAAACAAATATATAAAAATGATTATGATGTTAATATATTTCAACCCAAATAATTACGCATGGAGGTATGAATGAATGATAGAGAAAGAGAGAAGATAAAATGGAAGGATTCTATTCACCACATCTCGGATTTTGCGCTTTAAAAAAACACAAAAAAAAAACTAGAAGTATGCATGGCCATCACAACTTGAAATATTATATGGCCTTAAAATTTAAGTGAAAAGATAAAAGCAATCAAATTCAATCACAAAACGAAACAAAACCCACCTCCTCCATCTTCAATAAATTTTTTTTTTTTGGGGAAAAAAACATGATCATATCATTTTGTTGCAATTCTACCCTCCTCTTCTAAACAACCCAAGAGGCTAAGAGCTAGGGCTCAACAAGAAGAGAGATGATGGCTGATGCTAACGTTAGATAATTTCTCATTCAATTATCAATGCAGAAGAAAATCCTCAAGTGTAATATCCCACAACTAGTGTTACACTCACCAACGCTCTAAAAACAAAGACACAAAAGAAAGAAAAAATGTACCTAAAAAAAACAAAGGGTCGGATAATAGAATGATGACTGTAACTAGCTTGCTAGAAATGGGTTTTAACCTAAAAGCTCAGTAATCTGATCAAATAATATTTGTTTCAAGGTCTCGGATGATGATGAGGGAAGAATTGGGTACCCGCCATGAACGCGCTGAGCGGAGTCGGGTACACAGACGAAGGATCCATTAACCCGGCCGTCGACGCCGCCACCGAAGCCGCAGCACCGCCAGTACCCGTGCCAGCAGCGAGAGCTGCCGCGGCTGAGGCAGAAGCAATGGCGCCCGAACCGGTCGCCGCAGTGGAAGACGACTCTCCGTGGTACTGAGATTCGGGCCCGTGATCGTAGAGAATGCCTCTAAACATATGGCCCCCGATGTTCACCGCCGTCTGATACGCGAACTCCTCCTCCCCTTCGTCCATCTGTGTCACCCTCACGCAGCGGAACACGGCGGGCGAGCTCACCTCCGGTGGGAAATTTGTCGATTCTATGCCCGCTGCATGTTCATCACACAGTTGAAGCAACGAGTAGTCGCGTCGGCTAAGGGAGACAAATTAATAGCGCAAGCTGTTACCTGACGTAGTGGTGGCGATCGCTGTTGGGAGCCTGGCGGAGAGTTCTCGGGGCCTTTTCGAGATATCTCTATGCGCCGCCTGAGACGAAGACGGAGGCGGTTGCGGCTGCTGATGCTGCTGATGCGGGAGGGAGGAGGCAGCGGCAAGCTGCTGCTGCCTCTCGCGGCGCTTGGACGCGGGAACCCACGTGCTCTTCACGTGAGTGGGGCACTGGAAGCCGCGGGACTTGCAGCAGGTCCTGCACCGCATGTGGGCGCAGTCTTTCTTGGCCTGGTTGCCGCAGTCCTGGCAGCTCATCCCTCCGGAGGAGCTGCCGCCCCTCGCGCCGCCGCTGGGGCCAGCTAATTGATGGTGGGCCTGGTCACCGGAGGAGAAGCCGAGCATGGTGGGGGCGGCGGAGTAGAACTGATGGTGCTGGTGCCTTTGGATTTGCTGGTGCTGCTGCCATAGCTCGAATCCTCGGGTGGCGGTGCCGGCCGTGTTGCTCGCTCCGTATAGAAACAGGCTCTCCGGTGGGATCCCTTCTTCTTCTTCTTCGCCGCCGCCGCGATGAGGTCCACCGCCTAGAGAGAAGCCTGCCATTCCCCTTTTAATAAGGAATAATTACGATCCATAGCACGAACAAAGCCTTCTTGGTCCGTTCCCCGCCCTCTCTATTCTCTCAATCCTGCAGCAGCAGCAGCAGCAGCAGCAGATCTACATAACATCGATCGATCGATTCAGTGGCAAGCTATGTTTTTTGCGGTAGAGACTAGAGAGAAGTATAAATTTGATAGATAAAGCTAGGCAACAAAACAATACCTCTCGTTTTGTTTCTTGCTATAATTTTATCTTCTAAATATAAATCCTTTTTTTTTCCTTCTCTTTTCTGCGTGCTTGAGAGCTAGAACCTGCCGTTGAATTTTCTAGAAGTTCGTCGTGTTGTTGGGGGCGGGGCTGAGAGGTTGCCGCTTTTGTCGAAACAGGGACATGGGTTTTGGCATCCCCTCCCCTTTCCCTCTTTCCCTTTTCCTCTATCACACTTCTGATCACATCGCAGCCTGCCGCAGCAGACCACAGACAGCCGTTTGATTTTTTTTTCTCTCTCTCCTCTCTGTTTTTCGCTGCTGCTGCTCTTATTTGGAGAGGGGATATTTAAGACACGGAATTAGAGCCTCTGCAACGCCGCCATGGTGACTGCAAACATCGCTGCCACTGCCCCAATTCCATTTATTGCTCCTCCAACCTAATTCTAATTAACACAACTCCATTAATTACCTGCTAATTAATTACGTTAATCACATTAACAATGACGAGACGATGATAGCAATCCCGCCCGTCGATCCGGGATCGGGCGGGAAGGGAAAAGCACACGCGCCGAGCATCCGGGGCCCTAGGATCCGGGCTCGTCCTTGCACCGCAAAACCCGCTGCTTTTCTGTGACCCCCGCCGCGCTTTACTGTTGCCTCTGCCCCCCGAGTCAATAGCCGTGGCAATTAAAAAAACCAACCTCAAAGATCGTCGCATTCGTTTCGCGTTCGATTTAAATGCAGCGAGATTTGTTTGTGCCCATGATTTGCGTTCCTGTTCCAGAGCATGGACAACGAATCCATCCCCTCTCCCATCGCTTTCTCTGGCTTTTACGTCGAGCCAGCGTAGTACAATTCGATCGTGCAGCAGCTAATTATAATTAGTAACATTATTTTTATATTAAGGAATGTACAGCTGGAGGGAGGAGGGGAACAGTGAGGAGATTGTGGTAAGCTCCTCGTATTCCATGGCCGCGCGATTCTCTTTCTCTTTCTTTAAATTATTAAGTGTATTCTTTTGTTTTCAAAGAGAGAGAAAGTAAAGTAATTTTTTAATAATATAAAAAGCATGCACAGTGCATGTGTGTTTTGGGTCTGGTAATTGGAATTGATTGCTCTCCGCCGACGACGGAGGGATGCTGCGCCGAATACGGCTGCGGTGTTACTCTCTCGCTCGCTCGGCTCGGAACGCGTGCCCCCCTCTCGCTCGACTCCCCTCCATTATTTTCCCACTGTTAATCAAATTCTCGCATCTCCTTTCTGATAGGTCAAGAGTGGTTGACTAAATAGAGCTTGCTTAGGTGTGTAATATTATTATCAGCTGATCATTATAGAGTCCCGTGACATGTTACTGACCTTTGTTGTTGTTGTTTAAGCACGTATACATTATTTTGTAATATGTATAATGTTATCTTGTATTTTCTTGTTTTTAAACAGCACACATATACATTATTTTGTAATATTTTGTAATATGTATAACGTTATCTTGTATTTTCTTCCTTTTTTAAAAAAAAACTATATCGAATTCATCATTACCTCCTCTTGAATATTAGGAAGTATAAATGAAAGTGAAAAAATAAAAATCATTAGGGAAAAAAACATCACATCACATTTACAGTGGAGTTAAAGACTTGCTGGGGGTTGAAGCTGAAATATTGAAGTACACAATGAGTCTAAGCTAATGCATAGCTCCTTTAACGGAATGGTAGGAGGGAGCCATTCCAAGAGAAACAGTGGAATAAAAGAGTGTGTTTGTTAGAGAAAAGGATATCAATAATTTGCTTATTATTATTACACATAGATAGCTAGGACTGCTATATGTGAACAAAGGGTTAGTTTGTAGTGCCACTACTTTCATTTGACAAACACACCCAACTTGCTTATTGTAGAATCGACCTATCTAAAAATTTGAAAAATGTCATGGGATTATGTGCACTATATTTTGATTTATCAGTTGGAGATAGGCACAAAATTATTATTAAAAATTTAAGGGGCATGTTTGTTGGGTTTCGATGCCCGTAGCATACAGCGGAAGCCATCAACGAATAGTTACCTAACAATCGCTATACCACGATCTTACATAGATAAATCACAATAAGAAAATCCAACCAACCTAGCAAGATAAATGAAACAAAAGCAAGAAAGCAACAAATCAAGCGATACAGAGTTTATAATGGTTTGGCATGCTAACGACATCTACGGCCAGCTTTCCGATGATGGTTTCCACTAATATGATCAGAAAAAGTACACCCGACTCCTTGAATATTCTTCAACAAAAGAGAGCACAAATAATTACTTCAAAGTTGGAGTTCAAACTCTTCTAACCAAACCACAAGAGATCTCAAATCTCACCAAAAGAGAAGAAACACAAAAGCTCTCACGAATAATCCTTCAACCCGAAAAGAAGAATCCCAAGAAGAAGATTACAAAGAATGTCACTCACCAAAATATACGCTCAATCTCCAAGACGCGTGAGGAAGAAGCACCTTGATGACGGCCCACAAAAAAAATAGCTTCTACTCTTTGTATACACTCATGCTGCTCTAAAAGGCTGCAAATTGGCCTTTAAATATCAATATTTAGGGTTGTGGAGCCACATCAAACAAATGTTGTTCGATTTGATTAAAGATTAATCGAACGACCCAGATTCAAATCTGCAACATCTGTGCTGGGCAACGTCAAACGTCAGACCTAAAACGGGCATGTGTGTGATGAAATGCTATCGCTTAGAAACTCTTGGACCATCAGATGTCTGGTGTAGTATGGCCAGACATCTGAATAAATCCGTAGATTCCAGAGAGTTGGAAGAATACATTTCATGTGTAACGACTGGTTTTCGTGTAATTGGATTATCTATATTAAAATATATGCTTGGTGGATTTTCTCCTTGGATGTGTGGTTTTCGTCGACATGCTTTCACTTTCGATCGTTTCGTCGTGATTTTCTAGCTTCTTCCTTCGATCGTCGATTTCGGAGTAAGTCATTCGTGACGAGCTTCAAATCGATCATATCTTAGAGTTAGAGTGATCTTAGAAGCCATAGTGTCATGACCCGCTTCCCTAAAATGGAGGCGAGACGTGAGAAGGTCCGCTCAGACGTGGAGCTGTGAAGCTGCACGCCTGATAAGCGTCAATTTAGTATAAGCAGGTCCCTGTAATCGTAAAAGGAACAACAACAATAATAATAATAAAGAGACGGATATGAAATACAAATCCCAAAGTTTGTCCACAAAAATATTCAACATCACAGAAAAGCCACCAGGCTAACAGGAAAGAGTCTAAGGCCCAGAACAAGGCCAAACAAAAGCAACACAAATATAACAGAGTATCAAACTAGGTGCCACGCACCGACAACTAAGCAGCCTAACAAAAGCTAAACGAAGACACTAAGACTGATCCCCAGTGTTAACGTAGTCCTCGATCAACGCGGGTTCTGACTCAGCGTCGGCGAACACCACGTCCTCAGCAAGTAACTCGGGCTCGGGCTCTAACATGCGTCACCCAAAAGAGAAAAGGGGCACATGTCAGCAAGTCGAAAGACTTGTGCAAGGAAACGGAAAGAAAGGTAAACTAGTAACCTAGCAGATAAAGTATGGTGCATGGCAAGTAAAGTAAGGTGGTAACAAGTAAAGCAAAGGAGAGTACAAGTGGCAAGTGGTTGTTGTGACATGTAATGTCAAGTAATAAGTACAAGTACAAGGGATCACTCAACGAGTGCCCTATTGCCCGCAGGCTGTGTTCAAGTATCAAGTACAAGGGATCACTCAACGAGTGCCCTATTACCCGCAGGCCGTGTTGAGCTCGTCTTCTGGAACACGAGCCAGAAAGTGAAGTTGGCATAGGATTGTGCCCACGCAAGGTGGGTGCCTAGCCGGAACAAATAGTACAAGTCTGTAGCAAAGCTACGCATTCACGATGAGTATTCAAGCATGCAATGACATGAGCAGTTAATATGTGTACCGTTAATCGTATTTAAACGTGACAGGTAAAATGCTATGACATGAACATATTCGCGTACCGTTAATTTAAATTAAACATGGCAGTTAAAATGCAATAGCAGTTAAGGATGCATGGATGACATGAACAGTTATTTCGTGTACCGTTAAGGGAAAGTAAACGTGACATACAAGCATGATAAGGGTGACGGACCAAGCTTCGTTGTCAAGCTAGGTCAATGGCGTCTAAACGGCTATCCTTTCACCGTCTAGTCTCTTTTACACTAAAGCAAGGTAAATGGCCTAAGACATGGCCCAAATCAAGAGATGCAAGTTTCACTTGCCTGATACCGGGATTGACGAGCAATGAAGATCGTCACACAAGCTAACTACGGAATGGATCACTGTTATGGCAAAACAATTATTAGCACAATGATCCTAAATAGGTTTCTTATTAGAACCCTAATCATCTAACAATCCATTTTATTAGGGTTTCACAATGTCAATGTGGGTTATGCTAAGATTAAAGGAATCGAGTATTACCGCGTAGGGAATGGGAGAATAACGTCGAGCAACCACGGCGACGGAAGAAACGCTCCGGGGAACCTAGGGTTCAGATCTGGAAATGATTGGAGAAGTTTGGAGAAATATGGTTTTGGGGGGGGGGGGGTTTTGGGGATTTGATGGAGATTTGGGGAAGATGAGAGGTGGAATGAGTTGAGGGAGGGTTTGGATGATGGAGGATGAGCTTGGGATGAATGATCAATGGCTTGAGGAAGATGGGGGCTCAATGGGGGAGAAATTAGGGTTTTAGGTCGTGAGGGAGGAGAAGAAAACGTTTGGAGGGGTATTTATAGTGTTTGGTGGCGGCTAGGGCAAAACTAGGGTTTCCTGCACTGCTTAGTCGGTCAAAGACCAACTGCTGACCGACTAGTTTGAGAACTAGTCGGTCGGTAGACCAACGCAGACCGACTAAGTGTAAACAGTAACTCCAGTCGAAAACCTAAACCAAGAGCTAGTCGGTCCAAGAACAACTACTGACCGACTAGTTTGGCAACTAGTCGGTCGAGGGATGAACTTAGACCGACTAAGAATGAACAGTATTGATACCAAAAATAAGTTGAAGAGTTAGTCGGTTAAAGAAGCATTGCTGACCGACTAGTTTGCAACCTAGTCGGTCAACCAACGTTCTTAGACCGACTAACGATAAACAGTAACTCCTGAATCATTTAGAAAGCCAACTTGTCGGTCCAAGAAGGATTGCCGACCGACTGGATCGTCATCTAGTCGGTCGGTGCCCCTTCTTACACCGGCTAATGAGCACCAAAAGTTCCGATACAGAGCGCGGGGCCCCGGGATCGATTCCTAAGACTCCTAGGATTGATCTAATAGTAAGATACGACCGTTATGGAGCCCGTCATGAATGACTTACTCCGAAATCGACAATCCTAAGGAAGAAACGAGAAAACACGACGAAACGATCGAAAATGAAAGTCACGGAGATGAAAACCACACATGAGGAGAAAATCCACCAAAACATATATTATAATATAATAAATCCAGATACATGAAAACCAGTCGTTACATCCTCCCCAACTTAAGAAAAATTCCGTCCTCGGAATTTCCAAACACTCACGTGTCCGGAAACAAAAGTGGGAAACGCTCTCGCATCTCATCCTCAGTCTCCCAAGTAGACTCTCCAGGTGAGCCGTGTCGCCACATCACCCTCACAAGATTGACAATCTTGTTCCGAAGCGATTTCTGACGCCTGTCCAGAATCTGCACTGGATGCTGGTCATACGTCATATCGGGGCGAACGGTAATCTCCGAAAAATCCACCGCATGAGATGGATCGCCAATGTATCGACGAAGCTGCGACACATGGAAAACATTGTGAACTCCTTCCAAAGATGGCGGCAAGGCCAAGTAATAAGCTACCTCGCCAACTTTCTCCAGAATGTCAAACGGTCCAATGTATCGCGGGCTCAACTTCCCTCGCTTCCCAAAACGAATCACACCTCGATTCGGGGAAATCTTCAAGAACACATGGTCGCACGGCTGAAACTCCAAAGGACGGCGTTTAGCATCCGCCCAATGCTTAAAACGGTCCTGAGCGATTCTCAACCTCTCCCGAATATTCCTGACGATATCCACGGCATCCACGATCATCTCAAGTCCCAACAGCTCCCGATCACCAACGTCATCCCAACTCAATGGCGATCGACATTTCCTCCCATAAAGAGCGGCGAAAGGCGCCATGCCAATACTCGCCTGGAAGCTGTTGTTGTAAGAGAACTCCACCAAATGTAGATGGTTCTCCCACGAACCCTTGAAATCCAACATGCACGCCCTCAGCATGTCCTCCAAAATCTGAATCGTCCTCTCGGACTGGCCATCCGTCTGCGGATGGTACGCCGTGCTGAAACTCAGACGCGTACCCAAGCTCTTCTGCAAACTCTGCCAGAACTGAGATGTGAACCTCGTGTCTCTGTCCGACACGATACTCACGGGACTCCGTGAAGTCGCACGACCTCCTGCGCGATTCACGTTACATCACTATCCAAACTAGGGAAAGGAAATAAAACAGAGAGTAAAAGAATTTTACCTCCATGTATCTCCTTGCTAGCGCCTCAGTGGACTGTCCCACTCGGAACGGAATAAAGTGCGCGGATTTGGTCAATCGATCTACGATCACCCAAATCGCGTCATTCTGCTTCGGACTCCGAGGTAGTCCAGTCACGAAATCCATAGTGATGTGTTGCCATTTCCACTCCGGAATCGGAAGCGGTTGTAGCAACCCGGCCGTACGCTGATGCTCCGCCTTCACTTGCTGGCAAACCAAACACTTGGCCACACTCCGAGCCACGCTCCTCTTCATGCCATGCCACCAAAAGTTCAGACGAAGATCCTGGTACATCTTGGTGCCACCAGAATGCACAGAATACGGCGAACTGTGTGCCTCCACCAGCAACTCCTCTCTAATATCCCCAACGGGCACACACAACCTGGCTCCAAACCTCAGCGAGCCATCCTCATGAATCAAAAAGTCAGTCCGCAGACCGGCTTCCACCTGCTCCCGAATCTTTACCAGCTTCGGATCCTCAGCCTGGCCAGCCTTAATCCGATCCACGATCGTCGACTGTACCTGCATGTACATCAACGAAGAAGCCTCCCCAGGAAGAACAATCTCAACACCAGACTCGCAGAAATCCTGCTGCAATCTCCACTGCGAGGTCAACATCATCACCGCGGGAAGCCTACTCAAAGCATCTGGAACCACATTCACCTTTCCAGGGTGATACTGCAAATCAATCTCATAATCCGCCATAAGCTCCAACCATCGACGCTGTCGCATGTTTAGCTCCTTCTGAGTAAAAATATACTTCAAGCTTTTGTGATCGGTGAAAATTTTCCCTTTCTCACTCAGCAAGAAGTGCCTCCAAATCTTAAGAGCAAACACAACGGCAGCCAACTCCAAATCATGCGTCGGGTAATTCTTCTCATGAACCTTAAGCTGACGAGAAGCATACGCCACAACATGTCCATGCTGATGCAACACACAACCGAGACCCTTGCCAGAAGCATCGTAAAAGATCTCAAATCCACCGCTGCGATCAGGCACGACAAGAATAGGGGCAGTCGTCAACCTCTCCTTCAGAATACCAAAAGCACTCTCACAATCACCTGACCAAACAAAAACAACATCCTTCCGCGTCAACCTGGTCATCGGCTCAGCAATACGGGAAAAGTCCTTAATGAATCACCGATAGTAACCAGCAAGTCCAAGGAAACTCCGAATCTCAGATGCAGAAGACGGAACAGGCCACTCTCTGATGGCCCTAATCTTCTCGGGATCCACTGAAATACCATCTCCAGTCACCACATGCCCGAGAAAAGTAACTCTATCCAGCCAAAACTCGCACTTCGAAAACTTAGCATACAAACGATGCTTCCTCAAGATCTCCAATACCGTCCTCAAGTGCGAGGCATGCTCTTCCTCCGACTTCGAATAGATCAGAATGTCGTCAATGAAGATAACGACAAACTTATCCAAAAAGTCGTAGAAAATCAGGTTCATCAGATTCATGAAAACTGCGGGTGCGTTAGTTACACCGAAAGGCATAACCACAAACTCATAGTGTCCATACTTCGTCCTGAACGCTGTCTTCGGCACATCATCCTTCCTCACCTTCAACTGATGGTAACCACTCCTCAAATCCAATTTATAAAACACCCTCGAACCTCCAAGCTGATCAAAAATATCATCGATGCGAGGCAACGTGTATTTATTCTTGATGGTCACCGCATTCAACTCCCGATAGTCCACGCACATGCGACGCGAACCATCCTTCTTCTTTACCAGCAACACCGGTGCTCCCTACGGAGACACACTGATTCGGGATATAAATTGCATATTTTCCCCCCTAACTACACCCATTTTGTGCCAAAGATTAGGCTTAAAATTGCTCCTTTTGGGGATATTTTCATTTCATATCATTTTAGGAGCTTATTCTCATTCTTGGCACAAAATACGGTTTTTATCATCTTTATTGGCTTCCCATTATTTTTCCTATGCTCCTGCCATTATTTCGATCTTATCTCTATTTTTTGGGAATTATTTGAGCGTTGGAATATTTTATATAGCTTATTGGGAGGTCAATATTGGGTTTTTAATAGTCATTAAATTAATTTTCACATCAAATGGACTAATTTCTCCTTCTCATATTTTTCAGGTACTCCTGGGAGTCTTAGAGATTTTCCAGAATTTTTTGGGATTTTTCTGGGGCTCCTAGGTATTTTTCGTGGATTTATTGGAGGAGAAAATGGGTTGAAATATCAGAAAAAGGGTTTTTCCATTGGGCGTCACGTGGCGCAACTGGAGGGCGCCACGTGGCACCACCGCCGCTGGGCCGTGATGCGGTAAATTAAAAAAAAAAAGTTTTTCCGCTCGAAAAAAATCGAGCGGGCGGCCCGCTCGATTATTTCGAGCGGGCCCCGCTCCCAAGCAGCGCAGGCGGGCGCAAGAAAAAAAACCGCAAAGCAAAGCAGCGCGCGCACGGAGAAGCGGGGGCACGCGGAAGTCGCGTGCCCCGAAATTTCAAGCGCCCAGCGGGCGGTTTGTGCGGGTCGGGCGTGATTCCCCGACCCGCAAGCCCGATAGGCTGGGTAAATTGGCCTGTTTGCGAATTTGAAGGGAGGCTGGGTTTTGGTTCGTTTTTTTGCTGCGGTTTTTGGGCGATTTTGAGGGTTTGGATGGGGGTCTTCTTCCCCAAAGGTTAGGGAGAAGCTTGAAGGCCATTGGTGGAGCTTGGAGAGCTTGGAGGAGGAGTAAATAGGTGGAAGGAAGGCTTTACCCTAGAGAGATCTTGGGTGATATCTCTCTAACCCCTTTTGTATTTTGCATCTCTCAATTTGTAATGGATATTGAGTTAATTTTGAATGAAAATTCAAACTTTTCTTTCATGATGATTGAGTAGTGTAAATTGCTTGGGTTGTGAATCATTGGGTTGGTTGTTAATTGTAGCCCTAATTTCCCTCTTGCCAAATTTTGAATGTTAATGTTGGATGTTTCATTAGGCACAATTTAATTGGCTAAGTCCCGAGAGGGCAAATTTGAGAAAAATCCATGTGCTTAATTTGATTAGTGCTATGATAATACGTTCATCCCTATTGCAAATTGTTGTGTTTTTAAAGTTAAATATTCCGATAGGGCTTCCTTAGACGGATGACCGATTGTGTTATTTGCGGTAATTAGAGCTTAGTTAACGCCAATCTTAATGAACCCACAACCCATGCTTTCTCGCCTAGCGATCCTATTCCACCTTTGGCTCTCTAACCCTAGCCACTTAGGATATAGATTTTTATTTTCTCCACACTTTTCCGACATTTCCACCGTTAGCGAGTTAGTTGTAAAACACTTAAATTTTCTTTATCGATCAAATCTTGGGAACGTAGAACGACTTGTCCCTGTGATCCGACCCGGTACTCACCGGTTATTTTTATATTGCATTGACGCTCCTACGCTTGGGAGCGGAAGGCGTGCACTTGCGCGTTTTCCGAGTCAACCAATTGGCGCCGTTGCCGGGGACAACGGTTTCTATTTAGCAATTTTTGATTGATTTTGAAACTTTTAGTGTGATACTCCTATCTCTTAGTGTGTGTCTTTTTATTTGTTTATTTTCCACTTTTTGAGTCGTTTGGTTGTTTATTTTCATTTGTTTTGTGAAAATTTTTTTTTAACAACATGGCATCACCTTCAAATTTTTCGGACGTTGATTTGGAGGATATCCCACTTCCGCCATACTTTCATGGCACGGAGTGGGAGAACCCTCATTTACATATAAAAAAATTTGAAGAGTGGATGTTTTCATGTCTTGGTGGGAATATTGATGATGATTGCATATATTTTAGATTCTTTCCCGATTCTTTACAAGATGATGCTAGATTGTGGTTTGACTCATTGTCTCTCGACTCACATTTTACTTGGTTGTCATTTCAGGCTGAATTTCTCCGAGTATTTTTGCCTATCTTTTTGGAGCAGGTACAGGGGCGGCAGGCCGTGGAGCATATAGAGAGCTTTATCCAGGCTGAGTGGGAGGCCTACCATCAGACTTGGCAGAGGTTCACAGATTTGGTGCTTGCGTGCCCACACCAGAGCTTTCACGAGGATCATCTTCTGCAGATCTTCTACACAGGATTATCGCCATATGGGCGAGATTTGGTGCAGAAGAGCTGCGGTGGGACATTCTTTGATTATTCGACCGAGGATTCGTGGTGTTACCTGAGGGACCTTGCAGAGTGGGAGCGGACTGTGCCATCTGGAGAGCCGTCACTTGGATATGAGGATGATGGCCAGTCCCAGTTTCCACTTCAGGATGCAGAGCTGCAGGTCCAGTGTCAGCTTGAGGAGCCACCTTTGGGCTCTTTTTCTTGCGACCCCCTGGGATATAGAGCAGAGCAGGAGGATGGGTTGCATGAGAGCCAGGTAGAAGATATTGACAGATTATATTTTGATGAGTCGGAGGAGATAGATGATGGAGTGCGTGTCGACCACGACGGTGACACGATGCATTTTCATTTTGAGGTTGATGATGAAGTGGATGTGCATGATGGCCGAGAGCAGATCGAGTACACCATGGAGCCTGAGCCACAGGCCACTTCAGAGTTAGCTTCACAGGTCGAGGCGGTTGAGTATTTTGGGAGGACGACTGAGATGAGCTATTTCTGGGATGGCGAGGATGATGCGTGCTTGGATTTGCCCGAGACGTGTCTACCTCCAGTCCTATCACAGATGTCACTTCCCTCGCCTCAGGATGCGCACTTGCCAGTCATCGAGGAGGTTTGTGAGGAGCAGTTATCAGATGTGGGGAGTGCCGCAGAGATCGTTGATGTTGATATGGATGTCGAGGAGGATGATAGCGACTGGGATTGCGAGATGGTATATATTGAGCCCGAGCTCCCTCTTACTCCAGTTTTCCCTCTGCAGCCACTTCCACCTCCTCCTGAGGCCGTGCATCATGCCACATCTAGCACCGTATTTCAGGGAAGTTTCCACCATCTCATGCCTTGCATTTCTGAAGCCCAATTTGCACTTCCACATATTTTTGCTTCAGATTGTCGTCCATTGCATTTAAATTCTTTTATTTGTTTTGACGACCCGTTTTGGAATGATTTTGCAGGGCATGAGGACATGACTTGGATTGATGCAGCTCGTCTCCCACGTGATCCATATTATCCAAAGGAGATGCTTGGAGTTGCATTGCTGGAATCTAAGGAGGCCGGTGGTGGCCTAGCTCCAAAGCAGCTGGCGGAGGAGCAAAAGGATATGATCGAGCAGTTGCCACCACCGTTACACATTCGAGATCCGCCATTTGCCACGGTGTGTTCTTTCCATGTAGTGTAAATAAATAAAAATTAAAAAGTTAGTTTGCTTTTGCATGTTTGCTTTCGTATTTTTTTTCTTTTCTAGGATCTTTTGCCGAGATCTAGTACTCTCCCAACATTGAGGACAATGCTTATTTTAAGTTGGGGGGAGAGTGTTAGAATCTCTAGGATTGTTAGGATTTTGAGCCTAAATTTTTTTTTTGAGATACCTCCATTTCTCCATCATCCATTACACTTCATTGCATATCATATTTTGGCCTCCTTGCCCATACGCCATTTGCTTTATGTAGTCCCTACTTGCTTAATGCCATGTGATTTTTCGGATTATCATTTTGGTATCAAATTCTCGATGTTCGATTGGCACGTTTTCATTTCTTTTCCAAATTGGATTCATATGTTAATATACCATGTTGAAGCTATTTCATATGTTGTGATACTTTCTTTGAGATAATTTGGGAAAAGTTTGGTGTAAGTGGCCGCATGAATTTGGATGAACGGTGTGGTTTCTAATTGGATTGGATTTGGCCAATTGTGCATGCTTTGTTTTCCTCTTAGGAATGGGTGGATGAGGTGATAATTTGTGTTGGAAAATGAAAAAGAGAGTTAGTATAAAGTGAATGTTTCTTTCTAATCGAATCGAGTAGCCGGTGCCCCACGAAACATTGGGGAGGACGCCAAAGATGAGATTTAGAAGATCATTCCATCCATTTGCATATATAGCGTCACCGCGTGTATGTAAATGTGATCGTGTTTGCATTTATGGCGTTATCGCGTGAATGCAAAACATAAACATCAAAAACAAAAAAAAAGAAAAAAAAAGAAAAGAAAAGAAAAATGAATGAAAAATGAAATAATAAGCCACATGAGTGATGCAATCTCATCTCCCACAACTTAGATGAAATTTTTTTTCTTCTTTTGTTTTGGCCACTTTCATGAAAATTGGAAATTTTGACATCGTGATATCCCGATACGTGTGATACGGGGCTTATTTCCTCACTTTTCTTTGAATTGGATTGAGGGGAGTATCATTTGTTGTCTAATTTCAAATATTTGGTATATTGGCTTTGAAATCAATTGGAAATCTCATTTTTGGAGTATGCCATGATGATATCGAGGATTTGGTGCATGTTTTTCAATTTAATCCGAATTTTTCGCATATTTGCTAGGGACTAGCAAAAAGCTAGTTGGGGGGTGTGATTCGGGATATAAATTGCATATTTTCCCCCCTAACTACACCCATTTTGTGCCAAAGATTAGGCTTAAAATTGCTCTTTTTGGGGATATTTTCATTTCATATCATTTTAGGAGCTTATTCTCATTCTTGGCACAAAATACGGTTTTTATCATCTTTATTGGCTTCCCATTATTTTTCCTATGCTCCTGCCATTATTTCGATCTTATCTCTATTTTTTGGGAATTATTTGAGCGTTGGAATATTTTATATAGCTTATTGGGAGGTCAATATTGGGTTTTTAATAGTCATTAAATTAATTTTCACATCAAATGGACTAATTTCTCCTTCTCATATTTTTCAGATACTCCTGGGAGTCTTAGAGATTTTCCAGAATTTTTTGGGATTTTTCTGGGGCTCCTAGGTATTTTTCGTGGATTTATTGGAGGAGAAAATGGGTTGAAATATCAGAAAAAGGGTTTTTCCATTGGGCGCCATGTGGCGCAACCGGAGGGCGCCACGTGGCGCAACCGGAGGGCGCCACGTGGCACCACCGCCGCTGGGCCGTGATGCGGTAAATTAAAAAAAAAGTTTTTTTAAAAAAACGTTTCGAGCGGGCGGCCCGCTCGATTATTTCGAGCGGGCCCCGCTCCCAAGCAGCGCAGGCGGGCGCAAGAAGAAAAAAAAAACCGCAAAGCAAAGCAACGCGCGCACGGAGAAGCGGGGGCACGCGGAAGTCGCGTGCCCCGAAATTTCAAGCGCCCAGCGGGCGGTTTGTGCGGGTCGGGCGTGATTCCCCGACCCGCAAGCCCGATAGGCTGGGTAAATGGCCTGTTTGCGAATTTGAAGGGAGGCTGGGTTTTGGTTCGTTTTTTTGCTGCGGTTTTTGGGCGATTTTGAGGGTTTGGATGGGGGTCTTCTTCCCCAAAGGTTAGGGAGAAGCTTGGAGGCCATTGGTGGAGCTTGGAGAGCTTGGAGGAGGAGTAAATAGGTGGAAGGAAGGCTTTACCCTAGAGAGATCTTGGGTGATATCTCTCTAACCCCTTTTGTATTTTGCATCTCTCAATTTGTAATGGATATTGAGTTAATTTTGAATGAAAATTCAAACTTTTCTTTCATGATGATTGAGTAGTGTAAATTGCTTGGGTTGTGAATCATTGGGTTGGTTGTTAATTGTAGCCCTAATTTCCCTCTTGCCAAATTTTGAATGTTAATGTTGGATGTTTCATTAGGCACAATTTAATTGGCTAAGTCCCGAGAGGGCAAATTTGAGAAAAATCCATGTGCTTAATTTGATTAGTGCTATGATAATACGTTCATCCCTATTGCAAATTGTTGTGTTTTTAAAGTTAAATATTCCGATAGGGCTTCCTTAGCCGGATGACCGATTGTGTTATTTGCGGTAATTAGAGCTTAGTTAACGCCAATCTTAATGAACCCACAACCCATGCTTTCTCGCCTAGCGATCCTATTCCACCTTTGGCTCTCTAACCCTAGCCACTTAGGATATAGATTTTTATTTTCTCCACACTTTTCCGACATTTCCACCGTTAGCGAGTTAGTTGTAAAACACTTAAATTTTCTTTATCGATCAAATCTTGGGAACGTAGAATGACTTGTCCCTGTGATCCGACCCGGTACTCACCGGTTATTTTTATATTGCATTGACGCTCCTACGCTTGGGAGCGGAAGGCGTGCACTTGCGCGTTTTCCGAGTCAACCACACACTAGGATTGATATAACCCTTCTGCAAGAGCTCATCCAACTGCTTCCGCAACTCTTCCAATTCTGCAGGTGCCATACGATACGGCGCCTTCGAAATGGGCTACGCACCTAGGATAAGATCAATAGAAAACTCCAAAGCTCGATCAGGCGGCAATCCAGACATCTCCTCGGGGAAGACGTCGCCAAAATCTCGCACCACAGCTGGCCACTCCAACTCCATCTGCATAGCCACAACATCCACCGGTCTGGCCTGAAATCTGACAGGACCAAGCGAACTGCTACCACGACTGAACTCAAACACCGGATGTCTGGGAATCTCGAACACCACCTTCTTCCTCCGACAGTCAATCGTAGCATAGAAGCTCGCAAGCCAATCCATCCCAAGGACCGCATCGTAATTGATGATGTCGTGGACAATGAAATCAGCACAAAGCTCTCGTCCACAAACCACCAACGGACAAGAATTGCACCCACGATGCACCGAGACTACACCGTTCCCTGTGACGATATTCCAACTCTTAGGAAGAGAGGACGTCGACAAGGAATGCTTCTCCACGAAGCTCCGGGCCAAAATGCACATCGACGCACCAGAGTCAAAGAGGACTCGTGCAGGAAATGTGCAAACCAAAACCACACCTAGCAACCAATCTAACAATCAAATCCTATTCTAGTAACAAGCATGGGCAAACAACCAAAAAAAATCAACAATCAAACTAAGGAAGAAAAATAGCTAGAATGAGCGTTACCTGTAATAACCTCATCCACGGCCATGCTCTCCTCCTCGGACATCAGGAAGGCCTGCCCTCTCGGCGGAACAGCCTACCGAAAGGCCTGTCTCTGTGGAACAAGAGGCGCTCCACGTCCAACGGGCACGGGAGCTCGCTGCTGCAACGGCTGTGCTGCAATAGGAGCCCGCCAAGGCTGCTTCGACTTCGGACACTCCCTGATGGTGTGGGCAGGATCTCCGCAGACAATGCACTGTCCCAGAAACCTCCTACACTGATCCCTGAGGTGCCCAGTCTTGCCACAGAAATGGCAAGTCTTCAGAATAGGCCCTCTTGGCCTTTTGAACTGCACCGGATGATTAGGCTTGAAACCAGGCCTAACCACCACCCTGGCCTGCTCCATAGGCCTCTTCCCAGCTCCGGAAACATGTCCCTTCCTCTGGTTCAAATTCAACTCTTACCGCCTCGCAACAATCAGAACCTTCTGATATGTCTCCAGGTCAGAAGAGGTCACAAAGCTCTGAAGCTCCAAGGCAAGTCCCTGAAGAAATCGCTGAGCTTTCTCATCGGCATCTTGCACCATCTTTGGTGCAAACCGACTGAGCCTCGTGAACTCCTGGTGGTACTGATCCACCGACAAGCTCCCCTGCTTCAGATCTATAAAGCGCTGCAGCATCACCTGCCTAGCAGCCTTCGGGAAGAACTCTCCATCAAATCTGGACTTGAAGTTAGCCCAAACTATCGGCTCCACCAGCATCTTCTCTTCAGCATCCCACCAGTTTCTGGCATTGTCCTTCAGCTGCCTCTTAGCCAGATCAACCCATCCAGCCGGGTTAATCTTCGCCATCGCCAGGTTATCCTCAATGTTCCTTATCCACTCGTCGTCAGCCAGAGGACCCTCAGATCCATCAAAATATGCGGGACCCAGCTCCCGAAATTGCTTCGCTCCTGGCTCGGAGCGAGGGACATCCGGAAGAGCCCGGGCAGCTCGAGCAAGTGGAGCATTCTGGACTTGCAGGAGCACGCCCTGTTGCACTTGCATCATCTGGATCATCATCCGCATCATCTCCCCATTGGTGGGTTCCCGCTCTGGCTCCTCATCATGAGGGAGCGCACCACTACATCCACCACGGGTGAATCGCCTTCCTGCCATCTAATGACACAGAAAACGAAGCAGATTAGACTCATAGCTTATGACTCGGATATCGAATTCTTTTGTCGGACAATCTTATATTATTATTGTTATCCCTGATAATTGCAGTTACAGAGAGGACCTGCATGGGCCACCACTAAAACCTGTCACGACCCGCTTCCCTAAAATGGAGGCGAGACGTGAGAAGGTCCGCTCAGACGTGGAGCTGTGAAGCTGCACGCCTGATAAGCGTCAATTTAGTATAAGCAGGTCCCTGTAATCGCAAAAGGAACAACAACAATAATAATAATAAAGAGACGGATATGAAATACCAATCCCAAAGTTTGTCCACAAAAATATTCAACATCACAGAAAAGCCACCAGGCTAACAGGAAAGAGTCTAAGGCCCAGAACAAGGCCAAACAAAAGCAACACAAACATAACAGAGTATCAAACTAGGTGCCAAGCACCGACAACTAAGCAGCCTAACAAAAGCTAAACGAAGACACTAAGACTGATCCCCAGTGTCAACGTAGTCCTCGATCAACGCGGGTTCTGACTCAGCGTCGGCGAACACCACGTCCTCAGCAAGTAACTCGGGCTCGGGCTCTAACATGCGTCACCCAAAAGAGAAAAGGGGCACATGTCAGCAAGTCGAAAGACTTGTGCAAGGAAACGGAAAGAAAGGTAAACTAGCAACCTAGCAGATAAAGTATGGTGCATGGCAAGTAAAGTAAGGTGGTAACAAGTAAAGCAAAGGAGAGTACAAGTGGCAAGTGGTTGTTGTGACATGTAATGTTAAGTAATAAGTACAAGTACAAGGGATCACTCAACGAGTGCCCTATTGCTCGCAGGCTGTGTTCAAGTATCAAGTACAATGGATCACTCAACGAGTGCCCTATTGCCCGCAGGCCGTGTTGAGCTCGTCTTCTGGAACACGAGCCAGAAAGTGAAGTTGGCATAGGATTGTGCCCACGCAAGGTGGGTGCCTAGCCGGAACAAATAGTACAAGTCTGTAGCAAAGCTACGCATTCACAATGAGTATTCAAGCATGCAATGACATGAGCAGTTGATATGCGTACCGTTAATCGTATTTAAACGTGACAGGCAAAATGCTATGACATGAACATATTCGCGTACCGTTAATTTAAATTAAACATGGCAGTTAAAATGCAATAGCAGTTAAGGATGCATGGATGACATGAACAGTTATTTCGCGTACCGTTAAGGGAAAGTAAACGTGACATACAAGCATGATGAGGGTGACAGACCAAGCTTCGTTGTCAAGCTAGGTCAATTGCGTCTAAACGGCTATCCTTTCACCGTCTAGTCTCTTTTACGCTAAAGCAAGGTAAATGGCCTAAGACATGGCCCAAATCAAGAGATGCAAGTTTCACTTGCCTGATACCGGGATTGACGAGCAATGAAGATCGTCACACAAGCTAACTACGGAATGGATCACTGTTATGGCAAAACAATTATTAGCACAATGATCCTAAATAGGTTTCTTATTAGAACCCTAATCATCTAACAATCCATTTTATTAGGGTTTCACAATGTCAATGTGGGTTATGCTAAGATTAAAGGAATCGAGTATTACCGCGTAGGGAATGGGAGAATAACGCCGAGCAACCACGGCGACGGAAGAAACGCTCCGGGGAACCTAGGGTTCAGATCTGGAAATGATTGGAGAAGTTTGGAGAAATAGGGTTTGGGGGGGTTTTTGGGGATTTGATGGAGATTTGGGGAAGATGAGAGGTGGAATGAGTTGAGGGAGGGTTTGGATGAAGGAGGATGAGCTTGGGATGAAGGATCAATGGCTTGAGGAAGATGGGGGCTCAATGGGGGAGAAATTAGGGTTTTAGGTCGTGAGGGAGGAGAAGAAAACGTTTGGAGGGGTATTTATAGAGTTTGGTGGCGGCTAGGGCAAAACTAGGGTTTCCTGCACTGCTTAGTCGGTCAAAGGCCAACTGCTGACTGACTAGTTTGAGAACTAGTCGGTCGGTAGACCAACGCAGACCGACTAAGTGTAAACAGTAACTCCAGTCGAAAACCTAAACCAAGAGCTAGTCGGTCCAAGAACAACTACTGACCGACTAGTTTGGCAACTAGTCGGTCGAGGGATGAACTTAGACCGACTAAGAATGAACAGTATTGATACCAAAAATAAGTTGAAGAGTTAGTCGGTTAAAGAAGCATTGCTGACCGACTAGTTTGCAACCTAGTCGGTCAACCAACGTTCTTAGACCGACTAACGATAAACAGTAACTCCTGAATCATTTAGAAAGCCAACTAGTCGGTCCAAGAAGGATTGCCGGCCGACTGGATCGTCATCTAGTCGGTCGGTGCCCCTTCTTACACCGGCTAATGAACACCAAAAGTTCCGATACAGAGCGCGGGGCCCCGGGATCGATTTCTAAGACTCCTAGGCTTGATCTAATAGTAAGATACGACCGTTATGGAGCCCGTCATGAATGACTTACTACGAAACCGACGATCCTAAGGAAGAAACGAGAAAACACGACGAAACGATCGAAAATGAAAGTCACGGAGATGAAAACCACACATGAGGAGAAAATCCACCAAAACATATATTATAATATAATAAATCCAGATACATGAAAACCAGTCGTTACACATAGGAATCTTCCCGAAGCTCTGCGATTCGAATCGGCACTTTTAGTGCATCTCAGTTGGTTCGAGAAGGGGAACCAACCGACTAGATTGAGATCTAGTCGGTCGGCAACTCTACTCAAACCGACTAGTTCCTTGGATTAATTTTACTTAAGTTACTGTTTCTGTTTAGTCGGTATAAGTTTATCTTTCGACCGACTAGTTGTTAAACTAGTCGGTTAAGTTTTGTACTCAGACCGACTAATTCTTAGTTCTTCTGTGCAGTCGAGTACTGTTCATTCTTAGTCGGTCTAAGAACGTTCGTCGACCGACTAGATGAGAAACTAGTCGGTCAGTAGTTGTTCTTTGACCGACTAAATCTAAATCCTATTTCTGTACATGAGTTACTGTTTGGACTTAGTCGGTCTGCGTTGGTCAACCGACCGACTAGTTCCCAAACTAGTCGGTCAGTGGTTGTTCTCTGACCGACTAATCTGTGCCAAAACCCTAATTTCTGGGCAGCCGCCAGCCCTTCCTATTTAAACCCCTCCCAAACGTTTTCTTCTTCTCCCTCACGACCTAAAACCCTAGTTTCTCCCCCATTGAGCCCCCTACTACCTCAAACCCTTATTCCTTCATCCCAAGCCCAAAATCCATCATCCAAACTCTCCCTTAACACATTCTACCTCTCATCTTCCTCAAAATCTCATCAAACCCCCAAAATCCCCCAAAACCCTATTTCTCCAAACTTCTCCATCCATTTCCAGATCTGAACCCTAGTTTCCCCGGATCGTTCTTCCGTTGCCGTGCTTGCTCGGCATCGATCTTCCGCTTCTATACGGTAGGGTTCGATCCTTTGGTTTTCTCATAACTCTCCTTGTGATTTTATTGAAACCCTAATAATAAACTAGGTGGATGTTGTTTGATGATTGTTTCTCTGTGGCAGCGATTTTCTCTCCGTAGATAACTTTTGTGGCGTGCCTCGTTGATCATCTTCCTTGGCGTGAGGCAAGTGAAACTTGCCACCTATGGTTTAGGCCATGTTTTAGGCCAATTGCTTGTTGTAGGCGTAAAAGAGACTAGGCGACGAAATGATACTCGCCTAGGCGCAAATTTAGGACTAGCTTGACAACGAAGCTAGATCTGACATTCATCATGTTGCACAACTACCATGCCATGTTTAATTTCAATTATCGGTACGCGAATTAATTGTCATGTCATTGCATTCTTTAAATGTCCACGTGATTGCGTAGCACATGCTACAATACTTGTACTTCCTGGCTCGTGACCAGAAGCGAGCATAATGAGTTGCTAACCCCAACGCTCGACATTGAATCGTGAACTAGGAAAGCGAGCTCCCGTGCGGGGCAACCCTGGCTCATTTACTGGGCTCATGTGCAGGGACCCTGGCTTGTCTACATGTGGGTATTGGGGGTAAGAGTTAAGCAGTCATTCAACTGGGAGTCTGCCCGATCAGCAACTGCAGTTGTAAGGCGTAAACTCTGGGTTTTGGGGTAGTTGTTAAGCGGCCACTCAGCTTGAATGCCAAACCGTTCAGCTGTAAGGCGTAAACATCTACAAACAACTTGAAACATGACTAGTGAAATGATTGAGATTGTTAGTAGCTTGGCTACTCTTGACTTGTCCCGATAATTGTTCTCTTGTACTTATTGTTTCACCATGTCTTGCTTGTGCACTCATGTTATAACTTCCATGTCATGCATACTATAACTGCTAGGTTGCTAGTTTACATTCCTTTCAGTTTCCTTGCTCAAGTCTTTTTAGACTTGCTGACATGTGCCCCTTTCTCTTTGGGTGTCGCATGTTAGTTGCCGAGCCAGAGCTTGTTGCAGAGGACATTGTGTTTGCTGTGGAGGAGTCTTGTGGACACCGGTGACTTTGTTGAGTTTCCCTTTATGTTTTAGGATTCCTGTTAGTTGTCGGTGCGTGGCACCTTTATTTTGTATGTTATACTTTGTAGCCATGTTGGGCCATAGACTCTTTTTCCTTTAGCCTGGTGGCTTTTCTGTGATATTGTAATTCATTCAATGGATATTCAGAGATTTCTCTTTTGTCTCTTTCCTTTATTATTATTGTTGTTTCGTTTGCGTTGCAAGGACCTGCCATATGATAATTTATACGCTTATCAGACTTGGAGTTTCACAGCTTCAAGTCTGAGCGGACCTTCTCACGTCTCGCCTCCACATTTTTGGGAAGCGGGGCGTGACATGCATGTTGTCAGACGTCTGAAGGCATGTCATGCCCCTCAGCCGTCTGAAGGCATGTTGTCAGACGTCTGAACTGCCATGTCATGCCCCTCAGCCGTCTGAAGGCATGTTGTCAGACGTCGACTGGTCTATCTACCAGATGTCTGATTACATAGCATCAGATGTCTGGTGTAGTATGGCCAGACGTCTGAATAAATCCGTAGATTCCAGAGAGTTGGAAGAATGCATTTCATGCCCTTCAGCCGTCTGAAGGCATGTTGTCAGACGTCGACTGGTCCATCTACCAGATGTCTGATTACAAAGCATCAGACGTCTGGCGTATATCTGCTTATACACCCTCTTGGAGTGACCTAAAACCATGTGTCTGGTGTTATACCACCAGGCGTCTGATGGCTGTAGTATCTCTAGGGTGACTTTTGAAGCATAAACTTTTACAATGTTGTCATGAATGATAAAAGATAACTTTATGGCCATATAAATTAAAATGCCAAAAGATAACTTAAAATGCTTCATTTATTGAATTTTCAAGAGATATAATTAACACCGTGTTATGAGTGAGGGAGACTTATGGTCTCCCCTCCCTCATTATCCACCATAACACCCCACTATCATGTAGTGGGGTGAACCCTTGGGCTACTAGGTATAATCTCCTATACTATGAATGAATAAAAGGATACCATGAGCTATTGCTATGGTTGTTGTTTTTTCTCCAAACACATTATTAGCACGAAGCTGTAGGAAAAAAAATTTGGGCCACAAAATTTTATTCCATCTTCCACACATATTTTCCCACTTGCGAAGGAATCTAGTTGTTGCGGCAAAGTTTTTGCTATGACGAGCGATCGATTACTTGCAAGGCATTGCGGGAGCGGGGATTTTTCTCTATCTACGGATTTTTTGGTTCTTCCCTATATCATTGATCTAGAAGTATACTTCTTTTCACGTAGATATAGATTATGGACCATCAAATTTTTTATTACATATGCAAGTTGTTTGTAATAATCAAATCAAAATACAAATAAAAACTATTTTATTACAAACAAAAAATCTATCTCCATTATTGTTTTTATCTCTGTTGACGACCAACTCGCCTGAAGCGGCATGCCAAAGGATTTTCCGGCTATCGCCCGAAACGATTTTCAACCTCTCCACTCCTACATTTCCCTGAAGAGGAAACTATAGGAGAAACATCTTTAAATTTTGTACGTAGTAGGGAGGTACTGGACAGAAAAAGCACTGTCGTTGACGACGAATTTGCGTTCAATATTGTCGTGCATGTAGCTGAATACGACGATGACATTGAACCACGATCTCTTGCGGAATTTAAACACAGAGATGATTGGCCAAAGTGGAACGATGCAATATGAGTAGAGCTGGACTCACTCTTGAAACACAAATTTTTGGACCAGTAGTCCAAACCCCTGAAGGTGTAAAACCTGTGGATTATAAGTGGGTTTTCATCAAAAAAAAGAAATGAAAATAACGAGATCGTACGCTACAAAGCACGGCTTGTAGCACATGGATTTTTCCAACGACCGGGGATAGATTATGAACAAACATATTCCCCTGTTATGGATGAGATCACGCTCCGATTTTTATTAGGCCTATCATCTCTAAAAAGCTTAGAAATGCAGCTCATAAACATTGTGACTGCATATCTAAATGGCAATATAGATAAAGATATCTATATGAAACTCCCTGACGGATATAAATTACCTCAAGAGATAGCAGATATACTTCAGAATGTCTACTCTGTAAGGCTTCAAAGATCATTATATGGTCTTAAGCAATCGGGTAAAATGTGGTATAACAGACTAAGTGATTTCCTTGCGCAGCAAGGTTTCACCAATATGAAGTCTGCCCATGTATCTTAATTAAAAGATCGGGAACATGATTTTTTATAGTCGCTGTTTATGTGGACGACTTAAATCTCATTAGATCTCCTACAGAGATCGCTGAGATATCTGCAAGCCTAAAGAATACTTTTGAAATGAAACACCTAGGCAAAACAAAGTATTGTCTTGGCTTACAGATCGAACACACACGTGGTGGTATCCTGTTATACCAATCCACATATACAAGGAAATTACTAAAAAAATTCCTAATGGATAAATGGCATCCTCTGAGTATACCAATGGTCGATAGATCCTTGGATATACATAAGGACCCTTTCTGTCCGCTGGAAGAGGTGGAGAAAATTTTAGGTCCTGAAGTACTTTACCTTCGTGCCATTGGAGTATTTCTATATCTGGCTAACTGTACGCTTCCTGATATCGCGTTCTCAGTGAATCTTCTAGCCAGATATAGTGCAGCGCCCACAAAGCGCCACTGGAACGGAGTTAAGCAACTTCTGCGCTACCTCCAAGGGTCAATTGACCTGGTATTATATTTCCCTAAAGGTGGATCTCCCACTTAATTTGGTTATGCAGATGTAGGTTAAGGTCTGATCCTCACACCGGGACATCACAAACTGGTTTTGTGTTCACCAACGGTGGTACATCCATCTCCTGAAAATCTGTGAAGGAAACCACTACAGCAATCTCTTCCAACCATTCCGAGCTCCTCACGATCCATGAAGCATGCAAAGAATGTGTATGGCTTTGTTCAGTCATTCATCACATCTTAGCGACTACCTGCCTGAAGACTGGTGACCTTGAGCCAACTACGATATTTGAGGACAATGCAGCCTGCATAGCTCAACTACAGATTGGTTTCATCAAGGACGACAAGACGAAGCACATATCTCCTAAGTTCTTCTGGACGCACGATCTACAAGAGGAGAAGCAAGTTGAAGTACAACAGATTCAGTCTTGTAATAATTTAGCCGATTTATTCACTAAGGTTCTGCCTAGACGTACTTTTGTAAAGCTTGTAAAAGGAATCGGGATGAGACAGCTGAGAGACCTACAAGCCTAAAGCTTGTACGGATAAGGGGGAGTAACATGTGGGTTGTACTCTTTTTCCTTAAGACTGTTGGTTTTTCCCACTGAATTTTCCACAGCTATGGTTTTAACGAGGCAAACACGTTTACTCTAGATCCAGAAGTATCCACCTCATTAGCATCATGAATCCTGAAGCATTCATACGCTAAGTCCAAGTTAATGGATGGATAAGGGGGAGTGTTATGAGTGAGGGAGACTTATGGTCTCCACCCCCTCATTATCCACCATAACACCCAACTACCATGTAGTGGGGTGAACCCTTGGGCTACTAGGTGTAACCTCATATACTATGAATGAATAAAAGGATACCATATGCTATTGTTATGGTTGTTTTTTTCCTCCAAACACACCACATAATATCACCAGGCAGCTTTATAGCTACATGAATTGAAAGAATTGTCAGGAATTTCAAGAGATATTCCATCCATATAAAAGAATGATATGGAATTGATCGGATCAGCCCGATGGATTGTGGAGATCAATATGGTACAAGAAAATCATTAGGTACACGTGCACAAAGTGCATGGGCTCCAGCAAACCCACCCATCTCCCATCACATGGCTCACTCCTCACCTAGACTTGGGTTTTTTGTAGGCACGGAATCGGGTGGGAAGGGGTTTTGTAGGAAGTGTATGTGTATGTGTGGGTGTTGTCTTGGGTGTGTTGGATCCTGAGATGGTAAGGAGAAACACTAAAGTGGGGTGTGAATATTGTTTATAAAATAATATGATCCTCTAAAAATTCTCCCTAAGATTACAATCAGAGTTACCTACTTTAATCTTAATCAACAATCTCTCTAGTAATAAGAAAGATAATCATCAGAATATAAAATATGCAAGTAAGAGACAAGACACATAAATCAAAACGCAAACCTAAGGAAATTATCATAGTTTAGTCAGACCACTGACCTACATCCTGCATGCATTATCACTATGATAGAACCACTTCAATAACACTGAAGATTTTTACAACCACGTACCTCCCTCTAAGAGGATTTTCAAACACACGTTATCTCCAAAAGGATTTTCAACAACACATCTCACTACAAGAGCGTTTATACTTACAAAGACTGATACGATTACATATATATATATACATATACATATACATATACATATACATATATATATATACATATATATATATATATATATATATATATATATATATATATATATATATATATAGCCGAATGGTAGTTAGTCTTTATTAATATCAGGAAATGTACATAGTCTACAAACAGGTTAGCTATAGTGACAATGAAAAGAGAGGGGATAGGGCACAAGCGCCGTCAACCTCTACAGTTCACTACCAACTATCCCAACCTGAAGACAAATATACAAGAAGATTACAATCATCCAATCTAGATTAGAGATCTAATAAATCAGGCATCAAGCAGGCCCCAATTAGCAAATGGAGCATTGTCCAACTCATCTTCAATATCCAAACCGCTTAGGGCAGTCTTTACATCCGAAGCGATTTCCTCGAACAAATCAGTTTTGGACGTAGACTTTCCTTCAAAGATACGCATATTGCGCTGCTTCCATACATGCCAAACCATTGAGGACAAGGCAATTTTGGCCAGTGCTCCCACTAGATCTTTCTTCTTATATTTGATGAGAAACAGGTCACATATTCCAGTAAGTGATGTAGGAGCCATATTTGAGATGCCAAGCTTGAGTAAGGATCTAGATAATATATAATAGGTGTAGTCACATTCAAAGAAGATGTGAGCTATACTCTCATCAACATTCCGGTCACAAAGCACACAAGACCGGTTAGAGATGTCCACAGCACAGTGAAGCCGATCCATAGTGGGTAGCTTACCTCTTAAAGCTCGAAGCAAAGCAATGGAGAATTTGGGAACATGATGCGGATACCACACCTGATCGTAATAGGGAAATAAAGAACCCGGTACCCTAGCTCCCTCCCAGGCCTCCCTCATTGTCATTTGCCGGCCAGTAGCCCAGGACCAATGGTCTGGCCCTTCACCAATAACCGTGTTCTGTAGGGGATTACCAATGCCATGAATAGTTGGGACATTTCTCCATCCCGACCCAGTCCAGAAATCACATACATGAGATAATTCGGTGCCAGGTTGAGGATCTTGTAGAAGATAAAGAGGCCCACTTGGGTGCCAATTATCAAACCAGAATGACGTTGTTTTCCCATCCTTAATACAACGTTTAATGAGCTTTTGAGAGGACGGCTGACACTTAAGAATGAATTTCCAAGATCCAGAGTGAGTTGGGGCAGCCCTGGCTAGATAAAACCCCTTTTCCACATCCTTATAATGATTTCTCATATGATTGGCCCATATACCCTTATTAGTGAGAACTCTCCAAGTAAGGCGAACTCCAACGGCAACATTCAACTCTGACAGTTGCCTCAGCCCTATTCCCCCTTCCTTCTTAGGGGTGCACATGTCTTTCCACGCCCAAAAACTTGTCGTCCCCCAAATGAAATTCCGGCATGCTGAATTAATAGCTCTTAGCACAGATGCCGGAAAGCAGTAAACTTGCATCCAGAAAGCAATCATCCCATAAATGACAGAGCGTACCAATTCAATTTTTCCAGAGATAGACAGAAGAGTGGATGACCAACCAAGCAGCCTCTTTTTACATTTCTCAACAAGGCGCGAAAATAAAGAGGCTCTAGGGTAGTTTGAGGATAGGGGAAGACCCAAGTATGTTGAGAAAGAGGTTACCAGTTTAATACCAAGAATCTCAGATAGGCTCCGTGCATTACGAACTCCTTTACTGAAAATAGCAGAGCTTTTATCCCAATTAATCTGAAGGCCTGAGAGAAGGTGGAAGCTGTCAAGTAAATCTTTAAGGCCATGAAGAGAGTGGAGATTAGCTCGGCAAAAAACCAGCAGATCATCTGCGAAAAGAAGGTGAGAGGTAGAGCCAGATCTACGCATAGGTTGTATTGAACCTGTTGATTCAGCAATGGCCATTAGGAGCGAGAAAGATTCCATAACGAGAACAAAAAAATACGGGGATAGTGGATCCCCCTGGCGCAGACCTCTGTTAGAACCAAAATACCCTTCTGGGGAACCATCTACCAGAACAGAGAACATCGGAGTTGAAATACATTGGGTAATCCAGTTAATGAAAGTGTGCTTGAAGCACATCTGATGGAGGAGAAAAATAATAAAAGCCATGTTGACACTATCAAATGCCTTACGCAGGTCCAGCTTAATACATGCCCTGGACCCCATAGGATTGCTAAAATCCTGTATCTGTTCGTGGGCAAGGAGTGTGCAATCCGCCAGAAGCCTATCTTTCAAGAACGCAGCCTGATTAGGGGAAATAAGATCTGAAATGACCTGTTTCAGTCTATTACATAATACCTTGCTGATAGTTTTATATAGGACGTTACAACAAGCAATATGCCTGTAGTCTCCCAGTCCTGAGGCCTTAGCATTCTTAGGCACTAGAGTCAAGAAAGCATGGTTAACAGAGGAGGGCATAACTCCTGTGCTGAAAAAATTAGAAACCCCAGCGATGACATCAGCTCCTATAATATCCCAATTGTGATGAAAGAAATAGGCATTGAACCCATCTGGACCAGGGGCTTTGTCTTTGTCAATCTGAAACATGGCACTTTTGATTTCATCCGGAGTAACAGGCATATCCATCCAACAAGCTGCCTCATTAGTAATCTTCCGTTTAGGAATAACATTTGGGAAGATATCCCAATAATCCTCTTGATGGTATAATTCCTGAAAGTATTGATGGGCCTCCTTACGCAGATTGTCAATATTGGATATATATATATATATATATATATATATATATATATATATATATATATATATATGGGCTTGAGGGAGGTGAGCATTCGGTGTAGGAAATTTCCTACACCGTCCTTCAAAAACACCACATTCCACTTATGTTTTTGAAATTTTTTTTGCTTAGAATTATTGTACACATTCTAAAACCCCAAAACCCCAAATATGGGTGAACCCTAAGGGGATTTGACCCTCGATCGGCTCGTGACAAAAAGTTCTATTGTTCTAAAAACGTTGAATTTGTGACAATCGGATCGAGGGTAAAATAGCGTTGGATTCACTTGATTTTTGGTATGTTCATCATCCATGATAAGTACATCAAAATGAACGGTGGTGATTATTGGAAAAAAGATTGGAAATTGAAGTTTTATGAGGACGGTGTAGGAAATTTCCTACACGGAATGCTCATATCCCTTTTTCTATATATATATATATATATATATATATATATATATATATATATATATATATATATATATATATATATATCTATATCTATATCTATATCTATCTATCTATATCTTTTACTTGAAGCTTTTGTGTATGTGTAGCTAAAGGTTACTAGTTAAAAAGCTGGTCAAATGTGACCAATGTAGGTTACTAGTCGATCATATATAGTTCATTCACTAGTCGAATAATAACTTGCTGGTTGACTAGTTAGACAATAGTGGTCGACTAGTACAATCAGTTAGAATTTTCGGAGAGTTGTCGACCACAATACAAAGACCAGTCGACTATTTTTTTGATATTCTTAGACGGGCTCAAAAACATAGGAAATAACTTGCAGAACAATTTTAAAAACATTTTTTAGAGTGTTCCTAACAATCAAGGCTTTAATATGCAAAGACGAGGAAAATAAAAATTACATCAAAAATAAACTTTACACTAAAGTGCTTTGATGTATTCTTAAGGCTTTGAGCTTCTTCTCTAGCTTTATTGATTCTTGGCCTTGTTGAACTCACATATTACTTTGAGTGTATCCTTATTTTGCTTCATATGCGTGTACTTATATATAAGGTGACATGTTTGCTCATCATCAAAATTATATGAGATGACTCAATATCCTAACGGAATGCATGTGGCCTTTTTAGATGGAGAGGTGAGACCCACATGATGAGGTGGTCATTCATGACCACCACTATATCAACCAATTTGTCCTAGGCATTAGATTCCTCTTTTTTTTAATAACATACTAGCAATAACTTATGCACCCAAAACCCCCACCCCAAAAAACCCCTCTCATAGGATGCAGAACCCATGCCCATGTAAGAAAAAGAAAGAGATGTGAGTGTGAGAATTATCTTGGGGGTTAAAAGGGAAAAAGTATCAATGGCAACGCTGTAAATTTTTAATGAGAAACCTGTAAATAAGTGGGGCTAATGTATCAAGGTCAAGCCTGTAAATTTTTAATGTCAAACCTATAAATAAATGCAGGGGGGGCTGGTGGGCGCCACCTGCTGATGTAGCCAGCGTGATATGACACTCTACCTCTATGGTGACATTGAATAATAGATACTCACACAATGTTATACTGAAATGAAGCACATATATCATGAGAATAATGGGAAACATATGACTTATATGCCAAACCTCATATTCGTCTTGAAAAATCAACCTTCGCTATTTTTAGATGATCAGAACTGTTTATTGTGATTTTCATATTCTAAAACCCTAAAGCATTAAATATTGGGTGAACACAATAGGGGGTTTGCCTGATTATCCATCAGTCACCTGTTAAATTTATGACGGGCAAACCCTTTTGGGTCCATCCAAATTTTGCTGTTTTAGTATTTCTAGAATCTAAAGAATAAAAATGAACCGTTCCGATTGACCAAAAATTAATAGACGAGAGGATTTTCAACGGTGACTCGTATGTTTCCAATTATTCTCATGCATTATACCCAAAGTTTGATACAACCTTGTTCAAGATTCCAAACGGCACTCAAAGAGTAAATCATCACGCAGTGTGGCAGTCGAAACAAACATTATGCATATCACATCTCCATGTTTGAGTAAATGCAGGGGAAACTCCTTCCTTTGGATTGAAGTAAGGTTCATTCAAACGCCGAAGTTCTTCAACAAAATAAAGAAGCAAAATTGTCATAATCATTGGCATTATTGCAAAGGGGAGAGGGGGGAAACTTGAGATCATTCGTTCGGTTGAAATTTGCAGCGCAAAGATTATTGAACGGGGCCCCACAGAAACCCATGGGTGCAGGCACGGGGCCACCAATTTCACTTCAATCATGGTCACCATCTCTCAAGCAAACTAAATACATGTGGCTGTAGCAGCGAAGAGACTGGTAGCCATTTTCCCCTTGTTGCCCACCAGGACCAAGGGGAGTGGGACCCACCGAGCGCCTTTTTGCTCGCTACGTGACGGAGAGAGCCCCCCTCCCTCGCTGTCCCCACGGACGATCGTTCATTTTGTGCATGTTTTTTCGTTCTAGGGTTTACAATTATGAGTTGACACGTCGCCCTCTTAGTTGTCTACGTACGTATCGTATAATTGAATTACCGTCCTCAAAGAGCAGGGTACAGTTTATGTTCTTGATTAAGGGAAGTTTTCTAATATGAGGGCCGAACCCGAGATTTGAATACATTAATTGTTTCTGGTTATACAAAAACGGTGTTTCGGTCTCGTTACATTTACGTAGCATCAGTACTTCTTTGTCCACCTAACGTTTTATACGTTTTACTCCCGTGCACATCCAGAATTCCATTTATTTGCAAGTTTTTCATTCAAAATTTCTCACCGTGCACAACAAATCTTAATCCCCGAGCTGATCCGCTGTGCGCGGTGAGTAAAGCGACACCACCGACACGGATTCCCCAGCACTGCCCCAGCCGTCGATCATCTTCATCTTCATCTTTCCTGGTGTCGTCCTCTCTACCGACTACACAGCCTCGCCCCCCTCTGGTGAGTAAAACAATATTCAGCCGCCAACTTCTCCGACTACCCAACCCCGCTCCCTCCGTTGCCTCCTCCATCCATCATCTTCATCTTCTACAGCCCTCATCCGACGCCCCATCCTCCGACAAGTCTTCTCCCTCCTCCTCCTCCCCCCTCCTCCGACTACCCTGCCCCGCCCCCTCAGCCAACCATCATCTTCTTTCCCAGCCCCCTTCCCCTCTACAGCACCCTTCTCCAACAACCCAGCCCCTCCCCTGCCCCTGACGCCGCCCTTGTCGCCGTCCCCTCCTCCGTCCGCTCTCGCTCTTCCCCCTGCCCATTCCAAACACTAAAACCCGTCGGCAGGGGGTAGCAACGGCCGGGGGAGGGGGAAGGGTTTGGGTGGGGGGACGATAAAAGAGAGTAAACTTTTGAATGACAAACGTGTGAATAAGCGGTTGTGCGCGCACGTAAAACGGTGGGTGGACGATTTCCCAGCTTTAAGTTGTACTATATAGTGCAATGTTTTGTGACATTATTGTTTCTGGTATGGCTATAGTTTATGCTGCAATTCTATTATATATGATATAACTAGAAATAACCCGTGCACACAGTGCACAGTGAAAAACCCACACTGACAGGACGTGGTGCACGCACGAAACAAAAAAGAAATGAGAAGTGTTGCTCTGTTGTCGATATCGTCGGGGGTTAACTAGGTAAAAGAACCAATGGCGATCATTAAATAACGGGGGTTCAAAAGGGGGAAGAATGACAATGGCAACAATGTAAATAGAGGGAGACCACAGTACAAAAGTGGAAAGGGGTTGATGTGACATTGCCACACACACACCAAATGTAAGAAGGATATTTATTGTATTTGTTATTTAAGGTGTTGGTATCTTAACGTATTGATCGGCGTATATTTTTATACGGACATTTCCCAGCTAACCGATTGGTTTCTGTGTAGTCACAGGTATAATCCAAATATATATTTTTTGGTTTATGTGTAGTTACAGGAATAAACCAAGTATATTTTTTTTTGAATGTGACGTGTCACATAAGTTTGCCATAATTTTTGTTTGAGAATTGCTACCTACACCGAAATTTCGGTTCAGGAAGAGGACAATTTTCCAAAAATAGGAAAAAAAAATTCAAATCATGTGGCACATCCCATTTTCTCTCTCCCAGTTTCTTTATAGAGTCATTCTGTTTTTTGTTTTTATTTCCTCGTAAAACAAAGAATAAGAGTGCTGATTTTGAAGCCGAGACATTTTATGACCCAAACATTCCCTTCATCATTATGTCCAAGAAGCAGACAAAATGCTGTTATTATTTGATACTTTGGGCACTGACCTCCAAAAACATACACCCAAATACACACATCATCTAAATATTTTGGGCAAATCAATTAAAATTCTCCAGAAACAAACCAGTCTTCTTTTAAAGTGTGTGAAGACATACTGCATGTTCAACAGGAAAGATCAACATTATTGCAACAACAAAAAAAGAAGGGAAAAAAAAATTGTAAGGGGAGAGTAAATATAAGGAAAAGGTGAGGGAGGGGAGAGGCATGTGACTTCTTCCCAATAGGTGTTAAGTTGTTGGGATGAATTGGGACCATGCACTCTCTCCCCCCTCCCCCTATGGATTCCCTAGAAACCCTAAGCACATCTCCCATCACCCACCCCCTCCCCTCAGTTACCTTTTAAATTTCCTAATCATAAGGGGAAGACAACAACAAGGAGAGAGAGAGAGAGATGATGGGATTGCAATGAGCTACAACCCTACACATGTTAGCCTTTAAACCCTAGCTAGGCTGCCTACCTCTCATATATATATGAGAGAGAGAGAGAGAATCATGGAATGGAAAAAACTAGAATACATAGCTAGGTTTAAGGTCTTCCTAAATATACCCTTAAGTGGACATCACCTTTTATACACCCCTTTGCTTGCCCTCTCTCTTGTGTTGCTTTCTCTGCACCATCTATACATCCTCTTTGCATTGGTCCACAAAATCCAGGAATTCTCTTTGCATTGCTGAGGACCCCCTAGTGCTGCCTTTCTTGATTAAATGGTGGAAAATTAGTTTAAAGATAAACATAGGATTGTGTATAAGTGAAAGCAACAGCATGCATGAAATACTCTACTCTATATATATGTATGTGTTGGTTGGAGAATAAGTAGGTGGCAAAGAGTCAACATGAAGCATTGTCTGGACGTCCAAACGGTTTGTCGTTAGCATTGATTTAAAAAAAGCAGAAAACAAAATTATTTTGATGTGAAGAGCAGGAATTGCAATTTTTGTTTAGCAACATGGCAAAAATCTTGCAACAGCGTACGTCACTAATATATGCTGCTTGGAAGCAGGCAGGCGTAATAATTCACTAAGCCCATTTAGGGTTTTGCTTGGCATGTTGTGGGTCATGGGGACCCTTTGTTGTGATATGCTGCATTGAGTGCCATTAGGAATCATGTTGGAATAAGTTTGATTGGGGCACATGAAACTACTGTAGATTCTCGGCAGTTTGTGAGCACCAAAGCACTGATCGAGGAGCAAGGGACAGTGATAGGTAGGAGTACCAGCGCTTTTATTTTTTTTATTTTACTTACCAAAATGCTATGAAATTTACTTGGCAAAACGTTCCAACTGTTCTGTCTAGTATTGTTGTGGTATAAATATGGACGCACAACTCATTCATTGATCTCCACACTGGTATGATATTGTCCACTTGGGACACTGGCACAGCTGGTTTTGCTCTTGAGTCTCCCCCAAAAGGTCTCACAGCAATGGAGATCCAATTCACATATTTATACTCCCCCCATCCCCCTTGTCTAGCCAATGCGGGACTATGTTTGATACCTATCTCACAAATATATCTTTTGGTTAAGATATGTTGAAATATGTGAAGTCTACGCACATTCGTCATTTTCCATTTGCTGTTAGTACTAGAACCTCATTTGCAGACCATGTGTAAAGTATTCAATTTCTTATACAAAAGCTTGCATTTAGTAGTCTCGCCACCTATATTGTAGTCACCTAATAATCCATGTTAATGCTACTCCTCTCTTCCTCGCGTTCCTCCTCACCATCTTCTTTTTCTTCCCCAATTCAAACAAAAAGGACCTAATTATAGTAACTTCCTCCCCAATGTTCCTCCTCTCTCTTCATCATCCCCCTCTTCTATCTCTTTCCTAATCTAAACCTTAACTTTACACGTTTCTCGTCACTGCTAAAGCTTGAAGTTGATGACCGATGTCGCTATTGGTTACCAATGCTGACCATCGATGATGGATTCAACAATCCCCAGAACCCAAGCCCTAACCATGTTATCATCGATCGATAAGCAAAGTTGCATGCATCATCCTCTCCTTCATCTTCCTATCCGATGGTGGCAGCGATGAATGTGATTATTTGGGATTGTAATGATTTGCGAATATGTTAATTTTATGAATTTTGTGAATAATAGGCTTACGATTTTATAAATTTTTAAATGGTGGCGTAGTGTTTTCAATATGGTTAGCAAATGATGGAGCTTAAAATTTGTAAATTTGAAAATGAAGAAGCACAAAATTTTATCCTGCAATCAGTTCCTTTGCAAGCAATTGGCTTTTCTTTTTTTCTTGGTGCCACGGGGGCTTACAACCATCGTAAGATCATCGCTAGCTCAGCTTTCGGTGTCCACATTGTTCTTCTTGAACTCGTTGCTCGTTAGAGCATTTGACACCTCTTCAAATGTGATATATTCCTTACCATAAGTAAGAACTGACACCAATTATTCATATGCAATGGGTAGAGAGTTGAGGAGAATCATTGCATTGTCTTCATCGTCAACCTTCACGTCGACGTTCCACAGGTCGGTAAGAAGCTTGTTGTAGTAGTCGAGGTGGTTCTCCATAGAAACCCTCTTGGTTAACGTCAAATCGAAAACCTTCTTCTTTAAGTGTAGTCGGTTCTGAATGTTCTTCTCAAGTACTTGTCGTCGAGCTCTTTCCAGAACATGCTAGCACTTGTCTCCTCCACGTATGTGTATTTATTTTTCTTCGACAAATACAGTCGGATGGTACCACATGTATTTCTATTCGAAGTTCTCCACTGCTGATCAGACATACCCGTTGACTTCTCATCCAATGCGATATTTTGACCAAGTTGGTTCAAGACATCTAAGTCTTCGCATCTCTACATACTGAAGTTGATCGTCCCATCAAACTTCTCAATTTCGAACTTCGTGTTGGACAGATAGTCCGCGCCATTGAAGTATGTGATCCAGAAGTCGACACCTTTGAGAAACTGTCATCGCCACCGCTACTCATCTTTGCATCATACGTTGATTTTCGACACCATATGGCTCTGATACCAATTTGTTGTGTACACACAGTGACCCATATAACAACGAAATATACAGGATCGTCGATGACCGAGAACAAGGACAAGTAACCAAACAAATGAGAAGCGCTAAGAGAGATAGCAACTTTAGGTCGTCGGCCAGCCAAGGGACCAATGAGCTTTATTATGAAAGGGGAGAACAAATACAATTCTTCTCTTTTCACAGCCGAAGAAGAAGCACACAAGTTTCTCTCCAAAAGCTCACAACAATATCTCTGAAAATTGGCTCTCACAAATGGCGACTTAAAACGCTCAATGTGTTCGTCACGAAACCCTCCTCTAAAACTACCTATATATACCCCTAGGGGTACAATATGTGCCATCATTGAGGAGGAGTCCCCAAAAGTTACTCATCTCGACTTTAACGGAATTCTTATTCCATCACAGCTCTATGCATTTAATGCGCCGAACCCTAGTAGGCATGCAATGCACCCTACTGGCATCTGTCACATCTAAGTGGGCCCCGCTCTGCAAGACCGAGCTTCCTCCTGAAGACCGAGTGACCCGAAGTGCTGACCTAAGCTGTTCGCCCAACTGGGTAGGTCGAACCGTAGAGATGTCGATCCATCTGAGCCACCGACCCTTACGACCGCCACGACCGAAAGTCTCGTACGCTGCTGAAGTCTCATATCTCGGCATTCGACATATCGAACTTGTGCCGTGTCAGATGGGTCGTATTCAAGCGCAGACGAGCTATCTCGGCACAAGATAGCTCGACTAAATCAACAATGACTCAACAGCACCGAAATCGAGCCAACTTCCACATTTCTGACATCGACTCCTTCGTCTCTATCGCCAGCAGGCGCTTGCTCTCTAAGAATAAGCATCCTATCGATCCAAGGCAGCAATTATGTCGTTTGGGTCAACGATGGTACTTTGGAGGCGTGTTAGCAATCTCCTAAATGCTCAACTTCTCGGTAAACGAATTGGTGGCTTCAACCAAAGCCTTCATCAGAGCAGCAATGTTATAAATCTATTCCTAAGTGACAAAATTTTCGTTTGGTGGATTTTGAGTTTATTTTAGGTTTTGGTTAATCCAGCATTGTTAATCATACCCTCGGTGCCAAGAAGAGTAGGAAGATTCTTCGTGTGTTGACAACGGATGGCATTAGACATAATATCAGTTTGTTATGAATGAGGGAGGCCTTTGGCCTCCCCATCCTTCATTACACATTCATTAGGTCACCCATTACTTAAGGTAATGGGGACCCTTGGTCTACTAGAGGCTTTTGGCCTCCCCACTATGAGATAAATAAATAGAGCACCATGGCTCTTAGCCATGGTTACTCATTCTTAACAATGAAATGATCTCTCTCTCTCTTGAGTTTATTTTCATCCAACACGTTATCAGCACGTGTTCTCCATTCTTGAGCAAAAATCTTCATCTAAATTCATCCCTACGCGCAAGGAATCTAACGTTGCTGCGGCGGTTCGTTGGAGGGTTGCGGCATCCTCAAAGCGTTCGGGAGCTTGGATTATTATTTCTACGGATCATCGTCGCGTTTTTCCCTAGATCATTGATCTAGAGGTAAAACCATATAATCATGTAGATAAAATTAGACTAAATAATTTTTACATTGTTTTAATATACAAGAAAAAAAAAATTTAGTCTAATAAAAGAAATTTTTTTCCCCTATTACAAAGTTTTTTCTCTGAAAATTATTTCCTTTTGCCATTAAAATTCTTCGGTGGGAAGAAGAACCGGAATGAAATCCTCCACCACCCCTGACGGAGGAGGGGGCCTTCCCACAGTGTCGCCGCCACCCGCTGCAAGGGGGCGGCCCGAGGCCGATCCCCCCTGCAGCGGGGGGGGGGGGGGGGGGGGGGGGGCGCCGCCGCCCCCCGCTGTAGGGGGGCGGCCCGAGGCCGATCCCCCCCTGCAGCGGGGGGGGCCTTCCGCGCCGCCGCCCCCCGCTGTAGGGGGGCGGCCCGAGGCCGATCCCCCCTGCAGCGGGGGGGGGGGGGGGGGGGGGGTGGGGGGGGGGGCTTTCCGCACCGCCCCCCGCTGCAAGGGGGCGACCCGAGACCCGAGGCCCGAGGCCGATCCCCCCTGCAGCGGGGGGGCCTTCCGCACCGCCCCCACCGCTGCAAGGGGGCGACCCGAGACCCGAGGCCCGAGGCCGAGGCCGAGCCCGAGGCCCGAGGCCCGAGGCGCGAGGCGCGAGGCCGAGCCCGAGGCCCGAGGCCGAGGCCGAGCCCGAGGCCCGAGGCTCCAGATATATCTCATTTGAGAATATTTGGTTGTGCGGTCTATGTTCCAATAGCACCACCTCAGAGGACCAAAATGGGTCCTCAACGTCGTCTAGGAATCTATATTGGATTTGATTCACCCTCGATTATTAGATACCTAGAACCCCTAACGGGTGACGCATTTAAGGCACGTCTTGCTGATTGTGAATTCGATGAGAAAACTTTTCCAAAGTTGGGCAAACATTCCAAGAAGCCTGAAGCTTCGGAGACCATTAATTGGGAAAATAAGTCTTTGTCCTTTTATGATCCGCGTACAAATCTGTGTGAAGATGAGATCTTGAAGATCATTCACATCCAGAATACAGTACACCAATTGCCGGATAAATTCACGGACAGCCAGAAGATTGTCCGTTCACATGTCCCTGCTGCTAACACTCCAGCTAGGATTGACATCCCTATAACTGGATGCAATCCACCCGCAGCAGAAATGGCTGTACCTCAATTGAAAAGAGGACGGCCACCAGGTTCAAAAGATAAAGTTCCTCGAAAGAGGAAGATTCCTGGTGAAAATAAGATTATCCCTCCACAGGATATTGAGCTCCGGACAGCTACCTCTCCCCTCCTAATTTCCCCCGTAGAGGAAACATTAGGAGAAACATAATTAAACTTTGTACGTACTGGGGAGGTACTGGACCGACATAGCACAGTCGTCGTCGACGATTTTGCGTTTACTATTGCCGTTCACGTCGCTGAATACGACGATGACGTCGAACCACTTTCTCTAGCGGATTGTAAACGCAGAGATGATTGGCCAAAGTGGGACGAGACGATAAGAGTAGAGCTGGACTCACTCTCGAAACGCAAAGTCTTTGGACCTGTAGTCCAAACACCAGTAGGTGTTAGACCTGTGGGATATAAGTGGGTTTTCATTAGAAAAAGAAATGAAGAAAATCTGATCGTCCGCTACAAGGCGCGTCTTGTAGCAAAGGGTTTTTTCCCAAAGACCAGGTATCGATTATGAAGATACATACTCCCCGGTAATGGACGCTAATACATTCAGATTCTTAATAAGCCTATCATCTCTGGCAAGCCTAGAAATGCAGCTCATGGACGTTGTGACTGCATATCTTTATGGCGATTTAGATAAAAAGATCTATATGAAACTACTAGATGGGTTTAACTTACCCACAGAGATGAAAGAGATACCTCGGGACGTATTCTCTGTTAGACTACATAGATCCTTGTATGGACTAAAACAGTCAGGCAAAATGTGGTATAACAGACTAAGTGATTTCCTTGCACAGCAAGGATTCACTAATAACGAAGTCTGCCCGTGCATCTTTATCAAAAGAACGGGAAAAGGATTCGTCATCATAGCAGTTTACGTTGATGACTTAAATCTCATAGTCTCTCCAGTAGAGATTAATGAGATATCTGCAAGGCTAAAGCACACTTTTGAAATGAAAGACCTAGGCAGAACGAAGTATTGCCTTAGCTTGCAGATTGAACACCTACGAGGTGGAATCCTTCTACATCAATCCAATTATACCAGGAAGCTTTTAAATAAGTTCCAAATGGATAAATGTCATCCTTTATGTACCCATATGGTCGTGAGATCATTAGACGTACAAAAGGACCCCTTCCGGCCTCTGGAAGAGGGGGAGGAGATACTGGGTCCAGAAGTACCCTACCTAAGTGCCATTGGTGCACTTCTCTATCTGGCTAACTGCACGCGTCCCGATATAGCGTTTGCAGTCAATCTCCTAGCCAAACACAGTGCAGCGCCTACAAAGCGCCACTGGAATGGAGTAAAGCATCTTCTGCGATACCTCCAGGGTTCTGTAGACCTTGGACTTTACTACCAGAGAGGTGCCTCCTCCCAGTTACTTGGTTATGCCGATGCAGGCTATCTTTCAGATCCGCATACGGCAAAATCACAGACTGGTTTTGTCTTTACCTACGGAGGAACTGCTATCTCCTGGAGATCGGTAAAACAAACCACTACTGCTACATCTTCCAACCATGCAGAGCTCATCGCGATCCATGAAGCGAGCAGAGAATGTTTTTGGCTACGCTCCGTCGTCCAACACATCCTCCAAACCACTGGCCTGAAGACCGGTGATTTGGAGCCTACTGCCCTATTCGAAGACAACGCCGCGTGCATTGCTCAGCTTCAGAAGGGCTACATCAAAGGCGACAGGACAAAGCACATTTCTCCCAAGTTTTTCTGGACGCACGAGCAGAAGAACGACAAGCAGATTGAAGTTCGACAGATCCAGTCATGCAACAACTTAGCTGATCTTTTTACTAAGGCATTGCCTAAATGTACTTTTGTAAAGCTTGTAAAGAACATTGGTATGCGACAGTTGAAAGACCTGCAAGCCTGAAGCTTGTACGGATCAGGGGGAGTAACCTGTGGGTTGCACTCTTTTTCCTTAAGCTGTTGGGTTTTCCCACTGGGTTTTCCACAGCTAAGGTTTTAACGAGGCAAACACACTTACTCTGGATCCAGAAGTATCCACCCCTTGCCTCAGTAGCTGAGACCGAAGTGATGAATGTGTAAGGGGGAGTGTTATGAATGAGTGAGGCCTCCCCATCCTTCATTACACATTCATTAGGTCCCCCATTACTTAGGGTAATGGGGACCCTTGGTCTACTAGAGACTTTTGGCCTCTCCACTATGAGATAAATAAATAGAGCACCATGACTCTTAGGGCCTGTTCCTTTCGGGTTCTTTTGGTTGCTATTGGGCGAGAAAGTGCACTTCGGGCACTATTCAGCGGTCAAGTCGGGTTTCTTTTCTCCGAATCCCCCCTAGGGTTTCTCTCGTGTGTTCCACCGCCGCTGCTCCTCGCCGCTGCTCCTCGCCCCTCCCCGCTACTCCTCTCTCCTATGTGGCACGGCCAGCTTCCAAGGTCGGAGTCGCCGGGTTTCACGGGGATTACGCCAAAAATCTGAGAAAAACGGGCCCCACCCCCGGATCTCACCCCTCCTCTCTCCTTCTTCCCGCGGGTTTCAGTTGTGTGAGAGGGCGGAATGAACCCTAGCTACGTCTGGGGATGTATCGGAGAAGAACCCTAGAAATTTTCGCTCCTTCGGAGTAAAATTGGTGGGCGGAGTTGAAGGGGGTGTGCCGAGCGTGGAGTTTTCCCCAATTTGCTCTGAGCAGAACCCTAGCTTCGGGCTGCACCCAATTTGCTCGCTGGTGGCTGCGCAAACTCGTGTGTGCCTTGATTGGCTGCTAGGCACTGGAATCTGAGGCTGCAGGCCATATTGGTGAGCTTTACCCTAGTAGTACTGCGATATTAGCGCGGAGGTATATTTTCTTCAACTCAAATAACTTTTTACTTAAATTTGATCCTGCCATTTGTGCCTATATGTGATGAACTTTGCTGTATGGGTTTTCTTGCCTTGGTACATTGCTGTTGGGTTGTGAATGAGGCTAAGGTCGCAAATTTGGGGCATTTAGGGCATATGAGGATATTAATGTGAAAATGGGGTTAGTTTGTTGAATGATATCTTTGTATGATGATTTATATGTCATAAGAATGCAAAGAAATGTGCTGTCTAAAAAACCCCAATGATGATAAAAAATTTAGGCCCGAACGACATTCACACACGGTGGATGGCATTGCTACGATTGTTCCCTTGAAGCCCCAGATTGAATCGTGCCAAGTCTGATCCCCAATAATCTGATAGTTTTTGATGTTTTTATGTCAAGTATTTAATATAAATTCTTAATTTTTCATTGAGTTTATGATGGGATTATATGGTTGTTTATTTTGGATCATGATCTAAGGTATTTGGGGCTGTGCTCCAGCATGTTTGTACATGGTATCTGATTTATGTTGCATTGCTCCAAGATGGATTGTGTGTTTATGGGGTGGGTAATTTTGGATAATGTAATCAGATTTTTTGTGGCATTGCTCTTGGTAGCAAATTTGAGCATATGTTGGTGTAAATTTTGGAAAATGGCATCAGATTTTTGTGGCATTGTTTCTGCAGTTTTTGGTTCATAGTATCAGATATTTGCTGCTTTGGTAAAGACAAGGATTTTGTATTATGTTGGTAAATTTGGATCATGTATTAAGATTATGTGGCATTGCTCCAGGTTTCTATTTGTGAGTATGTTGTTCATTTTGGATAATGGATTCAGATTTTTGTGGCTAAGCTCCAGTATGCAGTAAGTGTATAAGGGGGTGTTAATTTTGGATATTTGAATGTTTTTTGTAATTAAGGTGTTATTAAATTTTTTCCAGGATGTTTTTTGTATTTATGGTGTTATTAAATTTGGTTCATGGTTACAGATTTTTGGTGCTTTCCTCCAGAATGTATTTTGTGTATACTGGGTTGTTAATTTTACATATTGGCATCAGATTTTGGGTCATTGCACCATGTTTCTTTTGTGTTTATTTGGAGGTTAATTTTGGATAATGTAATAAGATTTTTGGGGCTGTGCTCCATGTTGCAGTTTATGTATATTTGGGTTGATAATTTTGGATATTTGAATCAGTTGGTAGAGGCAGTCCTTCATGTTCCCTTTGTGTTTATGGGGATGGTACTTTTGGATACAGAAATCAGAGTTTTGGGGATTTGCTCCAGGATGTTTTTTGTGCAAATTTTTAAGTTTCAGGGAACACATCAACAAAAGAAACCACAATGGAACAGGCCCTTAGTATCGGAGGTTGCAAATTTTTCCCTATTTGGTTTAGGGTTTTATTTGGTTTTCTTTTTGGCTCATTGTAATTTATGTTGTTCCTAATATCAAAAAAGTTGGGTCCTTGGTTTTTGTTGTTTTATGCCTCCTTGATTTATTTTTGGTGTATGTAGTTTTTTTTTTCGGATCTGTGTCTCAGATTTTATGGTGCATTTTATGGGGTGACACTGCAGGAGCAACGGCAAAGCAACCGCGTGTGTGACTATGAATACACAGTATGTCTGAGGGCTAGTTATTTGGATATGCACAATTTTCTCTGCACTCTGTGACTCATATGTATTATGTTATGTATATAATTAACATTAAATATATGTGTTATTAAATTAAGGGTGACATGGATACACAAGGAGACCATACGGCCTGTGAGTTATGTACCGCTGCAGCGGCCGCAATATCGTTTGTCGTAGTCGCTTTACAACTCCACGCAAATGCTAGGGCTGCACCTATACCAAGAGAGCCCTCTGCTATGCGGGATCTGCATAGAAAATCACACATGCGGAGAATTTTGTGGGGGTCTGAAAGTAGCTGTTTGGACTACTTACGGATGCGAAGACATGCTTTCATGAATCTTGCAGCATTAATGCGTCAGCGAGATCTTCTCAAGGACACTATACAGGTATCCATAGAGGAGCAGTTGGCCATGTTCCTGCATATTGTAGGTCACAAGTCCAAGAATAGGGTAATGCAAGTGGATTTTATTAGGGGAGGGGGAACAGTGAGCAGGTATTTTAACAAAGTAATGGGGGCAGTGTGTGCAATTCGGGATATGTACATGAAGCAAGCTGCTAATGAGACGCCACCAGAGATAGTCAATAACCCCAATTGGTTCCCATTTTTCAAGGTATGTGGGCTTACCTGTATATGTCTAAGGCTAATAAGTATCGTCTTGATGATTGAAAATTGGGCTCATTGATTACGTTGTAGGACTGCATTGGTCTCATTGATGGGACTCACATAGATGCCATGCTCCCAGCCAGTCTCGTATCCCGCTTTAGAGGTCGTAAAGGGGTTACACAGAATGTGCTAGCAGCTGTTACTCCAAATAAAAGATTCACATACGTACTGGCCGGGTGGGAAGGATCCGCAAATGATTTTACGGTCCTGAAAGATGCTTTGTCTAAACCACCCCCCCTGGGGCTGCGAGTGTATGAAGGTAATCGGCATAAATTTACATTGACATACGATATACTTCTATCAAAGATCGTTGGCTCATTAAGTGGGTTATGTTTTCGACTGCAGGTAAATATTACCTGTGCGATGCTGGGTATACAACAATGCCAGGGTTCATATCGCCATACCGGGGAGTTAGATACCATTTGAAGGACCATACTGATCGGGTTCCTAGAAACCGCAGAGAGCTATTCAACCTACGCCATTCTACCTTACGATCAAAGATCGAGTCGACATTTGGTATCCTAAAGAACAAGTTTAAAATAATGACAGCCAAGCCTCACTACGCATTCAAACGTCAGGTCGAAATCGTACTTGCTTGCAGTGTTTTGCATAATTACATCCAAATAGAAGATCCCCATGACCCCCATCTAATTGAAGATGGAGATGGGGTTGAGGAGGCTGTAGATGGTATCGATGAGGTTGATGATGATGTTATGGATCTGTCCCAACAGTTGCCCGTTCGAGAACAAACCGAACAACGTGATCAATGGAAACTGCGTAGGGAGCAGATTGCTTGGGATATGTGGGTGGACTTCTGTAACAAAAATAATAACGGGAACACTATAGAGCTGGGGCTATGAGGGGGTCGGCGTATATTATTGCCTCCTATGACTGAACATTTTATTTCTTTTATCCGACAATTGCATTAGTGTTGCTTTGTTGAGTTATCCCATAAATTCCATGCATTTGAGTACCCACTATTTCCTTTACACTTATGCAATTTTATATTCGTATGCAGTATAGGTCCTGTTATAGGTAGGCTGGATGGTTATATTGTTTACAACATTGCATTTTCAATTTAATTTGATTATGTTTTAGGGATGGAAGGCTCGTCAAATGCTGGTCAGGGGGGTGACCCAAACCGTCCTGGGCGTGATCCCATGCTCCCCAGCTATGATACTGTATATGGGACACAATGGGTAGATGCTGACAGAATGGTTGACCCAATTGTCAACCGACCAATTCCCAAGAGGATGCAAACGATGCCCTATCACATGCATGGCTTCCAATCAGGTGGGCTTGTGTACCCATCAGGTGGGCATGGAATGGGATATCCACAATATCCAAATTTCAACATGCCTATGCAGATGCCAATGCAGATGCCATCGTCGCCTGGAATGGGGTATATGAATATGCTGCAAGGGGGAGAGCAAGCCTCGTACAGAAGCCCAGCTTCCCCACCTGCGTTCGCCATGCCTACGCCACCTAGTGGCAATGATCAAACCCCCGGCAGTGACGCTTCTAGGAAGTCGAGCCGACGAAGCGAAGATGCAGATGGGTCTGTTTCTAGCCCCCGAAAGAAGTCGAAGCAGCCTGCATCGTCAACACAACAAAACAAACTTTGGACGAATGCTTACGATGAAACCCTCATTCCATTCCTTGCGGAGCTTGCACGGCAGGGGTATAAAGCTGATAAGTCTTTCAAAAATACAGCATTCACTGCCGCCGCAGCGGAAATAAATAACACCCATGGGACTTCCTTCTCAAGTGTTAATGTGAAGAATCACATGAAATCGTTGAGGAGACGTCTCAAAGACGTTCAGGAGTGCATGGTCCTAAGCGGAGCCGGATGGGATGTGGAGAATAATGTCATTACGCTTGATCCCGAAACGTATGATACATGGGCGGCAGTAAGTCCTTATACCGTTTACATATGCTATGTGATACTACATTAAATATAGCTTTGCATGCCCGTTATCATATTTGATATTGTAATTGTTCAGGCTAACCATCGGCTGCGGGCTTACGTGAACCATCCACTGCCATGGTATGACGATCTTGTTACCATCATTGGTGATGATTCTGCGAAGGGGGATTTAGCACAGGGTGTGTTTGAAAGGTTTGGTGGAGAGTTTCATGCAGGCGGAGGCGATGGAGAGCCCGTAAGTCACGAGCCAATTCATATAGATTCACCACCACACAACGTCACGGAAGAGATTCCCACCCAAGCTAGCAACGGGCCTGCTAATCAGGGAGGGCCAAGTAATTCAAACCCACATGCTATGGGTAAAAAGAAACCCCGCAGACGGGGCATGGTTCAAGATCCCGACATCATGCGGGAAATATCAGAAAACATGAAAGAGGTCGCGGATGCTATAAGGTCCGCACACGCACATTGGACCAAACCGCTTGCCAAGCATGTCTACGAGTTTTCCGAGTATACCCCGGGTATATTGTTAAAGGTATTCAAGGTCCTGCGCAACGATGAGATGGAGGCACATAGCTTTTTGGCCTTGCCTCATGAGGCGCGTAAAATGATGATAGAAGAGATAGTTGCGGGGTTTGATTTGGACTAGGAGGCTAGCTGGCTGGGTTGTGCAGATGTTTGAGCGGGGACGATGTTATGTTGGGGGAGATTTGAACGGGGGGTTGGAAAAGGATTCAACATGTGTTTACGGGGGTTTTGGTGGATGGCTTAGTGTACTAGTTTTTGGTGCATTGCTACTTGTGGGAGTATGTGTTGATGGGGGGTTTGGGTTATGGGTGAATGTAGCATTTTGTGTTGCATGTATCCAGGCTGAAGTTAGTTTATGAGGGATGTTAAATAGCTTGTTTGGGCTTTGCTCCAGGTTTATATATGTGTTATTTGGTTGTTGGTTGTTGGTTATTGGCATCAAGAATTTGTGGCATTTCTCCAGGCTGCAACATGTGTGAATGGGGGGTTAAATTTGCATCATGGCTTCAGAATTTTATGGCAATGCTCCAGGCTGCAACCTGTGTGCCAGGGTTGTTAAATTTGAAGCATGGCTGCAGATTTTTGTGGAATTTCCCCATGAGCTTCTCATATGATTTCAATGTTAATTTTTGGAAAAATTCATTTTATTTTTTTGGCATTGCTCCAGGATTCAGCATGTGTGAATGGGATGATAAATTTGGATATTGGCATCTGATTTATGTGGCATTTCTCCAGCCTGCATTTAATGTGTTTGCCATTTCTGAATTTGGTTCATGGCATCTGATTGTTGTGGCATTTCTCCAGGCTGCAACATGTGTGAATGGGGGTTAAATTTGCATCATGGCATCTGTTTTTTGTGGCATTTCTCCAGGCTGCAGCCTGTGTGCCTGGGTTCTTAACTTAGGAGCATGGCTGCAGATTTTTGTGGCATATCCCCAGGAGCTTCTCTTATGTTATCAATGTTAATTTTTGGATCATTTCATCTCATTTTTGTGGCATTGCTCCAGGATGCAACATGTGTGACTGGGGGGGTAAAATTGCATCATGGCATCAGAATTTTATGGCAATGCTCCAGGCTGCAGCCTGTGTGCCAGGGTTGTTAAATTTGAAGCATGGCTGCAGATTTTTGTGGAATTTCCCCATGAGCTTCTCCTTTGTTTTCAATGTTAATTTTTGGAAAAATTCATTTTATTTTTTTGGCATTGCTCCAGGATTCAGCATGTGTGAATGGGATGATAAATTTGGATATTGGCATCTGATTTATGTGGCATTTCTCCAGCCTGCATTTAATGTGTTTGCCATTTCTGAATTTGGTTCATGGCATCTGATTGTTGTGGCATTTCTCCAGGCTGCAACATGTGTGAATGGGGGTTAAATTTGCATCATGGCATCTGTTTTTTGTGGCATTTCTCCAGGCTGCAGCCTGTGTGCCTGGGTTCTTAACTTAGGAGCATGGCTGCAGATTTTTGTGGCATATCCCCAGGAGCTTCTCTTATGTTATCAATGTTAATTTTTGGATCATTTCATCTCATTTTTGTGGCATTGCTCCAGGATGCAACATGTGTGTCTGGGGTGTTAAAATTGCATCATGGCATCAGAATTTTATGGCAATGCTCCAGGCTGCAGCCTGTGTGCCAGGGTTGTTAAATTTGAAGCATGGCTGCAGATTTTTGTGGAATTTCCCCATGAGCTTCTCCTTTGTTTTCAATGTTAATTTTTGGAAAAATTCATTTTATTTTTTTGGCATTGCTCCAGGATTCAGCATGTGTGAATGGGATGATAAATTTGGATATTGGCATCTGATTTATGTGGCATTTCTCCAGCCTGCATTTAATGTGTTTGCCATTTCTGAATTTGGTTCATGGCATCTGATTGTTGTGGCATTTCTCCAGGCTGCAACATGTGTGAATGGGGGTTAAATTTGCATCATGGCATCTGTTTTTTGTGGCATTTCTCCAGGCTGCAGCCTGTGTGCCAGGGTTGTTAAATTTGAAGCATGGCTGCAGATTTTTGTGGAATTTCCCTAGGAGCTTCTCCTATGTTTTCAATGTTAATTTTTGGAAAACTTCATTTGTTTTTTGTGGCATTGCTCCAGGATGCAGCATGTGTGAATGGGTTGATAAATTTGGATCATGGCATCTGATTTATGTGGCATTGCTCCAGCCTGCATTTAATGTGTTTGCCATTTCTGAATTTGGTTCATGGCATCTGATTGTTATGGCATTTCTCCAGGCTGCATCATGTGTGAATGGGGGGTTAAATTTGCATCATGGCATCTGTTTTTTGTGGCATTTCTCCAGGCTGCAGCATGTGTGCCTGGGTTCTTAACTTAGGAGCATGGCTGCAGATTTTTGTGGCATATCCCCAGGAGCTTCTCTTATGTTATCAATGTTAATTTTTGGATCATTTCATCTCATTTTTGTGGCATTGCTCCAGGATGCAACATGTGTGTCTGGGGTGTTAAAATTGCATCATGGCATCAGAATTTTATGGCAATGCTCCAGGCTGCAGCCTGTGTGCCAGGGTTGTTAAATTTGAAGCATGGCTGCAGATGTTTGTGGAATTTCCCCAGGAGCTTCTCCTTTGTGAATTTGGTTCATGGCATCTGATTTATGTGGCATTTCTCCAGGCTGCATCATGTGTGAATGGGTTGTTAAATTTGCTTCATGGCATCTGATTTTTGTGGCATTTCTCCAAGCCAGCATTTACTTTGTTTGACTTGTTAAATTTGGATCTTGACTTCTGATTTTTGTGTCATTGCTCCTGGCTGAAGTTGATATGTATGTGTGGTTAATTTTGTATCTTGGAATCATATTGTTGTGGCATTGCTCCAGTCATTGCTATCGGCTACAGATTGGTTGGCAAGGCTCCTTGTTATGTTTTACCTATAGCCCAATGATGACGCTGCTTATTTGATCCCTATGTCCCTCGGTTATGCATAAATAGTTGGTATTAGGCTGGATGGTTCCATTACTCCCCAATGAGGTATATTAGTGAGATACTTTGAAAATCAAATGAAATTATACGGACGGTATGCATCGGTATATGAGACGAGCGGATGTTAACTGAGGGGGTGATATGTGATGGAGCAACTTCCTATTACCAACTATTTATTATGATATAATTAATTTCTATCTGAGGGCTTATGTATGTTTTGCATACATGCTGCAATCTGGAGCAATGCCACAAAAATCTGATGCCATGATCCAAATTTAACAACCCATACACACATACTGCAACCTGGAGCTATGACCCAAAAACCAACTTCTGCCCGATGATGATGAACAATATATGCGAAAATTGACCCTCGGAAAAGAAGATATAGGGGTATTTGGCTGGAAGGTTCATTTATAATGAGCAACCGTCATATACCTTCTGCTGTTCATGCTACATAACATGTTTACCTGAGGGCACAAGTCAAATATTATTTATTTGACTTGGGTATGGACCAAGTTGGTATGTTGCAATTTCCTTGTGGGGATTGTTTGGTTTTCGCAAATGTTAAACTTTTTTCATTTTTTCCTGGGTTTTTATGGGTTTATATGTTTATGAAACTGGTTTCTTCATTTGTATGTTTCAATTTGTGGTGTCGCTGCTTGATGCACTGCTGTAGGTCGCATTGATCCTTAAATTTTTTTTCATTCTTTATTTGTATATATGTTGCATGCCTCCGTTGTCAATCTGTATTTCATGCAAGGTACAAATGAGCACCGGTTCCAGCCAGTCTGTTATTTCCAGACCCAGACTTCCTACAGGGTCGCTGTTGGCTCCAGATGATGATGACAGCAGGTTTTGCCATTGTCGGATACGGGTTCCCAGGAAGACATCATGGACCCCAAATAATCCTGGTCGTCGCTTTTGGAGCTGTCCTGTGCGAGGGAGTACTAAATGCAACTACTACGAATGGAAGGATCCGGCTCACTCAGAGTGGTCCACTTATGTGATACTACAGTTGCTTGATGAGCTTGCAAGAAGCCCGACCCATGCATCCTCTTCCACAACGGTATCTGATAGGCGGCTTTTGGAGATTGAGGGGCGGTTGGCTAGGAAAATGGACACCATTCTCGCCGAATACAATTGGATCAAGTTGGTTTTGTATGCGATCTTAGCCTTTCTGCTTTTTTTGATAATGTTGTTTATTATCGCCCTTAAAATGTAAACATTTATTTCTGTTTGTTGGGCTAGTCAGATGATACTTCTCATATGTATATTATAAGTATTTTGTAAATATTGGCTATTTTGGAATGTGGTATTCGTTTGTTCTAGCTGATATGAGCTTATCAGTGAGCATTTAAAAATCACCAACATGTTTTGATGCCAGTTCAATAATTTGTTTTTTATTTCTGTTTGTTGCGTTGCTTGTCGTGCTTCCGCTTCTAATTATTCGGCCTTATTCATTTAAATATTCCTTAGAACATTCGGTTTTTTAAATTTCATTTACGTAAATTGTACCTAAATATTTTATTTAATATTAATTTATTTCATATTTACTACTTATTTAATTATTATTTATTTAACAGTTGGGTTTTCACAAGTAATAAGCACTGGAATTCGGTTTGGGGGTAATCTCACCTCAAATAACCATAACCAACTTTCTCACTTTCATCAACCAACTTTCCCAATACACATATAACCAAAGAAACACACTACTTTACTATGGGCCCCACATACAAAACTCCTCTCCACTTTCCCACCAAAAGCAACCAAAAGAAACCAAAAGAAACACACTACTTCTCTTCTCTCTCTTCCCTCATTTCTCCTAGGATTTACTATTCCCTACAGTAAATCCTTCATCAAAAGAATCCCAAAGGAACAGGCCCTTAGCCATGGTTACTCATTCTTAGCAATGAAATGATCTCTCTCTCTCTTGAGTTTATTTTCATCCAACACAGTTAAAGTTTTTATAAATAATGCTAATTGTTGCAAAAAAAATTTGTGTGGTTGCAAAATATAAAAGAGAAGACAGGAACTCAACCTATCGTGCACTAATCTAACCAAAGATGAAATAAAACTCTTGCCAAACGCTCAAAGTGCGGTATAAATATGCAAGTGTTAACGGTGAAGGATGCTACCGATTCATATTTTTTTGAGATAGTTTTGCGAGTAGCCCTTCATTTCTATGTCCAAATTCATGTAACCGATGCAGTTACTCTCTTACCAGTCAGGTAACTTGTCCACGCATCACAAACTATTCAAGCACTGTTTCCTGTTTCCCGATTTGTTAACCTCGTCAACAAACACAACCACCAACAGCAGAGAAGATCAACGTGGATTCAACGCTGCGAGCTACTTGACATTGACAAAACATAGCTATTTTCAGAATGTTAGGTCAGTCATAACAACACGATTAAGGTCGGAGACGAGAAACTTCGACGACCAAGTGACGCGAAAGATACTACGAATTGACACTTACAAAGACTAACAAATGTTAGAGACCGAAACATTTGACATTTGGGGGTGAGGCTGATTGGTAAGTGTATGGATAAAGGGGAGAGCCTTTTGAATGCTAGAAGATAGAATTTGAGGAAGACAACGCGGGCTTGACCGTCTCACTTTTCCTACACGTTGCCAAACAAAACCCAACTGAAGTGACGCATAGCACGCCTTCACTGCACGCTGCATCTTTCTCCAAATGCCGTGATATTCTATGTATATCTCAACTGTTCCATCTGCAAAAGAGATTTTCGATGTGCAGATACAAACGAATATGTCCATGCTTCACCCTTTGTTCATCATCCATCATGTGTCTTTTCACCGGCAGCCCATAGAAACCCTAGGTTTGCTTTTCCCGCCAGGATTCAAATACTGGGGAACGAATATGACTCCCATGAAAATTAGCGTGCATCCAACAAGAGTGCTGAAGAATAGAGCTCCAGGGTGACGGGTCTGTACAAATCCATAGACTCCTCCTGAGGTTACCAGAATCATATCAATGAGGCCGTCGCTTGGAGAAGTCTTCCAGTACTAGAGAATGATTCAGAGACCCAGGAAATTCAATTTTGACGGTCGTGCACTTGCAGGCGGAAAGCTTTCAAAGTTGGAAGTGTCAGTTGCTGTCTCCAAACGGCACCCTCGCCATGCAAGCCTGGGGAGTACGAGGTGACCTGAAAGCAAATCCGAAACAGGCGTGATACGATAATGCACGTCTTGCTAGTGTGTGTTTTCAGCAGCAATGCATACCAATACAAGCCAAGCAACCAGATAAACCATCAGCATAAGTATGCATGATAACTAGTTAGGCACCCAATGTCAGCATTATCTTCATCTACGTTAAGTAGCTTATGCATATATAAAGATGTTACTGGATGCAAACCTCTCATCGGTTCGTCAAGAACACGACGTCTCCATGGCTTTTCTTCCTATGCTTATGCACATCATCTCTGTGAACCAAAATAGGTGTTGCTACCTCTGGCTCTAAGGTGCCTGCATCCACAGACCAACCAAAACTTCTGGAAAAATCTCCATGCTGCAACATGTTGAAATGGGTATAGTGGTAGATGGAAGCATTGAAAAGCTGTTCTCGTACGGGTACACCTGATGTGGCAACTGCTCAGCAGGGGTTTAACACTCCCATAGAACCACTCACAAACGTTTGTTCAACTCCATGCCCCCCAAGAACCTACAACAGGAATTGAGTTTGATAATAAATGAGCACATAATGGATGCGAAATGGCACCATAAATCCAATTATGCATGGGAGGAACAGCTATGTGAACAATGGAGGTAAAACATATGCTTCAGAAAATTATTATCCTAAGACAAATTCCATATATAGATGTCAATAAAATGGAGATGTGTATGCCAGCGCGTGCATTCATGTGCATGCAGGCACAGGCACCCGTGCACGGGTGGGGTTAGGGTAGATAAGTAGCCCACGTAGAAATTTTCCTCCACTTGCCCTCAAAGCTCCTATGTTCACTACTTTTTCAAAGATCGGCAGCATTCATGTGGATGCAATTACACCACATATTTGTTGATTATTGCTTCAAACTTGAAATCTGGGAGGTGATACGGCCGTGCAAGTTTTGACATGGCCGTGCGTGTCACAACAGGCGTATCAGCTGACTTACGCAGATTTGGACACGGCCGTGCGATATCCTGCATGGCCATGCATGTCACAATAGGCATATCAGCTGACTTACACAGATTTGGACACGGCCGTGCGGGTTCCAGCATCATAGGCATCGCTCTGTTAAAATTAGTACACGGTCGTGCCGATCACTCGCACAGCCGTGCCAATTGTTCTGAATCAAACTGGCAAGTTACGCAGTTTTGCGCACGGCCGTGTCGCATATCCGCACTGCCGTGCCGATACACAGAGACCCTAATACGCCCAGAATTGAGTTCTAATCTGGATCGTTGATGTTTATTGGGTTTAAATCGGATGGACGTGATAAAAACGTCCATTTCTACTCTATGACAGACTCTTATGATATAAATACCAAGAGATACACTTTTGACGGCTATGCGGCATATACGAATAGAATAGAGAAGAATTATGTGTCTTCAAGAGAATTGAAAGTACTTCGAGACGACAACGAGTTTTGGGAAAAGATGTATTATTTGTTCTAGAGTTTATGGTAAGATATCTTCATTAGTTGTGTGCATCAGACATTGTAATTGCTAGAGTGCTAGAGTTATTATGTCGAGAGGATACATATTGTTTGGAGAAGATTTGTACTCGGTGTATTCTCTGATTTTCATCTCTGATCTAGAGAAAACCGTGACAACGGAAGACTAGACGTAGGCCATATGTTGGACAGAACCAGTATAAATCCTTGCCTCTTTGTGTGATTGCATGGTTTTAACTCCGTGGTGTTTTCTTGTGCTTCTTATGATTCTTCCAAGATCCTAACTCTGCATTGATTTAGTTGGAGACGTTTTATCTTTATATAGGGTAAATTACATGAAAATACCCTAACATTTGGACTACTTTAATGAATATACCCTGAGCTTTGTTTTGTTTAAAATTTATACCCAAACGTTATGTTAAATTTTAAACGTTATACCTAAATCAAGTAATCCGTCAAATTGGCAGCTCACGTGGCTGCACGTGATAATTTATGACGAAAATAACCCTCTACTAACATTTCCCACCAACTACCTACATCTCCCGCCATAAAGCCCTAAAGTTTCCTCCATTTATGCAGGCCTTCATTATTTTGGGAAGAAGAAAAAGCAAGGAGAAGAAAGAAAACACAAGGAGAAAAGGAAGAAGAAACAGAAGAAGCCAAGGGGAACCAACACCGAGAAAAGGAAGAAGAAACAGAAGAAGCTAAGGGGAACCAACACCACCGGAGAAGATGAAGTAGATAGGGAGAGGAAGAAGAAAGGGGGACCAACAGTAGAAGAAGTCACGGTAAAGGTGAGAATGAATTTTCTTTGTGGATTATTCAGTTTTTTATGATCACAACAAGCAAAACAGTAGAAGAAGTCACCGCTCTTCGTTTTCTTTTCCCCTTCATTTTTTACTGACGGGAACTTAACTTTCACCCCCACAGCCCATCAAACGTTATAAGTGCTCAGGGGCATAACGGTCCATTCGCTTCTTTTTTAACCCCGTCTGCCTTTTTACACGTTTGGGTATAAATTTTAAACAAAATAAAGCTCAGAGTATATTTATTAAAGTAGCCCAAACGTTAGGGTATTTTCATGTAATTTACCCAATAAATTCCGATGTGCACACTTTAGTGTTGCTTGATATTGTGTCAGATTTCCCATCAAGTGGTATCAGAGCTATTGGTGAGGAATAAGTAAAGAGTCAAGATGTCGTCGTCTACCACATCGTTTAAAATAGACAAGTTCACTGGGAGAAACGACTTCAACCTTTGGAGATTAAAGATAAGGCTTTTCTCATGAGAGATGGATGCTCACAAATTGTCTTTGAGAAAGACAGTTTTGACAAGGATGTCACAGAGGCACAAAAGGCTGAGATGGAGCAAAAGGCGCTGAACGCGCTATAGTTATCAATTTCAGATGAAGTGCTAAGAAAGGTGTCTGAGGTGGCTACTGCAGAGAAGCTTTGGAATAAGCTTAAGGCGCTCTACGCGAAGAAGAATTTGACGAGCAGATTATATCTAATGCAACAGTTATCTGTGCTGAAGATGAGAGAGGACTCTCACGTTAAGGATCACATCGATGCTTTCACGAAGATTGTGTCTGATTTGCAGAGTATGTGGATGAACATCGAGGACGAACAATTGGCAATGATATTGCTATGTTCTTTGACAGATGATTTCAACCCATTGGTCAAGTTCATGGTATATGGACGCGAAACATTATCTCTGGAGGAGATAGAATCCATGGTACACTATGAGGTTATTCGTGTCAAAGTGATTAGATGAGGAAGTAGTGATCAAGTGGATGCACTCTTCATTAGGAGACGACATGATTCCAGAGGCGGCCATGGTTCGAGGAAGGACACGGGTCGCTCAAGGTCTAAATCATGAGGGCGTAGGGACAGGTGTCACTTATGCAAGGAGACATGACATTGGAAACAAGATCGCCATAAGCAAAAGAAGAATGGAAAAGGCAAGGAGGAAGCTTCTGGTTCTGTCTCAGTGGAAATCAGCAGCAAGAGCAGTGATGATGGTGAGATTTTAATGGTGACGGCATCGAAAGACCTATGAATCTTATGGCTTTTGGATTCAGGATGATCCTTCCACATGACTCTTCACAAGAATGGGTTCAATTCATATTGTTCCAGAGAAGACGATAACGTTTTGATGGGTAATAGTATGACCTGCAAGATAATGGGAGTAGGAGGATGCGGATCAAAATGCATGATAGTGTCATCAGGACACTTACAGACGTTCGTCGCATACCAGACTTGAAAAGGAGTCTGATTTCTATTGGAGCTTTAGTTGGACTTGGTGCAGGATGGTAATAGAAGATGATCCATTGAAAGTGTCCAAGAGTTTTCTTGTCGTGATAAAAGGAAGAGGAGTACAGAACTTATACGCGATGCAGGGGCACACCGTGGAGGGTGAGGCTAGCATCTCTCAGGGCACAGATAGTGAAGGATCGGCAAAACTATGACATCTTTGCCTTGGACATCCAAGTGAGAAGTCATTGGATGTGCTTCACAAAAGAAAGATAATACATGCCAGAGAGGAGAGATTGGAGTGCTGCAAAAAGTGTGTAGAAGGAAAGCTAACAAAGACACGTTTTGTGACCGCAGAGCATAGCAACAAAAGGCCATTTCACTATGTATATTCAGATGTATGGGGGCCAACTTCTGTACATATCATTGGGGAGCGAAGTACTTCGTGTCCTTCATAGATGATTACTCGAGAAAGGTGTGGATCTATCAGATGAAATCAGAAGACCAAGTCTTCGAGAAGTTCAAGACTTGGAGAGCCTTTGTTGAAAAGCAGACAGGAAGAGCAGTCAAGATTTTAAGATCAGACAATTGTGATGAGTACACCTTGAGGGTGTTCAAAGAATTCGGCAAATCTCAGGGGATTTTACTGCACTACACTATGCCTGGAGATCCACAGTCAAATGGTATTGAAGAAAGATTAAACCGTACACTGATGGAGAAGTGCCGATACTTAAGACTTACTGCTGAACTTCCTAAGAAATACTGGGGTGAAGCTGTGAGAACCGCCATGCATCTCGTAAATAGACTACCATCATCGGCGATCAATTTCAAAATTCCTGAGGGTGTGTGGACAGGGAAGACTAGTAACTACTCGTACTTGACGATATTTGGATGTCATACATATGTTTTGCAGAAGGATGACAAGCTAGATTCGAGGTCTAGGAAGGCCGTCTTACTTGGATATCAAGAGGGAGTTAAGGGATATATGTTGCTATATCATGTCTCCAAGAAGACGTTCACCAGTAGGCATGTCACATTTAATGAGGCGTCGATGGTCAGGCCGGAGATGACACATTCAGATGGTGGACATAGGCCTGAGGAGGTCGACGCTGAGGTCAACCTACCTATCCTGGAGATAAAGACACGAGATACTGAGATAGGCCAGGACCCGACTGCAGAGAGAGCGGATACAGACAAATCAGATTCAGACTGATGGTGAGGTTCATACCCAAGGTCAGCTGGAAGTGCATAGGTCATTGATGACTAGTAGAGCACCAGAGAGACTGTGAGTGGAGCTATTCTGCTGCAACATTTGCATTTGATGACATGCATGCATATGCCTTGAACATAGAGCATGAGGAGCCACTGACCTTTTGATGAAGCCCAGATATCGAACGCAGTGGCAGAATAGTGTCTGGCGATGGAGGAGGAGATGGAATCCCTCCACAAGAATGTCACTTGAAAATTGGTAGAATTACCCAATGACAGAAAGGCCATTGGTTGTAAGTGAGTATACAAGATTAAGGAAGCAGATGGCGACAGTGTGATGTATAAAGATCGACTTGTGGCCAAGGGATTCGCACAAAGGAATGGAGAAGATTACAATGAAATCTTCTCGCATGTGGTGAGACACGTGTCCATCCGTGTGCTATTGACCATGGTAGCAGCTCAGTACTTAGAATTGGAGCATCTAGATGTTAAGACAATGTTCTTACATGGAGAGCTTGATGAAGAGATCTATATGCGCCAACCTGAAGGTTTCGTGATGGAGGGGCAAGAGCAGAAGATATGCAAGCTGAAGAAATCCTTATACGATTTAAAACAGAGTCCAAGGCAGTGGTATAAGTAATTTAACTCCTTCATGATGAACATTGGTTTCGAGCGGAGTATAAAGGACCAGTGTGTTTATGTTCGCACTCATGATGGTGAGTTAAGGACATACTTGCTCTTGTATACTGACGATATGATGATTGCGTCACGGGACAAGAGGGAGTCAATAGGTTGAAGGGAAAGCTTACAGAACAGTTTGACATGAAGGATCTGGTGTATGCAAAGAAGATCCTTGATATGAAAATCAACAGATACAGGAAGGAGGAGTTGAAATTGAGCCAAGAGGGTTATATCAGGAAAGTCCTAGCACGCTATAGAATGGAGAAGAAGAATCCTGTCACCACACCGCTAGGAGCACATTTCCAGCTTTTAACGAGACTGTCACTAGCACCGATAAAGAGACACACTACATGTCTACGGTCCCCTATGCTAATGCCATTGGAAGTCTGATGTATGTCATGATTTGTACACGTCCAGACTTAGCCCAGGCAGCTGGAATCGTCAGCAGCTACATGGCGAATCCAGTAAAGGAACACGGGCAGGCTGTGAAGTGGATATTAAGATATCTGAAGGGAATGGCCATTGTTGGTTTGTTTATGGCAAGGGGGATGGATTGGTGGTTTCTAGATTCTACGATTCAGACTATGCATGTGACAGAGATAGAAGGTGATCTACGACTGGATATGTGCTCACTTTGGGCACTGCAGCGATAGCTTGGATATCAGTCCTTCAGTCCATTATAGTACTGTCAATCACGTAGGTGAAACTAATAGCTACAGTTGAGGCGATCAAGGAAGGAAGGTATCTGAGAAGTCTACTGAGAGACTTGAGAATTCTGCAAGAAGTGACGAATGTTTATTGCGACAGTCAGAGCGCAATCCACTTGGTAGAGCATCAGGCCTACAGTTCGAGGACCAAGTATATAGAAGTGCAAGACTTTTGTCTACAAGAGGAGAAGATGATGATAGCACTGGAGAATGTCTCGACGGATCATAATCCTGCAAATATGCTCACGAATGTTGTTCCCGCATTCAAGCTCTGGCATTGCTTGATCTTGATCTATACATGGTGAGTGGTTGATGTTTTCCAGTTGTCATGAGAGTTTCGTAAATTCTAGATCTGGGTAAAGATGTTTGGTATTTAGGTAGAGTTGCTGTGGAGAACTTGTGTATGCTGTGGTTGTTGAAGGAGTTTGAAGCAATGTAAATTTTGTTGATTATTTCTTCAAACTTGAAATCTGGGAGGTGACACGTGTAAGTTTTGGCACGTCAGTACGTGGCACAACAGACGTATCAACCGACTTACGCAGATTTAGATACATCCGTGCGGTACTCCGCACAACCATGCAGGTTCCAACAACACAGACATCGCTCTGTTAAAATTAGTGCACGACCGTGCCGATCGCTCGGGCATCGCTCTGTTAAAATTAGTGCACGGCCGTGCCGATCACTCACACGGCCGTGCCGATTGTTTTGGAGCAAACTAGCAAGTTCGCAATTTTACGCACGGCCATGTCGCATATCCACATAGCCGTGTCGATACCCAGAAACCATAATACGCCCAGAATTGAGTTCTAATCTTGACCGTTGATGTTTATTATGTATAAATCGGACGGGCGCGATCAAAAACGCTTTCTATTCTAGGATGGACTCCTATGATATGAACACCAAGAGATACACTTCTGACGGCTACACGACACATACGAAGAGAATAGAGAAGAATTCATTGTCTTCAAGAGATAAAAGTGCTTCGAGGCGACTACGAGCTTTGGAAAAGGAGGTATTCCTTGATCTAAAGTCTCTGATAAAATCTTCTTGGAAACTCATCGAAGCCTGGATAGCAACTGTGGGAAAGATTACAACCCACAATTTACAGTTCGGGCCTCGGACCTGGAATCATGGGAAAGATTATGACCCCCAAATGTAGACTCGTCGTTACACCGTGCAAAAAGGTTATTGGTATAAATTGATCGCTGTTCCGGGCAGATAAAACAACCAAATTGCATATTGTACCATCAGGAATGAGTTCCATAATTATGCTAGGATCACCAAACTAAACTTAATAACATAGATTAGTGACATCATGCTATACATAACAGTACAATTTAGAAACATTAGTTGATTTCATCATTTATTGCTAATTATGATATACATAGTTATTCACTGTGTTTGTCATTCTGATGCATAGATTAATCATTTTATTTGTCTCATGTCTTTGCTTCAATTTGCTTTTTTATTTATTAAAAAGAGAGGATTTAAATTGCTTATTTTCTTTGGTGACCTATCAAGTTCATCTCACTGACGACATTCAATTTTTTTGTTGAATGTCGCTTAGAGTCAGAGAACGTGTATTTTGAGATCGGCCTCCTTGCTCAGGTTAAAGGGAAAGCACATGCCTTTTCAGAGGATTATGTTTGGCCAATCTTATTTTCTTTCTAATTAGTAGCTATAAATAATGTATGAACCAAATTTTTATACTGGCCTTAGGTTCTTCCTTTTTTTTTGCTTTTTATGTACTATTTTTGGAGAGGCTTTAAATGCAGACTACGCTGTAATAAATTTTAGATATATTTTTGTTTATTGTTAAGTGGCACGCAGGGAAAACTATTGAAGATAGGCGTATTTAAATCAAGAGGTATGGAAAAAAATTCATATATTTTCATATTGATTTAAGCACGCCGCGGGCCTTCCGTTCCCTTCTCCAATATTGTGGGAAGCGGGACATGACAACACATTCATTATTCAGATGCAGTCGTTGGCATGAATGCCAAATGGAAGTAAACATGCCAAAAACACTAACTTACCACAACTATACCCTATGTAATCATAATTCTTCCCAGATTTAAAGATTAGAGCAGCACAACTGCTTGAAATTACATTTTTGGAAGCATACCTCTCCAGATGGCGAATATTCAAAGCATGGACATCAACCTTGTAGTTAAGTTGTGGAATCATCTGTGATACACCCGAGGGTTGCACTTGGATATTCTGCCAAACCAAAATGCCAAAGTAAGAAGAACAGAACCAACATGCCAAGGTAAACAATCTAAGCATATTAATGCTCTGAATTGAAAAGAAGATATTGAACTATGATGTTGAACAGTCTCAGCAAATTAGTGCAAGCACACACAAACATAAAACGTGTGCACTGAAGCAGGTGTAAATCAGCAAAGACACAGACGTAAAAAGTGCAAACCATGTCAAAATCGGGTTGGTTATGGAAGAAGGACGTGCAAGTCATGAACAGACCAAACCAGCAAACACAAACCTGACTTAAACCCTCATTTAATTGGAAGTAGTGATTTGTGTAATGTTAAGATGGATTCAAGGGGTCTGCAAAATCAGTAACTCGTGCCTCGAATTCAGCTGATTTCCATGTTTACTTGTTATATTAAATTTGGAGATAGGTTTGAATGAAAGAAGGTATTACTTGACTGAATACGTTCACAGCATATATTTTCACATGTTCTCAATAAGCCCCTTACGCTATGGAGGAACCTGGCCCAAAGAAACCCAACTTTTCTAGGTGGGTAGGGTACGGGTATGAACTTCTGTAGGCTTGAGAATGTGTAAAAATGCTCCACCCCCAACCAATCCCCCCTGGGTTGTAGCTCTATTTTGAATGCAAAACTGTTTTTCATGAGAAATAATTTGATGACCTCTATTATGACCTCTACTATGACCTCTCGATAGCTATTTGACACGTGGCATAGAGAAAATTAATTTTGGATTTTTCTTTTTACTTAACCAAAACATGGGTTAAGAGCTCGGATGTAATTTCACAAAATTAATTAAATCTCAATTTTATGGGTTTACGCAGTTTTCTTGGTTTAATTTCTCAGTTTTCTTGGTCTACGCAGGAGAGTTTCCTGAAAACTCAAGTGGAAGTCTTGGAAAAATCTGGATGATGATTCCACCGTGACAAGGCCGACAGCATGAAAAAATCTTCCACATGTAGCAAGAAATTTTATGTGCAAATGGTTCCTGATGTTTCGGACATCCACGATGAATTTCTAGAGCAATCCACTCACGGATAAGTTTGTTACTCTACCCCCAACAGATAAGCTTGAATTCCTACACGATTCCGTACCGAGAAAGCCCGAGCAAATTCTACACATCACTCTCTAACTATAAATACACCACCAAGAAATCCTTGCATCTGCACTCTAGGTAGGGTGAAACGCATGGCCCTGTCTCAATCCCTCGACGTCTGGGATCCCTTCCCTGACTTCCCTTCCGAGTTTCGACCCGCCGGATATGCCGACACGCTCATCGACTGGAAGGAGACGCCAGGGGCTCATGTCTATAAGGCCGACTAATAGATCCGAAGGCAAAATCTGAACTTTATAGATAAAATAGAAGAAAAATGATAAATTGGCTACAATTGATAGGGACATCCACACTCCCAAGGCGCCTTTAAGAGGACGTCTGCACTCGTCTATCTAGAAGTCACACAAAATATCAAATCAAGCATGCCCTAGGGCCGGCGGCCGCACCCCCCACTTATATCCACTTTTGCCAAAAAAACCCAATTACAAGTTTGCCCTTTTAAAATAATAAAATAAAGAGAATAATGAAAAAGGTGCGAACACGCCCCTGAGTCACTTGGTTGAGCCAGATGTCCCCTTGGTACGCCTCCTTGAATATGTGATAAGCCCATCACTACTCCCCCTCCCAAAAGAGCAACCTTGTCCTTAAGGTGGAAATCTGAAAACTGCTGTTTCATGACGCTCACCAACTCCAGTGTGCTTTCATGCTCTGGCAAGCCCTTCCAACGCACCAACATTTCCTGCACTCCCGTTCCCCCCTTACGCACCCCCTTCAACTCCTTATGCTCCAATAAGACACCCATCTCTTCTGTCAGTGTCTCCGGAAGTGAAGGAGATGGAGTATGGTCACCAATCGACTGATGCAGCTGGGATACATGAAACACAGGATGGATGATCGATCCTACTGGCCCCACTTTGGCCTCCACCTCAAAAGGGCCAAAATACCTGGGAGACAGCTTCTCATTTCTTCGATGAGCTAGGGATCTCTGCCTGTAGGGACGCAGTTTCAGATAGACCGTGTCTCCTACCTCGAACTGGACATCTCGACAGTGTAAGTCAGCCTTCGCCTTCATGACCTGCTGAGCCCTAGCCAGATGGAGCTTCAGCTCCTCCAAAATTCGGTCCCTCTCCGCCAAGTACTAATCCACATCTGATACCGGGGTCGTCTCCTGTCCATAGTGCAACAGATAGGGGTCCCGACCATATAAAATCCGAAAATGCGTCGCCTGAGCCGATGTGTGATAAGATGTATTATACCAGTATTTTGCCCACGCCAGCCAACGTGTCCACTCCTTAGGGCTCTCTGAGATAAAACACCGCAAATAAGTCTCTATGCTCCTGTTGACGACCTCTGTCTGGCTGTCGGTCTGGGAATGGTAGACGGTACTACGTCTCAGGACTGTATCCTGCAACTGAAGAGCTCCTGCCAGAACCTGCTCAGAAAGATCTTGTCCCTATCAGAGACAATGGACTTTGGGGGTCCATGTAAACAGATCTCCCTGAAGAATACCTCTGCCACCAAAACTGCATGTATGAGTGTCTGAGCGGTATGAAATGTGCATATTTGTTGAGGCGGTCTACCACAACAAATAGCACCGTGAATCCTCCAACTTAGGCATCCCATCAATAAAGTCCATGGATAAGTTCTCCCAGACTCGCTTCGGCAAGGATAGTGGCTGCAGTAAACCCCCTGGGGACATCCCCATATACTTGTGACGCTGGCACATGTCACACTCTGCTACCATCTTGGCTACGTCCTTTTTCATCCCTCGCCAATACACCTCTCTAGCCAATCTCTAGTATGTTTTCAATACCCCAGAATGCCCGCCCACAGCACTGCAATGAAACTCCTGTAATATGGCTGGGATGTGGGAGGAAGTCCTCGGTATCACTAGGCGCCCCCCCAATACACCAATCTCCCCTCCTGTAAGGAATAGCCTGGGTGATCTGCGAAACCCTGTAAGAGTGCCGCTCTAATGTCTACCAGCTCCTGGTCCCCCTCAACCTCTCTCTGCGGTGGCTCCCAGTCGTGAAGTACTGATACTGATATCGCTGCCAGCTGAACATCCTCATCTCTCCGGGACAGAGCGCCAGCTGCCATATTCTCCAACCTTGAGCGGTACTCTATCTCAAACCTGTACCCCATCAGTTTCCGTAGCCATTTCTGGTGCTCCTTTGCCACCATGCGCTGCTCCAACAAGTAATTGAGGCTCATCTGATCGGTGCGCACCAGAAAGCTCCTCCCCATCAAGTATGGCATCCACTTCATTATAGCCAGGACTAAGCCATCAGTTCCCGCTCATATACTGACTTCAACCTAGCCCTCGCTGTCAACACCTGGCTGTAGTAAGCAATAGGGCGCCGATCCTGCATCAGTACCATCCCTAGTCCATGTCCCAAGGCATCGGCCTCCACCACAAACGGCCTCGAGAAGTCATGTAGTGCCAACACAGGTACGGTCGTCATAGCCTTCTTCAAGGCCTCAAAAGCACGCGTCACCTCATCACCCCACACAAACTGATACTTCATTAACAACTCTGTCAGTGGCCAGGCGATCGTCTCATACCACTCTACAAACCGCATGTAGTAACCTGTGAGGCCTAGGAACCCTATCAACCCCTTGAGAGTGGAAGGGCGCATCCAGTCTAGCATTGACGCAATCTTCGTCCGATATGCGGCCACCTCCTCTGAAGAAACCACGTGGCCCAAGTACTCTACCTGGGGCCGCCCGAACAAACATTTCTTCTGATTCCCATATAGCTGGTGGTACTGCAACTCCTGAAACACCACCTGCAAATAATCCAAGTGCTCCTCCACCGAGCGGCTGTACACCAAAATATCGTCAAAGGACACAAGCACAAATCTCCGTAGGTAGGGGCGGAATACATTATTCATTAATGCTTGGAACGTGGCTGGGGCGTTAGTCAAGCCGAAGGGCATGAGCAGCATGACTAAGAACCCGTAGTGGCCTTCATGTGTCCTGTAGGCCGTCTTCGGCACATCCTCCCTCCTCATTCGGATCTGATGGTAGCCTGATTTAAGATCTATCTTCGAAAATATGGCTAACCCATGTAATTCATCGAGGAGCTCGTCGATCGCCGGTATGGGAAACTTGTCAGGCACAGTTTCCTTGTTAAGTGCTCTGTAATCCACGCAAAAGCGCCAGCTCCCATTCTTCTTTTTCACCAACAATACCGTACTGGAGAAGGGGCTCACGCTAGGCTGGATGACACCAGCCTGAACCATCTCGACCACCATCATTTCTATCTCATCCTTCTATATCTGGGGGTAGCGATATGGCCTGACACTGAAAAGGGCCACGCCCTCTCGTAACACTATGGCGTGCTTGTGGTCCCTAGGAGGAGGGAGTCCTCGTGGCTCCTAAAAAATATCTCCAAACTGCTCCAGCATCAATTGTACCTCTCGTGGGACCGGCTGCTCCTCTGCATTAGCACCCCCTCTCGTGCCATCAGGTGTAACTCTACCAGAAAACCACCTCGTCTGCCTGGATGGTCCGTACTATGGTCTTTATGGAGACCAGTACTCTGCACAAACTGGGGTCCACCTGTAGCATCACTGCTCTCACGTCTTCCTGAAACTCTATCCTGAGAAGTTTCCAGTTCACCTTCATCTCTCCCAGCGTCTGCAGCCACGTCATGCCCAGAATGATATCCGTACTGCCCAACTCTAAAGGCAAGAAATCTGCCACTATCTGTATCCCCTGCACCGCCAGCACCAGTCCTCAACATAAGCTCATACTGCTATCCTTCTTTCATGTGCCAATCATCACACTAAAACTGCCACTGTCTAACAGTTACAGTCCCAACTGCTCTACTACCCTCCTGGACATGAAATTGTGGGTCGTCCTACTGTCGATGAGAACTGTCACCTCTTGAACACTAATATGCTCACTCAACTTCATGGTATGGTTCAGGGTGAACTCTACCACATAATTAAGGGAGACCTCCGTCACCTCCAGCTATCTGTCTTCTGTGTCCTCCTCAATGGCCTCGTCCTCAACCTCCATATCCTTATCTTCGTCCTCCAGCAGCAGTACATGTAACTTGCACCCTGCGCATCTGTGGCCTGGGGTAAACCGCTCGTCACACCTAAAGCATAGTCTCTTCTGACGCTTCTCCCTCATCTCCGCATCAGACATCCTCCTGAACTGTCCTCCTGCTGGTGGTGCACTGCTCCTCTCTCCGACCTCCTTGCCTGCCTGGTCTGTCCGCGTGGTAGCCTTCACCCATCCTGACACAGCCGAGTACCTGCGCTGCACCTGACCACCATACCCACTCCTAACTCTCATCTCCTCAGCCTGAATATCCTCAACCATCTGTGCCATCTCCATGACATCCGACAGCCCCTTGGGCTTGTATGGCCGAACCCCAGCACGAAGAATGGGCTTCAGCCCCTTAATGAATGTGCTCTCTAGCGACTCGTCAGTGACTCCGTGCACTCACCCCGACATGGTCTCAAACTTCTCAATAGAATCTCTCACCGGCCCGTCCTGCCTAATGACAAAATAGCTGCTCGTAAAGGTTTCACAGGGGATCCCGAAACTTCTCCAAAATGAGATCCTTAAGCTCATTCCAACTGCGAAAATGATGCCTCCTCTCCTTCCACTGATACCACCCCAAAGCTCTTCCCTCCATACATATGGCAGCTGCCTCCAACTTTTGGGCCGTCGTCAAGTGATAATCAGCGAAATACCTCTCAGCCCGAAACAGCCACGCAAGCGGATCCTCTCCATCGAACACGGGCATCTTCAGTTTCCTTATCCTGCCATCACCCCCAAAATGTCCCTGTTCTGGCATACCCCCTGCGTGCCTGTGCTGGTGATAATGTTGACATCTCTCGTTCTGCGTCTCATATCCTCCATGTGGTCCTCCACCGCGGTCTCCATAGTTCCCTCGCGGCCCTTCTGCATGTCCCCATAATCTTCCCACCCTTCACCAGCACCAAAGTCACATTCATACGCTCCCCCGTCGTCATCATAATGATTTCTGCCCCTACTTCATCTTCGTAATGGTAAAACTCCCCTGCAGGTGTTTAGAGAACTCAGGCCCCCTGGAATTGCTCCCCGCGCCTTTGTCGCTGCAAAGGAAGCCCCAAAGGCCCCGGTCGGCGTGTCCCTTGCTCGCCAAAGCCCCCGACAGCTGCCAGGGGGTCACTGGGCTCTGCCGGACCCTGCCGGGGCTGCCGGAGGCCCGACGAGCACTTCAGGTGGCCGGGCGGGGTCGACCGACCCTGCCAATGGTCAACAGGGTTCGGCCGGCCCTGCCGGCTGTCGATCTGGGCAGGGCGAGGCCCCCACACTCGGTTGGGGTCGGTCGACCTCTGGCTGGTTCTAGGGGTTCGGCCGACCTCCTTCGTGGCCCCGGTGAACTCCTCCGACCTCATCGCTCCTCCACGGATCTTCCTCCTCTTCTATGAAGTACTCGTCGGTATCCGAAAGCAACCTTTCTTCAAAAATCTCGATCTTTTCCTTTCCCTTCTCCAAAGGCGGGACCTTTTTTGAAGAACTAGGGTTCGCTCCGTCGTTTCCTAACTTTTCGTTGAGAGTTGTAAGTTGGAAGACGATCTGAGCGAGGGCTTCCTCCGTTCTATCTTGTTTAGCGGAGAGTCAATCCACCGCTGCCGTTAATTTAACGATCGACTTGCTATTCTCCGCCACAGTTTTCTTCACCTCCTCGATCTCCCCATGGTTCTTCTCCTCCGCTTTGCTTCGATCTTTATTCCTTGTTGACGCCACCATGGGTCGTAGTCGCTTTGATACCAAATTGATAGATCCAAAGGTAAAATCTGAACTTTATAGATAAAATAGAAGAAAATGATAAATTGGCCACAATTGATAGGGGCAACCACCCTCCCAGTCGCCGTTAAGATGACGTCCGCACTCGTCTATCTAGAAGTCACACAAAATAAATCAAGCATGCCCTAGGGCCGGCGGCCGCACCCCCTTATATCCCCTTTTGCCGAAAACCCAATTACAAGTTTGCCCTTTTTAAATAATAAAATAAAGAGAATAATGAAAAAGGTGCGAGCACGTCCCTGAGTCACTTGGTTGAGCCGGATGTCCCCTTGGTGCGCCTCCTTGAATACATGATGAGCCCATCACCGACCTCCTGGGAGTGAAGAAGGAAGAGGTGAAGGTGAAGGTTGAGGGAGGAAGAGTGCTTTAGGTCAGCGGAGAGAGAAGCAAGGAGGAAGAAGGGATTTAATTAATTTTGTGAAGTTACATCCGAGCCCCTAACCCATGTTTTGGTTAAGTAAAAAGAAAAATCCAAAATTAATTTTCTATATGCCACGTGTCAAATATCACATCATTCTTCCAAGTCCATCAAGTTCTGGACAGATAAAGAAAGGACGGGAATGTGAGAAAGAAATATCACATCATTCTTCCAAGTCCATCAAGTTGCACCACTATGACCAGCAGAAACATAGAATGCAAAGTGGCGGAGATCCACAGTAGCACTGTTCCCAGAGTCCTGCATAAAATTTGAAAATGGCCTATCAGAATTACAGTTTGCAGTTGAAGGTATGATTGTTATTGGTTCTGCATCCTTCTAAGACATATCAAAATATTTATATCCCGAACAAGCTTTGTCCGACATCGATTTTTAAATAAAAGAATGCTGAGAAAAAAGCGTTAAAAATTGGCTTAAGTTGCAAATTTGCTAAATAGATAAAGAGGGGTAGTAAAAAACATGTCAATACCAAAAAAAAGGAGAACCAATCAGTGATGTTTAAAATATTTCTCAATATAATTTAATTTCAGTGCCTTTTACAGAATATGAATTTCCTTAGTGAACTAGTCAAGAAAATAACTAGCATAATATAAGCATTAAAGATCGGTAAATGTAGCAAACAAATGGATGAAAGAAAGAATGACTCTGAGGATGTTTCTATAGCAGCAGTGACGTCTTCAACCAAAATTTTGGGGCTGGCTACATGAACCCTTTTCCTCCATTTACCTCTGCTGAGGACGTGAGTGCTCCCATTATCCCAAACAAATATGGAAAAAAAATAAATTTTTAAAGCTCCAAGCATTAAAATGTTAAATGAACGAAATCATGGTGTATTAATGCATCAAACAATATGGTGATGTACACATATCCAAGTCTTTAGAGAGTTTTTCAAAAACAAAAGAGAACATAATAGTGATGGAAGTAGAAATAGAGTATGCCCCCCATAAGCTTTGAGCAAAGTTTTAGGTCTCGGTTTCGATCTTTCGGAAATTTGGGTTTCTATATCGGTATCACCTGTTTCGGTGGTTTCGGAAGTTCGTTTCGTTTCGTTCGTGTCGGTAGCCCGTTTTGGTGGTTTCGGAAGTAAGTTTCGTTTCGTCCTTGTCGGTAGTTTCAAATACTTAAATGCCTATCAAATACTATCAACTACAAAATTATCAAATACTATTAAAAAAGTTCCAAAACATTTTGCTAAACATATTGCATATATTTACAATTGCATTTATACAACAAGGTTATAAAATTCTTAAGGCTCTCAACAAAATGTGTAAAGAAATGAATGATGCTTAGGGCTTTCTCTCGCTGTCTTGCCCCCCTTGACTCGACGAAAAACAAAACGAAAGCGAGTAAGGCTTGAGCTTGAGGCGTTATGTGGTTTAAGGGTTGAGGTGGCGGGAGGCAAAGCCCAGGGCCGAATAAGTCTCTCTTCTTCTTCCTCTTCCTCCTCTTCTTTTTTAGATTTTTTTAGATTTTGAGCTTCTTCTTCTTCTTTTCTTGTTCTTTCTCTTCTCTTTCTCTCTTCCAATTTTTTTCTTCTTGGGTTCCGGCCGGACCGGCAACGTTTCGGCCGGTTTCGTCTTGGTTAGGGATGAAACCGGGACGAAACGCCCGATATCGGTAGGTATCGGGCGAAACCTTATGTCGTGGCTTTGAGTTTGCTCTTAATATGTTAATTCATTGTCAGCATGTAGCAAATAATTCAAAAGCAATGTAGTACATACACTTCTACCATATGACTCTTACATAGTATATATTATAAGCCATACAGCATTGAGAATGTGATGAACAACAACACTTCTTAGACACCCCTTGAAAAATATTGAACATTTCTCGAATATGTCCTCAAATTTTAATTTATTTTGTTATTTCAAACATGTTTGACACACAGTACGCGCTTCTATAACACTAATTTTTAATATTCATTACAAGTACAGTTTTGTATTTATCTATATTTACGTATTATAATCTACATTTTAGTAGAAAATATTGACTTGTATAAAATTATAACATTCTGGGGAATGTTTCAACATAAGAAGTTACATTAATCTATTCAATATAATGTTAAAAAATTATATGTAATATTTTATTAACATGCTTGTCTGTATTTTCATGGAGGTGCATGTCTATACAGGTATGCTTCTGTGTACATACTCTCTCTTTGTTATTGCTATTATCTCTTCTTAATATTATTCATAAAACTATAATATATAGAGAACAATCATGTCTCCAGTCCCCATGAACTTCCTTAGGGCTTTTATGTCATGTCTGTATTCATGCTCCGTATATAGAAACTGAAAATACACCTTGTCAGAAAATAGACATAGGAAGCTAGAGGAGTACTTCTAATGTTAATATATCCAGGTTATCTTTAGTAAGAAACTAGTCATAACCCGTGCCCGTAGGGCACGGCGAAGGTCGTCTCCCGGGTGAGAAACCGAGGGGACATCCGGTTCACGGGTGAAATGGCGACGGGGCATTCGTCTCCTGAGCGCAAGAACGACGGGGACAATCGTCTCCCGGACGCAATACTGACGGCGAAAAGAAACCCTGGGTCAGTCGTTGCAGGGGCACAAAAGCAGGAAATAAAGCGCAAAAACACGGGTGAAAAGCGGAAAAAGAGCGATTACAAATCCGTAAATATGGGGAAGATGAGGGGTCTTTGGGTTTTATGAAAAACAATGGTAAATTTGTAAATAAGGGAATGTGGTGGGCTTTTATTTGGGGGTTCCACCAAAACACCCAACTCCACACCCAATCACTCACCCACACTCCATTGGGCCCCCCACTCTCCCAAACATTTTGTCCTAGTCATATTTTGATGCCATGTAGGACAAAAATTCAAAAAAGTCCTCATTTGTATAATAGATATTTGTTTCAGTTATAAAATGAAACTGTGTCACATGTCAGTGGTAGGTAAATGTTTAATTGGGTTAATAGTATATAAAAAAAAGACCGAACCAACTGACTTATATAACTAACTGTTTCAAGTAATTAATTCATATAGAAATATGCAAATTATATAATCTGCCAGATCCACCATCAGATCATGTTATAACAAAAGAAATAATGACATCTGCATTGGTTTCATGTATGTTGCAGCAACAGTTGCACAGCTGCTGATCTCTGGTTTCGAAAAACGTAATGTGCTACATGAACACAAACTGACAAGGTTAAATTAGATGCTCACCTCTTTCTACTCAGCTACTCTGCTGTGCATCTCACCCATTTTCTCTATTAAGACTTCCTTGTATAGATCAATCAAAATCTGAAACATTTGCAAGTTGGATAAAAATAAGCATAAGATGCAAATTCTATATGATAAACATATTGAGTAGAAGACGACTGTGACAAAAAACAACACCAAGTTTGACAAGAAACAGACCATATCATTTGAACTGATGAAAACAGAAGCAATCAGGAATAGAAGTATGACCATGAACAGATATAGGCCGACTGTGAGATATTGTAGACGAAAGAGAGAGATACTAAATGCAAGAGGGATCAAACTTTTAGCTTCATATTTTGCCACATATAGCATTATGGCACTTAGCTTCATACACTTCCAACTAGTTTTATGCTCTGATGCCATTTGTAGCATTCCAAAATGAGAACTTCTTAGGAGCTCATCGAAGCACGCTTAACAATAGAGTTTTCTCCATTGTTCATTGGTTCCTTCCTAAAAATCACTAGCTACAAAAAATTCTCAAGTGAATATGAATTTTAATATGTCCAATACCCTCTTATCACATATCAAATAAGAGATTATACCCTCAAAACTTGAGTGTCATATGAGAATAAGTTTAAGATTGCATTAGATGAGTCAGTAATGGGCTACCACGAGTAAAGAGTAACAAAAAAACTGATCGTAGGAAAAAATAATTAAAAGACAGCTTGTCTCAACGTGGTTTAGCATTGAGCTGTGTTCAGATTAACTCAGTCAGCTTGGCGAGTCTGATATAGCCAATTTATATGATTTGACAAATTGAAGTTCGTTTGGAGTTTCCAAAATTGGATATATTTTGACATTTGACAATCTCATCTAAATTTACAATTACCAAACTTGAGAATTTCCCAACATCCGTGCATTGCGGTGCTCTCTCCTAGTGGACTGCCATATTTAATAAATAGTATTAAAACACCCATGAACTTCCATTGGGCAACTACCTAGTTTATGGATACATTATTTCAGAAGTAGAAAAAACAAAATGAATGTGACATAAATCTTATCTTTCTCTAAGTGCTTTGCCACTATTAGTAGCATAAATGCAATAACATAAGAACAGAATAAGTTATCGGCAATCATAACACACTAATCAAAAACAAGCTCTTGAATCATGCAGATTAATGGGACAAGAATTTCGCAGACAATCTATCCTAAGTGCGTCCATTTCTTATATTAGTAATTTGAGTAGGATTGACCATAGAACAATTGGGAATTATCAGGTATGAAGACAGCAAGCATGATAATGTTATCAGCTTTTGCTTGCTTCATGAGTACCTACTGAACATACATCACGACTTCGTGAATTTTTGTTGGTTGTATAAGGTTGAACTATCATTGCATGATTGACTCAATATATACTAAAAACCACTGATGAAATTGGCTAACCATATCTCCCCTGGTGTTACTTGAGACTAGGTTCAAGTAAGCCCCATGTCAGATGAGCCACTAATGGGTCAGCACTTGTGGAAAGCAACGACACGCCTAAGCTAGACAAAGTAGAAGACAGAATGTCACAGTTGGGAGTCTTGCATTGCATTTGACTAGTTTTAAGATTATCACTTGTTTTTAACCATATCTCATACCAGTTTTCTCCTTTTTAGTGCAGTTATCGCATGTTCCTGGTAATCTTGTTATCTTTTCTTCAGTAATTCAATAAGCTTAGCTTACCAAACACTCAGAACTTAGACATGTAAAACCCATATGATGATCTTCCTTGGAACCAAAATTTAGGACAAGAAGAAGGCAAAATGAAATGAACAGGGAACCGTGCGGTGCAAGAGAAATGGAGACTGGGAAGGGAACTAACTAAATGAAACAGAACATAAGTAGATGACAGAAATACAGGCTAAAGGTGGCAGAGAAGCTGGTCATTGTCTGAACTTGGTTTAAACCCACACCGTCTTTTCAAACCATAAGGAAGGCATCAATTGCTGTGTGTCCAAATGTGGTTTCACATATAATAACAGCTTGGTTAGTCTAAATTCCTATATGATCAGCTCAAATCCGGCCTGCCCATCAGAACCAAACTAAATTAGGATCATATTCTAATTAATCCCACTGTTTCAACATTTTAAGGTTTTGAGAGAGCTCGAGAGATCATTTGTCAGGTTTCTCACAAAGCCTGGGGACCGACACAATTGTAAATTTAATACAATGTCTCAATAATTCAACTTTCATGCTCATCCTTTTGGAAAACCCTAAAAAATGCTCCAGTTACTGCTCGTTTTTTATTTCTAACCATTTAAAAAAGAGTGAAGCACAGTGTAAAAGGGTGCAGCGCTGAAGCATTATGACTCTCAAAAGTTGCAAGTAATCATAATAAGAGACTAATATTAGAACTGTTTAGTAATAAACTTAATGGGGTCTATTGAACTAGAATGAATCAGCAGCTTGCGAAAGCAAGAGATATTTATGATAAGGTTGTTAACTTTGACTTTTAACTTGTTGTGATCATACTTATGGTTTTCACATTCTCAACCTTGATAAAAGATTAAGAAGAGAATAGGAGAAATTTGAAGCTCAATACCAAGCAGTACCAAGTCCATGTGATTTATTATGTAACTCCTGGTCTTGACAGTCCTATTATAAGCAAAACTGATTTTCATGTCATGCCCCTATCATTTGCTAAACTTCCATTCCTAAAAACTCAGCATGAACAATCCACATCCTTATGCAGGTTTGGGTGAGGCCATGAGTGATTCATAAATCACACTCGATTATATGATCGCATATCATGAATCCTTCATCCATAAACCAAGCAGCATAGTAGCAGAGAAAAAGCCTGTTGGAGCAGTATGAGTAAATGCAAACACCTAAGCAATTCCGTTGTATCAGTTTAATACTTTAGGACGGACCATTCTACCATTCTAGCTTATGTTAATAATCATTTACACTGATCAGGCACATATTCACATTTCAACAATAAAACTAGAACAGCCCCAAACCAGTCAACATGATGATGATGAATCAAAAAATCATCAAGCAATCAGAAAATAACACAAGGCCAAATTAGTTGACCAAGATATCATCTACTATAAATAAACAAATATTGAATTTGGAGCATACACGAGGTTGCATTTCCATCCTCCCTCCTACAATAATAAACCCGGTGTCACCATGCTTCAAAGCATAATTGCTTATCAAAATTGCTATCTCCCGATGGTGGGCATCATGTGGAAAATCCTCATGTCAAAAATATTTTTAAAAATAAATAAATACATAAGTTTCCATTCATTGACTTCACTGGATAACACAAGCAAATTGAGCATTCAACATGCCTACAAATTGTTTTCCCATAGTTATATTAAGGTTATGATCGAAACACGTAACCGACCAGCCTGACGTGACAACAACCAACACCTGTTACCTTATCTCTCCGTGCTTATAACTCCGATCAATAATGCTGACAGCCATTGCAACGGGACGACGCCTGCCTGTCACAATTCGGACTTTGTCAGGTAACAGAGACACTTCAGCCAAGAGTCATGCTTCACTGAACCCTTGGTCCACACGGCTAGGTGAGGCTCCAAAACATACATAAATCAGCAAATTAGGGCATGTTCTTTTGTAGGAAAGTATAGGAGAGTGAGTGAAAAAATCACTGTTGATATACTGTTCATTCACTGTTTACTGGATTCCTACCTCACTTTCCGTTTGTGTGTTCTTTTGTGTTTTGTGTTTTCTTAGAAAAAAACTGACGTGGCGGGGAAATTGGGATTCCATGGGGTGTTTTGGAGTTGAGATGAAAAGCTAGGATTACACGAGAATCCTAGCTTTTGTGGGGTACTCAAGGTGTGTGGTCACATCGGGTGAGAATATTGGGGTTACCACAACCCAAAATCAAATGTTAAAAAATAACTCACAACTAATTTAGGCTGGAGTTAATCTTTCTTAGGATCACCATACCCAAAATCTAACTTTCCACCTCAAACTTTCTTCATCCAAAAGAACACACTACACGGAGTGGGCCCCACCTCAACTTTCCAACTCCACAATCCAACTCCACTTTCCAACAAAAGAACACACTACACGAAATTTCTCTCTCATCAGATTCCACACTTCTCAACTTTCACCATTTATACTTTCCAACAAAAGAACATGCCCTTAGTAAGAGCAACTCCAACCCAAATCTCTAAAAACCCCCTTCAAAATGGAATATCTCTAAAAGATGCCATTTTGGAGGATGGACAACTCCAACCCACCATCTTCAAATCCTATTTTCTCTTTGGTTAAGCTTTACTAATGAAAAATATTTATCATTAAAATGGGTTAATCTAATACATTATTTCTGCATGAAAAAAAATTATAAATAATATTATTATTCAATGTTCATTTTTATAATTTTAAGTATTTAGTATTTCTTATTATATTGTAAATATTTTAAATTTGCTCCACCAAATATCCAATATTGGTCTCATTTTGTAGGTATAATTGAGATATTTCCAACGGTACTAAAATTATTAAATTTGGTCATGTGATTTGTAAAATATATTAGTTATAAATAATCATAAGTATTTTAATTAAGGGCTAAGTTGTCATTAATGAGAAGTTTAGAGATATGGTGGGTGAATAGTGCCCCTCCAAATATGGAGGGGTACTGTTGCAAATCTCTATCCACATCTCCATTTTGGAGATGGGTTGGAGCAACTTCAATCTCCATTTTGGAGTTATAAAGAAGGGTTGGAGTTGCTCTAATTAGTTGTTGTTTAGGGCTTTTTTTTTGCATTTAGAAGCTGCATATACCTGACTTGGCGTCGTTGGTGGCGACGAGGACCTCGCTCTTGCCGTCCCCGTTGAGATCGGCGACGATCGGTGGCGGGAGGCGCTCGTCTTCTTATTTGATGGGGAACTCTTCGGTAAGATGGAACTATGACTCCTTGAAGGAAAAACCGCCTCCGTGCTGGAATTTCAAAAGAAAAGGAAAAAAGTTTTGATTTGATTCGTTTGAGATTTTAATAGATTAGGTAGTTTTTGAGCGAATCTGATGGCACCTGAAGAGAGAAGAAGGTGGCAAACGCGGATAGTATGAGGATTCCGAAGTCCCGCTTCCTCGTCGGCGATCTTCACAGCTGGTGGTTCACAAGGAACGAGATTTAATTTTCAAGGAGAGTCCTTAAACCCTATGCGAGTCGAGGGCCTCGAGGCAGCCGCAGGGAAGGCTGAACCGGCAAGTAACGGTATCCGATCGGCCATAGCGTTCAATGCCCGGCCCTCTATTGTAGCACAGGGGCTTGGTGGAAATATGGGTACGTCTACACGCACAACCATTTTGCCTTTGCACGTGAAGTTAAGGACATTTTCTAATTCAGTACGTACACTAGCAAAAACTTGTTTTCCCAAAAACATATGATACGTGTACTGAGTAAAAAATTAAGCAAAATGTACGCTGAGCAAAATGGTCGATTCTCAGGGCAACTCCGAAGAAAATTTGGGCTACCAAAGTTAACAAAAGTTCTACCAGTCAATTATAATTAAGAAAATTATGAAGTCATTGGTCTTCTCATTTAAGCAACACAATAAAAACCTCAGCTTTCCGCTGTATCCAAGAAAAGAAAACCTCGCACACTCTCCACACAGCACCACTTCTTTCCATGGCGGCGGCGGCTGGAGCGGTGACCTCCCCCTCATCTTTCCTCTCTCCCAAATCCACCCCAACTATCTTCCCTTCTTCCCACCCCACACCAACCCTCAAATTCCCGAAACACCCCTACTCGACTCTCAAATTTACAGCCCGCCCCCTCCCAAAACTCCTCTCGACTACTCGCGCCGCCGTCACCGCCTCTGCGGCCTCGCCCCCCACCTTCCACGGCCCCTGCTACGTCCTCTCCAACAACATCGACACCGATCAGATCATTCCGGCGGAGCACCTGACCCTCGTCCCCTCAAAACCCGACGAGTACAAGAAGCTCGGATCCCTCGCCCTCGTCGGCCTCCCATCCGCCTCCTACCCGATCCCCTTCGTGGAGCCCGGATCCGACACGACTCGCTACCCGATCATCCTCGCCGGCGCCAACTTCGGGTGCGGGTCGTCCCGCGAGCACGCGCCCGTCGCCCTCGGGGCCGCTGGGGCCAGGGTCGTGGTGGCCGAGTCGTACGCCAGGATCTTTTTTAGGAACTCGGTGGCCACCGGAGAGATTTATCCGGTGGAGTCGGAGGGCGTCGGGATATGTGAGGAGTGCAAGACGGGGGATATCGTGACGGTGGACCTTGGAGCGAGTAAGTTGATCAATCATACAACGGGCAAGGAGTATGGGCTGAAGCCTATTGGGGATGCTGGGCCGGTGATCGATGCCGGCGGGATCTTTGCGTATGCGAGGAAGACTGGGATGATAGCTTCGGCGATGGCCGAGTAGAAGCAAATTTGTAAGTGTTGTTGTTTATATTTGATACCGTCATTATTGAGTTTTAGTTATTGCTGTGGTGGGCTCGTAGGTGAATCATGTGAAAGGAATAAATCGAATGTGACACTTAGCCGAGGAGCTTCTTGAATGATTAAAATTTTATTATAATGACATCTTTAGAGAGCATTATATCAATCATTCACGCCTATGTTTTAAGATGGATATGAAATACTATGTTTCTTGGGCATTTAACTAATATTAACATTGAATTCTATATTTATATTATTCACGCTTACTTTTTTAGCATGAATGTCGTATTATGATTTGGGCATAGATAAGAATAACCTTGAATGCTATATTTGATCATTCACATCTAAATTTCAACACAATTGTAGAATATTATGATTTTTAGGCATTTAACTAATAATAACCTTGAATGCTGCATCTTAACATTTGAAGGCGACATCCATTATTCCAACTGTAATCTGTATGCTATATGTAAGTATCTTAACATTTGAAGGCGACATCCATTATTCCAACTGTAATCCATATGCTTTATGCTTACATATCTATGTTGTATGCTTTATGCTTACATATCTATGTTGAACATGTTCTGATATTGAAGTCCATTAAATTAACCACCTGATGCACTTGAAAATAATAAACAAAACACAATATATTTGGTGTCTCACTGTCTCTATGTATTAGGACTCGGTGATCAACATGAATAATATTGATCATCTAATGTGGTATGTAGATTGGAGTTTTTGGCTGCCATATGAGGAAACACTCTCAAAATATCCGTTAACCTCATTTGCATGTATGTTGTTATTGAGTATAATTTGATTTGACATGTACTTTCAATTTGTTATCCCTTAACATCTTCCGTAACTGGATTCACTTATTACTTCTCACTGATGTATGTATTTCACTGATTCGTTTTTGTGTAATGTCTTTAACCAAGAATTATGGAGGCTTTCGTCTTAGTGCTAACTTAATTTAAAGCTTACTAGCATGCACACATGCAATACACATATTAGCAACTTCATTCAAGTTTTTAAAAAGATTTTAAATAAATACACTTGTCAGGGCATGGCAGTGACATAGACAAACGTTATTATTATTTACTATAATATATGTGTTTGCATTCAAGAAGTTATATATGTGTTGAACATTATTGTCATTACCTATCTAAATAGACAAAAGTTCAGTGTTCTAAAAGATGACGCATGTGGCTGCATATACGGATGTGGTCTCTGATCGCCCTTAATTTGACGTATGCGGTCGAATTATGTGGACAACTGCAAAAACGAGCACGTACTCATTATGCTCCTGCATATGTAGGAGAAAACACATTGATTTAAAAAAACACATTGATTTATGTTGGTTTGTTTTGATTTTTTGTAATTTAAGAAAGATATTTGCATTTATACTTTTTCATATTTTGGGCCAAGGTAAGATTATGATATCCTGAGCATAATCTTTTTCAGGTTAATAGTGAAAATCAGATAAGAGTCTAACAAGATTCAAAATAAGTAAATTTGAGCTATTAAAATTTATTTGTTGTAGTTACGTAAATTACATCTTTTAGCATTATTAGAAAATTTAAAATAGTACTATTTTTAAAAAATTAAATTATATCTTGCACGAATTTTTTTACTTTTATTGTTTCATTATTTATCTAAACAACTACTGAAAGCAATTAGATTTTTAAGAAATTTATTGGTAATGAGAATAAGATTCAACTACCAGAGAATCACAACAGTTCATATTATAAAAAGAATAATATAATGAAGTAAAATAGTATTACAAATTCTAATAAAATTTAATTTTAGTACTATGTTGTAAACTTAATGTTCTCTAAGAATTGTACTTTTTTGTTCGTGAATCTAATATTTTGCATTGCCTTTTGTATCTGTATAATATATATACACATACATGAAACATTAATTCATGTTTTGAAACGTTGATAAGATTTTTTTTCTCATCTTTAAGACACATTATATATTTAATATACATATACATATATATTTTTATACATTAATTCTCATTTGTATATTAAGATATTTATTTTTGTGTTATCCACATAATTCGCATAATCAGCCGCATAATCCGTTTATGCGTTGTGTGTTTTTGAACCGCACGTATGATGGAACCACCTTTTAGAGCACTGCAAACAGTATTATTAGTATTAACTCCTATTTACAACAATAATATTTGACATATTTAGGTAGGTAATAATATTTGACAAAAACTTTCAAGTATGTTCTAATATCCTTTATCTTCTATTTGGATAGTTAATATTTGACAAATATTTCTATTTAGATAGTTAATAATATTTGACATGAACAAACGTTAAACGCAAACACATATTCTGTTGTAAACCGTTTCGAACATGACCAAAACCGGTCGAAACCTAGTGATACCGGTCGAAACCAAGATTTAACGACACTTTCGTCTCGTTCCCATTCGAAACTGAAACGAAATGACCAAAACTAAGCGGTTTCGGTCGGAACCTCATTCATTGTTATTAACTTTCTAAATATCTAAATAGAAGATAAATTTTATTAGAACATAATTTTTGTCAAATATCTAATAAATAACTCATTAAATAATATAGATTTAAATGAAATCCCAAATTTCTAAATCAAAAATTTATCAATTTCTAGTTTGGTAATGAATCTTTGTGATATTTATGATAAGAAAAACTTAGGCTATGTTTGGTTTGGGATAATATAAAAGAAAGAAATTGAAATTGAAAAAAGAAAGAAAAAGAAAGAAAGAAAGAAAGAAAATGAAAGAAAAAGAGAAATTAATTTTGATGTTTGGTTGTTGGAAAAGTTAAATAGAAAAATACAATATGAAACAATTACTTTTGAGTTCGCTTGATGGTTTAAAAACTTTTCCTTACTAAAGAGTAATCCGGTTCAAATCCGGATGTTCATAAGTTGGTCTTGAAAAATTTGTGTATTTCTCTCAGTTTCTCTAATGTTTAGGAGGAAAAGTTAGAAAGAAAATTGTAAGATATAGTTTTCTTTTATTTTCTTTCATTTTCATTTTCATTTTCATTATTTTCATTTTCTTTCTAACCAAAAAAGAGAAAATTACTTTCCTTCTTTCTTTCCTTCATTTCCCTTTCCCTTTTTTCAAGGAGTATTCACAAAAAATACCCTAACATTTGGGGCTTCTTTCAGCTTAATACCCTGAACATTTAAGAAGTTAATATTTAAACCCTAACGTTAGTATGCGGGTTAAATGTGATACCAATATTAAATTTTCCATTCAAATTGCTGAAATTTGGACAATTATACCCCTAGTAGTTACACGCCTGTCTCTGGATCAACAATCCTCGCCGCCGTGTTCAGCAACAACAATATCCCTGCCATGTTGTCGTACTTTCGACTCTCCTCTGTCGAGTCCGTCGATGCCCTGATAACCATGTTCTCCGCCAGTCCGTATCCTTGCGATATCGTCATGTTCGGGTACTTCTCTCTGAACCCCTCGATCAACTCTTTCCAGTCAGTATCCTTGCGATATCGTCATGTTCGGGTACTTCTCTCTGAACCCCTCGATCAACTCTTTGCTTAACATCGCCATCAGAGAATCCTCCGTAGCGGTCCCAACGGCAGAGGCCTGCTCGTGGACCATCGCCGCCAATGACAGAGACCTGCTTTGGTTTCCAGGTTATCTTTTCGAAGTTTTATTCCTTTAGTAAGTTCTCAGGGATAAATGGGAGGAAGACGCACTCCCATCCGTGCTCAGCAACCCGATTCTCTGTACATAATGCTTTGTCCTCAACATATTTACCAAGGAGTTTCATGCTATCAGCGACCTGAGTTTGCAATGTTGCTGGCATCTATAGCAAGGGAGGGTGGTTAGTGATGCCTTCGCGGCATCGTATCCCCACCGTCTTACCACTCCTATCTTTTTGTGCTTTATTCCCATACCTTAGGATGTTATTTAGTTTGTCGTCAAGAATAGCATATTGTTAATCTTGGGCTTTTTTGAACCTTTTAGTACATTGGCAATGATAATGGGGAAGAAGCTGCTCCGAGTAATAGCGGTGATGCATGTCTTCGGATCTCTGTTATTGTGTCATCGTTACCCAACATGCATGCCTAGAGTCGAAAATCATTCAAAATTCTACGGGTTAAGACTGCATGCATAACATGTTATGAAGGGTGAGGTTTTTTGTTGTCGACGTTGAGGTTAAGAAATTGTTGGGGTATGTATGCTAATGTCGGTCCATGAGGAGGCGACAAATGTTGGCGTCTACCAAACAATCATGTGGTTACTGCTACTGCCAAATGCATCAGATGCAGTGTGAGAAAACTCTTATCTGTAGCTCAGATGCATTGGTCTAGATTATCGGAATGGAATCCTGCTGGCATTTCGACGATCTTTTTCTAGTCCAATCCCGACCATGTCTTGGCTGGTGCAATGGCTGGTATGTGGAATTCAGCTCACACGAGATGATGGTTCCCTAGCTTCAGCAAAGGAGACTAAAGATTTTGACGGTGCAGTGTCTCCAATTCCATTCCTGAGGTCTACATGTTCTTACACTCAACAATCTTTTTTTAATTTCCACGAATGCAATGATGTGTCATGTACAATAGCCTCAACAACAGAACTGTGTTATTACCGATGTTGATTAACATGCGTTCTTGCTCATTCCATAGAACATGCCGTGCAAGATTCATGGCGGCAATATGACACCATGAAACATCAAACAACACAAAACTCTTGTGCATTTCTCAACCGAGCAAACATTCCTAGATGACGAACTTAAAATACGCTTAATATTATCGACCATGCGATCAATTATAACATGCACAAGATGCTACTACATACAGATCTTTTTCCGTTGAACCTTTCCATTGGAAGGAACGCGTTGGATGCTTTGTATCGGTTTCTGCCTTGGGCCGGATGGCTATGACAGCTACCAGAAGTGGAGACCGACTCCTATCTTGCCTCCAATATCTTCATCAGCGCTCAGTCTTCGTCATCAGACGGCACTGTAGATTTATATGACCTCTCGGCCCTCCTCTTTGTCGGAGTACCTGTACCAGACAAAAGTTGGATCTGAGAACAGAACTAAAAATCTAGAGAGCTCTTACCATACACATAATCATAATCTACAGATAAACACATTCATGCGGACTGAATCCGTTCTGGCCATAGGCAACCTATAAAATACTCCATAATTTTCAGCATTTGCGAAAAGCTAACATGACAAATAAGTCGTAAACTTGTTAGAAGTTTGTGCAGTTATGACATCTCTACTACATGAAATCGTTCACGGAGCTAAAAATATAGCTTTCATGTAGACATGTATTCAAGACCCGAATTTCTTAACCAACTCTTAGCAAAGACATTGAATTGCAGAGGAAGCTGAACCCGACATGGAACTATAGAAGAAAATGATGATGCGAGACTCGTATCACAGCCACAATGGGAAGGGCATCCTCATCAATGGTGTGTAGTGTGGACTCATATCGCCGCCTTCATACAACACTTCTATGGAATTGTAATCTGACGACATGTAATTATCCAACTGCATTAATGTGGACATGGGCATGGTTAAATAGTGAAGACGACTCCCTTGCTCGTCACGGTGGTCCCCGACGATGTGTTTGGTGATTTCTTGAGGGGTGTTGAGTGGGTTGGTGATGGTGAGACCGGTGTCAAGAGACATGATGGCGAGGTCGCCGAGGGAAGTAGGCGGAGTTGGGAGAGAGGAGGAAATACGTGGCCATTGCGGATGCCGAGGCAGGAGGAGAGACCCATGTTAAGTCAGGATGTGTTACTGAGAAACATCTGTCACGTGAGGGGCAAAATGGGGATAATTTAACGGTGTTATGAATTGTTAGTCAAAACACACAAAAAGGTACCATATTGTACAACTTAAACGTTCAGGGATTAAGCTGAAAGAGGCCCCAAACCCCCCTTTTTAAAACCAAACACAGCCTTGGTCATCTTAGGGGCTGTTCTTTTGAGTTTATTTGAGAGTGAATGTGAGAAATCGACACTGTTTCAACGATATTCACAGGTTTCAACAAATTTTAATTTTCCTGTTCTTTTGGGTTTCTCGGTGATTATTGCCGACGTGGCAGCAACAAGGAACAAACCCATAATTCCCACAAAAAGCGGGGATTACGTGATTATCTCTGACGCGCACGGGCCCACGCAGTCCCTCTCTCCGCAAAAATAGAAGCGAAGCTGCGGTTTTCAATTTTTTTAATATTTAATTGCTATATTTAATAAGTATAGTTTTATATTTAATTTAATAAATATTAAAAATCGTGTACCCCACATCCAACTTTTACAATAACATTCACAATAAAAAAACACAATAAAGTTGGATAGGACCCACAAAAAATTCCAACTTCCACATTCTAACCCCACTTTCACCCAAAAACACACAATACTCTACTTCCACCTACACTATTCACAACTTCAACAAACAACAACATAATCACAAAAGAACAGGCCCTTAAGAAGACATGCCTTAAAATTGAAATACTAGCTCATAAAAGCATTAAAAACCTATCTTAAGAGAACACATACACATACTTCTTAACCAACCCAAGACTTTAAAGTTTGTCTTGGTATAAAAAGTAGCATACTCACTTTTATTCATGTAGGAAATGAACAATCAAAATCTCCAAAAAGATGTAATCTTTAAAATTTAAAGGAAATGAAAAAGAAAAAGAAAATAAAAGAGAAGAAAACAACATATCATGATTTCAACATCACAATTCAAACATTGTTCTAGCCTAAAAGCAAACCATAAACGTTTCACAAACAAATGCAATTTCACAATCGGACCACCAACTCATTGTGAGAAGACAATCCATCATATTCAAATGGACTTCATGTTGCACTCAAGGTTGTGAAAAACAGTTGTAGGAAAAAAGCGACGAGCGGGTGATCTTGCTGCAATACTTAAGCAGTGCTTAAGTAAAAAAAAGAGGAGAAAAGCACCAACAGAAAAAGCGAAAAATGTAGAAACCCGTTAACAATATGGAAGCAAAAACTGAAACTAAGAAAAATTTATACTAATATCTATTTGTTGATTAATACTAAAAATGATATCAATAATTCAATATAAGAAGAAGATTCGGAAAATATAGCATGTTCAAAATTCTGAAGCGGGCTAAAGCGCTCTGAAAAAGAAAAAGCATAAGCAGGGAGCTCAGGCGGCGCTTTGTTGTCCGTTTTACAACAATGTTTGAAATGCATGCACATCGAGTTCCTAAAAACACAAAAAAAAAAACAAATAAACGAACTCCTAAAAATCCATTTTTTTCAAATTAAGGAGTCCATTATCCTTTTGAGGTGATCCAGGGACCCTTGGCTTTGTAGGCTGGTTATGCACAACCCTAAGCACCACATCCTCGCTCCAATGTCAAGCTCTAGTACCTCAGTAACTTGGCCTTCAACCTAAGTTCATGTTGGGGTCTATTGATGGAAAGTCATTTGCTAGGTTTGGGATGTTAATAATTGGATTGCTAGTGTGCTTTTTTGTTGGGGCTTTATGCATCTTCTGATAAGGCAAATGTACATAAGTGTGAGGGACACTTTGAAGGAGATGGAAGGGGAGGGAACTCTATAAATCACTCAATTAGAGAGTAATCCTTTATACATTTGTGGGATGTTGACAAGAAGTTTGTCATACTAGGACAAACACATGTGGCACCCTTTGTCCCATGTGGTAAAGGAAGATGGGTGCCACATCGACCCCCCACATAGGGGGTGGGGAGTTGGGTTTGATTTGGGGTGTGATTGTGGAGCACCCAAATAAAAGCCCCACACATTCCCGTGAATTACAAGCGTGCCATTAGGATTTATGCACTTTGCCCCCAAAGTTTTTTTGCTATTTTACCCCTGCTTTTTTCCCTTTTATCCCTGACGATACCCACACACACCCTCACACTTCTCACTCTTTTTCGGTTGCGTGCGTGCATCGCATCCTGTGTGTGGGTTTTTTGCATTGTGCACGGGTTATTTCTGGTCTATTATACAAATGAGAGATGTCTTTGAATGGGGTTGCAAACTTGGACAAAAACATGGGTAAAAAGACTGTTGGGATTGAATCTTAAAGAATCGTGGTTGGAATGAAAGTTTATGAAAATTTTGAGGGAAAACCACTAAACTTTTTCGGAAATTTTTTTGATGAAACCCCTAAAATTTTAGGAGGAAATAAATTTGAAGAGAACCGAATTTTAGGGGAATTATAGTTTTAAATTTTGGTGGAACTAAATTTTCTTGGGGGAAGTAAATTTAAATTTAAAATTTTAGGATTAACTAAATCTGGATTGAAATAAAATCTTAAATTTTGGTGGAAACTAGATCTGGAGTTAACTAAATTTTAGTTTGAATGGTGTTTAAAATTTTGGTGGGGTGTAATATTTTTTAAGGTTACTGCAAATTTTTTAAAGAGAGATTTAGAAGGGTGCAAATTTTTTAAGGTGGTGGAGGTTTTGAATGGGTTGAAAAAAATTTAGGTGAATATTTTGAATGTCACATGTTCTATGGTCACGGGTTATGACTATACTTTTATATGAGTGGATGTAAACTTTTGGATATTTACACGATCACAATTAGAACATCAAAAAATTTACCAGCACACCAATGAAGAAGCATCTAAGGCAACGGAATATGCAAACAAATATGCAAATCCATAAATTTCGAGTTAGTTTCTAAATATATGTTCATGTGTCACCCTTTCACAATCTATATACCCTCAATATTAATATTTCTCAGGTGAAAAGCTTACTTTTGCACATTAGGCTATAGCAGCCAACATCCGGATATCTAGTTCAATCTGACTAAACATTTTTAGAATTTCTTGAATCACAATGCAGATGTTTCTGCAAGCAAAGAGGAATGAGACAATGCTGAGATTCAACATTGCCATCCACAGTTCATAGACATTTCATTGAATAAATGGACAGCTGCAGCGTCTGAAATTACCAACTATTGTGCCCAGACGATTAGGTAACAGAGCACACTGCTAAAGAAGGTAAATCCAAGGGTTTACATGGCAAACAATCAGCATGATAAGGAAAGATCATCACCATATATATATGAATCGAGGGGAATGATGATCAATCCAATGAACTCAATACCCACTCAACGAGGAGGGAATCACCAAGTCTTGGATCTGTATTTTTCACCGCCATATATGGAGTTCAATGGATTTGAAGAGTCTTTCAAAGATGAAGTTGGTGGATCAGAAGACTCCATCTGTTGAGACTCGCTTTGCAAGTCCGTATTCTTTGTATTTGAGTCTACTTGCTTGACTGATAACACTTTCCCAAGAGATCTCAACTAGAAATGATACCAAGAAATAAAGGTAACCAACAGCAAAAAAATTATTTCTTTTAGGATGAAAAATACCACATAGTATTCAAGATAAATACATAGACTGTAAGAGAAGACATGACCAAAGCTGGACGGATGCATGCTCTTAATTATAGGGAGCATATACATTAAGAAATAGCTATTGGCTATAGTTAGGCAAGCACCTGTTCATTTGAGCTTGTGCTTGAGAAGCGAGTGCTTCATTTCTTAAATCGACAAGGGAGCGATCTCTTAAGCTGCAAAAAGAAAACCAGATGTTAATTACAATGTTACACCTAGAATAAGCAAAAGCATAGAAAGATTATCCTCCATGTGCCATCATGTCTCATACATCTAGTCTAATGGTTATAATGCATAGCAATCTAAAACCAAAAATATTTCTCTTGTACTTTACTTTTTTGATTGATGCCGTAAACATTCAATAATCATATCAAGTGAGCATTCTGATAGGAACCGAACAAGAACTGAAATATATTAGTAATAAACTGAAAATAATAAGGATAGATGATTACAACTGCATGGGTAATCGCCCTTCCAAGACGCCGATTGAAGAGGACGTCCGCACTCTCCTGTAGAACGAAGAACTATCTCTCCGATTTATCAAAACAATCAAAACATGCCTAAGCTAGGGCCGGCCGCAGCCTCCCCCTCTAATACAATTTCTCTCTTTTAGCAATTTATTAATAAGCCCCTATAATAATTAAAATAATACAAAAATGCCTAAAAATTCCCTAATGGGCCCACACTCATAAAGAATGTGCCGGCTCTATCACATTCATGCCCAAGGTATTTAGATTCCTAAAACCAAGTTCAGTGTGAAATTCATTCAACAACTAAATAGCCATTTCTCGATCATTCATGCCTGTTAATCACAATATGTTTCGTCTTGGCATCAAGCGGTTTCAAATTTTTAAATATCTGTTATTTGCATGAATTGTGAATTTTGTATCCACACATGATTCTGTCTTTTTTGTCTGTGCAAATATCTATTTTTTTTCAGAATAATAAGATTGGCCTCCACTACATTGATGTAACTGTTAATTGAAAATACCTTGATTAATTGGGAAATTCAATCCTACAAAAAGAAAATGTAAGCACACCGTATCACATATCGTAAAACTGAAATTATACAGAAAAGAGGAGGATTTTGGTGGGCAGATAAAATTGAGTACTGAATGACACGATGCTGTTCAACATAATTTGAAATGACTCATGAACATTTTGTTCAAGCTTTAAATATATGCTCCACCCATACATCATCTGTTAAGTATGCATTTGTTTAACTCGTTTAGGATGCATGTAAAGCCACTTATTTATCACATGCTTCACAAAATTAAAAACCATGGATTCCACTGTCCAGTACAGAATAATGGTTCATAATGAATGAAGGATCCGTAGATCATCATGACCTTGTTCAAAATGGGGTTATAATTGTTTATTATGTTTGTCATATGTAACGTCTAGTAAGAGAAGGCTGTCCCATGTGGTCTTTGGGTTCGTGAGTGGTCTTTGGGTTCGATGATTGGGTGTGTTTTGATGGGTTGGGTGAGGTTTTGGGTTTTGGGTTTAAGGAGGATGTCCCTTGTGGCGATGTGACATTGCCACATGGGACATTCAAAAACATCCCTCAATTGTAATAAGGATAGTACGCCATATTAATTTAAACAACAATGAGGCCATTTTAGCTATATAAATGATCTCATAAAATCCTAATCTCTGATGTGATCCGGGTCTACACAAGGCGCAGCGGCGCGCATCCAAGGGGGTGACTTATCCTTTTGTTCATTAGCGAGTCGTGTGTTTAGCAATTAGAGGGGTTTCGCTCATTAGTCGAGTTGTGTGTTTAGCCATTAGAGGGCTAAATAGTCTTTTACTTATTTTCATGATTAGGAGGGGTTAAAAGCCTACGAGTCGACCCTAGTTTATTTTTCATCGAAGAACAATCATCTGAGAGTATTTTCTTATTAGGGATTTGGGGGATTAGGCTCGATCCATCAATTTAAGCTAGGGAGAGATCCACTCCAGAAGAGATCTTCTATCTTATTTCTCTTGTCAATTCCATTGCCCACTTTACATTTCTTTTCTTTCTTTCCACTTAAAATCTGAACTTGTTATTACGATTAACTTTAATCATATCAATTTGGTATCAGAGCATCGATTCTATGACGAACACGCGAGCGGCTGCGACAAAATCTCTAGAGGAGCGACTTGATTCAGAGATCTCATGGTTGAGGAATGAGATGACGGATCTGAAAGACGAGATGAAGGTGGATATGAACGCGACCATGGAAGAGGGCATGAAGCGGATCTCGGAGCAACACTTGCACGAGATGAAGGGGGGATTTGTCGAGGTAGCGAAGATGCTTCAGCAGCAATTCTTTCAGCGAGATCCAGATCCGAAAACGTCGGGATCTTCAGATCTGATCTCGCAAACAACTCCGGGCAAAGACCACTCACACCCAAAATCACACCACCAATCAAAAAAACCAAAAACCCCAAGACAATACACACACTCAAACCCACCCTTTTCATTTTCACATGTTTTTGCACTCATCGAAACACCCGTGTTGGTCCCGCGTTCTGATTGTGTGGGTCGGTTATTGGGTGTGTCCGTGCACCCTTTGTGCACGGGTTATTTCTAGTATTTAAATTAATGAAAACATGACATTTCCGTCTTTATAGCATCTTGCACTTGTAACAGCGGGTTTTGAAACTTCAAGTGTCTGCATTGATCTTTGCATGGCCGAGAACTTTCAGTTTCTTATGTATTTCTTTCCGTCTTGTTTAATATAACTGAAGTTAAGCGACAACTTGTGGCTTGCCAAACTCATGTAAGCTGGTGCACTCTGAGATAAGGAAGAAAGATGCTGTCAGTATCATCCTCTATGCTCATTCACGCGTTGGCATGGAAGGCCTTAACAAGTAACAACCTTGATCTATTGAGGACTTCCAATGTGCATACGTTCTTGTGAGTGTTGGATTTAGAATATAATAACACAACTGAACAAAATTGTTTTGATATGAGAAGTTATTTTGCACTCATTTTATGAATAAATACTAGGAAATTTGTATACATGCTAAGTTCAATGCATAAAAGAGAACGGGAAGTTCAATCTTTGAATACCACACTTCCTTATTTGAAACGCTGCTCCTTTGTTGATGAGATCTTGTGATGGAGGCCTTAAGGCCTCAAGGGCAATTACATTGACAACATTACAGGATGCAGTGGCATGATGCTACTTCTATGTTTTATATTGCTTCGTATAGAAACTAGCTAAGGCTTGTTTCTCTCCTTGTTGCTATCTTAGTTCTAAAGTATCTATACCATGGCTTAAGATGGACATCTGAGGAAGATTTCACGCAGAAGCCTTGTTGCATGTTATAGGTTTCATTAAGGCTAGTGTGTTCTCTTTTGGCTAAAAAATGGAGGTACCATAAGCCTTTGATGCAAATACTGGCTGAAAATGCGGCAGCTGCTGCAGATTTAAAAGAGAGAATTAGTGTTGACATTTCGATTATTGATGTTATGGCTGCAATGTTTGAAAACTTATCAAGTAAATGATGATGAAAGTTGCAGCATGAGGAAGACCCGCAGTTTGAGACAGTCTAGCTGCAAATAATGCAGTCTATCCTGAGGTTGAGACGGATGGAATACAATCCTGCAATTTAGAGTATGGGAAATTGGGAAAAAAATGCAAATGATACGTGTGATAGTATGTTCTGTGATGCACAGATTATCTGCTAGTAATTACCTTCTGTTGAAGCTAATTACTTGAACAAATTCAAATGATATGTGCGATAGCATGTCCTCTGATGCACAGATTATCTGCAAGTATATGTTCGTCTGAGTTTTCATTCAGTATTGACTAGCCTGACATGGCTCCCTCTGTTTATCTGAGTTATTGTCATAGATTTTAAAAGTTTTATGTTACTTCAGAGGTATCATGTATGATGAGTTTGAATTGGTCCAAAAGTTTAAAGCCTAAATTTTCGAAACCCTTTTCACTGTGTTGTGTTTTCTAAAAACCACGCTCAACTTTTTTTGGACAGTAAATCCCCTCGAACTTTATCCTACTTTTTCAAGAAAGCCCTCCAACCAGGCTACCATTGAAAAATGTCATGTGATGATCACATGACCTTTTTGTCACCAAAATATCCTCACTATCCCTTGTATCAAATACTCTCACAAAAACATCAAATATTTGCACAAAATAATAAAAATATCAAATATTCTCACAATAATCCAGAAATATATAATATTTATAAAAAATCATTCATAATTTATTTTTATATGTTTAAATTATTTCTAAAAATCAAAAATTAATATCACTCATAATGAACATAATTGCAAAAATATTAAAAATCAAATTCATCGTCAAAAAAGTATATAATAATGTCAAAAAAGTTATAACAATGTCATTATAAAGAATAAAAATATCAAATATTCTTATAAGAATACATAAATTTGTAATATTTATCTAAAATAGATCATGCATAATTTATTTTTGTATGTTTAAATTTTTTCTTCCAAATCAAAAATAAATCACACATAATGAAATATAATTATCTCTCTCAAACATATCGTAAAAATGTTTTAAAACTAAATGCATATAACATAAACATATTAAAAATCAACTTCATCATTAAAAAAGTAATATAACATTTCATTACAAAGAATTTTTATTAAAATAATGCTAAAAATAATTATAATAAATTTTTTATAGAAATACATAAAGCTTCTCAAAATTAATAAATCATTTAAAAAATAACTATATGCCAATTAAGAATTGTTAGTAAATAATGTGGTATTAGCATCAAGTATGAAGTCATTATTTAGCTATTAACATTAAACTTTTTTTTTTGGAAAAAAATAGATTAGTAAAAGTAAGGTATTAATAATATAATTTTATTTTAAAAAAATCATTTTTACTTCTTCTTCCTTCCTTCCTACCTCCTCTCAAACCCAAAAACCAAATCCAAAACCCAACTCCATTTTCCCAAACTGCTGCAACTTCTTCATACTCCTTCATTTACTTACTAAACCCAACCTTGCTAGGATCCAAACCCGGATCTGGCCAGATCCAACCCAAATATGCCACAATCTTGCACCAAGACCACTCACGGTCTCTCATTTCTCTTTCTCTAATCATCGAACCCAAATCTTGCCAAAGACCACCCTTGGCAATCTTCATCTACCGTAACAGCCATGGTGGGAAGAAGATGAATTTTTCCCAAGTTTTGGTGGGAATATGAATTTTGTTTCCAAATTCTGCTGAGGATAGCCCCCTATTAAGGTTAAATTTTAAGAATGGCAATTTTAGAAAAAAGACAAATTAAAAATAATTAATCGATCAAAAAATAAATAATTAGCAAAATCGACCAACTTTTGGCCACGTCAGCGCCTATATGGTGACTGGGCGCTAACGTGACTCATAACGTAACCTTACATGGGGGTTATGTGTTTTAAGTATTTTACGTGTTATGTGTAAGCGCATTATCATAACGTAACCCAACATGGCAACTAGAAAACATTGTCTCAATATAATGGAACTCTAGTTGAAGATATCCTTGAGAGGATTTCTACATTTGTAATTTAGGGCATTTAGTATTATCTTTCCTATGGGTTCAATGCAATGCTGGTGTTATTTTATTAGTGCATTCATATTTCTAACATTTATATACTTTTATGTACATTTATATAAAGACGTACAGAGTTAACAAAAGAATGTTCAGTTCTGACAAAAAGATGTTCAGTTCTGACAAGACGCGGTTGTTCAGTTGTGATAAAAGGACGTACATCGCTAAGAAAAAGATGTTTTGATATAACAAAAGGATGTACAACTTATGCAAAAGGCTGTATATGGTTTTAGGGTTTTAGGGTTCAATAGTAAAGTCATTTGTGTTCTTTAAATTTCAATAGCAAAGTACAGCGTTGTGTTTTCGGATATGTTTCTTTGAAAATATGTTGCAAAGTAGTGCAAAACATCTTTCATCGTAGCCCCATATGTCGGGTTCTGGGTAAGTGCATTATCATAATGTAACCACACATGTTGCGTGTTGAAATAAGCTAACAGATAGACTTCTTTGAAAGAAATAAAAGATACTAGAAAATGCTTTTAACACGCAACCCCATGTGGGGTTATGATAATATGCTTACACGCAACCCACTATGTGGTGTTTCATTATGATAATGCAGTCAAGTTGAAGCGAGTCTCGTCAGCACCCAGCCACTCCGTTGGGCATTGACGTGTCGAAAGTTGGTCGATTTTGCTAATTATTTATTTTTTGATCGATTTTTTGCTAATTATTTTTTATTTTCAGCATTTTCCCAAAAAATTGTCCTTTTAAGAAATATCCTTGAAACTTTGTTGGGTTATAAAAAACACCTAACTTTATTAAATAATATCGGTAATACGATCAATTTTTACCACCGTTAACAGTGTGTGATGGCTTTCTCGAAAATGGAAAAGTTCAAGGGGTTTAGAGGAAAAAAAGTTGATGAGTGATATTTTTGAAAACGCAACTAAGTTGAAGGAGGCTTCTTAAAGTTTAGCCAAGTTAAAACTTATTGTGTGTTCGCTTGTGTTCTCGTAACATGCACCATACAATGTAGAAAATATAGATACTAGGTATTACCGTAAATTATTAAAACCAATGAAGTCTTCACCAGGTTTTAGTTGCCATATTTTCACTCATGTAATGTGATAAGGACCTCACAAAAGAACAGATCTGGAATTTTGGAGTTTCGGATGCGTTTTCGTAAATTTTCAGTTTTAGATGTCTTTTTTGAAATTTTCCGAGTTTATGAGTTTTTCTGAAATTTTATTATTTTAACATTAGTATTTGTAGGCGACATGCTAGGGTTAGGGAGGGGGTGTTGAACACAGATCTGGGACGTTTAGGCTTTTCCTTCGAAGTAAAAGCTAGTTCTTAGAGATTTAGTTTTTGATTTCGAATCCAAAGCTAGGATAGCAGCGCAACTATCTTTTTTATTTTCGCTTCTTATTTTTAGTATTATCAATAAAAATTAGCCCCTTTCCCCAAATCTTCTCTTTCTAGCCCTAAAAATCCTACTTTACCCAAAAATTCCAACTTTTTACCAAAAAAAATCCTCGATTTATCTCTCAAACCCCTAGAAAAATCACATCAAATTGGTATCAGAGCTCTACGATCCATGTCGGCACGGAAGCAAAGAAAAAGGCTAAAGCTTTGGAAGCGAAAGTTGAAGAATTGAAGCAATCAATGGAGGAGATGAGATCCACAATCGGATCCGACATGAAGGCATTAGAAACAAGGATGAATGTGACTTTCGACTCTATCACGCAAACCTAACAACTATTCCTGCAACAGATCTCCTCGCTATCAAAGGCGAATAACCCAGATCTGAATGACATCCCGGATCTGGGACGCAAAGGAGAAATTTTTGGAGAAGGACAAGGAAAAGGTTGAGGATTACACTGAATGATTGATGTCCGATGCCAACGACTACTTCGAGTAAGCAAAAGACGATCCCACGAATGGGAAAACCCTAACCGTCTTCATCGGGACCATCCACAGGGGCGGATCGCTTCTGCAGGCTTGCTGCATGGCCACCAGGGCCCATGCGGTCTCTTGGCTGCCCGCTAGCGACATGCCAATGACGGATCATCCGGTCTTCCGGGGCCCCCGAGGCTTTAACGACGATTTTGGGCCGCTTGAGGAACCCGAGGATGACGTGAAGAGCTCCAGGAGCTTCCTGGGCCTCGGTTTGCGGCAGAAAGACGATGACGTCCAGTACTCCTGGTCTATGAGGAGTTTCAGGGGGATTATGATAAGGACACAGGCTTCGAGGAGGAGATGGACGACTACGCTTGGGATGAGGACGACTAGGGCGGCAATGGAGGCAGAGGCAACGGCCCATTGAGGGGATATGGGCGATATATGGAGGTATGAAACGACAATTATCATCCCCTTAATGTAGACATGCAGGTGGGCGAGCGGGGCAGTAGAGACTTGGGGTTGATGACAGAGTCAGAAAATTAAAGATGCTAATATTTGCGGGAGAAGATCTGGATGGATCTACATGGCGGAGAGATACTTTAAGGTGACATGGCTTACTGAAGCAGAGAAATTGAAGGCAGTTGGAATATGTTTAGAGGGTGAAGCTTTATCTTGTACCAATGGAGAGAGTAGCAACGTCATGTTCGTTCATCTAAGGAATTTAAAGATTGTCTGCTTAATCGATTTCGTGAGACCCAGAGGGAGACCTTTATGATCAGCTCTACAAACTGAGACATGAAGGGACGGTCAAGGAGTATGAGATTTTAGATGCTGGCCAGCCGCGTTCGGGGAGTGTTATGATAGTCCTTGGGGGATGTTTCATGAAAGGTCTCAAACCAAGCATACAGGCGGAGCTATGCATACAGAGACCCCAGATGGTTGCTGGACAGGATGCGTTTGGCTCGGATGGTGGATGATAGACTCGCAGAGGAGCGGCACACCAAGAGTACATGGAGCTGATCCACTTCTCGCAGTCAGTTAACAACAGTGGAGGAAAAGGCACATTCAGGAGAGATCCAGTCTAGCCAAGAGAAGAACAACAAGCTCCAATCAAACAGTAGGCTTAAATGACTCACAGAGGCAAAGATCTAGGATAGGCGCACCAATGGGCTCTGCTTCTGTTGTGATGAGAGGTTCCTGCCAGGACATGATGGCAAGGATCGTGCTCTCCAGATGCTGATAGTTGAAGATGAAGAACGTCAGACAGTTGAGCAGGAAGAGCCGGGAGGGGACGAGTACCTCCATTTGGAGTATCGAGCCCCTGGTTTTCACTACACCACCTTGAGGATAATGTAGTTTTCGCGGGGGGCGGGGGGCAGAGTAATGATAGGACCGCACAAAATGACAGATCTGGAGTTTCGGGGTTGGTTTTGTAAATTTTCAGTTTTCAAGAGTCTTTTTGTAATTTTCTGAGTTTAGGGGTTTTCTGTAATTTTTTAATTTTCAGATTAGTATTTGTAGGCGATAGCTAGGGTTAGGGAATGTGTGTTAAACATTGTAAAAGAAGCCATATATCTTGTAGTTTTAGGCTTTTCCTTCGAAGTAAAAGCTAGTTCTTAGATATTTAGGCTTTGATCTCAAATCCAAAGCTAAGCGAACGGCCTCCTCTCGAAAGGGATCAACTATCTTTTGTAATTTCTCTTCTTATTTTCAGTATTATTAATAAAAAAACAGCCACTTTTCCCCCAAATCTGCTCTTTCTAGACCTAAAAATCACACCTTTACCCTAAAAATCTCAACTTTCCACAAATCCTCTCTTTATCTATCAAACCCTAGAAAAATCCCATCACAATGTTTCTCACCTCTCCCCTTTTCTTCATCATACCATCTTTTATTATTTTTTGTCTACCCTTTTTCTGATGGCACCATATTCCCGATTTGTTATCCGGGCTCAAATCATTTTGGATTTCCTTTGTATAATACTTCTTGCTGTGTGTTTTGTAAGGGTGTGGATAGCCATCCTATGAAACGTGATGACAACCGGACTTGTTGCATATGTGCGCTTCCCAACCAGTGTGAGGCAAAGGAGATAGAAATTAGATGATCATGATAGATATAATCATTTTATAGAGAAAATTGTCTTTGCGTTGATCTAGTATTTGTACTGGGACACAAGTTCATGTAAGTTTAAGATGCTAGCTTTTCTCTCTAGCTTCTGCTTTTTTGTGACTGATTTTGATCCCAAAATACTATGTGCTTCAGTGAACATTGTGGTAATTCTGGTAACCAATTTAGCATGAAGGTTGAGTTCTCATCATGAGCAAACAGTGACATACATCTTTAGTCAGGAAAAAGGTACCAGCTATTATTCCTCAAACACGGGATTTTATTACTGACAAAAAGTGTGATATGCCATTTAGTTAGAATGATAAATGTACAATCAATACCTATCCAAAGCAAGAATATATTTATGGTTCAGAGACAGAAGGGTTGAATTCCCTCCATATACAGTTTATTTATATTTGTTTCCGGGGTTTTGCTATCTGCTAGCTATTTTTTTGTTCAAGACCATATAGACTATACATTTGTTTCAGAGAAAACAATGTTTACCCTTTTATCCTGATAATAACATATTCTCATCCCCCCCCCCCCCCCCCCCCAAAAAAAAAAGAAAAGAAAAGAAAAAACCCACCCACCCACCCACACAAAAGACAGAAAAAACATATCCTCCTCTTGAAAGTGTAATTATTGCTTTTGAAGTTAATATATGGTTGTTATTTCAAGAAGAATGATGCATATATTCACCTGTTTATTAATTTAGTTCTTTGGTTTCAGGTGATTTGTGTCTTCTCTTTTGTGCCAAGGGATGAAGTTAATCGCTAAAAAGAAGGATGGTTGCTTGTGGATTCATAACCATCTGCTTCTTCATGCGAGATAATGGTGACGTTTCTTTCATCTTTTGTTATTAGAACCCCGTGTTGCTTGTGTTTTCTGTAAGTTATTTAGTAATCCAAATTTGAGCAAGTTCTCTATTATGCATACCTGCATTTTGTGGACCACTAATATATTGGGATTCGCTAGACGCAGTCTATGAACTTAGAATCACATGTACCCTAGTAGTTTCTGTAATGAACGGATCCAGTTTACTTTTTGTCCGCCTATTTTTGGTTGTTTGTGTGTGTATAAAAACATGCTACATGTGCCAACGAGTAATTGCTCGGTTGGCACTCTCTCCCCTCTCCTTGGGAGGCGAGTGATCGAGGCACAACGCATGCTTTAAAATGCTTTCCAATGTGTCAAAAAAAAACACATGCTACATTCAGAAGTGTGGAATACAAGTCTTTTGAGGACCACCTCGCCCCTATATGTGGCAGCTATCAACTTATCGAGCCACTACCTCAAGTTATCACTTCAAATTCCCATATTTCTCTTTTTCTCAAATCATTTTCATTAAGAAGTGAGTAAATATAATTTGACCATGGTGTTGGTTGCGTCAAAGAAATTTGTGCAAACAAGGTTGAGTTGGATCCTCCAAATTACTTTCCATTGCGAAATTTGTCATAAATTCTTGCAAATAAAGGATCGACATAAACTACTGAAATAACATAAATTTTTAGTTGCTTTTAACGGGTTTATAAGATACCTACATTTGTCTTCTCTTATTTCACCGACTTCTCCTACTTTTGTTGTGGTACATACAATTTATCTTCCGTAGTCGGCATTTTGTCCAAAACTGACTTGGATCACACACAAGCAAAACAAGTGGCCATGAGAATTCAGTTCTCTTCAAGGACACATATGAGGGCTTTTAAACTCTCACCAACGAAAACGAGATATTTTCAGTCATAAGTAAGCCATGGTGACAACACTAACATGATGTGCTAAAATGATGCTTTTCAATGTTTACGTTAGGAAACGTTTTAAATTCATTCATTTTTGTACCAAACCCAACAATAAAAAGCATGGAAGAATAAATGATATAGGTTAATTTTGTGTTACTCTGGATTTCCCTTCAGTAGCGAAAAGAGCCTAAGCTAGCCTGTGAGAGAGAATAAATAATCTAGGATAATTTTCAACTACTGTGAATTTCCCTTGAGAGTTGATATTTTTCTTTTATTGGGATAGTCTCACTTCTCTTAAGAGGAGGGCGAGTTCAGGTATTAGCACAAATTCCTTTATTATCGTAAGTTGTCTTATTCCTTTATTATCGTAAGTTGTCTTAGTTTTTAATTGCTTGATTCACTGTCTTATATATGATATCTTTATATATTAATTGAATTAATTGCACTTAATTTGATTCTCATTTTTTATTAATCCAATCTGCTATCATGTTTTGGGAACATGGTTTGAACCACATCATGCAAGGTTTAAACCACCTTAAGCATGGTTCAAACCATCTATATAGAGTTCAAACCAATCATGATTGATTGTCAGATTATCTAAGTTCATAATATTATTTTTCATATTTAATATGGATCTTATTTTATTTTTTCTCCGGAGATTTTAAAAAAATATTTCCCATCAAATGATTTTATTCCTTAGTTATTGATTTATTTGTCACTTGACTTTTGATTTTTCTATTAAAAGTCATTATCCTTGATCCATCGCTATCGCTCTTTATTTTAATTTCAAAAAAATCAAAAAAAAAAATCCAAAACTAACTCTCTCTTTCCTTTTACAGATGATTATATGAGTTGTTTTAAGAATTTTTCAGTTTATTGCTGTTTCAACTTAACTGACTCTTAACTATGGTTCGAGCCACGGCCAAAAACAAAAAGCCAGTATGTCTATTAGTTGTATTTTGAGAATTTCTATCTGCTGGAATATCCTGTCTTTATCCTAAAATAGTTAGTTTCTCATCTAAAGACTATATGTGCACATTCAAATCATTATTATGAAAATCCAAGCATTATCCAAGCTATTTTAAAAGATATTTACAGTGCTTAAAGTGTTCAAGCTTTCAACTCTCAATCTTACAAGTTTTTAAGGAAACAATTCAAGTTTCTTCACCAACAAGAGCTTTGTGTCATCAAATTTTCATCGTCATCTTCCGAAACTCGTTTGAACTTAATTTCTCCCAATCGCTTGATTGTTTCTTAGGATTAGTGATATCATGCTTTATTGCCTAATCATACATTGTGTTATTCATTAATACATCTTTACATTACTCGTCTTGTCCCACTCACACGACACATTGATATTGTGACTCGTTTTATGTCATAAAGGAAGTAGTATTTTTACAATTTTATGCTTCATAGAGTTCTCACTTGGTGTAAAAGAACGTTTATACTCTTTGTGAGAGCTTGTCAATATCCCGGCATTTGTGATTGTTTGAACATTTTGAGATGGGAAGTTCATGTATATTGGTTGAAGCGAATGGTCGCTTGCGATTGCGATGATTGATTATTGACGAGAATGTTAAGATGAAGGACGTACACAATAGAGTTAGTGGAACTATCATGATCAACGCCTTGTTGTTTCGATCTCTATTGTAATCGTTGTGTTGCTATGCTGTACTATTTTTACGGCTTATTGTTGACCCCTGTTTGTAACGTTGGAACTACACCTTATGAAGTTCGAACCATACATGTACGGTTCGAACCACATCTATAGCAGTTCGAACTACTCGGCAATAACTATGCGCTTGTATTTTTTCATCTATTTCAATAGCATATCTTGTTGACTCGTGTGATTTTCTCAAGTTATTAAGCTTAATTTCGCAAAACTGCTTCATACTTTCGCTGAATTCCAAGAAATACCTCATGATATAATTGCAAAACTATACTGAACTTATCATGTTTCGATAAACTCTCTAACGTCCGTTAACGAAAAATTGAATTGACGAAATTAGCCACGGTTTAATAATATCGGGTGACCCATCTCATTTCAGCGAATCGATTAAGGCTTAATTTCGCAAAACCATCACATGCTTAATTTCAAAAAAACTATCTCTTACTATGATATAATTGCAAAACTACCTCATACTTTTATTGTAGGGTTCCGAAAAATCCCTAACGTTATGGCCGCTTGTTTGACGTGAACACGTGATAGCCATGTGCCAAGTAATGCTTAAGTAATGCTTAAAATGCTCGTTGACTTACTTTTATAATGTTATTTGGGCGTTATTATTTCACGATGAAAAGTAACAAGCCAATGAAAAGAATTGCGCGACATACATTCCAATCGCAAATCTGTGCAGGAGTTCGCTGAAGATGTCTTTGTGGAAGTTAGCTCGATTCGGCCCTGAAGGAGCATTGGTTGGGCAGACGAGTTGGCTTGTGCAAAGTTAACTCGGCTGTGCTTGGGTCCAAACTATCTGACTCTGCCCAAGGCAGATACAAGGATGCTGAGATATTGGTCTTATACAGTGCAGTTGGTCGATTGGTCGTCAGCTTGGTTGAAGTCTGTGTTCTGATGATCGGTCGTTCGGCATTTGGGTCGTTCGGTCGTAACTCGGTTAAAGTCTGTGTTCGGTCAATCAATCGTTTGGGGGCTCATTGGTCGACAGCTCTACGAGTTTGAGCTATCGGATAGCTCGAACGCTCAGCTCAGCGCTTCGATCGTTCGGTACAGAATGAAGATCGGTCGGTCGAAGGGAGTCCATTAGGATATGTCCCACTAGGATGCGACGAATGACCACTAGTGTGCGGCACATTAATTGCATAGAGCTGTGATTAGATAGAATGTCGTTAAAGTCGTGGTTCGTATCATTTGGAATTACTAGTCAACGATGACACCTATTGTAACCTAGAGCTATATATAGGTGATTTTAGGCTAGGGTTTCAATGTGGAACACGTAGAGAGAATATGAGCCGCCATTTGTGAGAGCCAACTTTGAGAAATTGTATTGTGAGCTTTTGAAGAGATCTTGTGTACTTTTTCTTCGTTTGTGAAGAGAAGATTTGTTTGTTCTCTCCTTTCGTAATAAAGTTATCGATGTTCCTCCTTGGCCGGTCAACGGCCTAAAAGCAACTCTCATAGTGCTAGAATTGTTATTTGATTGCTCATCCTAGTTCCGGGGTTCTTTATCGATCCGAGTTTCCGCATTATGGCACAACAGTCTCCTTATTCGTCATCTCACCATGTGGTATGTTGTTGCTTTTGCAGTCAGACGGCCGTTCTTAAGAGATCTGGGGAAAAAAAAAAGAACACCGATTGTTTGTTTTGGAAATGTCCTAATTGGACGACGATGAACTGCGGCTATTTTAGGTGAGCAATCAATGAAGAAATCTCCAACAAATCAACAGATCAACCATGAGAATTAAGGCATCGTCTTGACGTTCGCAGACACACAGTAAACTTACGTAACTCCATCAACTGCAATGTATTTCTCACAGGTACAATGGCAGCTCTCCGTTGCACGTGCCTAAACCCTCTCAATGATTCTCCTTGTATAAGCTGCCTCTAATTTCTTACAGATGCGCTAGAAACCATAAATCCAACCTAAATCGACTGCAAAAATTTCCCTGCATACAGTAACAGGCATCAACTGATTGAGCTACAAGTGCCAATATGTTCTACACTTGATATGCTTTGAGATATCACTCCCCATTTCAACCTATCGCTTCAAATCCCCATATTGCCTCCTCTTCCCAAATCCTTCTCATATGCAACCTCATTTTCCCAAGGATCCCGCAGATCCCCTCCCATTCAGGATGAACCCTATCCCCTGAAACAAACTCCCAGCTCCTCCTGCCAACCTCAATCACACTGCATCCAGCCTCTCTCTTGCCTCCCAACCCCCTGATCACCTCCTTGACCTTCTCCACATCCCTCCATCTCTTCTCCTCAGCGTACAGATTCCTCATCATAACATAGTTCCTCACATTTCCAGGCTCAACCCCCTCCGCCATCTTCATCACCCTCTCGGCCCTGTCGACGTCTCTGCGACACACGCAAGCGAACAACAAAGAACTCAAGATTATCCCATTGGGACTGTATGGCATCTCCTCCACAAGCCGCTCGGCCTCCCCCAAATGCCCTCTGCGGCCGAGGAGGTCGACCATGCACCCGTAGTGATCAATCCTTCGTTCAACCCCAAGATCATCCATGCTGCGAAACCACTTCTTTCCTTCCCCAACGAGGCCGCCATGGGTGCACGCCGACAAAACTCCTATCATCGTCACCTCATTTGGGCTTACCCCGATCCTTCTCATCTCCGAGAACAGATCCAACGCCTCCATCGCTCGGCCATTGACGGCAAGCCCGTTGATCATCGCGTTCCAAGCGGCAGCCTCCCTGTGTGCAATCGAATCAAACACTCGCCTAGCTTCTTCGATGTCGCCGCATTTCAAGTACATGTCCAAAAGCGCGGTCGACACATTACTGCGTCGATCGAACCCAATCTTCCTAGTGTATCGGTGGATCCACCGGCCAAGATCAACCGCGCCAACGGATGAGACTGCCGGCATAATGCTCACGATAGTGACTTCATCGGGCTGAAACGGGCACGAGTCCGACTGTAACTGACGGAACAACTCCAGCGCTTGGATCGGTTGGTTGTTCTTGCAGTAGCCGCCGATCATCGCATTCCATGTGTACAGATTCTTAACCGGCATCGCATCAAACAACGCCCTCGCTTCCTCCATGTTCCCAACCTTCGAATACCCAGATATCAAACTAGTCCAAGTCACCACATTTCTATCCGTCGTCTCATCGAACAATCTCTTCGCAGAATCCACATCGCCAGACTTAACGAAAGCGTCGATCATGGCATTGATCGCCACCGTATCCTTCTCCGGCATCTTCTCGAAGAATTCCACTGCAGCCTCCAAATTTCCGGCCTTCGCATACCCAACGATCATCGGATTCCAAGAGGCCGGGCTTCTGTCAGGCATTCCATCGAACACTTTGTTTGCGGAGCCCATATCTCCAAGCTTAGAGTACATGTCGACCAGCCCAGTAGAACAAAAAGGGTCGCCACAAAATCCCATTTTGATCGCATGGGCATGAAGCTGGAGGCCTTCAGCTTGCAAGGCGGCGCAAGATTTGAGGAGGGAAGGGAAAGTGTAGTTGTCGGGGGAGAATCCTTGCTTCCTTAAATCGCGGTAGAGAGAAATGGATTCTTGAAAATTTCGATGGGCGACGAGAGACTGGATCATGGAGTTGCATAGGAAAGAGTCTTGGGAGGTTCGAAGGTCGAAGAGGCGGCGGGCGTGGCGCAGGTGAGAGGCGGCGGCGGACGCGAGAGAGGAGATGAGGAGAGTGAGGAGTTGGAGGTTGGAGTGAAGGAGAGAGCGGCGAAGGAGAAAGGCTGTGATTTGGTTGAGAGAATGAGGGGAGGGTTTAGGGTTTTGATGGAGGAGAGAGTAGCAGAGTTTCTCCTCCAACGACCAGGGGAGAAGACGGCTTCTTGCTCGTGAGGAGTCGAAGGATGAAGGCATGGGAAAAATAAGGGAATAGCTATGCGAACAGACCTTTTTGCTCAGTTCACAGAGTAATTCTTTGTTTACTATCGTGAAGAAACCCAGTTTGTTTGTTCAGTTCATAAACGGGATTACTCAGAACATCCTTAGATAATTTTTGCTAAGCCGTGTTCACACCCTCAGTTCTCATTACCCGTGTCCGCATGCAAGATTCATTCAAGATTTTCCCTCACAAAATCTTTGTTCTCTAAAAAAAATATTTTTACAGCCAAAATTACGTGAAACAACAAATTAGCGTAAAAATATTTATGGGCACGAAACAACAAATTCGGCGAAGGCGCCTTCAGAGCGGAACAACAAATTCGCGTAAAAAAATTTAGCGGGCGCTTTCGGCGCGGGAAATTATTCTCATCTTGTTGCACCATACGTCGAAGAGACGGTGGGCCCAGCATTGAGTGAGAGATCATTCGATCTGCAGCAACATTTGATTTGCAGCATTACGTGCAAGTTTTTTTCTCCAAATGCATTAATTGCATGCACTCTCCTGTTCCCCAGAAACATTTATTCCCTGTAATATTTCATTTCCCCAGAAACTTTATTTTCCCAAGAAATGTTTTTCCCTCCAAAACTTTCCACAAAATCTCATCTCAACCATTCAATCCTCAAAATTAAGTCCAAGTCGTCTTTCTATCAACCTGTTTGTCCTAGTCTGCTTGTCCTATTCAGCCCTAGAATTCAAAAACAGTTGTGTTTTAATATATAGATTATCTTTAAAAACATAAAACTAATTGCTCATTACACAAGCCTAATTACTCATTACATGGACTGTGTGGGGACTGTGGAGGGGGGAACGTGGGGATGGGGCTAGAGGGGTTGGGGCAAAGGAAGAGGGGGCTGGGGATGGGGGATGTGGGATGTGGATGATGGGGAGGGGCAGGGGGGAGATCAGTGGAGGGTGGCAGCCGACGAGGGGCTGGGGAGTAGGGATGCGGCTAGGGAGCACGCATGGAGGGGGGCGAAGGCGGCAGGGGTTGGGGACAGCATATGAGGGGAGCAGGGGAGATTATGTGGAGTAGATTAGTTAACTAAGGTAATTAGTTAATGTAACGACTGGTTTTTCATGTATTTGGATTATCTATATTATATTTATGTTTTGGTGGATTTTCTCCTTATGTGTGGTTTTCGTCTCCGTAGCTTTCGTTTTCGATCGTTTCGTCGTGATTTTCTAGCCTCTTCCTTAAATCGTTGATCTTGGAGTAAGTCACTCATGACGAACTTCAAATCGCTCATATCTTAGAGTTAGAGTGATCTTAGAAGCTATCGAAATCTTCCCGAAGCTTCGCGCTTCATTTCGGCACTTTTCGTGCACCTTAGTTGGTTCAAGAAGAGGGACCAACCGACTAGATTGAGATCTAGTCGGTCAGGAACTCTACTGGAACCGACTAGTTCATTGAATCAAAAACTCAGAAGTTACTGCTTACTCTTAGTCGGTCTAAGATCAACCACCGACCGACTAGATGCGCAACTAGTCGGTCAGAACTTGCTCTCAGACCGACTAGTTCCTTCGATTAATTTCACCTAAGTTACTGTTTATCGTTAGTCGGTCTAAGAACAACCACCGACCGACTAGGTTGCAAGCTAGTCGGTCAGCCATTGTTCTTTAACCGACTAATTCATTGACCATTTTGACGACCCGAGTTACTGTTTGGTGTTAGTCGGTCACAGTTAGCCGACCGACCGACTAGTTATCAAACTAGTCGATCAGCCAACCTTCTTTGACCGACTAATCCCTGTCGTAAACCTAGGGTTTGCCCAGCCGCCGCAATTTTTCCTATTTATACCCCAATCGTTTTTCTTTCTTTCTTTCTCTTCTCTTGGCCATTTCCTTTCCCCCTTGACCTCTGATCTTCCCCAACCTTCCTCTAGCCATTCCTCATTCCTCATGAGCTCCTCTCCCTCTCCATTTAGGCCGGCTACCATGCTTTAGGCCGCCTCCAACCCCCAAAAACCCCCAAAATCCCATTTCTCCAGATTTCTCCATCCATTCCAGATCTGAACCGTGGTTCCCTGGATCGTTTCTTCCGTCGCCGTGCTTGCTCGGCATCGTTCTTCCGCTAACGATTCGGTAATAACTCGATCCTATAATATACTCATAACCCATATGTGATTTTTGTTAAACCCTAATAAAACTAGGTTGGATGTTGTTCTAATATTGTTTTGCCATGGCAGCGATCTCATCTCCGTAGTTAAAATTTTTGTGACGGCCTCGTTGATCGTCATCCTCGGTGCTAGGCAAGTGAAACTTGCCACTTAGGGTTTTAGGCCATGTTCTAGGCCATTTACTTGTTTTAGCGTAAAAGAGACTAGGCAGTGAAAGGATAGCTGCCTAGACGCCCTTGATCTAGCTTGACAACGAAGCTAGATCCGTCACCCTCATCATGCTTGTATGTCATGTTTAATTTCAATTAACGGTACGTGAATAACTGTTCATGACATTGCATACTTGATTGTTCATCGTGTTTGTGTAGCACACGCTACTTTAAAATGTAAGCTGCGGCGAGTAGGATTTTGACTCTTACATCGTGACTTGAGGCTAGGTGCACCCCTATGCCAAATACACTTCCTGACTCGTGATACAGAAGCGAGCACAGTGTGTTGCTAATCCCAACGCTCGATACACGTGGAGGGGTAGGGTTAAACGGTCGCTTGAGCTTAAGAGTTGGCCCGATCAGCCACTCTAGCCAAAAGACGGAAACTCTGAGCACAAAGGGAAAATCGTGATAAGTGATACGTGATATGTGAAAATCGTGATAAGTGATTCGTGGATTAGTGATTTGGTAGCTTTTGCTACATCGTGCGTGCTTGTCCCTTCTTGTCCTTTTTAACTGTTGCATCATACTTAAATGTCATGTCATTGCATCCTACTTGAACTGTTAGGTTGTTAGTTTATTTTCAGTTTCCTTGCCCAAGTCTTTTAGACTTGCTGACATGTGCCCCTCTCTCTTTTGGGTGACACATGTTAGATCCTGAGCCATAGTTCGTTGGCGAGGACGTGGTGTTTGCTGACGCTGAGTCAGAGCCTGCGTTCGTTGAGGAGTACGTGGACACTGGGGACCAGTCCTAGTGTCTTCGTTGAGCTCTCCCTTTTGTTTTAGACTGCTGTAGTTGTCGGTGCGTAGCACCTATACTTTGTTATGTTGTCGTTTTGTTGGCCATGTTTTGGGCCTTTAGACTCTTTCCTTTAGCCTGGTGGCTTTTCTGGATGTTGAACTTATTTTTAATGTTGGAAAATTCTGATATTTGAGATTTTATTTCTGTCTCTCTTGTGTTATTATCTTTGTTCTGTTCGTGGTTACAGGGACCTGCATTTAATTTAGTGACGCTTATCAGGCGTGCAGCTTCACAGCTCCACGTCTGTGCGGACCTTCTCACGTCTCGCCTCCATTTTAGGGAAGCGGGGCGTGACAGGTTTTGTTGGTGGCCCATGCAGGTCCTCTTCTGTAACTGCGATTATCGGAATAACGATGATAATATTAGAATGTCCAATAAACTAAGTTTGACATCCGAGTCATAAGCTATGAGTCTAATCTGGTTCGTTTTCTGTGTCATTAGATGGCAGGAAGGCGATTTACCCGTGGTGGTGGTACTGCGCCCCCTCATAACGAGGAGCCTGAGCGGGAGCCCACCAATGGGGAGATGATGCGGATGATGCTTCAGATGATGCAGGTGTAGCAGGGCGTGCTCATGCAAGTCCAGAATGCTCCAGTTGTTCGGGGGGCTGGGCAGTCCAGGATGCCCCTCGCTCCGAGCCGGGAGCGAAGCAATTTTGGGAGCTTGGTCACGCTTATTTTGATGGGTCTGAGGGTCCTCTAGCTGCCGATGAGTGGATTCAGAACATGGAGGATAATTTGAAGATGGCGAAGATCGGCCCGGTTGGATGGGTTGATCTGGCGAAGAGGCAGCTCAAGGATAATGCTCGGAACTGGTGGGATGCGGAAGAGAAGATGCTGGTGGAGCCGATAGCTTGGGCTACCTTTAAGTCCAGGTTTGATGAGGAGTTCTTTCCGAAGGCTGCTAGGAAGGAGATGATGCAGCGTTTTATTGATCTGAAGCAAGGGAGCTTGACGGTGGACCAGTACCACCAGGAGTTCACCAGGCTGAGTCGGTTCGCACCGAAGATGGTGCAGGATGCTGATGAGAGGGCTCAGAGGTTCCTGCAGGGACTTGCTTTGGAACTCCAGAGTTTCGTGTCTTCCTCTGATTTGGAGTCTTATCAGAAGGTTCTGGTATTTGCGAGGAGGCAGGAGCTGAACGTGAGCCAGAGGAGGGGGCATGTTGCTGGAGCTGGGAAGAGGCCTATGGAGCAGGCCAGAGCGGTGGTTAGGCCAGGATTCAGGCCCAACCAGCCAGCTCAGTTTAAGAGGCCAGGTGGGCCTGTTCTGAAGACTTGCAATCATTGTGGCAAGCCGGGTCATGTGAAGGACCAGTGCCGGAGGCTTTTGGGTCAGTGTTTGGGCTGTGGTGATGCTTCACATTCTCTGAAGGATTGTCCGAGTATCAAGCAGCCTTGGAGGGCACCTGTTGCAGCTCAGCCGTTGTAGCAGAGAGCGCCGGTACCTGCTGGTCGCGGAGCAGCTCTCGTGCCGAGGAGGCATGCTTTTCTGATGACCGCTGTGGAGGGCGAGGCAGTGGATGAGGTTATCGCAGGTATTCCTCAATCTAGCTGTTCCTTCTTAGTTAGTTTTGTTTGTTAGATTATGTTTAGTTGCTTGCATATGGTTGTTTGCTAGACTAGGGCTTGATTGTTAGACTGTTTGTAGGTGTGATTTTGGTGTGCGCATTTTCTGCACGAGTCCTCTTTGACTCAGGTGCATCGATGTGCATTTTGGTGCGGCGCTTCGTGGAGAAGCATTCCTTGTCGACGTCCCCTCTTTCCAAGAGTTGGAATATCGTTACAGGGAATGGCGTGGTCTCGGTGCACCTTGGTTGCAGTTCTTGCCCGTTGGTGGTTTGTGGACATGAGCTTTACGCTGATTTCATTGTCCACGACATCATCAATTGTGATGCTGTCCTTGGGATAGATTGGCTTGCGAGCTTCTATGCTACGATCGACTGTCGGAGGAAGAAGGTGGTGTTCGAGGTTCCCGGACATCCAGTATTTGAGTTCAGCCGAGGTAGCAGTTCGCTTGGCCCTGTCAGATTTCGGGCCAGGCCAGTGGAGTTTGTGGCTATGCAGATGGAGCTGGAGAGGCCAGTGGTTGTGCGGGACTTCGATGACATCTTCCCCGAGGAGATGTCTGGGTTGCCACCTGATCGAGTTCTGGAATTTTCTATTGATCTTATTCCGGGAGCGCGGCCGATTTTGAAGGCGCCTTATCGTATGGCACCCGCTGAGTTGGAGAAATTGCGGAAGCAGCTGGATGAGCTTTTGCAGAAGGGTTATATCAACCCTAGTGTGTCTCCGTGGGGAGCACCGGTGCTGCTGGTGAAGAAGAAGGATGGTTCGTGTCGCATGTGCGTGGACTATTGGGGGCTGAATGCGGTGACCGTGAAGAATAAATACATGTTGCCTCGCATCGATGATATTTTTGATCAGCTTGGAGGTTCGAGGGTGTTTTCGAAGTTGGATCTGAGGAGTGGTTATCATCAGCTGAAGGTGAAGAAGGAAGATGTTCCGAAGACAGCATTCAGGACGAAGTATGGACACTATGAGTTTGTGGTTATGCCTTTCGGTGTAACCAATGCACCCGCAGTTTTCATGAATCTGATGAATCTGATTTTCTATGACTTTTTAGATAAGTTTGTCGTTATCTTTATTGACGACATTCTGATCTATTCAAAGTCGGAGGAGGAGCATGCATCGCACTTGAGGACAGTGTTGGAGATTTTGAGTAAGCATCGTTTGTATGCTAAGTTTTCGAAGTGCGAGTTTTGGCTGGACCGTGTTGCTTTTCTCGGGCATGTGGTGACTGGCGATGGAATTTCAGTGGATCCCGAGAAGATCAAGGCCATCAGAGAGTGGCCTGTTCCACAGTCAGTGTCTGAGATCCGAAGTTTCCTTGGGCTTGCTGGTTACTATCGGCGCTTCATTAAGGACTTTTCTCGTATTGCTGAGCCTATGACCAGATTGACACGGAAGGATGTGCCTTTTGTTTGGTCGGGTGATTGTGAGAATGCCTTCGGTGTTCTGAGGGAGAGATTGACGACTGCCCCTATTCTTGTTGTGCCTGATCGCAGTGGAGGATTTGAGATCTTTTGCGCTGCTTTTGGCAAGGGTCTCGGTTGTGTGTTGCATCAGCACGGGCATGTTGTGGCATATACTTCGCGTCAGCTCAAGACTCATGAGAAGAATTACCCGACACACGACTTGGAGTTGGCTGCTGTCGTGTTTGCGCTCAAGATTTGGAGGCACTTCCTGCTGAGTGAGAAAGTGAAGATCTTCACCGATCACAAAAGCTTGAAGTATATTTTTACTCAGAAGGAGCTCAACATGCGACAGCGTCGATGGTTGGAGCTCATGGCGGATTATGAGATTGATTTGCAGTATCACCCTGGCAAGGTGAATGTGGTTTCTGATGTGCTGAGTAGGCTTCCAGCGGTGATGTTGTTGACTTCGCAGTGGAGATTGCAGCAGGATTTTTGCGAGTCTGGATTTGAGATTGTTCTTCCTGGGGAGGCTTCTTCGTTGATGTGTATGCAGATTCAGTCGTCGATCGTGGATCGGATCAAGGCTGGCCAGGCTGAGGATCCGAAGCTGGTGAAGATTCGGGAGCAGGTGGGAGCCGGTCTGCGGACTGACTTCTTGATTCATGAGGATGGCTCGCTGAGGTTTGGAGCCAGGTTGTGTGTGCCAGCTGGGGATATCAGAGAGGAATTGTTGGTGGAGGCACACAGTTCGCCGTATTCTGTGCATCCTGGTGGGACCAAGATGTATGAGGATCTTCGTCTGAACTATTGGTGGCATGGTATGAAGAGGAGTGTGGCTCGGAGTGTAGCCAAGTGTCTGGTTTGCCAGTAGGTTAAGGCGGAGCATCAGCGTACGGCAGGGTTGCTACAACCGCTTCCGATTCCGGAGTGGAAGTGGCAACACATCACTATGGATTTCGTGACTGGACTACCTCGGAGTCCGAAGCAGAATGACGCGATTTGGGTGATCGTAGATCGATTGACCAAATCCGCGCACTTTATTCCATTCCGAGTAGGACAGTCCACTGAGGCGCTAGCGAGGAGATATATGGAGGTAAATCCTTTTAGTCTCCGTTTCTATTTCCTTTTTCCTAGTTTAGATAGTGATGTTACGTGAATCGTGCAGGAGATCGTACGACTTCACGGAGTCCCTGTGAGTATCGTGTCGGACAGAGACACGAGGTTCACATCTCAGTTCTGGCAGAGTTTGCAGAAGAGTTTGGGTACGCGTCTGAGTTTCAGTACGGCGTACCATCCGCAGACAGATGGCCAGTCCGAGAGGACGATTCAGATCTTGGAGGACATTCAGATCTTGGATTTCAAGGGTTCGTGGGAGGACCATCTACATCTGGTAGAGTTTTCCTACAACAACAGCTTCCAGGCGAGCATTGGCATGGCACCTTTCGCCGCGCTTTATGGGAGGAAATGTCGATCGCCATTGAGTTGGGATGACGTTGGTGATCGGGAGCTGTTGGGACCTGAGATGATTGTGGAGGCTGTGGATGTTGTCAGAAACATTCGGGAGAGGCTGAGGATTGCTCAGGACCGTTTTAAGCATTGGGCGGATGCTAAATGGCGTCCTTTGGAGTTTCAGCCAGGCGACCATGTGTTCTTGAAGATTTCCCCGAATCGTGGTGTGATTCGCTTTGGGAAGCGAGGGAAGTTGAGCCCGCGATACATTGGACCGTTTGACATTCTGGAGAGGGTTAGCGAGGTAGCCTACCGCTTAGTCTTGCCGCCATCTTTGGAAGGAGTTCACAATTTTTTCCATGTGTCGCAGCTTCGTCGATCCATCTCATGCTGTGGATTTCTCGGAGATTACCGTTCGCCCTGATATGACGTATGACCAGCAGCCAGTGCAGATTCTGGACAGGCGTCAGAAGTCGCTCCGGAACAAGGTTGTCAATCTTGTGAGGGTGATGTGGTGACACGGCTCGCCAGAAGAGTCTACTTGGGAGGATGAGGATGAAATGAGAGAGCGCTACCCACTTTTGTTCCCGGACACGTGAGTGTTGGGAAAATCCAAGGACTGAATTTTTCTTAAGTTGGGGAGGATGTAACGACTGGTTTTTCATGTATTTTGATTATCTATATTATATTTATGTTTTGGTGGATTTCTCCTTATGTGTGGTTTCGTCTCCGTAGCTTTCGTTTTCGATCGTTTCGTCGTGATTTTCTAGCCTCTTCCTTAAATCGTTGATCTTGGAGTAAGTCACTCATGACGAACTTCAAATCGCTCATATCTTAGAGTTAGAGTGATCTTAGAAGCTATCGAAATCTTCCCGAAGCTTCGCGCTTCATTTCGGCACTTTTCGTGCACCTTAGTTGGTTCAAGAAGAGGGACCAACCGACTAGATTGAGATCTGGTCGGTCAGGAACTCTACTGGAACCGACTAGTTCATTGAATCAAAAACTCAGAAGTTACTGTTTACTCTTAGTCGGTCTAAGATCAACCACCGACCGACTAGATGCGTAACTAGTCGGTCAGAACTTGCTCTTAGACCGACTAGTTCCTTCGATTAATTTCACCTAAGTTACTGTTTATCGTTAGTCGGTCTAAGAACAACCACCGACCGACTAGGTTGCAAACTAGTCGGTCAGCCATTGTTCTTTAACCGACTAATTCATTGACCATTTTGACGACCCGAGTTACTGTTTGGTGTTAGTCGGTCACAGTTAGCCGATCGACCGACTAGTTATCAAACTAGTCGGTCAGCCAACCTTCTTTGACCGACTAATCGTTGTCATAAACCTAGGGTTTGCCCAGCCGCCGCAATTTTTCCTATTTATACCCCAATCGTTTTTCTTTCTTTCTTTCTCTTCTCTTGGCCATTTCCTTTCCCCCTTGACCTCTGATCTTCCCCAACCTTCCTCTAGCCATTCCTCCTTCCTCATGAGCTCCTCTCCCTCTCCATTTAGGCCGGCCACCATGCTTTAGGCCGCCTCCAACCCCCAAAAACCCCCCAAAATCCCATTTCTCCAGATTTCTCCATCCATTCCAGATCTGAACCGTGGTTCCCTGGATCGTTTCTTCCGTCGCCGTGCTTGCTCGGCATCGTTCTTCCATTAACGATTCGATAATAACTCGATCCTATAATATACTCATAACACATATGTGATTTTTGTTAAACCCTAATAAAACTAGGTTGGATGTTGTTCTAATATTGTTTTGCCATGGCAGCGATCTCATCTCCGTAGTTAACATTTTTGTGACGGCATTGTTGATCGTCATCCTCGGTGCTAGGCAAGTGAAACTTGCCACTTAGGGTTTTAGGCCATGTTCTAGGCCATTTACTTGTTTTAGCGTAAAAGAGACTAGGCAGTGAAAGGATAGCTGCCTAGACGCCCTTTGTCACGCCCCGCTTCCCAAAAATGTGGAGGCGAGACGTGAGAAGGTCCGCACAAACTTGAAGCCGTGAAGCTCCAAGTCTGATAAGCGTAAAAAAACACTTATCATGACAAGTCCTTGCAAAGCGAAACGAAACAACAATGATAATAAGGAAATGAGACGACATTTTATTGAATCTCCAAATGTCCATAAACAAATTACAATATCGCAGAAAAGCCACCAGGCTAAAGGAAAAAGAGTCTAAGGCCTAAACATGGCCAACAAGGAATAACATACATACAAGGGTGCCACGCACCGACAACTAACAGAAATCCTAGAACATAAAGGGAAACTCAACAAGTCACATGTGTCCACAAGACTCCTCCTCAGCAAACACAACGTCCTCTGCAACAAGCTCTGGCTCGGCAACTAACATGCGACACCCAAAGAGAAAGGGGCACATGTCAGCAAGTCTGAAAAGACTTGAGCAAGGAAACTGAAAGGAAGGTAAACTAGCAACCTAGTAGTTATAGTATGCATGACATGGCAGTTATAACATGAGTACACAATCAAGACATGGCAAGACAATTTGTACAAGAGAACAATCGTCGGGACAAGACAAGAGTAGCCAAGCTACTATCAATCTCAATCAATTCACTATTCACGTTGTTTGTAGATGTTTACGCCTTACAGCTGAATGGTTTCACATTCGCTGATTGGCCGCTTAACAACTACCCCAAAACCCAGAGTTTACGCCTTACCACTGCAGTTGCTGATCGGGCAGACTCCCAGTTGATTGGCCGCTTAACTCTTACCCCCAATACCCACACGAAATGGAGCCAGGGTCCCCGCACATGAGCTCAGCAAGTGAGCCTGGGGTTGCCCCGCACATGAGCTCGCATTCTTAAACATTTGGCGTAGGGGTGCACCTAGCCGGAAACAAGCAATTCGGGCATTGGCTATCAACCAACACATGGCCCACTTCTGGAACACGAGCCAGGAACACAAGCATTCGTAGCAAGCTACGCAATCACAGAAACACTTAAAGAATGCAATGACATGACAATTAATTCGCGTACCGTTAATGGAAAGTAAACATGACATGGTAATTGTGCAACATGCTATATGTCGGAACTAGCTTCGTTGTCAAGCTAGTTCCCCAATTTGCGCCTAGGCGAGTATCATTTCGTCGCCTCGCCTCTTTTACGCCTACAACAAGCAAATGGCCTAAAACATGGCCTAAACCCTAAGTGGCAAGTTTCACTTGCCTAGCACCGGGGATGATGATCATGAAGGTTCGTCTCACGAACGCTAATCTACGGGGAAGGGAATCGCTGTCATGGAGAAACAATCATCAAACAACATCCATTATTATTAGGGTTTCACAAATCATAATGGGGGTTAAGAGAATATTAAAGGAAGAACACTACCCGAATGGAAGCGGAAGATCAACGCCGAGCAACCACGGCAACGGATGAACGATCCGGGAGAACTACCACTCAGATCTGGAAATGAGGGAAAACCTGGAGAAATGGGTTTGGATGAGGCTTTTGGGGATTTGATGAGGGTTTGAGGTTGAGGAGAGGTAGGATAGGTGAAAGGAGGGTTTGGATGATGATGGATGAGCTTGGGATGAAGGAGGAAGGGTTTGGGGATGAAGGGGGATGATTTGGGGAAGGAGGAGGTTCAGGAGAAGAGAGGGAAGAGAAGAAAACGATTGGGGGTTTATATAGAAAATCGTGTGGCGGCTAGGGCAAACTAGGGTTTCCTGGGCTGATTAGTCGGTCAAGGAAGGATTGGTGACCGATTAGTTGAGGATCTAGTCGGTCGGTCGTTCAACATGGACCGACTAAGAGTAAACAGTAGCTCGCTCAGGAAAACTGGACTATGAGTTAGTCGGTCTGTGAAGACTTGTCAACCGACTAGTTTGAGAACTAATCGGTCGGTGAGTGTTCATTGACCGACTAAAGGCTGAATTCTGAGAGAGATCATGGAAATGAGAGTTAGTCGGTCTGAGAAGCATTCCTGACCGACTAGTTTAGCATCTAGTCGGTTGATGGTTATTCTTAGACCGACTAAGAGTAAACAGTAACTCCTGAATAATTGACTGAATGAACTAGTCGGTTCCAGTTGATTTCCTGACCGACTAAATTGGAATCTAGTCGGTCGGTCGATCTTCTTGAACCAACTAACATGCACGAAAAGTGCCGATTCGAAGCACGAAGCTTCGGGAAGATTTCTATGGCTTCTAGGATCGATTTATACTCTAAGATATGAGCGATTTGAAGCTCGTCACGAATGACTTACTCCGAAATCGACGATCGAAGGAAGAAGCTAGAAAATCACGACGAAACGATCGAAAGTGAAAGCTATGACGACGAAAACCACCATCCAATGAGAAAATCCACCAAGCATATATTTTAATATAGATAATCCAATTACATGAAAACCAGTCGTTACATCCTACTCATCTTAGAATAAAGTCCGTCCTCGGACTTTCTAACTATAGCTATATCTAGTCACCCTAGTAACTACCCTCAATCAGTATCACATCACAATTTCAACCAAGTACATTCATTTCAAGTGCTTATATATATATACTCTAGGTAGTCAATTATTAACACCACGGAAGTAAATATATATCCACGCACATAGTACCCTTATACTTATTATAATCAAACAACTCCATTCACGTATTCAAATCATTCATATAGGCAAGTATATTCCATATAACTATAAAACACTTATTACACACTATATGAAAATAACCAAGTCTTTTACTTATTTGAAAATAATTTCACACTAGAAAATACCATCGGAATCTACACGTATAAGTAACTACATATGGACAAGACAATAAGAGTACACTAGTCCATATATCTCCTAGTATGCGCCAAACAATCAACATGCGAACTCACACCATACGATTTTTAAAACAAGTTCACTATATCTAATATACATTCACAATCATTATAATTTCACAATTTATAGTCATTCAAATGCATGCACACATTTCACCATATTATCACTCCATATATAGTCCTATAGCTATAATCACGTCACACCACACATACCATAGTCACCAATTCCTATAACTATCACATACTTACCCGTGCATGGTGCACACCCACACACGCTAATATTTCATTCATATATATACCAATCACACCACTATATGCTTAGCACATCTACGCACCTAGTTTAGCTAGTGCACACATATTCACGCAACCAAATCCTTAGTGAATAAACTACACCACAAGACCAACTCACATAACTATATATTGGTATAGCCACCCACAGTCGTGTGCGTAACACAACCAGGCACAAACAATCCAAACATTATACATACATCATCCATCACTATACACCAACCACATACAATACACCAATGTACATAGAGTGTACCCACTCAAGCTTGAGTGAGACTCAAAATCATAGCGGAATAATTCCATATACGTAACATAGCATCCATACATATGCCAATACATTCAAATGCATACACGTCTACCAACATAACCACATACATATCTAAATGTCAAACACCCTTAATATCTAACCAGGTAATATCACATATTTCAATCACTTCATATATCATGATATTATTACAAACATCAGCACACCTATAATTACAATACTCTCCCTAGTAAAAGTATTTACCTATAGTCACACCCAAGCATCGTACATATTCATACCATATCCATCCACCTATAATTGGTACATCAATACATTTACTTCATACATTAGTTAGGATATGCAGTAGTCGGGCATACCTCATGGTATACACGCATACGACATCTCATAAAAACAAGTAACACCAATCAAACAATTATAATCCTACTATCATATGTTTATCACACTTACACTCATGCAGCTAGTACATAACTACCTTCACACAATATACCAATACCAACACACATACAACTTCATATGCACCATGAAATTAAATACACTACGACGACACATCAAATTACACCAATGGGGCCCACCAAACTATATTAAGGTCGACACAGCGACGACAAGCTCTATTGGCTAGACAAAAGGAAAGAAATTGAAATCAAGAGCGTAACGAATAGAAGGATCGAAAAGCATGAAAATGGTTGTGTAATGATGTAATGATGCTCCATTAGGACACATGGAAAATAGCGTAAATAACATATTCTAAAATACGAAAAGTTTGAAAACTGTCACACTTCAAAGTTGGAGTCCTTTTCCGTATAAAATATTTAGAGGTCGACAAAACAAATTGTTTGAAATAAGTTTGAGTCGAATATACATAATAGGAGAAAATGGTTCATTGGCTCACGTAAGGTCATTAAAAGAAGGTGAATCATTCACACGAATTTTGAGGTCGTAGTTTAGAAAATATCACACGGTAGTAACTTAATAACGTTCGCAAAGTTGGAAATGAAATTAATTGAAAAAAAAGTTTAAACTCAGATTGAATGCTTTCAAAATCCTTAAGCCAGGGAAAATTTAAAGTAATCAATATTGAAACTACTTTTTAGAGGAATCAGGATTTGCCAAAAAGAGACTGTTTTACACAAAGCTCTTAACATAAGAGCACCACGAGCCTGGTGCTGATATAAAAATAACTGAAATTCCATTTAGTTTAGAAATTATTCTAAAGGCATGTATGGTGAACGGAAAGATAACACTAGCTATTAGTAGTATTATCAAAATTTGTAGTGAAACTTTAAAAATCAAATTTATGGAGGGTCTAGATCAGAAAAGGTTATGAAATAATGATTTTTACAAAAATCTGAAATAGGGGAAACGAGGAGCATAACGGTCGTAGTACTGATATATAAAAATTTAATTGAAGTTCTACTTTAGAAATCATTTTTAGAAATATGTATGACGAATGGAAAGATAATAACATCTTAGTGGTATGGAAGTAAGTGGGGGAAATATATACATATATATGATTATTACATTGGTAATAAACTTTGAAACCGAATTTTGGAGGTCTAAATCAGGAAAGGGTTTCGAAAAGTAATTTTACAAAAATCTGAACTATGGAAAAAGTTGAGCATAAAATCGACTCGCTGAAAGCTGAAGTCCCATGTGACTTGAAAGGCATATAAGAAGTAAACATGATGCGGTATTCGAATAAGTTTTAATGGCATAAGTAAGAAAAGAAATTTATAATTCAGGTTAGGAAAAAAAACAAAAGTACGGTTCAGAAGAAAATTGGTATATGAAAAGAGGCAAGTCATTTATATCGATATGAAAATATAGGCTGAAGAATATTATAAACTAATAATCAAAAATCTCGACAAAAGTTTCGATGTTTAAAAGAACAAATAAATTTAAGTCGCGAAAGAGTACGAAACCTAATATATGCATTAAAAGTTCGCGAGCAAATTCAAACTTAGCGAAAGAGGAACATCGAAAATACTTTTAGGGGAAACAAGGATTTGCCGCAAGAATAGGTTGGTAAAAGACTTGAAGTACGGGTACGACAAACTTGTTATTGGTATATATATATAAATTAATTAGAGTTCTATTTATCTTGAAAGAAGTATTTTAAAGTACGTACGGTAAATAGATAAAATGAATTTCGCAATAGTAGAAAAGGTGGTATATCGAATAATCGAAATAGTACTAAAGTTTAAAATCAAGTGCGGATGATAGATGTTAGAAAGATAGTTACCATATAGTAATTTAAAATTACGACCAAAAAGTCTTCAAATCTAAGAATGACTTTTAGCTCAAATGGAAGTAATGGTAATATATTGAAAGAAGGTTTAAAACAAAATTTAAAATCGAGTGGAAACTTTTTTTTTAATAAGGGAAAATTCGAAAATGACCTTGGAAGAATCAAGATTTGCAACGGGGAAGATTTGAAGGGTCAACGATAATAGTAAGGAGGGGATCATGTGAATCAAGGGCAATGAATGTGGTTGTGTGAGGCATGCACCTAAATCACAATGCAAGAAAACCATGATGAAGATCTACGGTCAGTAACACCAAAGTGTAGTGACCAGGAAAGATTGAATCAGGGGGGGTTCTAATCATCGGGTTAACTAAAGGCAAAGGGATTTGGTCGGATGATCAAAACATAAATATGCCTAGGTTATGACTTAGGAAAATCTACGGAAACTCCTACGGTCAACCAACCAAGGATTTGGAACTAAGCGCTAAGACTCTCTAGGGCTAGACAGCGATGAAATGAGTCCAGCTGGGTCCGAAATCGATGAACCCAAGCAAACGGCTAAAGAAATCCTAGGAATCTATCATGGTCAGGGCTAGACAGGAACCACTAAGGTAACTCTTAAGACTATCATAGCGATCACTAGCATGGAGTCTAACTAACAATCAAGGATCCCTAACTAGCAAGCACAAACTTCTAACTAAGTCTCACTATAGTCCTGACCTAATGGATTTCCTATCAAGCTGGGACATGTGCTCTAACACGCCCACTAGCCTCCTAAGGCATAGGAACGCTAAATTCATAGACTCCGGGCTTATAACTTGGATGTTCTAATTTATTTAATGGACATTCTATAATTATTATTGTCGTTCCGATAGTTCGCATTTGCAAATGGACCTGCATGGGCCACTACTAAAACCTGTCACGCCCCGCTTCCCAAAAATGTGGAGGCGAGACGTGAGAAGGTCCGCACAAACTTGAAGCCGTGAAGCTCCAAGTCTGATAAGCGTAAAAAAACACTTATTATGACAAGTCCTTGTCCACTCACCACCACAGCAAACATCAGCATCAGCAACACCATATCCCCTGCAACAAGGCTCTGGCTCTGGATCTAACATGTGACACCCAAAAGAGAGAGGGGCACATGTCAGCAAGTCTGAAAGACTTGAGCAAGGAAACTGAAAGGAAGGTAAACTAGCAACCTAGCAGTTATAGTATGCATGACATGACAGTTATAACATGAGTGCACAATTAAGACATGGTGAACAGTAAGTACAATAGAACAAGTATCGGGACAAGACAAAAGTAGCCAAGCTACTAACAATCTCAATCAATTCACGTTGTTTTGTAGATGTTTACGCCCTTCAGCTGAATGGTACATCATTCACACCGATCGGCACTAAACACTATTCACGTTTCACTGTTGTTTGTAGATGTTTACGCCCTTCAGCTGAATGGTACATCATTCACACCGATCGGCACTAAACACTACCCCACCCCAGAGTTTACGCCTTACAACTGCAGTTGCGGATCAGGCAGACTCCCAGTTGAATGGCCGCTTAACTCTTACCCCATCCCACACGTAAACAAGCCAGGGTCCCTGCACATGAGCCTAGCAAGTGTGCCAGGGTTGCCCCGCACGGGAGCTTGTTTCTTAATTCACAATTCAATATCGAGCGTTGGGGTTAGCAACTCATTATGCTCGCTTCTGGTCACGAGCCAGGAACTATCAGTTTTGTAGCATGAGCTACACATTCACGATGAACAATCGATGTATGCAATATTGTCACACCCCGCTTCCCAAAAATGTGGAGGCGAGACGTGAGAAGGTCCGCACAAACTTGAAGCCGTGAAGCTCCAAGTCTGATAAGCGTAAAAAACACTTATTATGGCAAGTCCTTGCAAAGCGAAACGAAACAACAATGATAATAAGGAAATGAGACGACATTTTATTGAATCTCCAAATGTCCATAAACAAATTACAATATCGCAGAAAAGGCACCAGGCTAAAGGAAAAAGAGTCTAAGGCCTAAACATGGCCAACAAGGAATAACATACATACAAGGGTGCCACGCACCGACAACTAACAGGAATCCTAGAACATAAAGGGAAACTCAACAAGTCACCGGTGTCCACAAGACTCATCCTCAGCAAACACAACGTCCTCTGCAACAAGCTCTGGCTCGGCAACTAACATGCGACACCCAAAGAGAAAGGGGTACATGTCAGCAAGTCTGAAAAGACTTGAGCAAGGAAACTGAAAGGAAGGTAAACTAGCAACCTAGTAGTTATAGTATGCATGACATGGCAGTTATAACATGAGTACACAATCAAGACATGGCAAGACAATTTGTACAAGAGAACAATCGTCGGGACAAGACAAGAGTAGCCAAGCTACTATCAATCTCAATCAATTCACTATTCACGTTGTTTGTAGATGTTTACGCCTTACAGCTGAATGGTTTCACATTCGCTGATTGGCCGCTTAACAACTACCCCAAAACCCAGAGTTTACGCCTTACCACTGCAGTTGCTGATCGGGCAGACTCCCAGTTGATTGGCCGCTTAACTCTTACCCCCAATACCCACACGAAATGGAGCCAGGGTCCCCGCACATGAGCTCAGCAAGTGAGCCTGGGGTTGCCCCGCACATGAGCTCGCATTCTTAAACATTTGGCGTAGGGGTGCACCTAGCCGGAAACAAGCAATTCGGGCATTGGCTATCAACCAACACATGGCCCACTTCTGGAACACGAGCCAGGAACACAAGCATTCGTAGCAAGCTACGCAATCACAGAAACACTTAAAGAATGCAATGACATGACAATTAATTCGCGTACCGTTAATGGAAAGTAAACATGACATGGTAATTGTGCAACATGCTATATGTCGGAACTAGCTTCGTTGTCAAGCTAGTTCCCCAATTTGCGCCTAGGCGAGTATCATTTCGTCGCCTCGCCTCTTTTACGCCTACAACAAGCAAATGGCCTAAAACATGGCCTAAACCCTAAGTGGCAAGTTTCACTTGTCTAGCACCGGGGATGATGATCATGAAGGTTCGTCTCACGAATGCTAATCTACGGGGAAGGGAATCGCTGTCATGGAGAAACAATCATCAAACAACATCCATTATTATTAGGGTTTCACAAATCATAATGGGGGTTAAGAGAATATTAAAGGAAGAACACTACCCGAATGGAAGCGGAAGATCAACGCCGAGCAACCACGGCAACGGATGAACGATCCGGGAGAACTACCACTCAGATCTGGAAATGAGGGAAAACCTGGAGAAATGGGTTTGGATGAGGCTTTTGGGGATTTGATGAGGGTTTGAGGTTGAGGAGAGGTAGGATAGGTGAAAGGAGGGTTTGGATGATGATGGATGAGCTTGGGATGAAGGAGGAAGGGTTTGGGGATGAAGGGGGATGATTTGGGGAAGGAGGAGGTTCAGGAGAAGAGAGGGAAGAGAAGAAAACGATTGGGGGTTTATATAGAAAATCGTGTGGCGGCTAGGGCAAACTAGGGTTTCCTGGGCTGATTAGTCGGTCATGGAAGGATTGGTGACCGACTAGTTGAGGATCTAGTCGGTCAGTCGTTCAACATGGACCGACTAAGAGTAAACAGTAGCTCGCTCAGGAAAACTGGACTATGAGTTAGTCGGTCTGTGAAGACTTGTCAACCGACTAGTTTGAGAACTAGTCGGTCGGTGAGTGTTCATTGACCGACTAAAGGCTGAATTCTGAGAGAGATCATGGAAATGAGAGTTAGTCGGTCTGAGAAGCATTCCTGACCGACTAGTTTAGCATCTAGTCGGTCGATGGTTGTTCTTAGACCGACTAAGAGTAAACAGTAACTCCTGAATAATTGACTGAATGAACTAGTCGGTTCCAGTTGATTTCCTGACCGACTAAATTCGAATCTAGTCGGTCGGTCGATCTTCTTGAACCAACTAACATGCACGAAAAGTGCCGATTCGAAGCGCGAAGCTTTGGGAAGATTTCTATGGCTTCTAGGATCGATTTATAATCTAAGATATGAGCGATTTGAATCTCGTCACGAATGACTTACTCCGAAATCGACGATCGAAGGAAGAAGCTAGAAAATCACGACGAAACGATCGAAAGTGAAAACTATGGCGACGAAAACCACCATCCAAGGAGAAAATCCACCAAGCATATATTTTAATATAGATAATCCAATTACATGAAAACCAGTCGTTACACCCTTGATCTAGCTTGACAACGAAGCTAGATCCGTCACCCTCATCATGCTTGTATGTCATGTTTAATTTCAATTAACGGTACGTGAATAACTGTTCATGCCATTGCATACTTGATTGTTCATCGTGTTTGTGTAGCACACGCTACTTTAAAATGTAAGCTGCGGCGAGTAGGATTTTGACTCTTACATCGTGACTTGAGGCTAGGTGCACCCCTATGCCAAATACACTTCCTGGCTCGTGATCCAGAAGCGAGCACAGTGTGTTGCTAATCCCAACGCTCGATACACGTGGAGGGGTAGGGTTAAACGGTCGCTTGAGCTTAAGAGTTGGCCCGATCAGCCACTCTAGCAAAAAGACGGAAACTCTGAGCACAAAGGGAAAATCGTGATAAGTGATACGTGATATGTGAAAATCGTGATAAGTGATTCGTGGATTAGTGATTTGGTAGCTTTTGCTACATCGTGCGTGCTTGTCCCTTCTTGTCCTTTTTAACTGTTGCGTCATACTTAAATGTCATGTCATTGCATCCTACTTGAACTGTTAGGTTGTTAGTTTACTTTCAGTTTCCTTGCCCAAGTCTTTTAGACTTGCTTACATGTGCCCCTCTCACTTTTGGGTGACACATGTTAGATCCTGAGCCATAGTTCGTTGGCGAGGACGTGGTGTTTGCTGATGCTGAGTCAGAGCCTGCGTTCGTTGAGGAGTACGTGGACACTGGGGACCAGTCCTAGTGTCTTCGTTGAGCTTTCCCTTTTGTTTTAAAATGCTGTAGTTGTTGGTGCGCAGCACCTATACTTTGTTATGTTGTCGTTTTGTTGGCCATATTTTGGGCCTTTAGACTCTTTCCTTTAGCCTGGTGGCTTTTCTGGATGTTGAACTTATTTTTAATGTTGGACAATTCTGAGATTTGAGATTTTATTTCTGTCTCTCTTGTGTTATTATCTTTGTTCTGTTCGTGGTTACAGGGACCTGCATTTAATTTAGTGATGCTTATCAGGCGTGCAGCTTCACAGCTCCACGTCTGTGCGAACCTTCTCACGTCTCGCCTCCATTTTTGGGAAGCGGGGCGTGACAGTTAACATGCAAATGAGGTATGTAAATGAGCAATTAGTTCAAGATATGTTAACATGAGCAATGAGCACAGATGTATTTGAACCGATCAATTTTCTCAAACATGAGCAACGAGCACAAAGTTGTGTGTGCCATGAACGAAAACGTATTTAAACTTGAGCGATTTTGAAAAGGATATTTCGGGCTTTTTTATTAAAAAAAGGATATTATTGGCATTTTTATAAAAAAATAAGCGGTATGTGAACTGAGGAAAAAAAAGGTTTGTTCACGTAGCAATTCCCAAAAAAAATGAGAGTGAACTTCAGTCATGTATTTTTAGGGAGCTTCTTTGCGCACCGTTTCTCTCGCGCACAGCCGGAATTCAACTTATTTACAAGTTTGACTCTCAAATTTTCTTTGTGCGCACAACAAATCTTAATCCCAAATTTACCCATGTTGTGTGCGAGGAGTTAAACGGCCGACGCCGCCGCTGCCCTCCTCTGTCGCCATTCTCCGCCAATCCTCGCCCCCGCCGATGCTGCCCTCCTCCTCCACCGACGATCGTGGAGGAGTGACTAAGAAGCCATGCTGCCAATTCGTTTTCGAGGATCCCCAACCGTCGCCACTCCGCCGCCCCATCCTCCGACAACCTATCCCCCTCCGCCGCCCCCTCCTTCGACTGCCCAGCCCCCTCCGCCGCCCCCTCCTTCGACATCCCATCCCATCCCTCTCCCCCTCCTCTGCCACAATACCCCGCCCCCCTCCTCTGACATTCCTAGCCCCGTCGCCTCCCTAGCCCCGCCACCCCCTCCCTCTCTGTCGCCCCCTCCTCCGCCCACTCTACATCTTCCGCGCCCCCATTCCAAACCCTAAAACTTGTCATCGGGGGCGGCAACAGCAGGGGAGTGTGAGACGAGGGTTAAAGAGGGTGAAATTTTGAATGGCAAACTTGTAAATAACTAGTTGTGCGCGAGAGTAAAACGGTAGGTGCGCAAAGAAGCTCCATATTTTTTTTTAATTTAAGTTATATAATAATAGTATTAATATATTCTTTCTTATGCATATCACAATTTAATGCATACTATAAAATCAATGTAAACTCACCTAAAACTAATGTATCTATTATACATTTGAGGCTGCTGGTTGGGTTTGTCACAGTCAACAGTCGTTGTTCCCGTCACAAGCTGACTGGGACAAATATCACATCATCCCACTTTGCCAAAAAAACACTCTCTGACACATTTGCATGTTCGCCATCCTCCTCATCCCACTTTGCAAAAAACCCATAAAACCCCTCACACTCGCATAATGAAAAGTGATAGCATGATACCCACATACTTTTTTTATAAAATAATTGCTTTGTGATATGTAGTACACATAATTGATTATTATCACACCAAAAATCAAGTGAAGACTTGATCCACTTGTTGCAAATTTAATAGTTTCAAAACAATAGAACTTTTTGCAACAGATAAATTACGATAAATTAAGGATCAAATACATCTAGGGTCTATCCATATTTGGGTTTTTGGGGTTTAAAACGTGTGCAACTTTTTTTTTGAGAGGGAAGTAGTTAGCTAGCCAAAGACGAAATTCCCGTCCTTAGCTTTAGCTAGCTGATCTCCGTATTCCTAATAACATTTTTTTTTTGTCATCCATCATCGATTAATCGAGTTTCAAACCAAAGATTGTAAAGGAGACTCCGTATATGATATTCAACAGAAAGCTCGCTGTATAATTTTGTTAAAACACCAACACATAGCCCATCCAAAAAAATATTTAAAACCTAATTTGATTTTGACACCAGCCTGCTATTCGTGGATCGGCAGCGTCAAAACATAGAACAAAATGTGATAGCTTTCAAAAAAAAGTATGGAAGAAGCAAAGTTTCAAATGTAGCAAACTTCAACATTTAAACAACTGCAATTTAACTCAGCTACTTTGGCATTTGAATGAACAGGCCTCAACTGAGCTCCAGATTTCATATCAAGTTTAAACTGATTCAACTTAAAGTTCACACATTCATGTCACTGAGTCGGTGAGAGAACATCCATGGCAATTTATTGTACACAAGAACCCCAAACCTTAAGCAAAAACTACAAGGACTTCCCAAGATCAATTTGAACGAAAGAACCCAAAAAAAATTGATGATGAAAGTGAATAATAGAGGTGAAAGAGGGTGTGGAATGCTTCCTCCCATGATGTCATACAGTGTAATGCGGATTAACTCCTTCAACGTCAAGGCCCTTTGTTCTTGCTGAAAGTTCAAGCCTTCCTTTCAGTGTGTGCAACTCCCGCAGCCTACATAATAGATCACGGTGTTGGTGGCATCAAAAAAAATATGTAGAAAAATGGCTTGGTGGGGGGGGGGGGGGGGGGGTGGGGGGGGGGGGGTATGTGTGTGTATTTTTTTTTGATACATGTTAAAGCATTTTAAAGCGCACGCGCAAGGCCTCGATCCCTCGCCTCACAGGATGGAAAGGGGATAGAGTGCCATCTGAGCTATCGCTCGGTGGCTGTCTCTCATATACAATGATGTCACATTCTTCCACAGTACTTTTTTGTCTAATATGCCCTTTGTGTTGAAGAATACGTCAAATCATCGTATATGAGAGAGATCTTACATATGTCATATGTTACCCCTTATTTACACACAGAGAGGAATATATGCCTCAGCTAGCGAAGGATAAAATCCCTCCTTGGCTCGGTCAAAGAGTACACTCTCTATTATTTTTCCGACGATCGGAACCATTTATTTTGAGCTTCATCTTCTAAAAACCAAAACATCAAATATCCAGTGAACCCAAAAGATTTTGTTCGTTCATCCGCTCCCCACAAATTTAACCTTTTCAAAATAATAGAATTTTTTACAACTACTATGAACCATTAAAATTCCTTGTGTTTACTAGATTATTTGATATTTTAGGATTTTGGAATATGAAGATCTAAATGAACGATTCCAATCGTTCAAAAAACAGTGTAGAGTGGATTTTTAACGAGAGCTAAGTAGTGCTTTCCTCTTCAACTAAACGATGCACATATTCATCTCATATATGTATGTATGTATGTATAACATGCTACCCATTATTCTTATACGCACACATGAAAATAATGGGTAGCATATGACATATATGAGATTTATTTTATACACGATAACATGTCACATTCTCATCTACATAGTAAAAGAAGTCGCTAAAGTGTACTTTTTTATCCACATGCCTTTTGTAAGGGAGAATGCGACACGCCGTCGAAGATTATATAGAGCTCTCATATGTCAAATGATATAAATTATTCTCATATATGTATATATATGAAAAAATAATGTGTATCTGATGCGGACGCACCCTACGAGGCGGGCACGGGTCCAAGCGGGTCCGAAGGCGGATGGGTCACTTACTATCGGAGGCGTCGAAGGGCGGATTAGTCTTTTTCTTATGATATTTTATTCCTAGGTTTTCTCTATTTATATCTAGGGTTAGCCGTCATGAGGGTTATGCTTATTGTGTGAGAAACATCGTAAGTATCTTTTGTGAGGGTTTTAGACTTTGTCCGTTTCATCAAAGTTAGGAGAGCGAGTTCCTCTCGAAAGGACTCAAGTATCTTGCTATTATTAGTTGTTTTCTTCTCCAAATTCCAATAAAAATCCCAACTTTTCCCCATTTCTATTCTTTTTCTCGCTGATTTTCCATTGATACGATCCAAATCGTATCAAATTGGTATCAGAGCAATAGATCCAATGGCGGAAGGCACCCGATTCAAGACGGAGATGGAGGCGCTGCGAAAAGAGATCCGGGAAGAGGTTAGTAAAAAGGTGGGGGCTTTGGAGGTCACGGTCGAGATGCTTTCAAACTCCCAAAAGGAGATGGAGGTACGCTTGATGAAGAAGCACGAGGAGTCGGACGCCACTCAAGTTCAGATCTTGAAAATTCTTCAAAAACTTGAAGGGAAAGGGAAGCAAGTGGAGATCGGAGGGGAAGAATCCGCGGCGGAGAATCATCTTACTAAGGTGGGGGATCCAAAGTTGATGGCGAATACATCCGGGGCACCTCCGGGGACCAAAATCACGAAGGAGAGGGAAGATCTAGGGTTCCGGGAGGAGTCGTGGGTGGAGGACGTGCAACGAGAGCGGCGGCGGCGCGAAGGAGACCCCCTAGGGTTTCTTGCGGAGGCAAGGGGACGCGGCGGACAAGACGGAGGCTTTCCGGAAGATGGGGAGAGCGGCGGCTGGGGGGAAACCCTAATCCCCCCCGCGCGGCCCGCTAGGACCCCGCGAGGGCTCGGGGGGCCTCACGGCCCACCCCCGAGCCCGCGCGGGGGCCCAGGACAGCTGGGCGGGCCCGCGCGAAGCCCAGGAGGGGTCGCGCGGCCCGCCTGGGCCACGGCTGGGCCTCGCCGAGCCCCAGGGAGGCCACGCGGCTTTCCCTGGGGCCGGTTGGGCCCCGGCGAGTGATATTGGGGCCCGGGGGGCCCAGTAAACCCCCCGGGTCAGTTTTTCGGCCCCCCGAGCACCGATCAGGGCCCCGCAAGAGGCTATCGCGGGATTTTTGGAGCTACAGAGGAGGAGCGTCAGAGGTGGCCCATGGAGGAATATGCAGAAAATTTTGGGGGCCCGCGAGGGTTCCCCGAGGAGACATACGGCAGGGGCAGGACCGAGTACGGAGGCCACTGAGCTCAGGGAGGAGGACACCCGACCATGCACCCAGACAGGAGGATGGAGAAATTGAAGATGCCCATTTTTGAGGGGGCCGACCCCGACGGGTGGATAGTGCGGGCGGAGCGGTATTTTCAGGTGATGCGGATCTCAGAACGGGAAGTATTGGAGAACATCATCTGCTATCTGGAGGGACAGGCGCTGAGTTGGTACCGCTGGAGGATGTCCCGAGCCCCTTTTCGGACGTGGGAGGAGTTGTCCGCGTTCCTCCTTGACCGCTTCCAGGCCAAACCGGGGGCGAATTTCTACGAGCAGTTGCTGGGACTACGGCAGGAGGGAACGGTGTTGGACTTCCTGGGGAAGTTCGAGGTGCTGGCCGGCAGGGTGAAGGGGGTATCGGAAGACGTATTCTTGGGGGCATTTATGCGAGGGCTGAAGCCCTCGATACGAGCCGAGCTGTGGATGCAGAGTCCCAGGGACCTGGAGCATGTGATCCGGCTGGCATTGCGGGCAGAGGAGAAGCAGGCGGAGGAGCGAAGGATCAGAGGGACTTGGGGGGCACCGCAGCAGAGGGTCCCACCGACATCAGCCGCCGTCCCGAGACTACCACCGGCCGCTTCGGCCGGAGCGGGGGAGAAGACCGGAGCAGCGCGTCCTGCGGGACAAGGGCGGAGGATGACCGAGGCTGAGGTGCGGGACAGGAGGGCCAGGGGGTTGTGCTTCCGTTGCGACGAGAAGTTCACCCCGGGCCATCGGTGTGCGAGCCGGTTGCTGCAGATCACTATCGAGCCGGACGAGGAGGAGTACATCGACCCAGAGGAGGCCGAGGAGGAGGTCGTCCCCGTAGAGCAGCCGGTGGAGCTGGAGCAGGCGCAGGTGTCCCTCAACTCCGTGATGGGGTTCACACAGAACTCCACCATGAAGTTGGTGGGACAGGTCGGAGAGACAGCAGTGACGGTTTTGATTGATAGTGGGGCCACCCACAATTTTGTGTCCCTGCGAGTGGTGGAGCTGCTGGGGTTGCAGATGTCCGGTGGGAGATTCACCGTACAGTTGGGGGATGGACGGTGCGAGGAGAGTACGGGGCTATGCCGAGGCCTCTGCTTAGTCATTCAGGGGGTGCAGATCGTTCAGGATTTTTTACCGTTCGAGTTGGGGAAGGTCGACTTCATCTTGGGAGTCCAGTGGTTGAAGACATTGGGGACCACGATGACCAACTGGAAACGGTTGAGGATGGAGTTCAAGGATGGCGAGCGGACGGTGGTGCTTCAGGGAGACCCGAGTTTGTGCTATGCCATGGTAGCTTTCAGTGCCATGACTCGGGCTATTCGACGGGCAGGGCAGGGGTACTTGGTGGAGTTTCAGGGGATGACCACAGAGGCGGAGCCCGAACCCGAGGAGGAGCCACCAGAGGTGCAGTCGGTGTTGGAGCAGTTCGCAGAGGTGTTTGAGATGCCACAGGGGTTACCTCCACCCCGGGACCACGAGCATGCGATCGTACTGAGGGATGGCGCACCCCCCGTCAGTGTTCGGCCTTACCGGTATCCCCACGTGCAGAAGGACGAGATCGAGCGGCAGGTCAGAGAGATGTTGCTAGCAGGAGTGATCCAGCCCAGCGTCAGCCCCTTCTCGAGCCCAGTGTTGTTAGTGAAGAAGAAGGACGGGAGCTGGCGTTTTTGTGTGGATTACCGAGCCCTGAATAAGGAAACTGTGCCCGACAAGTTTCCTATTCCGGTGATAGATGAGTTGCTCGACGAGCTGCATGGGGCGAGGGTGTTTTCGAAGGTGGATCTAAAGTCTGGGTATCATCAGATCCGGATGCGAGCAGAGGACATCCCGAAGACGGCGTTCCGTACACACGAGGGCCACTACGAGTTCTTGGTGATGCCGTTTGGATTGACAAACGCCCCGTCTACGTTTCAGGATTTGATGAACAAGGTGTTCCGCCCTTACCTACGGCGGTTCATCCTTGTGTTCTTTGACGACATCTTGGTCTATAGCCGCACATTGGAGGAGCACACGGGGCATCTGGAGGTGGTTTTCAGGGAGTTGCAGGGGCACCAGTTATTCGCCAACCGGAAGAAGTGCTCGTTCGGGAGGAGTCAGATCGAGTACTTGGGGCACATTGTCTCAGGCGACGGGGTAGCAGCAGACCGGGCGAAGATTGTGGCGATGTTAGAGTGGCCTCTACCACAGACACTGCGGGCATTGCGGGGTTTCTTGGGATTGACGGGGTATTACCGCAAGTTTGTGAAGGGATACATCACCATTGCCTGGCCACTGACGGAGCAGCTGAAGAAGGACAGTTTTCGGTGGGGGGAAGAGGCGACTAAGGCTTTCGAAGCCTTGAAGACGGCGATGTCGACGGCGCCGGTCCTTGCTCTACCAGATTTTAGCCAGCCATTCGTAGTGGAGACGGATGCTTCGGGATATGGTCTTGGGGCGGTGCTGATGCAGGAGGGGCGGCCGGTGGCGTACTTCAGCCAGGTGTTGACCACGAGGGAGAGGCTGAAGTCAGTGTATGAGAGGGAGTTAATGGCTATAGTCTTCTCCATTCAGAAATGGCGACCATATCTGCTGGGACGAACTTTTGTGGTGCGGACAGATCAGCGGGCATTGAAGTATCTGTTAGAGCAGAGGTTGGTGGCAGAGGAGCACCAAAAGTTACTGTCGAAGCTGGTGGGATTTCGGTTCGACATTGAGTACCGACCGGGGCTGGAAAATAAGGCGGCGGATGCATTGTCTCGGCGGGATGAGGGGAGCCAGCTGCAGGCGATGTCAATACCCGAGTGGAGAGGATTGGACCAGTTGACACAGGAGGCGGAGGCAGACCCAGAGCTGCAGCAGATCAGGGAGAGCTTACAGGGGGGAGGTGACGGGGTGCCAGGCTACACGCTAGAGGGGGGGAGGTTACTCTACCAGGGGAGGTTGGTGATTCCGCGGGGGTCTGCATCGATTCCGACTCTTTTTCAGGAGTTCCATGGGTCGGCAATCGGAGGGCACTCGGGCGTGCAGCAGACGTATATGCGGATGGCTCGGGAAGTATACTGGACGGGAATGCGGAAGGACATCGCGCGATTGGTGGCTGCTTGTGACGTCTGCCAACGTCACAAGTACATGGCGATGGCCCCGGCAGGACTGCTACAGCCGTTGGCATTGCCCGAGCAGGTGTGGGAGGAGGTGTCCATGGACTTCATAGACGGTTTGCCGCGTTCGGAGGGGTTTACCGTGATCTTGGTGGTGGTTGACCGGCTGAGCAAGTATGCTCACTTCATTCCCTTGAAGCATCCCTACACAGCGGTCTCGGTGGCGGGGGTTTTCGTGCGGGAGGTGGTGCGGCTGCACGGGTTTCCGAAGTCTATAGTGTCCGACCGGGACAAGGTTTTCACCAGTCACTTCTGGGAGGAGTTGTTTCGAGTTCAGGGGACAGTGCTGAAGCGGAGCACCGCCTACCATCCGCAGACGGACGGTCAGACCGAGGTGGTCAACAGGAGTGTCGAGACCTACCTCAGATGTTTTGTTTCGGAGACACCCCGACAATGGGCCAGATGGTTGGCGTGGGCGGAGTATTGGTACAATACCTCCTTCCACTCGGCGGCAGGGACGACACCTTTCCGGATATTGTACGGACGAGACCCTCCTTCTTTGGTTTACTATGGGCACCGAGCGACACCGGTGTCACAGGTGGAGGAGCAGATGGAGGAGAGGGATAGGATGCTGGAGGAGCTGCGGAGGCACCTGACACGAGCACAGCAGGTGATGAAGGCCAAGGCAGACGGACATCGGCGAGATGTGACTTTTCAGGTAGGGGACAGGGTCTACCTGAAGCTTCGACCTTACAGGCAGCGGTCTTTGGCCCACAGGAGGAACGAGAAGCTTGCGGCCCGTTACTATGGGCCTTTTGAGGTGGAGACTCGGATTGGAGAGGTGGCTTACAGGTTGAAGCTGCCGCCAGGGACAGCGATACATCCGGTGTTTCATGTTTCCCAGTTGCGACGGGCGATTGGCGAGCATGCTACTTCCTCCACACTTCCTCCTACGCTCACAGATGATATGGAAGTGATGCTCGAGCCAGTTGATGTCCGGGCGGTGCGGAGAGGTCCGGGGCGGCGTCGGGAGGTCCTCATCTACTGGCAGGGGCTACCAGAGTGCGATGCAACATGGGAGCAGTATGAGGCGATACAGGAGCAGTACCCTGATTTCCACCTTGAGGACAAGGTGGCTCTTTTAGGGGCGGGTATTGATGCGGACGCACCCTACGAGGCGGGCACGGGTCCAAGCGGGTCCGAAGGCGGATGGGTCACTTACTATCGGAGGCGTCGAAGGGCGGATTAGTCTTTTTCTTATGATATTTTATTCCTAGGTTTTCTCTATTTATATCTAGGGTTAGCCGTCATGAGGGTTATGCTTATTGTGTGAGAAACATCGTAAGTATCTTTTGTGAGGGTTTTAGACTTTGTCCGTTTCATCAAAGTTAGGAGAGCGAGTTCCTCTCGAAAGGACTCAAGTATCTTGCTATTATTAGTTGTTTTCTTCTCCAAATTCCAATAAAAATCCCAACTTTTCCCCATTTCTATTCTTTTTCTCGCTGATTTTCCATTGATACGATCCAAATCGTATCAGTATCATATGATATATGGGGTTACACATTATATATGCCTCCAAAATTGCAGGGGATCAGAATCGTTTATTTTGATCAACATATTCTAAAATTTCAAAACACCAAATATCATGTGAACCCAATATATTTTGCCCATTTATTCACCCGTCACAAATTTAATAGTTTTGCATTAATAGAACTTTTACGACATGTGAATAAACTAATAAAATCTTTTAGGTTCACCCGATATTCTATATTTTGGGGTTTTAGAATACGAATATCAAAACGAACAGTTCCAATCATTAAAAAATAACGGTGGATGAAGTTTTAAAGGACATATATGAGACTTAACCACATATGTCATATGATACTTAATATTCACACACACACAGATGAATAATGGGTATCATATGACATATGAGATCTCTCTCATATAAGATAACATGACATTTTTTTAAACAGATAGTACAAAAAGGCCAATTTGTGTATATTTTTTGTCCCACAACCTTTTGTGGTGAAGAATGTGACACTCCATCATAAATGAGAAATCTCTCACATATGTCATGTGATACCCATTATGTATGTATGTAGAATAATATGTATTACATGAAGTTTTTTTTTTTTTTGGGGAGGGGTGGGGTGTGATCGGTGAGAAATTTAACATCAATGAATTTATTGGCGTGCCTTGTTGTCGGTATAGGTTCAAGGAAGGATTAATAAGAATTTTACTCACCTTGTAATCTCTGCTCGCTTTTTAGCTTCTTCAGCCATCTGATTAATATCACTAAAACTACCTCTATCCGTAAAAATCAGCGGTTCTACAGTTTGCAGACCATGCAGTGTCCTCTGCTCGCGGGCCCATGCAGCTTCCCGAGCTTCGCGACCAAAATCTCTCTCACTTGTAAAAGCCATCTGGCGAAGATAATTAAACCGTCATGTGAAGAGGGGAAATTCAAGATTAGTATCATAAACTGGCATGCTATGGAGACATCGAAAAGCCCTCTAGAAAGTAGGCATATGTGAAACAAACATGGCAATATGTAAATAAAAGAGTCACCCACCCTTCTATCCAAGACCAGATTCCATGCTCTCCCACTAAGAGCATACCGTACCGTGAGCTTAATTGGATCAAGCAACAGGTATATAACAATGTTGTACACCCAAACAACTAATGTCCAAGCCCAACCAATACCTCTGATTCCAGCAAATCTAATATTCGGTATTGCAGCTAACACAGTAGCCATCTGTCATGCAAGAATTGCAGAAAATAAAAAACGAATTAATGGCTTTATTTAAAAATAAATCTACATTTCCTTGAGTACATCTCTATCAAGTATCAACTGCTGTATGAAAATGATTAGAAGATGCAATAAAAGAACCAAAAAAGATGTTGGTAGCAAACTATATCACAATTAATAGTCAGCTCCTACATGATAAATGACAATGAAACATGGTATATTTTGCAGGAAAAAGTTTAGTAAGGTGGAAAGACATGGAATGCATCTAAGAAGAAAGACAACCTGAAAAGTTCCTGCTATTTTATTGATGGAATCAGAAATCAGCTGTGTTATTGGTTATGCCCTAGGCCAAATATTTGGACCTTTGTGTTATGTCATTTTTTCATTTATAAAATGGTTCTCTTAATATTCTTATTATATTCTTATTATATTGCTTGCATGTTTCATTATGATAATGTTTGAATTGATGTTTAATGTTATTCTAAATATCCCTAGTCATTCATCATGATGAAGGTAAACGATAAATTAAGACTAGTATGAGTTTGGTTGCTAATTATGAGATAATTATATGTATGGCGATACAGATCAAACTTGTAGTTACTTGTTGGAGAAAAATGTATTGGATATACTCGATATGAGATCATTGCTTGGATCACTATCATAAATGATCTCATAATAGTTATGTCATAGAATCCTTAGACCTGAATACATCACAGTTTCCTACATAAGGAACATTATGTTTTGACATAACCAAACATTATCTTTATACAGATAATCATAAAGGTTATGATTGAACATGATGAGAATTATGTAGGGAAAAGTGAATAAACAAGACGGAATTTGTCCTTCTCTTATGGGAGAGATATATAATGGGCCCCTCAATAAGTAGGACTGAGAAATGCATGTTTGTGCTCAAATGAATGTCATTTGATTTTATCAGTCTATATAGTAATCGAGAAATTAAATGTTTGAACAATATAAGTATGACAATGTCCATGACTTATGTTCAAATCAGATATCGTGAGACAAAAGAATTATGACAAGTTCTATTAGTTAGGTTAATATCGGACTAACGATATTCATATTAATTGAGTAGTCATAATGTCTTGCGAGAAATCAATTATGACTTGTGGGCTTTTAATGAGATTAGGCCCACTGCCAATACGATATGAGCCTATTGGGTCGCACACAAAAAGCGTAATGGATAGGATCGGGTTCTAAACGAGATTTTGAGTCTGATTTGAAATTCAAAATAAGGATATATCTTAACTATCAAATATTGTAGTTTGATAAGATATTATCCCTAAGATATCTCTACGTAACTAAAACACGTTAAAGAATAAACAGATAAGATATTATCCCTAAAATATCTCAGCGTAATCGAAACGCGTTAAAGGGTTAACGTGAGACTCTATATATGATATAGAGAGGATTTTCAGTTGGTCACACATTCAATATATCTCTCCTGTTTTTTAAGAAGAGCGAAGAGCAATAGAGAAACCCTAGTTGCAGAGAAGGAGCTAGCACCATTGCTATTCTCGATCGTGACGTTCGCGTGTGAATACTGATAGAGGGTGGTCGTTCGCTGAGCAGCACCTACAGTCTGATACATTCGAATCGTCAACAAAGGTTAGTAATCTCATCGAATCAATTTGAAATGCATGGATCTTGATAGGTTTCTATTTTTTGCTGTGTATAAACTTGCTATGCATGATAGAAACCTTAACAAGCTGTACCATAAAATATGGGAAGCTATTGAAGGAAAAAGCATTCTGATGAAAGAAATACAATATGAACCCAAATTAATGATATATTATAGGTTTCAAATTAATGTCTTCAAAGATTTATGAACTCGGAAAAGCAACTCTAAGTTTTCAAACTTAGTTACATAGATTCGAACTTATATTAATGCAACCTTCAATATGTTGGATAATAACATAGTCTCACACCAATCTGATAATTACGATTCTGAAATGGATAGTCATCCTACGTAGCTAGCATCATCGATGTAAATTTGATTTGATCACAGAGTACAATTAATCACAATCAAAATAAAAATCAAGTTTTTTTGAGTCTCACAAAAAAATGGACACGTCACGATAAACAAAGGAGAAAATTAAATGTATATGGGATATACATTGGTCAAAAATCACATGAGATAATGATAGTTATGACGTTAGATAGGAACTCATCACAAAGAGTTGTTATGTGAGTGAAAGTGTTCATAAAGGGTTACAGACCCTTGTTTCAAAAAGAAGATTAAACAAATCATCTTTAAGATAAAACCCAAAGAACAATAGAACACAAAGTGCGTTGATTTTGAGGTTCTAGGTCAAGTCTAGTTAGGTTCAAGTCTAAAATTTGGATAATTATTTTAAATCTAACTTTATCTTGATTCAAATTTAATTTAAAAAAGGAGTTATCTTTATATGATAAAATAACAGACTTGAAAGGAATACTAAACACTATATAATGGACCATACTCTTCCTCTCAAAAAGAATCAAAAATTTCAGAGTAAAATAACCTAAAAACTTTGACTTTAATGTAGAATTTAACTCTCTAAGTAAAAAAGATCTTCTTACCGTTTTCTCAAATGCTAGCAACATTTGAGACGAGATTAGATTCCACTGGTGAGCTTATGGAGCGTGGTGGTTTCATCATCAATATAAAACATCTTTTACACTGGTTGGTGAGAAGATCGAGTGTCTTAACCGAGTTTTGGTGAGAAGATATCGCTTAAAAAATCCACGCAAGATAAGATTTATATTTTAGTATTAATTTATATTTTCGGTAGATCTTAGGTAAATATGTTAGGAAAATTTTTTTTGAATTTTATTGGTTCAGTTTATCCTCATTGGATTAGGATTCTAAGCCATGTAGACTTATACTATCATCCTAGTCAATATGTTAAGGACTTAGACAGACAAATAAATTTTTATTTCTACAACAAAATTGGGAAACTCTACATAAAAAATTCATATCTAAAATTTTGTCCATATCTATAATATATCCTTTTCTAGATCACTACCAGCAACTAGCAACTGAACTTGTCAATCTATAAAATGATTTGGGTTTTAATGTTTTGAAATTATATTGAACTTTTGTCCTTTATAAGTAACAACAATCCACAAATATATGAGTACTTATCATCCTTATTATATATATATATACACACACACACACACACTAGTCATGACTCATGCCCGCAGGTACGGCTCATTTAAGATCTTTCCCCGCAGAATCTTTGTTCCGCAAAAAATTATTTTCAATTAAAATTTAAAAGAACAAATTAGCGTAAAAATATTTAGCGGCGGGCGCCTTCGGCGCGGAACAACAAATTTGACACGGACGCCATCGACGCGAAACAACAAATTAGCGTAAAAATGGCGGAGGCGCCTTCGGCACAGAACAACAAATTAGCGTAAAAATATTTCAGAATTTTACATCTAATGAAAGGGAGATTGCGGAGACTTTTTATATGCACTTGTTTGTAACCGAAATTTTGTCTGAAGTAGACAAATTGGGCAGTGATTTGGGGATTAAATTTGTTTTTGACTGCAATGATTGGTGCCAACTACTGTTATGAGGAAAATTTTGATGATATTGTAATCGCTGTGGAAATCTTTGTGCATTAAATTCTCACCATTAAAATTTTGAACTTTGAGGCGTTTTGAAAATTTGAATTTTGAAAAACCCCTCAAACTTTTTTGATGCTTAAAGCTCACTAAACTTTTGTTTTTTCAAAAAAGTCCTTCACAGCACCTAACGATGTTAGGCATTAAAAAATATAAAAATAATATTAACCAAGTCAAAATATTGAACAATTTTTTAAAAATATTCAACATCGAAAGGAAATGTAGTTCATGAAGAAAAAAATTTAAAGGTATTTTGTTAAAAATTAATCCAACACCGTTAGCCATCATTAGGAACTTTCTTGAAAAAACAAAAGTTCAATGGGTGTTGAGCACAAAAGAAAGTTTATGGGTGTTTTTTCAAAGCAGCTCAAACTTCATAATGGTTTCTTGGAATTTAGCCTTCCAAATTTTATCAATCAGTCCAAAGCTCAAGACCACGTGTTACAATTTTGTATTGATCACATAATTAGTTTGACTTTCCAGGTGTCAATATAGAAGTTGAGGCAGTTTTACATGGCAATTATCAGATTGTTAGAATGAGTGGCTTAGAAACTTAAAATTAGATTGACATTATAACAATAAAATACATAAATTTGGCAATGTTTCACTTTTTCGTTGAATTTTTTTTTTTTTTGGAGATTACAGCAGACACCACTCACACATGTACCCAATGCTATACGCCCACCCCCGGAATTGAACCCTTGACCTCCTCAAAGAGAAGGAAGGACCTTGCCATATGAGTAAGGTGCCTTGGCCTTTCTGTTGAATAATTAATAAACATTTAGTCAAGTCTCGGTTGAAGCTAATTCCTAAAGAGATATGGTATTTGAATTATTAATCTAACTCGAATTACTAAAGGGGTTTAAATTGAGTATTAATTTAGATGTTACATTTAAAAATTATTGATCGTGCATAGCGAAATCTAATAATATTAAAGGATCTTTGGTGTTAACATTCTTGAACCGATATAATAAATCAATTGAAACCTAAGTTATGCATTAAAACCAACAAAATAAAAAGGATTCATCAAGATCAAGAGGTACTGACGTCATGTGCAATTGCAATAGTCCCAACATTGCAAAATTAAATATATAACTAAAGGACAGAAATGGAAAATTGCATCTCTACCTCACAGTTTAAGTTTTTAGTTAGATTGGATCTTGCACCATATTATGTCTTATCGAGTAGTCTCCTCCAAAGGGTCCGATTTCCCCTAGACAATTGGTATTGGAGTATGGTTGTAGTCAAATGGGGTTGAGGGATTGTTGCCAATCCTAATGGTGTTTGTGTTGGGCTGCATAAGACACTGTTGTACCTGTTACTTTTTTCTTTGTTCTCTTGTACTTTTTTTCTTTTTTATTTTGGGAGGTTGTTTAGTGAGCAAGCAATGCGCTTCTATATGAAGAAAGATGGGGAGATGGCGGTGTGATTTTACACTCATATGCAGGAAAACATGGTGTACTTGCAATTATTTCAGAATTCATTTGATAATTGAAGAAGGTTTACATATTATTTGCCAGTGAAAATGTCAAACACAAAAGCTAACATTAATTATTAGAGTAAATTGCACTAACACCCCCCCCCCCCTCTCTCTCATGCTTGCGTCACACCCTAGCTGTTCGGCACTCTCTCTACTCTCTCCTCCCCACTATTTCTCATGCAAGATTGCTATTGCTTGCAATAAGCTTAAGTGAGAGGCCGGTGGTCAAATTAAGAGAGTAGCGAGAGATGCAGAGGAGACCGTGTGGGAGAGAGTAGCATCAACTAAAAAGAGGAAGGGTGGGCTAAACGGGGTAAAAATTCAGTTTTTAACGGATTTTAGCACTTACCGTTAACTTGAGAAGTATCTTTGCTAATATCAAAGATCAGGGGTAATTAGTGTAGTTAGTGACACACTGCAATATTACATGAGGTGTTTAGTGCAATTTCCCCTCATTTTTAACGATGTCGGTCAATAAAATAAAGACAATGTATTGACTTTTTTTATGTTTTGAGGGATGCCAGCAGATGGTCAAGAACGCTTGAGGGTGTAGCTGTTCACTGGTTCTTCTTAATGCATTTGTTAGCAGCCAATCTAGTTTTTTAACATAAACCGTTCGCTATGAAGAGAAACTTACCAGTTGAGCTATGACAAATGCAGCAAGAAGAAGAAAACCAGGCCTCTCAAAGTAAGAGAAACCTCTGGAGCGAGTCACGAAAATCAATGCCTGACTAATTGTGCTCACTTGAAGGTATACGGCAGAAGCCAACATTTCTGTGTTATCGAAGTGAATGTCATCGATTGATAGATCTAACTTGTGTTTGTTGAATGTGTTGAGCTTAAAAAATGGCTGCAGAAAACAAGATGCATCACAATAAATGTGGGAGAAGTAAGATGCATTTTCAAAATCATAAATGCTATGTACACATTGAAGCATTAAGTCTATTCATATTAATTCTTATCTGACAGATTTAGTCTCTTTTTGAAGTTCCTCACCTTGGAAGCATGCTGCCAAAAAACAAGAAAATAATAGATTAGGCATCACTTCTCAAATGTATATGGGAGGAAAAATTGCATATTGAAATTACTAGCATCAGCAGACTCAATATGCAGTTACAAGTACATAGTATCTTTAGGGTTAGCTACACCAATTCATTTTCTCCATTCTTCTTTGCTAAGGGGCGTCTCCTCTATTATATCAATTCATGTCCGTTTTAAGTCTACTCATAGTCCTTAGAACTCGATCTATAGCAATTGATTTCTCACAGTTACACTTACAGAACTCCATCAACAGCAATATATTTTTCACAGTACACATGCAGGTCTCCATTGCACATGCCTGATTCTCCTTCATAAAGCTACACCACTGATTTCTTACAGATGTGCTAGAATAAGGTCATCCTCAAATAAAAAACACAAGCACCAGTCAGAGTTATAAAACCATCTACTCAGTGGCCTGCTCTAATTAGGCCATGACACTTCAACAAGGCACTGGGTTCTATTATGGAACCAATGTGCCTTGTCGTCCCAAGATTACCACAAGTATGCTGCAGAATACTTTTGGTTGATTGCATGGAAAGCCCAAGTGAACCCCAATTTTTTGGGATGAAGGCGATGATGATGATGATGATGCATGGAAAGCCCGTATGTCAGACCCTTAGATGTATCTGCTATTACTGTAAAGAACAATATATATGAATAATACATGAAATGGATCATCTAATTACCACAAAAAACTCAGTCTCGTAAGATGCATAGTAGAATATAACAGTGGTGATAGCCAAGTAAGTGCCAAGGACAACTCCAGTCGCAAAAATTTCAGAGAGTTTCCAAGAATCAGGAAGTGGAGATGGCCTGACCCTGTCTTTTGAGATGGTCATGATGGTACCTGAAACATAATAGTTGCATTAAAACAAAATCAAAGAGAACATAAGGATAAAGGCCAGAAACAGGAAGATAGGAAAAGAACTCGGCTGTGTCAAGGGAATTCAAGTTAGAGATCTAACCATCATTAAGAATCGCGATCACAAGAACCATAAAGGGAGGAAAATTAAACTCCCAGAAAACATTCAGCAACATAAATCCAAGCTGTTACAGAGAACATGTTAGAAAGATATGTTCAGTTGATAGGTGCGCACATGAAATATTGTTAAGACTTTAATAAAGGCCCCATTTAAGACATTAGATCCCACACATTGCATTCTGCTTAATACCCATTACCGATGTTCCCAACTTCTGTGAAAGCTAGCATGCCTCGGCATGTGCTTTTGGACTTAGATATGCCCATTAACCATTTGTCAGATTAACATGGTATGAAATCAACAGACCAATAGGGGATGTTGTTAAAACCAAAAAGGCTAGAAAACACTAGTAATTTGAGAAAGAAATGTTGCAACTTACCACAATACGTATAGTTATGGAAACTGCATATATCTGCAAGTAATAAAAGAATAGAATTAGTTAACATCAAATACTAATCATTTGCAAAACCTTAAGTTGTGCCTTAAAAAGGTTTTCTATAAAAAATAAAGACATGTGGTCTATACAAATAAAGACTTATGTGGACTTATTTTCCAACAATGTGCTCATGACAACATAGAAAATTGATAAACCGGTTGCAAAAATAATTCTGAATCAACGCAAAATTAGACAAGGGATATAGTGACATCTCCTAATCAAAATAAAAAAGGACCCCAAAACAATAAGTGGTTGAATCCGGTAACACCAATTAGAGAACAGAAAAGAGCTGGTCATGGTTTGACCACCCTTTATATAGCTGAGGGCAAAGTACTAGGCTTCTCTCGGTGAGACAAAAAACATCTACCATTTCATACATAGTACATATAAACTCTACTATTTTTTAATTTGTATTGATTTTTACATATATTTATTCAATCTACGCAGTCTTTCATACGCAACTTTCAAATGTCTGCCTAAGTGACGTGCAGTAGCGCATTCGTGATACAGAACATAACCAAGATGTATAAATAAACAAACAAATACCCAATACATAACCATGTAAATTAACCAATTTAGCAGAATATACTGTATATTCAATGGTAAACTTTTTCAGCATATATTTAAAATAAGTAGGGACAAAAAGAAACTATCATGTGAATGTGTTTCTCCTTTTATTTCGAGTGATTCTGAAGTAAGACAAAAAAACAGCAAAAACTTATGTCTCTTAAACTTTCCATCGAGAGTACAGCCAACATTTAAAAATAATATCTGCATGAAAAGTTGTCATTAAATTATGCTCCGTTTTTCCTAGGACAGTTTGAAAAGAATAAAATTCAACTGTTTTGGGGTCTTTGAAATTAAAGTACATGGATCAATCAGTGTCAATCTATGGGACCATATGCATTTTTCCAAATAAGTTCCTAGGTGAACAGATTAGAAAGGAATTAGAAAATAAAGAAGAATAAGTAAAGCAGGAAATGAGAGAAATGTCCATGTTAAATGTTCTAGCGCCAGTTTTTAGCTCTTCAAGCTACATCTCAATTGTCATTCAATAAAACAGATTTTTCAAAAAAAATGTTACAAAAATGCAATAAATAGTTAAGAAACGAAAAAGGCAATCACCACCACAATGGAAGTTCAACAGCACACATGTAGAAAATAAGAAATGTTGGAAAGAAAAAATGCCTAAAATGTCAAATTACCGTATAGTTTTTCATTCTCTGAAAAATAGCACGGCTTGTTAAAACTGCACTGATAATCACACTCAATCCAGGCTCTGTGAGGACTATGTCAGAAGCACTTCTTGCAGCATCAGTTGCATCAGCAACTGCAATCCCTATATCTGCCTTCTTTAAAGCAGGTGCATCATTGACTCCATCACCAGTCATCCCACATATATGCTTTCTAGCTTGAAGTCTCTGCACAATTTCATACTTGTGCTCTGTACAAAGAATATAATCAGAATACCACAGTAATAGCATATAAAGACATAGCAATCTGCATATAGTTTACCTGGGAAAACCCCAGCAAACCCATCTGCTTTCTCAATTAATTCATCAACCGGTAGAGCTGTAAATTCCCGAGTCCTGGCCTCACCCAGTAAAGAAGAAGACGGATACATATTTGTGCCCATCCCCAGCCTCCGTCCAGTTTCCTTGGCAATTGCCAACTGATCGCCTGAAGATGTTCCAGATCATAACAGAACAGTCAAAGTCAACAAATTTGTGCTGCTGCAAGGAACGCTATATTTGGACAGATTAACTTCACGTGGACAAGATAAAGAAAACAAAGAAATTGATTCAGAGGATATATTGTCTCTGCTTGTAACTCTGCCACTTACAAAGACATTGACTGTTTGCATGTGGATGTGCGTGTGTGATTGCACCTCTATGAAGTGTAGAGAGCACACATGGGCGCACAGACACGCACACAAATGCGTGCATGCGTGCATGCATCTGTGTAGTATCTTCCTAATAATTTATGTCACTGTGAAGTTGCTTCTCCCTTTGACGAATGAATAACTCGAACAGTTTAAAAATCTATCATAGCTTAACTACCAAATTTTATTCCCATTGCAAACCTTTGAAATTAAAGTAGACAGAAAAGTTGGGTGTGAAATCTATGGGAGCATTCATATATTATGATGGGCATCGACCTTTGTGTGATGTATGCATGCATGTAAATATATGATGTTTCCATGATTTTAGGGTTGTATGCAAATGTTAAGATGGAGATCAAAATAATTTCTGCTGAAGGGATACTATCGGTTTCCATAACTTTAGGTTTATCAGTTGATACCCCATGACACCATTAGCTCTACTTAGAAGCATAGAGAGGCAAACAGACAGACCGACCGATGCTTGGATGTCTATCTAAAACTTCGCAGAATAAACCTGATATTTGACTGCAAAAAATGGCTATTTGCACCAATCAAACATGCTATTTTGCACTAAAATAGAAGGGCTAAGTATCAGTATGTACCAACTTAGCCAATGTAGAAAATTCAAGCTGGCCATGTAAAGAGGTTTCTAAATTTTTCCTTTTGTACTAGAAAATTTTTCTTAACATTTGCCAGGATATGTCCGATGCCTTCCCAAACAAAGATAATTTTCTAACATATCCGGAAGATGGTTTATTAATATTCTCATTTTTTAAATAAAATAAGCATTCGACCAGTTAGTTTGTGATGCACGACGAACGAGGAAATTAAGCTATTTTATTATGAAGCAATGGAAGGTTATGCCTTTACCAAAGATTCGGCAAGAAAAATCGTTTTTATGCTCATTTATTATATGCTAATAAGTGGTACATAGTGTGCATGTAGGCTCATTGAGCTTTAGAGATCTTTTTATTATTTTTCTTAATTTGATTTAATTGCATGTGTGGTGCCGTAGCTTACGACTTCAGATAAAAATTTACTCAAAAATTATTAATCCGTTGATGATAAAATGAATTAAGTTCTTAAGATAAACCTTGGATGGTTCGTTAGGAACCTTAAATTTTCTAGAAATCTCATTGCATATGAGTTGTTCATGAGTACGGGTATTGATGTGGACCGGATGTAGATTGATGATGAAATTAGGGTTTCGAATTAGAATTTGAGAAAAAGGTAATATTTTTATTGGATTTTAGGAGAAATAACAAGATATGTGTTCTCAATTCGAGAGGATACAGCTTTACTAGCTTTAGATTCGAGAGAAAAGCCTAACTCCCCAAGATCTAGTGTTCTATCAAACTCCTAGCGAATTTCCTTCACAAAATTCCACATGAAAATCTGTAACCCTGGCCGTCATCTATTTATAATGGCTGATTTGTTCCAAAATTACAGAAATTACGAAAATACGCTTCTAGCCCAAAATTAGAAAATTGTCTCTGATTTGCGATCACATCATTACTCCACCCCAAAGAACCACCTTGTCCTCAAGATGGTACATGAAGTCCGTGAACCATACTACAAACGAGGGAGCTCGTCCTCTCATGGGTCAAAGCCCAAAATGCATGGTTTGCAAGAGTCGTCACCTCCCTATGGGCATCATGTAGTCCAGCTGTAGCCTAACGGGCCTCCTCTGCTGTCGTCGGGTCACCCAATGTCTCGACCGCCATCAATGAAGCCCGGATAGATGCCATAGTGATCGCTCAGCTTGGCTGAAGGTTTTATGCATCCAAGACACTGACGCTAATGCTCAGGAGGTCTTCCGTCTAAAGACCATGGGGCCATGAGGCCCAAAACACTGACGCTAATGCTCGGGAGGCCTTCTGTCTAAAGACCATGGGGCCATGAGGCCCCTTAAAAGTGTCGTCTGGCCTTGGGGGCCCTTAAAAGTGTCACCTGGACTTGGGGGCCCGCTCGAGACCCTCCAGGGCCTAGGCGGCCCGCCCAAAGCTCGACAGAGCCTGGGCGGCCCATCCAGGGCTGGCCGCAGCATGGGCATCCCATCCATGGTCGTCCCATGCTTTTCTCGTCTGGAATATGTTCCCTCCTTGGACCTTGGTGAGGGTTCCCGACTTCCATGCGCATATCTTCGCCGTCCGGGATGCAAACCCTCATCAAAGTTGATAACTTTTCATACTTTCTAGTTTAAAAGAAGCGTCTTTTGCCCCAGATCTGCGCCGGTATCGTCATTGATGAATAGATCTAAAGCCAGATCACCCTATTGATGGATCTCCTCCTCAAAAGGGATTTATTTTTTCCTTGTCTTTGTCAAAGGCAACACTTTTGGCCCCAGATCTGCGCCGTTGACTTCGTCTTTGACTTGATAGTTTCATCTGGCAACGGGCACCTCCACTCCTCCAACATTTGCTCCAATATAGATTTCAGCCTCTCCAATATCACGTGCAATCATTCCTCTCAAGCATCCATTTTTTCATCGTCACCATCATGATCTACCCTCTGACCGGATGTCGATTGATGATGAAATTAGGATTTTTGATGTAGAATTTGAGAAAAATAAGATTTTGTAGAAGTTTTGGGGGAAAGTGTGATTAGCCCACAAATGAGCTAACCCCTCATATTTATAATATCCCTTACTTTGCTTTACACACACACCCTAATACAATAACACTCAATACTCCCCCTCAAGATGAGCAAAAGATATTTATCATGCACATCTTGTTACAAGCATCCTCTACTCCTTTAGAGTTTAACCCCTTCGTAAGGCAATCTGCTAGTTGCTGTCCAGAGGTAATATAGGAGATCTCCAACTGTTTCTTGTCCAGTCTCTCTTTAATGAAGAACCTGTCAATCTCTATGTGCTTTGTTCTATCATGTTGCACTGGGTTGTTGGCAATATTAATTGCTGACTTGTTATCACACAACAACCGCAATGGTCCTTCTCTCAGCAGGCGTAGCTCATGTAGGAGTGATCTCAACCAGATCATCTCACAGTTACTAAGTACCATAGCACGATACTCTGCCTCTGCAGTGGAACGAGCCACCAAATCATGCTTCTTGTTGCGCCAAGAGACCAAGTTGCCCCGACAAACACACAGTAGCCCGAAGTCGATCTCCTATCATCTAGGCAACTGGCCCAATCTGCATCACAGTAGCCTGTCGCATTCATGTGACCATGACTACCAAATAATATGTCTTTTCCTGGACTATTCTTCAGATACCGCAGTATCCTGAAGACTGCCTCCATATGTCCAGTCCTAGGATCATGCATGTACCTACTTACCACACTGATAGCATAGGCAATGTCAGGTCTGGTATGGCATAAGTAGATGAGGCGTCCAACAAGTCTCTGGTACCTCTCTTTGTCCACTGGCTCCCCTGATTGTGAATGCAACCTATGATTCTGATCAATAGGAGTAACTGCTGGACAACACCCCAACATACCAGTCTCAGCCAGAAGATCCAGTGCATACTTCCTCTGTGAGAGAACTATACCCTTCCTGGACCTGGCAATCTCCAGTCCAAGGAAGTATCCCAACTGTCCAAGGTCCTTGACCTCAAATTCTCTCGCCAATCTCACCTTCAAGTGAGAGATTCCCTCTTCATCATCTCCAGTGATAATAATGTCATCAACATACACATCCAAAAGAGTAATCCGCTGTCCTGAATGTCTATAGAATACAGTATGATCACCATTACTCTGCTTGTAGCCCATAGTGATGACTGCACGCCTGAACCTGTCGAACCATGCCCTTGGAGATTGTTTCAGCCCATACAAGGACTTGTCCAGTCTACACACCTTTCCCACCGTCTGTTGTATGCCGAAGCCAGGTGGAACCTCCATGTATACCTCCTCCTGTAAGTCTCCATGCAAGAAGGCATTTTTTACATCCAACTGATGCAATTTCCATCCAAAATTCGCTGCACAGGATATTAGTACTCTCACAGTACTCATCTTTGCCACCGGGGCAAATGTCTCATCATAATCAATCCCATAAGTCTGGCTGTAGCCCTTGGAAACCAACCTCACCTTGTACCTGTCCACCTTCCCTTCTGAAGTTTGCTTAATAGTGAATACCCCCTTGCAGCCCACAGCCTTCTTCCCTGCTGGAAGTGAGACAAGTCTCCATGTCTTGTTCTTCTCCAGTGCCTCAAGTTCTTCGAGCATTGCTTTCTTCCACTGGGGATGTTGCTTTGCCACTCGCCAATCACTTGGTATAGGGATAGACTGTAAGGATGCAATGATAGCCCTATATGCAGGTGTAAGAGAGGCATAGGAGACATGATTAGCAATATCAGTCGCATATCCATACCGTACAGGAGGCCTGCCGGCATTGATACGAGGCTCCCTACGAGATGCAAGTGGATGATCTAAACTAGAGGAAGGCAAAGAAAGGTTACCATCCGTGGTAGGAGAGGAAGGCAGTAAGGAGGTCGGGACTCGAGCAAGCGTGATAGACTGATCAATCTCGACATGGGGCAGTGGAGCTAGTGGTTCTTCAGTGGGGAAGATGTCTTCTTGTTGTTCTCCATCGCCAAGACTATCCTTCTGTCTCCTGCTATATTTCCTGTCGTACAGCCTGTCTTCCTCCTCTTCCACCAAGGTCCTTTCTTCCTCCCTGCTATCAGGACCAGTACCAGTAGGGGTGACAGGACACGGTATAAGTCCAACCACTACCCTCCTGTCATCAGTCTCCCCCTCTCGACCAACTCCTACTGTGCTTGGAGAGGCCCCAGTATCAAATACTGACGTAGAATCTGTCAGTCCTCTATAAAAAGGTTCAGTCTCCCTGAACGTCACATCCATGCTCACAAACAGCCTTCTTTCTGAGGGACTCCAACACATATAGCCTTTCTGATTTGAAGGATACCCAACAAATATGCATTTAATTGCCTGAGCATCCAGCTTCCCCACAGAAGGTCTATGATCCCTCACAAAGCATGTGCATCCGAACACTTTTGGTGGAACTACAAAAGTGTTCTTTCCCATAAGAATCTCACATGGAGACTTCATACCAAGGATCCGTGAAGGCATCCTGTTGATAAGATATGTGGCTGTCATCACTGCTTCGCTCCACAATATCTTAGGTACATTCATGGTGAGCATGAGTGACCTAGTTACCTCCAACAAGTGTCTATTTTTCCTTTCAGCAACTCCGTTCTGTTGGGGGGTGTTGGGGCAGGTGGTTTGATGAGTTATCCCACTCTCAGATAGGTAAGATGCAAACTCCCTGTTTACATACTCTGTCCCATTATACGTTCTCAAGACACGGATCTTGGCTTCATACGTATTTCTGACACTTCTATGGAAGTCCTGAAAACACTTCAACGCTTCGCCTTTGTTTTTCATCATATAAAGCCATGTCATCCGAGAATGACAATCTATGAAGGTGATAAACCACCTGAACCCACTCACTGAAGTCACTGGGCAGGGCCCCCAAACATCTGAGTGAATAAGATGAAATTTCTCTACACTCCTCATCCCCACACTAGGATATGATGTCCTAGTGTGTTTCCCAAATTCACATGCATCACATTTCAAATTCATTTCATTCACTCTATTCAAAACATCGGGATACATTTTTCTCAAAATATCAAAAGGCAAGTGTCCCAACTGACAATGTAACAAAAGTACATCCCTTTCCTTTTCTCCACCAACGACAGCCAGTGCAGCATCCCCACTAGCTCTGTCAAGATACCACAGTCCATCACGCCTGACGCCAGTCCCAAGCCTCCTCCCAGTCTTCCTTTCCTGCAACACACAATGAGTAGAGTCAAAAGTAATGCTACAGTCGAGATCATCAACAATAGAGCCAACAGATAAGAGGTTGACTGGAAATGATGGGACGTGAAGGACTGAAGAGAGGCGTATGGAGGGAGTGCACTGAATAGTACCAATCCCTCTAATGGGTTGGGATGTGCCATCAGCTGTCTGAACGTTTTCATGAATGGTATGTGGTTTATATGTGGAAAATTGTCTATATGCTCCTGACACATGACTAGATGCACCTGAGTCAATAATCCACTCTATATGATCTCTACATGAAAGGGCTAATCGGTTACCTGAGCCTGTGTGAGCGAAGTGGGCAAAGTTACCGAATGGCGAGGCAATATCCCCAGTCTGGTCTGCATGACTCTCCGAGCTCTCAGTAGTAGACCTGAACTGTCTCCGCTGCTCTAGATCTGAAGCCTCAGCTGACGTGGCCTCGATCATCACTGTCTCCTGTCGTCCGTCAGCGGTAGCAAAGTTGGCCCGTGGGCCGCCGCGACCTCGTCCACGGCCTCCACGGCCCCAACGACCTCCTCCTCTGCCTCATGTGCCACGTCCTCGTCCACTGCCCTTGTGTGGGCAGTTAAAGCTCAGGTGCCCCTTCACCCCACATGTGTAGCACTCTCGATCCTCGCTCACTACTGTCACTGCCGGTACAGCCAGTGCAGCCCGAGTGACCTGAGTACCCTCATCCTTCATGACCCTCAGTCTGGTCTCCTCCTGTGCCATTGCAGCTATGGCCTCCTCCAGGGATGGGATAGAGGATAGGTGGCATATACTCGCCCTCCTGACCTCAAAGTCTCCATTCAGGTTCCTCAGAAAGTGTGTCACACGCCTACGCTCCACCCACTTCCTGTGTATCGCAGCGCTCCTAGGATCAGGCAGATCAATAGGGTCATAGTGATCTAACTCTGACCAAAGCCTTTTCAACTCCGCAGAGTAGGCTAGAATAGTCATCTCCCCCTGCTTCAAGGTGTCGACCTTGCCCTGAACCTCCATCATGAGCATCACATTCCCTGCTCCAGAGTACATTTTCTCCACCATACTCCATATCCCCGCAGCACTCTCTATGGCCTCCACCATCCCAGCAATGGGTGGAACCATCGATGTCATCAACCAAGCAGCCACCAGAGAGTTGGTGGTACTCCAGACTTTCCAATCATCCCCATCCCTGTCCAGCGGTTCCTTGCATGAACCTAGAACGACGCCTTCTAACCCCTTCGACCTCAGAATGAGAAGCACCCTCCTGGACCAACTGAGGTAATTCTGCGTCCCTTCCAATTTCACATCATTGGGCATCAATTCCAGCTTCTGCACGGGACGTGAAGGCGCCGATCCACTCGAGGATCCCAACTCCTTCGAAGCAAGCAGCTTCGTTATCTCTCCAATGAAGGCCTTCATGTCAGCTGAGGTGAGATTGTCCCACATCTCTCTAGATCCGCAGATCTCTCCTTTCTCCCTTCTTAGATCCGCAGATCTACTTCTCCTTCTCCTCTTCTAGGTCATACCCTAACCGTAAATCTATGGAGTCATCTTCATGGCTCTACCATAGATCTAGGGTTAGGGTTTTCTTTAGGATTCCCCTTTGTAGCAGAGAATCAGATGCGGCAGCGACAGCAAGGCAGCGAATCAGCCGCGGCAGCGAGCAGCGACGGCGGCCTGTGCAGCAGGCTGCTGCGGCTGCGGCCTACGCAAGCAGCGACGCAGGCGGGGGATGCCGCAGGTGGCGGCGGTGGCGGCTGCGGCCTACGCAAGCAGCGGCGCAGGCGGGGGATGCCGCAGGTGGCGGCTGCTGCTGCTGCGGCCTACGCAAGCAGCGGCGCAGGCGGGGGATGCCGCAGGTGGCGGGGGATGCGGGTTCCTTTGTCGGGGGGGTGCCCGCAGGTGGAGGCGCCGGAGATGTGGGTGGCCGCGGGTGGAGGCGCAGCAGGTGGAGGCGTCGGTTAGGGTTTTGGTTTTGGTTTTTTAGGGCTCTGATACCATGTAGAAGTTTTGGGGGAAAGTGTGATTAGCCCACAAATGAGCTAACCCCTCATATTTATAATATCCCTTACTTTGCTTTACACACACACCCTAATACAATAACACTCAATAGATTTTTATTGGATTTTACGGAAAATAATAAGATAGGTGGCCTCAATTCGAGAGGAGGCCGCTCTCCTAGCTTTAAATTCGAGAGCAAGCCTAACCCTCCAAGATCTAAAGTTTTATCCAACTCCTAGAGGATTATCTTCACAAAATTCCACATGAAAATCCTTAACCCTGGTCACCATCTATTTATAATGACTAATTTTCTCCAAAATTACAGAAATTATGAAAATACCCTTCCAGCCCAAACTTACAAAATTGTCCCTGGTTTGCTATCACATCAGGTATGAAGCTCCGAGGCATGAGGTCCGAAATCTACCCCATAAGATTATTTATACTTTGATTATCTAAAGTCCTAAATCTATTAGTTTTTCTCCATATCTCGTATGTCCCTAATTGCTTTCCCAATACCATTAGAACCCTAGATTTTTACCTTCTTAGGCATGTTCCTCATCAATTCTCCTTTTTAACGAATTTTACTTTAGCTTAGTCATTTAAGCTTCAAAGTACAAAGTGAAAAATAAACTGCAACCTCAGACAGACAAAAACACCTGTGATCATCTTCACACTCACTCCTAGCTCCAGAGCTCTTCGAATTGTTTCAGCACTGTCATGGCGAGGAGGATCGAAAAGAGGAAGAAGACCAATAAATTCCCAAGGCCCTCCAGCACTTTCTTTAGTGCCATCAGGTACTTCCTGCATAAAAAGTGACCTTGTAATTTACTACAAAATTTAGGTTTGGATATTTTTTTTTTAACTGATCACATCTTCATAGATTTAAGAATTGAAAATGAAAATGAAAACAGAACCAACCACCTGATAGGAAACAGCAAGCGACCGAAGCCCTCTTTCAGCAAATTTATCGATAATCACATGCACTTTGTGTTCAATGTCTGATCTGTTCCACGCAAGATTAAGAATCTGCAATGTATCTCATATAACTTAGTCATATGATGAAAGGAAGATATGGAGAAAGTGGTCTGCCTTCAAAATGGTTTCCCCTTGAGTCACAAAGAACAGTTAGGAAGAGAAACATGCATTGGCACCCCAACGCAGGCCAGACTGGGAGAAACCCTGGAGTTGAGCTGCCTATTTGCACATGCAGAGCATCTAGATTTGGCATGGGATACACCAACTATAGAGTAAAACGGACTATGATACAAGAACCAGTTGAGCATACAAGACATGCAGCAAATGTACATACCTGTTCTGGCGCACCTTTGCTAACTCGGTGCATTTTACCAGCAACATCTAAATATGTAAGAGCCGTTCTCTTGTCAGTTGGGTTGAAGGGAAGAAAATGGACCTCCTTAATACCAGTACGTGCCTACAGTACATTAAATGGTCAATTCATAAAAATACAAACACATAAATATGCTATATACAAACATAAGCGTGCGCTCATGGAATCATATACATGGACGCATACAAGTACATGCATGCACCCCTCTTCCATGTGAGTGTCATCCATCAGTCACACTTGTCGGGTATAGTGAATGGACTTTTACATAAGTACGTAAATACTTCTTACCATATACAAGGCAATCTAATGGTTAGAATGGATGATGCAATCTTGACGATGCGCAGACAATCCCATGCAATCTAAGTGGAGAGAGATGATGCATCAGCCTCACTAAGTGAGGCACCCTGTGGGTGCTGGGGGAACAGTGGGGGGAGTAAGTGGGTGGTTGGTTGGTGTGCATACATGCATGCATGTTCAGGTTTGTGCATGCGTGTGTGCAAGCGAATGCCCACCGAGACAGGTACATCAACTTAAATAAAAAAGTTTGTTTTAAAAAGGTGGCATGTGAAGGTACATCAGAAGAGGATGACATGTAAAATGATGCAAAATTAACTCTTATAAGGGCATTTATGCAAATAGCATGCTAATTCTTTTTAACTTTCTTTAGAAGACATTGTATCAAAGTTGAAACCTACAAGTTGTATAGAAATTGACATACAAACAGGCAGACGATCAATGAAAGGGGGCTACACGTACATAACCCAAATTTAACAATTAGAGAAGCATGCAGAAAAGGTCACACACTAAATTTGTTTGAATTGAATTTCTTTGCAAAGATATTTTATGGAGGATGTGTAGATAATCCACTCAACAATAATAATGGCAAGGCGCAAGACTTGATCATCATAGTGACGGTAATCCTCGGATGCATTTCCATTACACAAGAACACACTCCCAACCCAACAAAAAATTATAAAACCAAAAAATGTACACTACTATTTTATAAGCATTCGAGGTGTGGATAAACTACCATGACATTCCAACTTGAAGCGTCCAACCTGATGCTATGTATTTCAGATGTTATAACATCTAAGATGCATATAACTTAAAAGAAAGAACACCTTCATAATATCTTCGAACAACTCATTAGAGGATGCAAATTGACATATTTTATATGTTTTTGATGTGAAGAAGTTGGCTCGATTCGATGCAGGAGAAGCAGTTGTTTAGCAGACGAGTTATCTTGTGCAGAGGTAACTCAACTGCGCGCTCGGATTCGACCCATCTGACTCTGCACAAGTCAGATACGAAAATGCTGGGCATGTAGCTTCTACAGCGCATTTGGTCGTTCGGTTAGAGTTAGAGTCTGAGGGTCGAACGCTCGGCACCGGGTCGATGGGTCGAACGCGGTTAGAGTCTATCGGTCGATCGGTCGTATGAAGGCTCGAATGATGAAGGCTCGTACTCGGGGCTTGGCACTTGGGTCGTTCGACACAGAAGGAAGGTCGATCGGTCGAAGGGAGCACATTGGGATGCGGCCCACTAGGAAGTGGCAGATGGCCTACTAGTGTGCGACGCATTCATTGCGTAGGAGCGGTGATTGGATTGGATGTCGTAATGCCGGGATCTGTATCCTTAGGAATTTCTAGCCAATGATGACACAGATTGTAAGGTAGGGTTATAAATAGGGGGTTTTAGGTTAGGGTTTCGTGTGGACACCATTGTATCCTTTGCGAGAGCCGCTATTTGTGAGAGCCAACTTTAAAAGATTGTATTGTGAGCTTTTGGAGAGATCTTGTGTGCTTCGTCTTCGTTGGACGAAGAGAAGATTTGTATTGTTCTCTCCTTTCGTATAAAGCTCATCGGTGTTCCCCCTTGGTCGTCCACGGCCTTAAAAAGCAATCTTATTTGTGTTCTCTTTGTTTGCTGCTGATCTTTCGTCCTCGGTCTCCACGATCCTATGTCTTCCGATGTGATGTGTTGGTAGAGCCAAGGCTCCGCCACACAACAAAGTGGTATCAAAGCACTACGGTGTTGGAGATCAACGTAGAAGACGAAGATGAGTAGCGGTGGCAAAGACGGTTCTCCAAAGGCATCGACTTCTTGGTATTCTTCATCTTCTCGGACTATTGTGTCTAACATAAAATTCGAAATTGAGAAGTTTGATGAAAAAATCAACTTCAGTATGTGGAGATGCAAAGTCAAAGATATCATGAACCAACTGGGTCAAGATATCGCATTAGTTGGTTCAAGATATCGCATTAATGAGAAGCGGACGGACATGTCCGATCAGGAGTGGAGAACTCTAAATTGGAGTGCATGTGGTACCATCCGCCTGTATTTGTCAAAGGAGAAGAAATACACATATATGGAGGAGACAAGTGCAAGCAAGTTGTGGAAGGACCTCGGCGACAAGTACATAAAGAATAACATCTACAACAAGCTACACTTGAAGAAGAAGCTTTTTGGGTTGAAGTTAGCCGAGGGGATTTCTATGGAGGAACACGTCGACTACTACTACAAGCTTCTTACCGACCTGAGGAACGTCGGCGTGAAGGTTGACGATGAAGACAATGCGATGATTCTCCTCAACTCTCTACCCATCGAGTATGAGTACTTGGTGTCGGTTCTTACCTATGGTAAGGAATCGATCACATTTGAAGAGGTGTCCAATGCTCTGACAAGCAACGAGTTCAGGAAGAACGATGGGGACACCTGCAGCCGAGCTTCGAACGACGCTCTTACAGTCGTAAGGGGTCGTAGTGGTGAGAAGGGTGGAGATTGAAGGGGGTATTTCAGATCCAAGTCCAGAGACAAGACAAGAGGCCCCAGCGCAAGGTGGCAAAGAACCAATGTGCTTTCTATAAAGAAAAATGACATTGGGTCAGAGACAGCCCAAAGGCAAAGAGGAAGCACGACACAACGGCCAACGTCGTTAAAGGTGTTGAGGTCGAGGAGTATGTATTGGTCGGTGCTGCTGAGGGCGTGACTTCAGATGATTGGGTGCTCGTTCCATATGACGCCACATCGAGAGTACTTTACAACCTTCAGGAAAGGTGGTAAGTGTACAGTCTTGTTGGGCAATGACCGAGCTTGCAGTACGACAGGCGTCGGGACAGTGCGGATGAAGATGTGCGACGGTGTTACACGAGACATCAAGGATGTGCGCTTTGTTACCGACCTAAGGCGTAATCTCATATCGCTCGGCTCACTTGAATCCAAGGAATGTCGAGTGACCATAGAGAATGGAGCTCTGAGGGTAACCCGAGGAGCAATGATCGTGATGAAGGGGAAGCGCCAAGGCAACCTCTATTATTTGGATGGTTCGGTCGTAGCTGACACAGCGGATCTGACTCATGAGGCTGAAGAGTACGACCCAATGTTATGACACATGCGACTAGGTCATGTGGACGAGAAAGCATTGCAGAAACTTATCGTAGGGGGTCGTCTAAAAGGAGCCAAGACCGGAAAGATCGAACTCTGTGAGCACTGTGTTTGGAAAACAGACATGTGCTTCATTTGGGACGGCCATCCACAATACGAAGGCAGCGCTCGACTATGTACACACCGACGTATAGGACCCGTCTAGGACGACCTTATATGGAGGTAAACACTACTTTATGTCGTTCATCGACGATTTTTCACGCATGGTATGGGTGTTTCCGCTGAAGTAGAAGGACCAAGTTCTTAGCCCTTTCATCAGTGGAAGAAGATGGTCGAGACTCAGACTGGTCGGCGCGTCAAGCGTCTGCGAAGTGACAACCGTGGTGAGTATATGTCAGATCTCTTCGAGAAGTTCTGCAGATCAGAAGAAATACGAAGACACTTCACCGTTGCTGATATGCCGTAGTAGAATGTGGTAGCAGAGAGGATGAATCGAACTTTGCTAGAGAAAGTTCAATGCATGCTGTCAACTGCTAACCTATCGAAGGAGTTTTGGGCAGAGGCCCTGGCGTATACGACCTACTTGGTCAATCGGCTACCATCTGCTGCATTGGAAGGAAGACCTCCTTTGGAGGTATGGTCGGATAAGCCAGTTTTCGACTATGGATCACTTCGAGTTTGGGGCTGTCCAAGTTACTATGCCGTGAAGGAGGACAAACTCGATGCTCGAGCCAAGAAAGCCTTCTTCTTGGGCTTCAGCAGTGGTGTCAAGGGATACCGATTATGGTGTTCGACACAGAGGAAGGTGATCCTGAGCAGAGATGTAACGTTTGATGAGTCGGTGTTACTGAAGAAGGAGAATGAGCCAAAGGTTGAGGTCAAACAGACACAATTGAAGCAGATTTTCGACAACGTGTATGATACTCCACAACAGTCGATCGACGACTCAGATCGACTCACACCAGATGTAGCAGAAGGCGGGCTCCAGGCCATCGATGGTGAAGTTGGTGGCTCAAGCTTAGTTGGTGGAGATAGCTCGTCTCCAAGGGTCGTTCAATCGAGAGATTCCATAGCAGTATCGATGCCGAGGCGTGAGATAAGAAAACCTGCAAGATACTCGGAGTTGGTCTCATTTGCCTTTCCCGCAGTATGTATCGATGTTCCCAACTCATTCGGTGAGGTGAAGCAATCCGAAGACCCGAAGCGGTGGAGAAGTGCGATGGACGAAGAGATGAAATCACTGACAAAGAACGACACATGGGATCTCGTGGAGCTTCCTAAGTGCAAGAAGGTAATTGGGTGTAAATGGGTCTACACCAAGAAGCAAGGGGTAGAATCAAGAGATATTCGCTACAAAGCTCGCCTCGTAGCGAAGGGCTTCGCACAGAGAGAAGATATCGACTACTATGAAGTGTTCTCTCCTGTTGTGAAACATTGCTCGATTCGGATCCTGTTGGCATTGGTTGCACAGTTCGACTTTGAACTGGTGCAGCTGGATGTCAAGACGGCATTCTTGCATGGAGAGCTCGAAGAGGAGATATATATGGCTCAGCCCGATGGCTATGGGAGTGATGACGACCGTGCATGTCGACTGAAGAAATCACTCTACGGGTTGAAGCAATCACCACGGCAGTGGTATAAGCGTTTTGAACGCTTTATGACGGATGATCAAGGGTATGTTCGCAGTCCCTATGATCATTGTGTATTCTATCGAAAGTTGGTTGACGGGTCATTCATCTACATTCTGCTTTATGTCGATGATATGCTCATTGCTTCATCGAATAAAGAGGAGATTCGGAGATTGAAGTCTCAATTGAGTTCTGCATTTGAGATGAAGGATCTGGGCGAGGCACGGAGGATTCTTGGGATGGAGATCACAAGAGATCGAAGTGGATGTACTGTTCATCTTTCACAGAGTCGCTATTTGAAGTCTGTTATACAGAATTTTGGCTGTGAGAAGATGAAGACCGTAGTTACTCCGATTGCACCTTCAAGCTCAGTGCCGAGCAGTGTTCGAAGAACGAAGAGGAGAAGAAGCTCATGATGAGCACACTGTATGCCAATGCGGTAGGGGCCTTGATGTACGCAATGGTATGTACTTGACCGAATCTATCACATGCAGTTAGCATGGTAAGTAGGTACATGCACAACCCGGAAAGAGAGCACTGGCAAGCAGTATAGTGGATCCTGCGTTACACAATGGCACAGTCGACGTCGGACTGACATACAGCCAAAGTGTTCATAGTCCGTACATTGTCGGGTATGTCGACTCCGACTATGTAGGCGACTTGGATGGGAGGCGATCGATGACAGGCTATGTCTTCATACTGTCAGGCGCTCCAATATGTTAACGAAGTATCCTTCAGTCTACGGTGGCCTTGTCTCCTACGAAGGCAGCATATATGGCATTGACTGAAGCGGTGAAGGATACGATATGGCTGATGGGTCTGATGGATGATCTGGGAGTCTACCAAGAGATGTACAATGTCCATTGTGATAGCCAAAGTACAGTGCACTTGGCTAAGAATCAGGTCTTCCATGCTCGTACGAAGCACATCGATGTTAGATTCCACTTTGTTAGTAACTATGTGGGAGAAGAAGATGACGACAACAACTTGTTGAAGATCGGAACAAATGACAACTCGACAGACATGCTGACGAAGATTGTATCGAGAGTCAAGTTCAAGCATTTTTTGGACTTGATCAATGTGGTTCCTCAAAGAAGTTGACTTCGGCCCAGGAAGGGGCATTGAGGCTCGATGGAGCCAGTCGTAGTCCTTAGAGACATTTGAGACTCGAGAGAGTCAGCCAGTCTTAAGAGGAGACAGTCGTAGCTCTGGCAAAGCATTTGGTCCTTTGGGACATTTGGTTCTTCGGAGCAAAATACGGGGGAACACCATTCGACGATGTCAGTGAAGGTCGTCTATTGGACAGAAGGCTCGAATCTCGTCAAGGTGGAGATTTGTGAAAAAGGCTCGATTCGGTGCAGGAGTATCAGTTGTTTGGCAGCCGAGTTATCTTGTGCAGAGGTAACTCGACTGCGCTCGGATTCGACCCATCTGACTCTGCACAGGTCATATACGAGGATGCTGTGCATGTGACTTCTACAAGGCATTTGGTCGTTCAGTCGTCAGTTCAAGTCTGAGGGTCGAACGCTCGGTACTGGATCGATGGGTCATAACGCGGTTAGAGTCCGTGTTTGGTCGATCGATCGTATGAAGGCTCGAAGGATGAAGGCTCGTACGCGAGGCTCGGCACTTGGGTCGTTCGACACAGAAAGAAGATCGATCGGTCGAAGGGAGCCTATTGGGATGCGACCCATTAGGAAGCGACAGAGGGCCCACTAGTGTGCGGCGTATTAATTGCGTAGGAGCGGTGATTAGATTGGATGCCGTAATTGTCGGGATATGTATCCTTAAGAATTCCTAGCCAATGATGACACCTATTGTAATCTAGGGTTATAAATAGGGGATTTTAGGTTAGGGATTCGTGTGGACACCATTGTATCCTTTGCGAGATCTGCTATTTGTAAGAGCCAACTTTGAGAGATTGTATTGTGAGCTTGTGGAAAGATCTTGTGTGCTTCTTTTTCGATGGACGAAGAGAAGATTTGTATTGTTCTTCTTTCGTAATAAAGCTCATCGGTGTTCCACTTGGTCGTCTACGGTCTAAAAGAGTAATCTTGGATATGTTCTCTTTGTTTGCTGCTAATCTTTTGTCCTCAGTCTCCATGATCATGCGTCTTCTGATGTGCTGTGTTGGTAGAGCCAGGGCTATGCCGCACAACATTTGAAACTTCCATTTTGTTAGCATTTATACTAAGGTTTGAAATCTTGGCCTATACAGATACATATCACTCATATCACTTATATCGTATCGGATTTTAAACATGACGATATGATCCATCCGAGACTGGTTGATACCACTGATTTTAACTAATAAAAATAAAATAAATAAGGAGATTCAAAGTTTGAATCACCATAATTTTAAATTCTATTTCATTTCATATAACAGAAAATTTTCATATAACAGTCAACGTCAACGTTCAAACTATTAGCCAGTTGATGGGGTAGGTTCAAAAAAAGAGGATAGTGTTTTGAATGATATGATGATATATCATTAGATGAATCATCCACTAAAGACAAAGATCTACATACAATTAACAACCATGTTGAGCTAAGCCAACTGATGAGTAAAATCCAATACTTCCAAAACATATTACCTAATATTTCTGATACCCGATACTAATACTATAAACTTCTGACCGACGTCAAGATCAAAACCGATATTTCAAACTTTGCATGATATATTTGGAAAATGAGTTTATTCTGATGGCTATATTATATGTCACATATCCTACTAACTGATGTGGATTTTCAATCCGGGTTGTGCATCTATAAAATTGAAGTGAACTATTACACGGATACTTCCAGCCGTAATTTTGTTCAAGTATGTTAGCAGGTGTGTCTGAGAAAAAAATACATGTGCCATGCATGAAAAATTTCTTTGTATCTAAATTTACCTTAGAAACGATATAAATATCCTTGGATCAAATTTGATTGTTATTATTTAGATTTGAATAAAAGTAGAGTTTTTTCATAGCCATGTTTGACAATGTGATTCCCTAGCTATAATAAGGGATATATACTTATAACCGACAGAACAGAAAAATCTGAGTATTTAGAATTGTCTTTAAACAAATATGAAGGGATTTTTAAGTAAATTTCTCAAGATTAAAATAGAATTGGATTTAGATACGCTTTGCCATAAAACAAGATAGATTGTAAATGGAACTTGATGCGATCCGGATGTGATTTGGAGATAAAAACAGGGATTTTTGTGGATCTGGGGGGAGGTATGATTTTTATTAGATTTCAAGGAAAAATAACAAGATAATTGACCTCTTTCGAGATAAGGCCGCTCTCCTAGTTTTTAGTTGAAGAGAAAAGCCTAACTCTTCCCAAATTAGGGTTCTATCAACCTTTCAAAATAAAATCCCTAACCCTAACCGACATCTATTTATAATGGCTAATTTTTTTAGAATTACATAAATTAAGAAAATACCTTTGAAACCCAAATTTAATAAACTGCCCATGGTTCTTTCGATCGCATTATTACTCTGTCCCCAAAGAACCACCTTGTCCTCAAAGTGATGTGAAATCCATGAGGCACGCTGCCCCAAATGAATATGCACGTCCCCTCCTGCTTCCTCTTCATCAGCTATTATGCCTTCATTATCTTCGACCATCAAGACCTGGATAGCGCGGTCCCGGCAATGATGTCCTGGCATGAACTTCTCGTCACATCGAGAGCATATTCCAAGTTTGTGTTTATTCTGGATCTCAACCTCGGTAAGATGCTTGAACATGATTTTTGTATCTTCACTGTAGCATTAGTGCGGAATGAGACTCATTGTTCCTCTCATGGCTCGTCTGGATCCATGCAGTCTAGGATTTTTGTATCTTCACTGTAGCATTAGTGCGGAATGTTAGACCGCTCATCACTCTATTGGTCCAATACTCCTATATGAACCGATCCTCTATCATCTGAGCCAGCTCCATGGTATCCAATAGCCCTCTAGGTCTTTGTATGGGTAGCTCAGCCCGAATGCTTGCTTCGAGATCCTTCATGAAACTCTCCTTCAAGGACTCCTCTGACAATTCCCGTACATGGCCTGAAAGCATCTCAAACTTCTTTATGTAGTCCCTGATGGTTCCCTCCTGTCTAAGGGTAAAGAGCTGCTCAAGTAGGTATCCTTCCTATGTGTCATTGAATCTGTGAAACATGCAGTCCTTAATTACTCTCATATACGCATAGGCCGTCTCTTCTCTCTCCACCGATGTCATGATAAGACTTTTCCCTCCAAGCATATCCAACCGCCACCAGCTTTTCCACTTCCATAAGGCGAGTCACCTCAAAGTACCTCACCGCCTAGTAGATCTATCAATAAAGATCTTCTCCTTCAAATATCGACATCTTTAATTTCCTAACTCTACTGTCCATGTTGAAAACCCATTGCGCTGCTCTCCCTCGGTATTGGTCATAATAGAACTATCGGTGCAAGCCCCGTGATACATCAAACTCTCCTAATCTGTCCATTTCTTCGCTATCATCCTCCTTCCAACCACCATCTCCCCAATCAGACCTTCATCCGTCTTCCGCATACTTCGAAACATCATCATGATACCTATCAAACTCCTCGTAGTCCCGAACTGGTCGTCAACACATCTCTGCAATAAACCAAGGACCGTGGGGTCCCTGAAGGTCTTCCAGGTCAACGCCAGGCCAGGGGTCCCTCCAATGATCACCGGGGCTTCGGCAGGCCACCCGGGGGCCTCGAATCCCAAGGTGGTCCAACCAAGGCTTGGCGGGCCCCTGACGGGCTGCCAGTGGAGTCGTGCGGGCCCCGCGGCCCTGTCGAGGGTCGTCAGAAACCTGGCGGGCCGCCAGGGAGCCACGAGGCTACGGACGGCCCTATCAAGGCTCTCCAGCCCTATGCAGAGATTCCCAGGAGCCGTCGGGCCCCTGATGAGGGATGAGGGGTTCGCCACCCCCCACTAGTTTCTTCAGCCACTCCTTGGCTCCAAATCTGCATTAAAAAGGAGCCCCTCAAATTATTCATCATTCGCCTTTTCTTTTGCCAAAGCTGACATCTTTTGCATCAGATCTGAACGATTGCCATAGTCTTTTCCCAGGTCTGAGTAATTCGCCGTCGACATTGCTGCAAATTGTTGTGATATCTGTTGTATTGCTCACATGATGACTTCTATTGATGCGTTCATCCTCGCTTCTGATGCTTCAATTCGGATCCGATGAAAGATCTTATCTCAGATTCGAAAGTCAACAATCTTTCATCCATCGATTGAAAGGATTTCTTCAATCCCTCCACCGCTGCATCAAATTTCTCCTCCAAAGTTTCAACCTTTTTCCTTGTTGCTGCCGTCATGGATGTCAAGATCAGTGCTCTAATACCAATTTGATGCGATCCAGATGTTATTTGGGATAAAAATAGGGTTTTGGTGGATTTGGAGAAAAAAGGTATGATTTTTATTGAATCTCAAGAAAAAATAACAAGATAATTGACCTCTTTCGAGAGGCCGCTCTCTTAGCTTTTAATTCGTGAAAAAAGCATAACTCTCCAAACTAGGGTTCTATAAATATCTTAGTGATCCTTATTCACAAAAATCAGCATAAAATCACTAACCCTAGCCGCCATCTATTTATAATGGCTGATTTTTACAGAAATTACAAAAATACCCATGAAATCTAAATTTACAAAATTGCAGCTGGTTCTTGTAATCACACCAAAACTCCAAATATATTAGAGAATTTTTAAAAATAACCCTAATTTTCCTACCGTTGCATGTTTTCTTTAAACTATATATTTGAGACAGATTCAAAGCCATTTTCCTAGGTGAGCTTTGGACCCCTTTACTCCAATATGGGTCTTCTTCAATCTCTCTTTAGATCACCCCCGTACTTGTATTTTTTTTCTACTCTCCTATGAGCTTTTTTCTGACATAAATGATGGGAGTAAGTCCCAGCTGATATGCCATTTCATAAATAAGTCCAGTTGATATGTCATTTCATAAATAAGTGAAATGAGTACAAGAATAGTTGATTAGGGCTCACCAAGTTAAACGAATAGTTTGAAAGAAATCAGAGAGAAGCCCCACCAAGTTAAAAGAATGGTTGATTAGGGCTCTTCCTCGATTTCCCAACCTTACCTCCCTGGCAAAGTACGAAAGGTTAAGAGGCCCCAAGATACTATGTGAAAGGAGAATGGTGGAGTACTGTCTTGCTATCAAATGTAAAAAGAGCATAACTGAATTTTCCAACTCTAATTCAGCTTCTCGGCACTCTACAAAAAACAAAGAGGCTTGTAGACCACATCGACAATCCTATTGATTTATTTATAACTGTGTCCCTATATTCCAGCCGTTCACTAAAAGCTTGCCCCCTTTTCTTTATTGCATAGTCAAAAAAAACCAAGTTTCCATGTGCTTTCAGCGACATTCCCAACCATTGACTATCAGAGATTATATTACCCTCCCACCTAAGAATAAAAGAAGACAATAATAGAGACAATAATATATATATGAATTACCAATCTATATGTCCACAGTCACCCTCCTTATTTGTCAAACTATAAAATAACTTCTAATACAAAATGTGATAATCAAATATATCATGGTAAGCACGTATATAACTTAAAAACTTAAAAGCTAATTGTTTTTTCATGTGATACAGATGGAGAGATTTAATCTTCTCATATGCAAGAAGTGTCTGACATCTCACATTTCATATAAAAAGTTTGTCTCCGTTAGCTCTTGGCATGCCCGGCCCTGACCCAGGGCACCCAGGGCAATCGCCCAGGGCCCAAGGCCAGGGGGTCCATTTTTTTAAATGTATATATATAATACATTAATACATTATATAATAAATTAATAATAATACGAAAAAACGGTTCCGTCGGTTCGTTATCTCTTCGCAGATGGTTCCGATTCTCCGAGACGGTTCCTATTCTCCTAGGGACGTTCCCTTTCTTCTCGGCAACCGCAAAACGCAAGCCGAGGCGACACCGCTATAGTTTCGTTCTTCCTCGCAAACGTTCCTCCTATTCTTCTTCTCTCTCAATCGACTCGCAACACACCTACTTCTTGCCACAGTCGCACTCGCAGACGGCCCCCTCGACTCCGAGAAACAGTTCCTTCAATCCTTTGTCATGCAAGTTTTTGTTGTTGTTAAACATAAGTTATTAATATTAATATATTATATATGTGTCCAGCCTGACTGCCTGAGGCCACTCGTACTGACGCTGAATCTCTCTAATTCCTAATTTTGAAGTGTAAATAGATTTGATCTACAGACAACATGATTCATTGATTCCATGAATGAATTTTAAATAAAGAAATATAGTTTTTACTTTTTACTTCTCAACCATCTCACAGCCTTCTCTCTGATCTGATCATTTAAGTTCCCCCTATTTTGGACCATCTTTTAACATATCAATAAAAATTTCAGGTGTAGAAATGAACCTCATAGCATTGCACTTGGCTAGGTTTCAAACCCCAAAAAAATTTAGTATTTCAATTTTAAAAAAAATATTTAAAGGGCCCAAATTTTTAACTTGCACTGGGCCCAATATCTTCAGGACCGGCCCTGGCTCTTGAAAACAAATCAACTGCACCATCTAACCCATAAAAACCTTCATAAAACCAAACCCTGGAACCTAAAAGTCTAGTTTTTTAGTTGGTTACACACAATGAGACCTAATGTTCAACTAATTTCAAAAACTACTAATTTCAAAAATTATGGGTGTATGAGTACATAAAGGATAGTTGTATAAGATGTGTCACTTGTTTTTACCTATGAAAATCTTAGTATTAAGGTCATATGTGACAAAGAATAGTCCCACATTGAAAGGACAAATAACAATGAAGGATATATATCGGAATTTGGGCCTCTACCTGTCAACTTAAGCATTGGGTTAGATTTGGTTTCAACCAAGATTTATGTCTTCATTGATTTAACTCTCCGTGTAGACCCAATCGGGCTGTAACACAAGTTGGTATCAAGGCTCGGTTGTGTCTTATGGGAAATTTGGATATGGTGTAAGGATTGGCCGTGTCGGACTTGTACTCCAAGTAATTGAGGCATGTCACCTATTCCGTTTGAGATGTCCAGGTAACACATGTCTTCAGCTAGGTGATAGAATGTGTTGCCCTATAAGTGAGGTCTTCATGGATGCATCACACAAGGAAGAGATTGTATGCAATTAAGAATAGTTTCGCATAGGAAATATGAGTAAAAGTAAACGGTAAATATTAAAAATTAGACCTCTACATATCACAGTGAGCTTTTGAGTTAGATTCAATTTAAGCCTAGTTTTGTCTCCAACCTATGGTCGGACTCTCCTCATGGGGTTAGATTGTCATAAGGCTTCATGAAACCCGATTTTATGCTTAGAAGAAGAGTTTCAAGGTTCCATCTCTGGCTTCAAAATCCCAACAGTACAACTCCTTGCAAGAAACTAAAAAAGATTTATTTTATAGCAAGCAACATGGCATGTGAAAAATCAGCCGCAAAGTTCCAAACAAAATTTGAACTTCAAAACGCTTGTTATAGTAGATTTTGCAACCCGCTAAAGTTTCCCAGCTTTCATAGAACATGCCCTAGGTACAGTTGCTTGTTGGATTCTTCAAAGTGAATCGCCAATCTCCTTGTCATCATGGCCATTATTCTTCTTGAGAGAGTTTTTCTATGTGACGAAATAGCCTAACTTCACAGATATTTTGTTACCAATCATGATGTCCAATATGGATTAAAAACAAAAAATCTTATTAGAATCTTGGCAACAATCATAGTTGACCATATATTCATTTCTTTTTCTTTTCAATCTGAGATTAAAGTCTCACATTTTACTTTCCGTATATTTTCCCTTAACGTGAGTGCTTATAAACAAAATCGAACCATAACTTTCAACCACGTGCATCGAGAAAGCATCCAATTGCAGAGCCTAAACTTTTGAAGATCAGTCATCATGGTTTCCACCTAAAACTGTCCAAACACATACAAGCAAGCATATCATGAACTTTCATTACCCCTGAACTAGCGAATAGGTATGAAACTTATAGCAAATGTAAACCTTTCTCAACCACCATCGATTGTCCAGATAGTGTCCCGATTAACTTCACCATCCACAAGACATTGAGGTATTAATCCGCTAATAATGTAGTACCACCTCTTATTGTGGCACAATAACAAGTTGTCTGCACATAACAAGTTGCACTCTCACTTACAATATAATGATACTCCGTACTTTTAACTTAGCCTGAGAATCTTCACCATGTGTTCCGATATCATTGGTTATGGCCATAAATATCAATCTATATTACAAATGACGAAGATGTCCCATGTGGCACCTTTGTCCCAGTCATACTTTTTGGGTGCCACATGGGACTCCACCTCACCCCACTTGCATAAAGTCCACCCAAAAATTGACCTACAAATACACCCTCCCAACTAAAAACCTAACTTTACACCCACCACTTATAAAATCCCAAAAACCTCCCGACAGTACTGACACACGCACCCACAGTTCTCACTCCTTTTTGATTGCACACGTATACCACATCCTGTTCATTTGGTTTTTTTGGCGCCGTGCACTGCGTGCACGGGTTATTTCTAGTATCTTACAATATGTGATACGTATCTTATGATACTAATGATTTTTAAGGATTTCAATACATATCGGATGACATCATACAATGTACAATATATTACAGAACGATGATCGTATTGGACCAATACAATATAGATTGACTGATATATATCATCAACCAAATATTAACCAAATATCATTTTTTATCAAACCGACTTTGGATTTAAGTTTAGCCTACTTCATATTTGAATTTAAAATTGATGGATTTCTCCTTTTTTAAAGAAAAAATCCAAATCTCTCTTCTCATCTCCTCTCAGCTTATCTGCTCACCGCCCTATGTCAATGCCCATCAACCATATCAACCATCTTTGAAGCTCACGAGCTTTGTCAAGCTTTGCTGACCCTCAAAGAGGACCCGCCTACCCTCACCAATCCTTGAAGAGACCCCACACCCTTTTTGGCGAAGGCCCTACTAAAATTTGTTGGTCATTAAACTTTTGTAATTGTGTTTTTCTTCGTATTTATTATTTGTTCTTTGATTAAATCTCAATATATTTTTGTGATATGTTTAGTTATATGCATAATCTTTCTCCATATTTATTATTTTATTTGATTAAATCTGTTTATATTTTTGTGACATATTTAGTTATATGCATAATCTACTTAATTATTGCACAAGTTTAATTTATCTTACAATATGTACTACAACACATTATCATCATCGTCATCATCTTAGCCTTCATCCCAAAAAATTAGGATCAGCTTCATGGACTTGATGGAAAGAATATCGGATCATGATCACGTCAAATCATGATATTGGACACTCGTTTTAACGCATTACGATCTAAAGCTTTCTCTTCTGTAAAACCAAGATCTTGCATATCCTTTCTTGTCACTACTATCAATGTCTTCTTCAGCTGTCCTCTCTTTCTCTTAATATGCATTATGACATGATATGTATGATAACTATAGAAGATAACAAATATATGTTCATACATATATAGGAATATGGTTGTGTGCTGACAGCACAGGTTCTATTTTCCAGTGTTGTCTGCGATTTCGGGGTTTAAAAAGTTTTTCTATTTTTTTTGCAGTATGTTCTATAACTTGTTGATCACCACACCAAATTTCAAGTGAATCCAACATTTTTTGACCATCAATCCATCCATTTCAAAAACTACACTGACAGATCCAGTTTTGGAGCAGTTTTTTGAAATGGATGGATGGAGTGTCAAAAAGTATAGGATTGACTTGAAATTTGGTGTGGTAATTGTAGCAGCCTATATTTTTAGACGTGTTTAAAATCGTGTGTACCGGCATTTTATTTCAGTCGTCTGAATAATTTTTCATCCAAACGTTGTTTGCTACGCGTCGACGCGAGTGCGTCTCTGTTTTTAGTTTTTACTGTATCATAATTAATTAACTATTAGCTTATTATTTTTACTTAATTACGTTTAAGATTTACTTAATTACTTTAACCTTTTAACTTAACAGTACTTATCATTCACGTTTTAATTTTTATAAAAAATTAAAGAAAGAGAAACATGTTTCTTAAACCAGGTTCCTTCCCCTAAAAAGATTAGTCAAAAATTTACATTAATTCCCGTCTTAATCAAACCCTAACTTATTTGACTAATGCTAGACCATGTCCCCTGCCAATTTTCTTTAAGGATTATCATCGTCCCGTCTGCTGCAAATCCCTAATCATCAACCCAAATTCTGAAATCCAAATCAAAAGCCAAAATCCAATTTCAGATTGGATCAAATCCAATACAAAATCTGAGCCCAATTCCACCGCAATTTCAGAATCTTCATCCCCTCTCCCAGATCCCCCGCCAATTCAGCCCCAAATTCAAACCAAAAATCAAACCCAAATCTGAAATTGAAATCAGAAAACCCCCAAATCTGAAATCAATTTCAGATTAAACCCAACAACAAAAGAAAACCCCAAATTTCTCCCCCTTCCTCAACCGTCGCCCATCCCCGCCGCTACCTCGCTGCCGGATCTGCGCCTAGCCACCACACCGTCGCCCTGACCGATCCCCTCGATCGTCCCCACCGTGCGCAGCTACCAGCCCCGCCGTCGCACGCCCCGCCGCCGTACCGACCCTGCTGCCGACGTCGCCTGGCCGCCGACCTCCGCCCCTCGCCGCGCCTTGTGCCACCGTACGCCGACCAGCCTCCTCCCCTTGCGTGCATTCCCAGCTACAAAAAGAAAAAAAGAAAGAAAAAAAAAAGAGGAAAGAAACGAAGAGACAGGTAGAGAGAGTTAGAGAGAGTTGACTTATGGGTATATAAGTTATAGTAAAGTTAAGTTATTAGATAAGTTTAAAAAAAGTTAATGTAATATTTGTTAGTTTTAGTGTAATATTTGTTTAAATAAGTTAAAAAGTTATAGTGTAATATGTGTTTAAGTAAAAATATTTTCAGGTATAGTTTTTACTAAAACATTATTTTTAGTTAATGTTAGTTAGTTTAAGTAAAATTATTTTCAATTATAGTTTTTATTATTAATAGTTAATATTAATATTCAGCAGATTATATGATTACAATGTTAAATAACTCTGTGTTTAACCGAAACAGAGAACCGGACGTACCAAAACGTAGTACCCGTCAAGACGAACCCAACGACACCAAAATCGCAGAAAACAGGCAAGTGTACAATTAATTGTGAATTTTTTAAGTTTAATAGTTAGAATGTCGTTTTTATTTGAATCTGTATAACTTGTAAACTGCACGTGAAATGACACATGAAATTACCACCATAATATTCTAGATTAAAAATATGACGCGTGGACATATTACTTGTTATGTTTTAATTTTAAACATCGGTAAAGAAAATAGTTTTCTGTAGCATGTTCATTAAAACAACCTGTTCGACATTCTTTTAAAATTATTGTAAATGTTGTGGACTAAGAAATATTGACGACTTAAGTTATGCACATCTTGCTTGGTCATTAAAAAGAGTGACATCGTGAAATCGTGCGCCTCAAAGACGAAAACGTGACTTCGTGATGTCGTGTGAGTCGACTAGGCTGGCTCGTGTTCTGGCAAAACTTTTGGGTGGGGTTAGGGTTGAGCGGCTACTAAGCGTATGAAAGGATACTCTCTTCAAGAGCACCACTCGCATGCGGTGGGTTAGCGTCAATCACGATTATACCCCTGTGAGAAGAATGATCCACTCATCACGTCTTAAAGGCGAGAACCCTATGAGAGATAGAAAACACTGACACGGAAAGTGAATTTACTAAAATTGCCATGTTAATAATGTTTGTAGAAATGCAATGCTCATTACACTATGACATGCTCATTACATCACTTCTTAAAGTACTTAGAACTGCCATGCTAGCCATGCTTTACTTTACTCGTTTTAAAATTACCATGCTTAAAACTTATTGTTAACATCTCGTATAAATTTATAAATGCTTCATTATTCATTATTATTTTGTACACTTTGCCTTGAGTTTTCTGACCTCTGCTTGCAGACTCTTGCTGACATACATTCATGTTTTTGGAATGTATGTCAGATCTCGAGCCAGTGTACCAGGAGGACTTGCTTGAGACGCCTGACTTAGAGAGTCAGGAGTTTGCTGTTGACGCTGAGTCGCTCCCTGCGGAGGACTAGAGACCTATTTCTGTTGCTGCTTTAAATTTGTTTTTAGTACTTTGTAGTTGGGTATGTTTCCCTGTTGTAGTTCCATTTGGCCCTGCTGAAGCCTTGTCGTTTTTATCTCGTGTAAGAACTCTGTGTGTAGGCTTTAAATATGTGTATGTTTTTATTATTCTGAAATGCACGCAAGAACCTGCTTTGATGTAGTTATCACAGACGCTTAATGAACTCGAGCTTCACCGCTCCAGTTCATGCAGACCTTCGTAGTGCTCTCGCTTCCACCGTACTTTGGGAAGTGGGGCGTTACAGTAATCAGCAAGTTGTAAAACATATTGCAAAAAAATAAAAAGATTTGTTTAACCCCCGAAGTCGCTGACAGCACAGGAAATTTTCACGTGTTGTCAGCACACATCAATATTCCTCATATATATAGTAATATTCTGGTGCGAAAAACTTGGTGCGAAAGCCCGTGGGAAAACTTTTTTAAAAATTTTAGAAATTTTTTTGCAAAAAAATTTTGATGTTTAATCCATACACTTATATTCCCCATGGAAAATAATGGGTGGACCCTAGGGGATTTGAGCACCATCAACCCGTTACAAAATTTAATGGTTTCAGAACAATAGAACTTTTTTAATTCCTTAATCGAAGGCTAAATCACATTATTTTTCAACCACTATTTTTTGAGGGGTGTATAACAACATGAAATGAAAGTGGGAAAATTTTTTGAAAAAATACCAAAAAATAAAAAAGTTTTCACACAGAATTTTCCGTGCAAAATGTTCTCATTTGAAAATTTGTCTATATATATACACACACATATATACATATATATGAGAATAATGGCTATCATACTCCATATGAGAGCATCTCTCATACGCCCTCTCACATAAAACACCCAAGTACAAGGCCACATGGGCTTGTACTTGGTTGTACTTGGATGCTTTATGTGAGAGGACGTATGAGAGAGGCTCTCATATGGCGTATGATAGCTATTATTCTATATATATACACACACATATACATATCTATTCTATAAAGAATGAAGATTTTGAATCTTATCCTACTAGGACAAAGCTTTGCCCTACATGGCAAGTTTGTCCTAAGTGGCAATGCCAATTTTGGGTGGACTTAAATTTTGGGGGAAGACTTAAATTTGGGGGGAACCTTGAAATTTTGGGGGGAAACATGAAATTTGGAGTAACTTGAAATTTTTTTTTGTTGGGGGGGACTCGGCCATTATATAAAATGTGCCCTATGGACACGGGTAATGACTAGTACATATATATATCACGATATGGTAACTGTGGCTAGAGACAAAAGACCCAGCAATATGATGATATTTTGCTAATAATCATGAAACATAGTATGATCCAAATGGTAAAATCTTTATTAAAGTCTAGGGTACAATCATATTTATCCATATCTAGCTCTTTTCCTTTCTAATGGGGAACCAAAATATCACCTTTTGCCATTTTGCCCCCTTCCCTTCTTAAACTTGAGTGCTTATCGACCGGATTCGAGCCACAACTTCAACATTTTTTTCATGTTTACAATATTAACTCGATAACATGATGCTTCTTTAACCATGTTTGATACTGGAATAGTTAGGTTTCAGATTTGCTAATAAAAATTAGAATACAAAACTTTATTATTTAAATAAGAATTCAGTGCCTAGTTCTGGTCATTTTGTTGCTGCTGCGGGGAGGGAAAAGGGAGAGGGAGGACGAGAGGGGGTGGGAAGAAAAGAATAGGTTCAATTCCCCATGTCTAAGAGAAAACTCGTTATTGATATATATAAAGATTTTTTACAATCTAGAAAGGGTTCACTCGTATAATAAATCTTCTTATAGTAAACTAGTTAGCTTTATTATAAAACATACTTAAGTACATAATGTGGAAGTAATATAGCAAGCCCGTTCCAACAAATAATAATATATTCTACAAAAAAGACCATGATATCAGTCAACTAAAAATAAAACAATCGTATTATTAAAATGTAATATTTAAATACACAACCATTTATTGTGTATACGCAACTCAACACCCCTCCCAACGCCAACCCGCCGCCCAGAAGAAAAAGAAGAAGAAGAAGAAGAATAATAATAATAATAATAATAATAATAATAGGGGAAACCGAAGAAAGAAAACAACAGTCCTAATATGACTAAAGCACGGATCATTAGGAGCTACTATAAGTTACACACCAAAACTCATTGAACCTCTTACTCTCACACCAAAACTTATTGAACCTCGTAGTTAAGTCATGAGAGGTGTGTGGGTGGTTTTTTTTTTTTTTGGGGGGGGGATGCAAGTCCTTTCAAAACTTCCTCTACCTCTTTTGGATCTGCTAACATAGAAACAATTGCAGTATCAATTGCGTCCTGATTTTCCAGTCTTGAAGCCCTTGCAGCCATGAGAACAACTGTATCCTTGTCAATGGCTTTGGCAAAAACCTGCAATATTATTGATCTGTAAAAATTTCATCGATAGAGCAAGATTAAAAGCTAAATACCCTAATGAACAGTTAGTAAAAGTTTGAACTAGAGGATGAAACAAATCGTATGCAAGTAGCTCAATAATCAAATCATGTAGTTACTTCATTTAAAAAGAATTCAAATGGTTGTCTTTACCTCAACAATCTGTTATCTCATAATGTACCCTATCAAGGAAATTCAACAGTATATTGTGGTATTTTACATATGTTGTGTCTTCAGGTCAAGAATAGTAGTTGTAATGTTTATATAATGTACCTCAATTAAACTCTTGTCCACAGTGAGCTTGTTGAGGGTTAAAGTCCCTGTTTTATCACTACACAGCACATCCATGCCGGCCATTTCTTCAATGGCTGTCATTCTTTTTGTTATGGCACCCTACACAATTGGAGAACCATGGCCCACAATCAAGTGGCTAATCTTAATGCATCAATCGCATTAATTAGTAAGATAGAAAAGTAGGGACATATGAACCTGCTGCGATAAGCGATGTGATCCAATGGCCATTGTAACAGAAAGAACAGTAGGCATGGCAATTGGGATCCCACCAATGAGAAGCACAAGAAGGTTATCAACCACTGTTCGATATTTGCTTCCATGAACGCCATACATAACAATGACATCAATAACCATTCCAATTGCAATTGAGCAGATGCAAAAGTTCCCTATTGCAGTCAAAACCTGAATAGCATTGAGTCTAAATCTATTGAAGGAATGTGTCGGTGTGAGAAAAACTGAAAGTATTATGGTTAAAGATCTGCATTGCAATCACATCCTATATTGTTTACATCAACTCAGAACCTCCCAGATACCGTCTATCTTGAAACTTTCAAACTAACCTTCTGAAAATGGCCAACATGTGTCGTCGATTCCACAAGATGAGCTGCCTTGCCAAAGAAAGTGTGAACTCCAGTGGCAATGACAACTGCCTCTATTTCACCTTGTTTGCATGTTGAACCCGAGTAGACTCCACTACCAGGATACTTTGTCACTGGAAGTGATTCTCCCGTAAGTGCAGACTGAGAAGTTTATCAACATAAGTTGATCACAAGATCGCCATCTTATATAGGTTATTTACCAAAATAATAAAATTTGAAACTAGAAAAATCAGTGATAAGAATTTAAATGATAAGGAAGGCATGTTAATTAATTCTCAGAGAGATAAAAATGTGTAAACAACGCTGAATAAAGTAACCCTAGTATGCATGTGTTTATTAACAAAATTGGTGAATATTATCAAATCTAGTACATATTATCTATCAAAGAAAAAAAATATTATTAACATGTGAGATATTTCTACAATTCAAAACATTTCCACTAAAGATATTCAATTACCAAAGATGAAAGATGAAAGAGGAAGCTATATGCAGGTAGGCAATAAAAATTATTACTTCAAAATATTGCCATTCTTAAATATGCTTACTGTGGTTTGAGATCCTATCTCCAAATGGATATTATCCTCCAACCGAAGACAAGATGCATGAACCTAGGTTTGAAGATATACTTACTACCAGGAGCTAGAAAGGCATATAAAAAGTATGGATCCTCATCCTACTGACAATGTACAAATTTGTAACAAGAAAAATCAAAGTGTATCATTGTTCTCCAATTGCCTTCGAATTTTTCCCTCTCCTAAGGGTCTTCATGATTGCAGGTTTCCCATCATACATCCATACGATATATGCGTACTGTTGGGAATGAGGGTTGTAGCCACTGGGGTGGCAATTTTGTAGTTATGTGGCCCAATGGTCAATTTTGTAATTTGGTACCCAAGGGGGCAATTTTGTAAATAGGGTCAATCCAACCCTATATATATGAGTGAAGGGGTTAGTGTGAGGTATGAAGAGAATGGAGAAGAAAACGAGGGTTTAGAATTAGGAGTTTAGGAGTAGATTTAAAGTGTACATCTTTGGGAGAGTGGTCCTCCTCTCGAATGAGGCCCGTACTTTGTATTCCTCGTATTATCAAATCAAATCGCCTTTCTCCTCCACCACCTTTCTCATCAAGTGGTATCAGAGCTCAGATCATCATCAATGGGGCAAGAGGAAATGCTGCTAGCGGCGTTGGCGGAGATACACTCCATGAAGGCGGAAGCAGCGAGGATGTCGGAAACTCTACTGGCGAAGATTTCGACGTCAGAAAAATCTCTGAAACAACTCTTTCGGGAATGGAGGAAAGCCGTGGAGGAAGAAGAGGCCGACGGCCCAGATCTGAAGCCTACAGACGCCATCGACTCAGATCCGCCACCAGCGAGGGAGGGCGTGTAACCATCGGAGGCGTCGGCCTCCACTTGGACACCGGAGCCCCGGCGACCCCTGGAGGGCCGTCACGTGTCCGGCGAGCCCCATAGGGGCTCGGCAAACACGGAAAACAATCAAAGGGGCGCCCAGAGCTTGTCGGGCCCCCTGGGGGCCTCGCCGGCCCCAGCGAGCCTCGGTGAGGGTTTTCAAAAATCGTCGGCGGTGCCACCAGTGACGTCTTGGGCTGCCACCACCTCTATCAGATGCATCTCGGCGAGGTGAGCTCAAGGGACCCACCCTCGCCTCCATCAGCCGTCGAAGAGAGCCGCGAGAGAGCCGTCGGAGACGACAGTGCGATGTTTCGAGTGCCACCGGCGCCGGCACCGGCGATATTTCAGACGACGACCTCCTTCGTCAGGTGCGCCGGGAGGAGACTGGCGCATGGGACCAAATATCACCGGCGATCGTCGGTGAAATCATCGGAATACTCATCGGCACCGGCGAGCCGATGGCGGCTCGGGATCGGCTCGATCCAGCCGATCCCAAGCCGCAGCCGCCTGCTCAGCCAAGCCGACTGCCCAAGCCGGCTCAGCCGTCAGCTCTACTCGAGCCGATGAATAGTGCGACTCGGCAATTATTTAGGAATTCTGGGCGATTTTGGCTAATTTTCTGCAGTGCTTCCGAATTTTGACGTTTTCGGGCCCGTTTGGAGTCCAAATTCAGAACGGAAAGAGCCACTACGTAGAAGACTCAGCCACGGACACTTTCACACTCCTGCAGCAACATTTTGAAGAAGATGGACTGCGTGGAGGGCTTTTTGATCCAGGAGGAGGTAAGGAGACCTCCTCCAGCACTCGAAAAACGCACTCGTGGACTTCATGCACCACCCTGAGGACAAGATGGTTTTTCGAGTGCAGATTAGTGTTGGGAATGAGGGTTGTAGCCGCTTGGATGGCAATTTTGTAGTTATGTGGCCCAAGGGGCAATTTTGTAATTTAGTGCATAATTGGCAATTTTGTAAATAGGGTTAATCCAACCCTATATATATGAGTGAAGGGGTTAGTGTGAGGTATGAAGAGAATGGAGAAGAAAACTAGGTTTTAAAATTAGGAGTTCAGGAGTATATTTCTGGTGTAGATCCTGGGAGAGTAGTCCTCCTCTCGAATTGAGGCCCGTACTTTGTTTTCCTCGTATTATCAAATCAAATCGCCTTTCTCCCCCACCACCTTTCTCATACCATACATGCATGCATGCATTTCATGCGAGAGCACACACAGACAAATAAATGCACTTGGACCCTGTTATGAGCTAATGGCATTTGCTGGTACTAGTATGTTGCTCCTTCTGAAACCAAGGTTCTCGAGAACTAGAAACTAATAGCAATATTGACATACAGAGCATAAAAGAATTCCTGATATACCCTACCAACAGTATTTGTCTCCATTTGAAACAAAATTGAAATTGATAATAATATGTTCTGACGTGTTAATAAAAGAATTTGGCTCTACATAGCACAGACTCTTTTATCATGGTCTCGTCTATGTCGGACTACAACATTCCTTTGACATGCATTAGACATATGATGGACGCTTCTAGGACATGTTCTGAATTTTATAATGCATTTTTAAGTTCAAGACAGTTCTTATAGACATTGAAAACTAAAAAAAAATTTCCTGTTACACGTTGGAATAAATTTAATAAATATTTACTTTCATGTGCATGTATGTATGTCCTTAGAAATAATATTAAACACCAAGGATGAGATACATTTCGAATTTTATTTTGGGTAAATTGCACTCAGGCCTCCTGATTTATGGGATAAATGTAACTAAACATCATCAATTTTGATACTAACACAAAAGCCACCTAAGAATAACACTGAGACCACATGATCATCTAACTAATAATAGGTAAGTTGCAATTATACCACTTGAAACTAGAATTTCAAGGGTAATTCAGGGATATCAGTATTAGTTGCAGTTATCAAATAAAACAAGGCGTCTCAGTGCAATTTATCTTTTCTAATATTTGTGAACCATTTTATAGCATGGTATGCACAGTACAAATCCTTTTCTAAATTCTAGTTAGTATAGAATTACTGTTCTCTGTTCTTAAGTTTTCTACAATGTATTATGTAAGCCGCATGTTGATTTTTGGGGTGTGGGTGTGGGTAGATGGGTGGTTTTGTTGGGGGGGATGTGCCTCAGTTATTCCATATTATAGTAGTCACTATATATGAGATTAGAGAATCCAACTAGTATCAATGATGGTTTAAGAAAAAAATTGATTGAATCCTGATCTCTCAGCTTTTCTTCACAAATTCTTTGAACGTTGATGTGGTTATAGTTGTGAAATCCAATCGAGGTCTGAGATATATAGTTATTCACCCTTTTACATTTTTTTGTTTATGATAAGATTTCTCCGAAAGATTCGCTTTTCAACCTTAGAAACTTAGAAACTACCTCTAAACCCATTTATAATTTCAAAGGCCTTTGTATGGCGTTTCTACTTCTTCTCCCAATCAAAATGCATCCCAATATTATATTTACCTTAGTCGGTCCCCATTTTCCACTTAACAGAACAACCTTCTATGCTTCTATATCGTATCCCATATATATTGTTTGACCGTACATGTGTAGGTATTTTAGTATTTAGATTATACGACTTACTAGAGATTTGGATATAAAAATTGGATTATTGATAAAGTTGGGGATACAAGGATACTTGGCCTCAATTTGAGAGGAGGACCACTCTTCTAGCCTTTAATTCGAGAGGAATACTTAACTCTCCCATTAAAGCTAGAGTTCTATATTCCTAATCTATTCTAAATCTTAATTCTTCTCTCAAATTCAGCATAATCCCTAATTATCCCAACCCCATACATATATAAGACTGATTTCTCTAAAATTACAGGTCTGCTCACTTGGATCTCAAAATTACAGTTTTGTCCCTGGTGTCTAGAATTACAGAACTGTCACTGATTTATTCTCTCCTCGCATCCGCCGTTGATTTACCGCCGCACCCCGATTGTATTATTAGAATTTGGACTTGTAATCTATATCCGCTTTCTAAACCTTATATGTGACCAATTCTTTCTGATCTTTTCTTCCTAATTGCTATTCTCTCTAATTTACATGGTTAAGAGCCATGATACAATACAACCCATAAATCTAATCCTAATCTCAATCAAAACATTACCCTAACCTTAATCCTCATTAATCCTACTTCCACTTTTAATTCTTCTTCTGTTGAGTCTCTAACACATCCATCTTCATCTTCATCCAGCAAGCATTCGTCACCTTCACCGTTAACATCATCGACCATGATCAGATCAGACGCCTCCATCAACATCATCTAGCGCTGCATTTGTCCTTACCCACCGTCATAATTATCAGCACCACAACCTACCCCATCGCCAACACCAACGTCGGTCGTCTCCTCCGTCGACTTAAGCAACATCATTGCAATTTACCCTTGTCACCAACACGAGCATTTGGCAACATCTTCCTCATCCCTCAACCTTACATCACACATTCTACAACCTCGCGTCCTCACCATTAATCCATCATATTCATCTCATTTCTTCTCAATGTCTCAGATCCGATTCAAATTCAGATCTGGAAAAATAGCTAAAACAATAATAAATTCAGTACAGTTTAAATCATTTCATGTTCTTGTTAGATCGGTTTCTGGATGCTAACTATCATCCAGGTTATTTACTACTTTCTAGCTATCTTCCTTACTGTCTTCCTAGCTATCTACTATTTTTGGTTATCTTCTTGGTTATTTGCTAAAATAATTGGTTCTTATGGGTACTATGGGAGATAATAAGCATATGCATTGCCTTTCAATTTTGTTGTCCCATAGACCCTCTCTACCATCACCGTAAAACTTAATGGCACAAGTTATCGTCCCTAAGCATAATCATTTCTTTTACTTATTTATTGGATCATAAAAGAAGCTGAAACATTTGATGATTCTTTATATTCTAAATCTATCGGTTATAATGACTAGATGGCAAAGAATTGTTGTGTGCTGACATGGCTGTTGAATAGTAAAATAAAGCAACGATGTTATGGTCTTGAAGACGGGAAAGAAGCTAGAACATACTTTGAGAAGATGTACTTAAATAAGAAAAATATTTCTTAGATAGATGATTCATATGTGAAATTGTTCTCATGAAGAGAAACATTTATCTGATCATTATTCAAGGCTAAATGATATTCTTGATGAGTTCTTTATCAGAGTCTACGGACCCACAGACTCTTCAACAACTTGCAAAGCCGTCTTATTTTCAACCTCTGTGGATTTGGAGCTGCAAACTGAGGCTTTCAGCAAACAACATTGTAGACTGGTTCAAAAGCCGCTATCGCAAGGAGCATGTTGTTACCAAGTATCTATTTGGACTATATTCATCTTTAACCAACCCAGAACAAAGATAGATACTTGGTGATGACTTAGTTCCGCGAGTAGAGTGGGTCACCACGTGCCAGCGGGCGGGCTAGGAACGGCCCTTCCTCGCGGGAGGGCCTTCCCCATGCATCGAACAGCCGACTGAGATTTGATACGGACAAGGAGAATCCGACTGCCAACGACTTTGTCCTAAGTTTGGTGTGTGCCTTGGATAGTAAGTTTACAATAAAGCATTTATCCGGTATGAGAGTTCTACCATGATTGATAGATGCAAGGTGGAGGCCAAGGACGTAACCACCGTCTGCAAGTCCAGAGTATGTGAATTTTCTGATGGTAGATAGTCAGTATTTGATAATAAAGCACATCACTACACTAATTGTAGAAGGAATAACTATGTTTCTTGGAAATAGAAATATTGGATGAAGTTTAGAAAACCAAAGTGGTATAAATAGCTGACACTAAGACCGCTCCAGGTGTTTCCTTTAACACAGTTTCCTATTCACTCCGACACTTTAGTACAAACCTTTTAGTCAAAATTTGAATGACTTCTACTGTTCCAGGCTTCCTAGCGTTCATCTATACTCCCAGCAAGAAACATGTCCTTTTGTGACACGAATACTTATCTTACAAATTTTATTTAGGTCTGCAAATTGCCCCTATCCAATCTACAAACTTAACATCAACGGACTAACAGGGGTTTCTGTGCTCTCTGTCATGGACCGTCATAGTAGATCTATTTTATGCAAACTTATGATACAAGTTAGGATTCCATTTCCAACGTGAGGAAAAATAACTGGTAACTGTTGGGTTGATTTTTTGTTGATATATGTTGGCATTAGTGGCACTACATCTGGGGTATTCAGGTTGAGGAATCAGAGCTGTGTTTGAACTGGTTAAACGGTCATGTTGTAAGTCATGTTACAACATCAGTCACAACATGCGAGATCTGTATGCTGGATCGTATGCAGAAATTCTGTTTTGGTTTGCAGATCTGTTTTGCTGATTTCAGATCTGATTTGTTGCCCAGAATCTCGGAGGATCCTGAACTGATTGACGGAATAACTTAATATCCGCTGGAGATTTTTCTGTTCATTTTTACCCGAAATAGTTTCTTAAATGATGGGCGGAAATAACTGATTTAATGAGCAGAATTTTATGATTTGATTTTCAGATCGGTTTTGCTGCTCCTATCTGATTTGCTTCCCTAGAATTTTGGTGTAATCCTGATGATTGCTATATTTATTGAGGAAATATTCGCTCAAGATTTGCTGAAACTATTTACCTAAAAAAGTTGATTGGTTCCAAGATGTGCATGATCACTTGCCCTAAGTGGTTCTTAGATTTGCAGGCGGAATAATCTGCATAGGATTCTATTTGAGCTGTTTTCCATAACAGCTCCTAGATTGAAGGAGGCCGGGACATATAAGGGCTATGCGGATTATTCTAGGGCTTATCTCTTTCGTGAAGATTGTTGATCAATATCCGATGACGGAGGCCGACGACTGCGCGAATTGAATAGAGTTCGATCTAGTCGGTTTATGCAAGGGAATCTTGCGGTTTCTACATCCAGGGACAGAGGCCGACGGCTACGCACGTAAGGATTGAAGGGAGTTCGATCTTGTCGGTTTAAGCAAGGGGATCTTGCGCGCAAAGGGATCTTGCAGTGATTACTTCATAGGGTTGGTTGGGAGCACCCATTGCGGTTTGTATTGAGGAGAGTATGCTCCTTCTAATATAAATCTGATGTTAGTGATTGTAATCATTTTTATCATAGTGGAGTAATCTGATTTTCTGGGTGTGGCCCCGCAGATGTAGGTGTGCGCACTGAGCTGCGTTACCAAGTTCTTGCGTGTTCTTGTGTTTTCCGCATATACTTTTACGGTTTAGTTGATTGATTCATAGGTACTGATCTTACAATTGGTATCAGAGAAGGTCACCCGTGTTACTTTGTTATCAAAGAGGATGTGATCTTGGATTATCAGTACGACAATCATGAATACTCGAGAAGGTGCGTCCGTTATTCGCCCTCTTTTGCTTGTGGGTACCAACTACACATATTGAAAATCAAGGATACGAGCTTTTATCAAATCCCTCGATGAAAAACCTTGGATAGCCGTTGTTGAAGGATGATCTCCTCCAGTTGAAGTTGACAAAGACGGCAATGAATTTCTCAAGGCGACAAAGGACTGGAGTCGGATTGAAGAACATGCGGCTCTGGGAAACTCTAAAGCTGTTAATGCCATTTTCACGGCTGTGGATGAAGAGCAGTTCAAACTTATATCTACTTGTCAGTACGTTAAAGAAGCATGGGATATACTTCAGAACGTGCATGAAGGAACAAATGCGATAAAAGTCTCTAAACTCCAAATGCTTGCATCTCAGTTTGAAGAAATAAGAATGGGTGATGATGAGACTATTGCCGAAGTTAATGGAAAATTAAGAGATATAGCCAATCAAGCCTTTCAACTATGTAAAAAATATTCAGAAGTGAAGTTGGTTAGAAAAGCTTTAAGATCCTTCCCAGACAGATTTTCTGCTAAGGTAGCAGCTATTGAGGAAGTTAGAGATATCACAACCATGAGACTTGATGACCTAATATGATCCCTACAGACATATGAGATGAATCAGAAACAGAATAAAAGAGATAAAGGGGTGGCCTTTAAGGCAGATTCAGGGGATTTCTCTAAAGAAGATTATGAATCGAGTCTTGACGAGGATATTGTTCTGTTAACAAAGAATTTCAGTAGGATGCTTAAGAAGATTAGTAGTAAAGGACAAAATTTCAGAACAAGAAATAATGTGCCTCGATCGAATGATATATCTGCTGGAAAATCCTTCAACCGAAATCAAAGGTATGATTAGAAGAAGAAAGGAAAAGGAATTCAATATAGAGTGTGTGAGGAACATATACAGACTGAATGTGCAAACACTCTGAAGAAGCAAAAAGGGAAGTCCTCGACTAGTGCCTGGAGTGAAGATGAGTCTGAGGGGAGTGCTGAAGATGAAGAAATCACCAGTAATTACATTGCCTTCACATCCTCTCAAAAGAAGCGACCTGATTACAACACTATCAGCCATGGTATATATGATGTTGCAGCATTAGTCATGACATCAGTCATCAAATCAGACAATGTCAAATCCAGTGTTGCAACATCATTTATGACATCTACAATCAAATCAATTTCTGAAGTTGACAGCAGCGATGAGGAAGTTAGTGACGATGATATCCGAACAGCATAGCAGATGATATATGGAAAGTGGATGCAAATCTGCAATATTAACAAAATGCTGAAAGAGAAGAATGAAAGACTGAGGAAAGAGGAGGAAGTCAAAATCAAATGTCTAAAAGTTAAAGAAAACTGTAGAGAACTAGAAAGCAACTTCAGAAATGTTCTTCTCAGGACAGAGAAAGCTGAGTGCACATTGAATAAGTGGAACTCTGGAAAAGCAAAGCTGGATGATATCTTGAACATGGGTAAGATTTTGGAAGATCGTACTAGAGTGGGCTATAACTGAGGATTTAATTATAATATTTCTACTGCAAAAAGGATACAAGTCAAGAAGGAACTTGAAAAAATTTATCAGCACAAGGGAAATGATGATAAGAAGAAGTTAACGAAAACTGTCAAATGTGAAAGTCCAGTGTGTAGATATTGCAGAATTGTTAATCATTCTGAGAAGAACTGCTTTAGTCGTATGCGTCATTTCATGGAGAGAATAACTGTAAGCTCTCTTGGCAGGAGAGTGAAAAGGCAATGGGTTAGGAAATCTGAATTATATAGCCTGAACACTGCAGCTTCAAAGAAAACACCTCATGTTGTGACTGATATTGCAACATTAGATACGACACAGAATGATATTGCTGCAGATGTTATGACAACAGAATCGACATCTCCTCTCAACAATCAATGTGAGCAACATGTGTCAAATTCTTATGAATCTTCCTCCAGAATTATCAGAGAATTACCTCGCTGCTCTTCTCACCGCTCATCCTCCGCCAGCGCCATTGGATCTTCGCATGTACCCTCTCCAGCACGGCGATCTGCTGTCGATCCGTCTTCCACGGCCTATTCACCCATTCTGGCTGACTTTTCCAAATTATGTCCACTTCTTCGTCGTTTCCACCGCATCCATGTCTCCAAATTTTGACATGCAGACCGCCGAAGCTTCTCTGTCAGCACCGTCGATGTTTCAACTCACCAGCTACTATTTCGGCCTCTCAGAGCTCGACTACTACACTGAATATCGTTCCATTTTTGCAGCCTACTATCAGATGTGAGGTATATTTTTCTTCATCTAATTCCGATGTGCCTGTGGATTTATTTGCTAATGAGAGAGACAGTGGAGCCTCTTGATGTGTCTCGGTTGATTTTTTTGGATTAACTATTGGAGATGTGGACTTGTTTTATATTGGAGGCTAGCTGAAAAGTATTAAAGTTATGAATGAGGACACTCTTTTACTGTCGACCACTGAATATGGTCCATCATCTTCCTCTGTTGTGTTAACTGAGATAGTCATGTTGGATGACTCTGATTCTTCAACAACTGTATCTGCTGGTGTTAGTGCACATCAGACAGCTGCTATAGATTTTTCAGATCCACTGGGTTCAAATTTTCAAGATCATATATGTGGGTTGGATCTTCAGATGTCATTGTGTCAGATTATCTTATTAATGAACATGTGGCCCCATGATGATTGTCATGTTACTGCTGATGTTACAACATGGGAGCCAACATCTCAGGACCATCTAGCTGATTCCTCAACAGTCCATGTCATGTATCATGTTATGACACAGGACGCAACATGCACTTCCACTCCTCCAGAGTACATAGTATCTGATTATCGCATGGACGACCATGTTGCCCCTGATGACCGCAATATTGCCTCTGATGCTGCACCTATAGTCGGATCTCATGTTACATCTGGTGTTTGCTCCCGAAGTTGCAACATATGCGCATGTTGCATCTGGTGTTGCACACGATGTTGCAACATCGGATCATGTTGAACTTGATGTCATAGATCATGTTGTGACACAGGACACAACATGCACCTCTTCTGTACCTGATGACTCTACAGTTTCACCTGCTCCTGACCAGACCGTGCCAGATCTGGAAGTTCCTCATTCTTGTCGCCATTGTCATATTTCTGCCAAGCAACATGGTGCTCCGTCTAGCTCTCCAACTCCCTCTTCTTCAATGCCGGCTATTAAGAAAGACAGAGTCGTTCCTAAAGCATCAGCTCCTTCCGAATCTATTTACTGTTTTTGATGATTTGAAAAAGATGTTATTCGACCAGGCTTACCAGAATCGTTGGGCTACTTATTCAGACAGATGATGTTATAACAATGGAGCCGACACCTCAAGACGGTTCAGCTGATTCTCCTGTTGCTCATGTTATATGTTTCGACACATGACACGACATCTGTTTCTGATAGTGAGGGAATTTTATTGCAATTTATCCAGATCCGTTGGAGACTCACAATCCAGGTGGGCATTACAATCCTCACCATCCATGGCTTATCTCTCAGCAACTATTGGCTTAGAAACCAAATGAAGTGGATGTCTCTTCTGAGGTGATCGATATTACTAGTATATGGAATGAACCTTGCTCCGTTGCTGATGTTTATACTGCTCCGACTCCAGCTACGTTTTCTTGAGGTATCCTTTGGCTTATTGTGGCTCAAAGGGGAGAATGTTTTTGTAGTTGTTCATGCTTTTGCCCGTGCGTGGGTTGTGCCACATAACGCCAAAGGGGGAGATTATTGGTTTGATTTTCTGTTGCTATATGTTGGCATTAGTGGCGCTAGATTTAGGGTATTCAGGTTGTGGAATCAGAACTGAGTTTGAACCGGTTAAGAGGTCATGTTGTGAGTCATGTTGCAACATCAGTCACAACATGCGGGATCTGTATGCTGGATCGTAAGCAGAAATTCTATTTTGGTTTGCAGATCTGTTTTGCTGATTTCAGATCTGATTTGCTGCCCAGAATCTCGGGGAATCCTGAACTGATTGAGGGAATAATTGAATATCTGCTAGAGATTTTTCTGTTCGTTTTTACCTGAAATAGTTCCTTAAATGATGGGCGGAAATAACTGATTTAATGAGCAGAATTTTCTGATTTGATTTTCAGATCTGTTTTGCTGCTACTATCCGATTTGCTTCCCTAGAATTTTGGTGTAATCCTGATGATTGCTATATTTATTGAGTGAATATCTGCTCAAGATTTGCTAAAACTATTTACCTGAAATAGTTGATTGGTTCCAAGACGTGCATGATCACTTGCCCTAAGTGGTTCCTAAATTTACGGGCGGAATAATCTGCATGGGATTCCATTTGAACTGTTTTCCATAACAGCTCCTAGATTGAAGGAGGCCGGGACATATAAGGGCTATGCGGATTATTCTAGGGCTTATCTCTTTCGTGAAGTTTGTTGATCAATATCCGAGGACGGAGGCCGACGGCTACGCACGTAGGGATTGAAGGGAGTTCGATCTAGTCGGTTTATGCAATGAGATCTTACGGTTTCTACATCCGGGGACGGAGGCCGACGACTACGCACGTAGGAATTCAAGGGAGTTCGATCCTATCGGTTTATGCAAATGGATCTTGCGCGCAAGGGGATCTTGCGGTGATTACTATATGGGGTTGATTGGGATCACCCATTGCCGTTTGTATTGAGGGGAGTATGCTCATTCTAATATAAATCTGATATTAGTGATTGTAATCATTTTTATCATAGTGGAGTAATCTGATTTTTTGGGCGTGGCCCCGCAGATATAGGTGTGCGCACCGAACTGTGTTACCAAGTTCTTGCGTGTTCTTGTTTTCCGCATATGCTTGTACGGTTTAGTTGATTGATTCATAGGTACTGATCTTACAGTAACAAACATATGTCCTTAAAAATAATGGCAACTCTTATGCAATACCAAAGCCTCGCGAAACAATTAATGTGACAGATACCTGATCTATTTTTAAAGGATCTCCTTCAAGAAGACGAGCATCAGCAGGAATAATATCACCAAGTTTGATACTGATTATGTCACCTGGAACCAGCACAGCTGCATCCTCCTCACTCCACTTTCCATTACGTAACACCTAAAAAAATTAATACAAATACATAGAACATATGATTAGAAATGCTTTGTAAGGATGCTAGTTAATCAAGAATCACATATGGTGTGACTTCACAAAGTTGCAGAAGAAAGACCTTGGCTTTTGGCGCTAATCGAGCCATAAGAGCTGCTGCTGCATTCCCAGCATTATTTTCCTCTATAAAGCTAATGGTTGAATTGATAATTAGCAGTGTCAAAATACCAACGAAGTCCTGCCAATCAACACCCTTCTTCTGCAAGAAATCATTTTGGCAATACGATGCCAAATAATAAGTATCAATGAATCTTTTGATTGTTCTCACCATTCTATGGTAGCACTGTAGAGAGGCAAATACAATAATTGTAATCCATTTTGGTAAACTGGATAAGAGAGGCAGAAACTGAAGTGATAGCTTTGTGGTTATCCAAGTTCAATATTTTGACTACTGTGCACCTTGAGTACTACTGTTCACTTTTCAAAACCATTTACAGATTAAAATCAGTTTTTACCCGATGTTTGATATATTTTAAATGCTTTACTAAAATCATTATTCTTCTTTTATTTCAAATTTTTGTTCAAATTATTTCCTCCAACAATTTCCAGTAAAGCAGGATGAAGGTAAGTCATACTTTGTACTATTGCACCATAAAATCAAATGGTCGCCTAATGTTAAGAAAAGCCATCGATTGATGTGGCATAATAAGTAAAGCAGTTCCTACTTTAGCAAATCTAAAAGGAAATATCTCAGCCTGAAGCAACAGCATCTCCATGGAAACTCAACTTTCTTTTAAACGGTCAATTAGCAAAATGATTGTGGCATTATCTGTATAGCTCAGGCTAGTGTATGAAACAATCATAGGGCCAAGTTTGAGGTTAGATAAATCATAACCATTTGAAGTGTAACATAAAAGCATTATGCAAACAATCTCAATGCCATCAAGCAAATAGTGAAGGTTCCCAAGCAAATAAATAAACAAGTGAGATATATGATCTAAAAATTAAGCTGTGTAATTTACAAGACAACACCAATTAAACATCAAATATGTGCACGGTATACCACACAGATGTCTTCAAAGTCAAACAAAACAATCTCTATGGTGGTAGATAAACAGAACATAGTCCATAGCATGTATAGTAAAATGAATGGAATAGAAAAAAGGAACAAAAGAACTTCTATTAAAGTGGGATGAAGCCTAAAAACTTGGAAAAAGGTGAATATTCATTCTTTTTTGACTCTTTTTTGACCCCAACTTTCTCATACTTAACAAGGATCATTATTGTTAAAAAATATTCTAATACCATACTTTGTATAAGTGCATACGCATAGAGTAGCAGATATGAAGACTCTAGCAAGTTGTCTTATCCTAGTGGGTGTACATGCATTACTTACATCTCCCCTTAAATCCTTCCCTCCATGTGCAAAAGCAATGGCAACAATGGCTGCAGCTTCCATAACCCAAGATAGCGGATTCCACATAAAACCCAAAAATTTTAATATTTTACTTTCCTGCAAAGAAGAAGAGATGGAAAATAAGGGAAAATGTGCTGAAAACATATTTACATACATACATAAGACCAAGAATATGTTGAGCTATATGTCTGCTTCTTGAACTGTTTTGCCCAACCTCCTTCTCTTCAAGCTTGTTAAAACCAAACACACCCAAACGCTCTTGAACAGCATCGGAGCTTAAACCTTCTCTTGTGCATTGAAGGTTGTCAAAAACTTCTTCAATCGGTATATTTTCCTGCATAAATTTGTTTCCAAATGAAGGTGTGCTGACAAAATGGAAGACTAAATATAAGTGCATAACAATGAAAATCAATCTGATTCCACAAAACTGAATGCACAGAGTTTCTGACAATGCGAATCACAAGAAAGAAAATGTATACAAGGAAATCTTATTAACAAAAAGGTATGATTGATACAGATCGGATGCAGACTAAAAGCAATGCAGCACTGCTGCAGCTCTGTTGATAAGAACAGCATGACAATAGAACTCAAAATATTTATAACAACTCGGTATAAATGACAATTGAGCTTCAGATGATTAAATGGGAGCTGCGGAGGATTAAATGATATGAAAATGTTAGCCCTACTTGGTAATTTGACAAGGGCACAACAGGAAATGCGTGATGCATCAAGAATGGAAGCTCCAACAACAGTAATAGACACTTACAGGTAAATTCTGGAAAGATTGGCTACATATAATTATAGGCATATAGCGAGCAGCAAAAAAAGTACTAAAAGTGTAAGATGGATGGCACAAGGCTTGTACAAGTTAATGCTTATGAAGGAAACTAAACAAAGGAAATAATAAAGGAGAAGGAGAAATATGAAAAGAAAAAGAAAAAAAATAGAAAGTAGCTTATAGACGATTTCAACAGGTCACGTCGTAGTCCTGGTATAGTCCTAGTAATGTCCGTACCTGAGAAAAATGTCAATTACTGTAAGCTGAAAAAAATCTAATTATGATAAAATCGACATACAAGATCGACAGCTTCTTTGTTAATTGCTTCAAGAGCAATTGATTTTTCATCCATTGCTCCTTTCCTGCTGCTCAGCCTGGCAATAGTTCAATATGAAATTTTCTGCAGATGCCAAAAGAAAACATAAGAGCCAAGTTGGATGCAGACTTAGAACACTCCAGGAACATGACAAATTGGAACTTTCATGAGCAGTGTTCAGGGAAGCCAACAATCACATGACCTCGATGGACCCAGCAGGCTACGTTGACACTTCCACCAAATCAGTTCAAGATATTCACATTGTTCAATATCACCCAACTATGATTATTCAACACTTGTACGTATAGTGCCATTCATATGTAATCTCATATGTTAAAGTTCCATAATGGGTTATGTGCATATTATGTGAAAACTGTGGAGAACCATCTCAATTTGTTAAAAATAAAGCTTAACGTAAATTAACTAAGATTGAAATTTAAATATAATATAGCAGGCATTTGCCTCACCGGCTTCTTTTTTAAAAAAATTACATACAGCAAGTCAAAAAAACTACTGACTACCCTAATCAAAACAAGCTGCTAAGATCGGATTGTTTACAACCAAGCCTTTATTGAAGGTATATATCAAGAACATGGGCCGCTAACTTACAGTCAGTTGCCATAAAGGTGGATAGGTAGCAAAACCCAAATGAAAGCACCTGTTGACATGGGGATGTGTAACAGTAGACACTGGTAAGCCGTACCAACCGAAGAAGCATGGCCAGAAGAGGCTCCTAATTCTATGGATGCTAAACTGTGGCTTCTCTTTTTAATTTATGAATATATTCAACTGATTATTAATGAAGAAAACAAACAGTTTTCATAAGCAGCAACTTGATCAATTAAGTCTATCAGAATTATCCAGATTAAAGCAACAAGCCCAATGGAAAAAGAACACAACACAATCCGAAATCAAGCAAATAATGATGAAACTAATATTGAAGAAATTGGAAACCGTGCTTCATGTTAGGAACTTTATAGTTGTGACAGGATATGTTAGTTAATTTAACTTGATTATGCAATCAGACTCATTTCACCAAATTATAAATGTCCCACCGTTATACCACCAAATTGGACTCCCATCACACCAAATTTTCCGCTTACAAGTACTTCAGACTGCAGTTGAGAAATTTTCCTTTTTCTTTCTTTTTTTAAATAAAGATGTTTCCAATTAGAAGAATTTATAGAATGTATACAAACTGAATGTAAGTTTAAAAATTAGCTTTACTATGAAATAATATATAATTATGAAATTTGAAATATGTATTCGCTTTCTAGGCTATAAATATCAAACCAGAGTCCTCCCACCCAACTGATAGAGTCAGATACCTCCAATTCTAGAGTTGAAATCGCCCGAATCCAGGAACTGAAACCCTAGAACACCCCTCAATTGATCTCCTCCTTCCTCCTCGAAACTTCCCAAAAAGAGAGCGACCGAATACCGGGAAACGAGGGGTATATAAAGAGTAGCTGTGGGCTGGCGATCGACGTGATGACACGGAAAACAAAGGGGAACGAGATGCGCGATGGCAACGAGAGAATCCATCGAGTAGAAAACGAAAAAACCCTAAGATTATAGAGAGACCCGCCCATCAAGAACTTGGAAAATGGCGTTAATATCTCGACAGCCTTGTTCATCTGCGATTATTTTTAAATTTTATTTTACTTTTCAGTTTGTTTTCCCTTTTGTTCGATCAGTTGCCGCCATCCGCTGGGCTCAAAATCAAATATTTTTAGTACGTGGCACATTGATATTCGTGATGGGCAGTCGAGGGTAGTTGTTTTCAATCCGTACTGTCGTATGTCCTTTTGGTGAGAATGGGTTGTTATTTAATGTTGTGAATAATAAATATTTGTGTAGTTTTGATGTGGGCCCCCGGATTAGAAAATTGGTTTGAGAATTGTATGTGGGTTCCACACAATTTTCTTGTGTTTGTGTGTTTTTTTTGTTGAGAATATTTTTTGAGAAAGTACTAGTCATAACCCGTGCCCGTAGGGCACGACGAAAGTCGTCTCCCGGGTGCGAAACTGAGGGAACATCCTGTTTACGGGCGAAATGACGACGTGAGCCTAATGAGCCTGTAAAATATTGTAAAATATGCCCTCTCATTACCGAAGCCTGTAAAATTATTGAAAGCAACAACGAATGATAGAAAATGTAAATGAGAAATGGGTCATCTCAAATCTTAATGAGAAAAGCAACCGTTGTAAATCTTAATGATTGGCTCATCTCAAATTTTACATCCTCATATAGAAAATCTTAATGAGCCTGTGAATAAAAAAACACAACTGAGAAAACTTAATCATTAATAATCGTCGTATAGAAATAAAAACACACACATGAGAAAGCAACAGCGAAGAAATGCATTCGCAGAGTATGATTGGGCATCTGAAACCATATGGGTTTTAAGGCGAAGAAAGCAACAGCGAAGAAATGCATTCGCAGAAATGTGGTTTTAAGTCGATGAAGAGAATTTCTTTCTTGAGAAATCAAAAGATCCCCGATTTCGCTTCTGCCCATTTGAACCCATAGGTGGCAGAAAGGAGAAAGGAGACAACCGTGTGTGTGGCTGTGATGGCTGAGAGTTCCAGGGCGATCAAACTGATGTGTGCGGTTAAGGGGGGATGGGGAAAAAAATTGAGATGTGGAAAAAAATGCGGGAACGCGAAGGGACGTATGAAACTACTTGACTAAAAAATGCATGAACGGGAAGGGACGTGGGAACGCAAATTAAAGTGCTGTGTTTTTTCCGAAAAGTACAGTCAGCAAATGTTTTTGCCCTAGTCATATGTTTACCGCCACGTAGGACAAAGGTCCTGAAATGTATAATAGATGATGTGGGTTCCACTAATTAATTAATTGTAATTAAAAAAGGGGAAAAACTGGGGTGAGTTGCTGCAATTGGTCAAAACAGATGAGCGATAGTGGAGTGGGCCCACACAGCAGCTTTCTCACCGAGCTGGAGCAAAATCCGCGCAATTTTGTGCAGATTGTGTGACTTTGAATCGCTGCCTCCACGTAGGCGACAGCCGAGCCCGAGTTCCTCCCAGTTTTTCCGAGAAAAGAAACAGGTTGCTTGAGAACGGGTTGATTTGACATGAAATAGTATTGAAACATTGAGTTTTTTCATTTTCTTCGCTACTTTCCGCAAAAAGAAACATGCCGTTACGAAAAACAGCACAATGCGACCTTTTTACTTCTAGTCCCAGACCTATTTTGTTGGGCCTTCACGATGAAAATTATGGCGTCGAAACTTGCCATATTTGGAAGAAACCGTGACTTGAAGATTAGAGTCTATATATGTTTTTTTATGGCCCTTATGGTATTGTTCTTGGTTGGATGCTAGTAAAGGCAAGGTTTGAAAAAATTTCAACTTTTGGAATATGGCCACCCCTTTTTAAGAGTAGTAAACTTACCATTTTTAATACGAAAAACAACAATTTTTGAACATGTAAAAATTCATTAATAAAACCGTAAAATTTCTAAATTGTTGAGAATCAATATTTATGGTGGTGACCATAGATCATATATATATACACACATATATACCAATGGTCTTTTACAATCATTGTGGATTCCAAAGGTTCTAATACCAAAGGTCACAAGGCATGTTCATAACACTTTTCCTTATCCATCCATCATTGTAAACTCGACATATGAATACTTCATGATTCATAGTGCTTATGAATATCACAAGGGGTGGATACTTCTGAATCATAAGTTAGAGAGTACAATTCTTTTTAACTTTCCCTATTGTGTGGATATCACTAGGGGTGTCTACTTCTAGATCTAGAGTTAATGTGACTGCCTCGTTAAAACCTTTGGCTATGGAAAACCGAGTGGGAAACCCATATCTAAGGAAAAAGACTGCAACTCTATATTTAACTCATCCTGATCTGTACAACCTTCAGGCTTGCAGATCTCATAGGCATCTATACGTCAATATCATCAACAACGTTTCGAGAAACAATACAAAATACAAGCATCGCTCGTTTATACAAGTATCGCCAATATATGGAATCTACTGAATCCAAGGGAGCTCATCTGAAGATGTGTGCGGTGTCTCATCGCCTTTGACGTAGACTTCTCAATGATGAGATATGGAAGTGTCATGGTCTGCAGACTGGGTAGCTCCACGTCTCTAGTCTCTGACCCAGTCGTTATTGTGTCTGCTAGTTACTCAGGGCATATTTATGCATACTCTTGATTTGCTTCTTGGATGATGAGCTTCTCGGAATAGTAGTATGTTGTTTGCCTTAGTCGCATACTTTGCAGATCTTCAGTATGTGGCATGTCCTGCGATGTGGTCATCGCGATGATTTATTACCATCATCTGTAAATACATTTAACACGGCTGATGGTCCTTTATAATATTGACCCTTGGTGTAATGACACGCTCTCGGGAGCCCGTTACTTATTTGGTTTATTCGCAGGTCTGATGTTTACCAGTGAAATCAATATAGCCACGATGCTGACTTGATACCAGTGTTCTACTGACTAAGACGAGACTACTCGAATGTGGCAGAGCTGTATAATAATAAGTGGTCTTAAATTACTACCAGATCGGTGTTTAGAAAGGAATGGGAAGGGGGTTGGTCAACCAAAGGACTTGTCATGCATAGAAGTGGCATGTGCCTTCAAGCCATGACTGAATGGCTGGGTTGGGAGTTAAGCTAGACTTCTTATTATTAGGCCGGACTACACTATTAGATAGTCATGCGACGTTGTTACCTCTTATTCGTTCATTTCATTACTGCCTTTACCTTCTGTTGTTGTTTTTACTTGCCGTTTATAGCTGACATGTATTTCATTGTTTTCTTTGAAATGCATGTCAGACTACGGGCTGACGGAGTACGTGGAGTATTACACTGAGGACGATCCCGTGGACCGGTGATCAAAGGACGTTACCGAGCCTGCACCTGCAGAGGAGTAGGAGTCTCCGACTTGACTACAGCATCCGCTTTCTTTCATCGTCAGTGTGCTTTCCTTACCGTCAGTCTGCTATTTACTTTCGAGTACTGTACTTTACATTCTGCCGAGTCGTTGTAGGCCGTACTATAAGGCCTAGTCATGTACTACTTTTCATCTATTGGATAATAAAGATGTTGTGTGTTGTTTCTCTGAGTTTGCATGACAAGAACCTGCCTTCGATGGAATTACTACAAACGCTTATTGTGCATCGAACAAGGAAGAAAAAAATTTTCCTCCTTGGTTTATGCATATGCGGACCTTCGTCGCGTCCTCGCTCACGGGTATTATGGGAAGCGGGGCGTGACAACATCACATACAATGAGGAATTTTCAATTGACTCTGTTACGAGGTGGAACTCGCGTACAATGAATTTGTATTATGGGGAACCAAGGGCACGATGGTTATGTGGAGAAGAAGGTGTAGGTAGGCTGTTTTACAAGTGATTGGTGGGGTGAAGAGGTTGGATCCGTTGCCGGTGGTGCTCACGGGGTCGTATCTCGCCAGACGCATCTGAGGAAGGTTGGACGGCGGGGGGCTGACGCTGACTTTGGTCAAGGGGCGAGCACTCCTGCAGCACGAACAACTCGTCAGAAGGGCGGGGTTGGGGTTCAACCCTTAGCCCCTCCGATGCCTAAGTCAGTAAAAGGGCTTAAAAGGGGGGCTAGACACGCCGGCCGGACTAACTGTGTGTCCGCCTCGCGTGACGAGCTATAGGTGGGAGAACAAAGATATGGAGGACCTTTGCTCTCGTGTGTGAATAATAGAAGATGAGAAAGAATTCTCCAACCCCTTCTCCATAAGAGGAGAGGGGGTATTTATACCTGGCGGGTGATGACTAGGCGTGCTAAGCTGGCTTGGGTGCCAGCGGAAGCTTCGGACAAGGACATCAGGAACAGGAGTTTCTGACCTGCTTTTGTCAGGCGGCGCAACGGCCGAGGGGTGCTTTTGTCGGGATGTCAGGGCCGAAAGCACTAACCGTCGGACGGGTCAGCCGCTTGGGGGGTGCTTTGTCAGGCGGTCGGGTGACGTATGTGTCAGTCGTGTCCTTACCCTAGGCTGTTTGTCGTTAGCGACGAACTAAAGGTCTGGCTGTCATTCTGGGCGCCGCGGTTCGCGGGAGTCGGGCGGGCCGTTCCGATCGGGGGTTGTCCGGCCGTTACGGAAGGATACGTCCGCGCCCGTCAATAGGCCTGGCCTAGCTACCCAAGCGTCCCCAAGCGCGCTACCCCGGCGGGTCGGGCGGCGGCGGTTGTTCGCCTCGGCCGGTCGCGATTGTTCGCCTCAGCCGGTTCGGGGAACGCTGCAAGGCGCGCCTGTCTTCACGATGCCCCCGGATTTTCGGGGTGGCGGCCCTTTTATGAAATGGTGAGTTAATGGGGTATGTTAGCGGATCCGGGCGGGAGTCGGGCTCCTACGATCTTTAGGTCGTAACAATTGCCCCCGGCATTCGAGTGCGAGGCGGAATCCCGGTTCGTCTCGGATGGCGTAACGCTACCGCGACATTATCTTTTAACGTTACCCGGGCTTGGATTCAAGCTTAGGGGGGATGCTGGTCCTGCGGGGGGTGTCCCGCTATAACGAGGTGTCGTTGTTGGCGGTTATTGGGTCGGATTTAGAGGGAGCTCGATTTTTTGAGAATGCTAGGGTTCTCGTTGAGAGGCGTTCATCGGACGCGTTTGTAGTTTTCGCGGAACTTCAGCCGGGGCGTGCCCGGTGAATCCTTCCGCTGATGTGCGCTTGGGCTTAGGGGGAGGAGTCCGAAAGGGGGAACATTATACACCAATCTTTATCGGAGGTCTAAGTGATATTACAATAATATTAGAAGATGTGGGTCAACCGGTGGTTAGGACGGAGGGTTATCCTCATTGGTTGTTCGCTCCGTCGGGAGGAGCAGATCCCCGCGTCGTGGCGGTCTTCCCTTATGTCGTGAGGGTTTAGCCTTCGGGGGGGAGGACCCTCTTCCTTTCCCTTTCATCGCTTCCTCGCGCTCTGCCTCGCTGTCGTCGTGCTGGAGGGTCGTTCGGCCTTGCCGGGGACCAAACGCTCTGAGGGGGAACCCCAGGGGGGCCGAGGACGAGGGGGCGGTGGCGGCGCCGCTGGGAGAGCAGTTGGGGTTCCCCCCCCCCCGACACCCTGTGGGGATCGCAGAAGGTGACGGCGTTAATTGGGGTGTTGTGGCACGCGGACGTCCGTCTGGACCCGCCTTTTGATACAGTAACAAGCAGGAGGCAAGCTGGCGGGCGGGGCTTTCCGCGTGTAAGGGGAATATCCTGTCGGAGGTGGCGGGGCCGTGACGCCCATCGTAGGGGGAAGTGAGGTCCGTCGGAGGCTGTCGGCTCTTTTCGTAGCTCGGTGGGGCGTTTAGGGCCGTTTTATGCCCGGAGTGGGGGGAGGGGAATCCTCAACGTTTCTTCCACCTTTATCCTGACCTCTGGGGGGTATTTATAGCGAGATTATGTGGAAGGGTTTTTCTTGGGTAATGCAGGGGATTAGTGCCGTTAATAGGCTTCGCGGAATCCTGCGCTTTGGGAATCGATTTTCCCTGGCGGTATCTGGCACTCTGGCCTCTCGGGGGGCGTGTTGTTGCTGATGGCGTGTAGTCCAATCGTCCTTTCGCCGCATCGTGGTGCTGCTTTGACGGGACAAGGCTGCTGCTCTGTCTGGACTGGGCGCCTATTTCGCGGCCTCTGCCTTGTGACCGGTCCGTGCCGGGTCACGTGACTAGGCTTCTTGATGGAGTTACACAATTCCTAATTATGCCCCCAACATTCCCGTGTCCGAGATCGCTAGGTCTCGGGGAAGGGGATGTTGTCGGCTTGTGTTGCCTTTGGGCGGGGCGAGGAGTCGGCGAAGGGGTGCGGGGTGAGACCCGCCGTCCTACAGTAATTAGATCTCGGGCCGAACCTGTTATGCAGGGCGGGCCCCCGGGTATCTCTCTCCCTGTGTCGGTGACTTTCAGGGAGCGGGGGGGGGGCTGGTTTCCAATCGTAGCATCGCGAGGTTCGAGCTGTGGACGTATGTCTCCTAGAAGGCCTACGCCAGGTAGGCGGGGTAGCGAGTTGCTCGCTCGGCACGTGGCCGGGAGATAGCTACCCGCTATGGTTTTCTCCGACAAAATCTGAGCGTATGAAGAAGAATGTTTTTATTTAAATATGTAAGAGCTGAGCTACAGCTTGTACATGAGTTCTTAGTTCATCGCCCGTTGTGGGGTCAGATCCGGCTCGGGGAGGGGCTTTATAGCTATCCTCGCCCGGTCGTATGGGCCTAATGACCTCCGGATCTAGGAGTCACCGAGGGCCGTGCGGGCCCGTTTTGACTGGAGCCGATTTTGGCGCGGAGGCGATTGGTCGCCTTCTGTTCTGAAGTGTTGCGAGGTCTCTTTGGCGGTCGGGCCGCCGTCCCCCCGTTGCTTCGTCATCTCCTACCGCGGACAGGGTTTTCCTCGGTCCGGAAGAGGCGCTGAGAAGGGAAGCCGTCTTGCTGAGGCTTGCTCCTTGGGGAGGTTCTTGAGCATCGGGCCGCCTCCCGCCGCCCTGTGTCTCGCTGCTTCGGTTTGAGAGTGGGGTTCGGCGCCCGATGGTGCATGGGCGAGCTGACACGCCAGGACTCGCCGTTTGGGCTTGTCGGGGATGCAGCCTTTCCGAGGTCCTCGGCCGGAGGTCGAGGGCGGGGAGGTACTGGCCGGCCAGTGCTGGGGGCTCTCGCCTGCCCAGTCGGCTTTGAACGGATGCCATTCTTTCCCCGACTCGTCCTTGTTTAGGGGACGGAGGCGTGAAAGGTGGATTTCGCTTGTGTAAGCGGAATATCCGGTTGGCGATCCGTTTGTAAGTGGAATATCCTGTTGGCGGTGCTGGAGATGTAGGCACCGCCGCCCTGGGCGGCAGGAACCATTGGTGGCCGGTGACCTCTCTTTTGTTAGGGCGATTTATCTCGGCTCGTTTTTCGGTGGGTGGGGGGATCAAATGGCGGTTTTTCATGTCTGCCGGTTCTCCTACTTTCAGAAGGGGGAGGGGCGTCTTTATAGGGAGATCTCGCTGACGGTTTCTCCCTTATTTATTGCGCCGAGTTGGCATTATTAATGGGCTCCTCGAATTCGCGTCCGTGGGAAACCGCCTTTGCCAGGTGGCTCTCACGGGTCCTCTTTTAGAGCGCATTATTAATGGTAGCGTGTTTTTCGAGCGTCCTTTCGTTTCGTCGAGTCCCATCGGGGCCGCCGACTCGGGAACTGATGCCATTTCGTCCCGGTTCGTGTGCCCATGTTCCCTTTTGACTTTCCGAGAGTCATGGGTACGTGGTCCCTTTCGGGTTGGCCCTGCCCCCGAGGGCTGGAGGGAGGAGGGGGGAGCGGGCGTGTAGCCCGGCCCGTGCCCTTCTCTGGTTTGGGTGGCTAGGGTTGGCCCTGCCCCAGAGGTCTGGAGGGGGGGAGCGGGCGCGTAGCCCGGCCCGTGCCCTTCTCTGGTTTGGGTGGCTAGGGTTGGCCCTGCCCCAGAGGTCTGGAGGGGGGAGCGGGCGCGTAGCCCGGCCCGTGCCCTTCTCTGGTTTGGGTGGCTAGGGTTGGCCCTGCCCCAGAGGTCTGGAGGGGGGGAGCGGGCGCGTAGCCCGGCCCGTGCCCACCTCTGGTTGGGGTGGCTAGGGTTGGCCCTGCCACAGAGGTCTTGAGGGGGGGAGCGGGCGCGTAGCCCGGCCCGTGCCCTTCTCTGGTTTGGGTGGCTATGGTTGGCCCTGCCCCAGAGGTCTGGAAGGGGGGAGCGGGCGCGTAGCCCGGCCCGTGCCCTTCTCTGGTTTGGGTGGCTATGGTTGGCCCTGCCCCAGAGGTCTGGAGGGGGGGAGCGGGCGCGTAGCCCGGCCCGTGCCCTTCTCTGGTTTGGGTGGCTAGGGTTGGCCCTGCCCCAGAGGTCTGGAGGGGGGGAGCGGGCGCGTAGCCCGGCCCGTGCCCTTCTCTGGTTTGGGTGGCTAGGGTTGGCCCTGCCCCAGAGGTCTGGAGGGGGGGAGCGGGCGCGTAGCCCGGCCCGTGCCCTTCTCTGGTTTGGGTGGCTAGGGTTGGCCCTGCCCCAGAGGTCTGGAGGGGGGAGCGGGCGCGTAGCCCGGCCCGTGCCCTTCTCTGGTTTGGGTGGCTAGGGTTGGCCCTGCCCCAGAGGTCTGGAGGGGGGGAGCGTGCGTGTAGCCCGGCCCGTGCCCACCTCTGGTTTGGGTGGCTAGGGTTGGCCCTGCCCCAGAGGTCTTGAGGGAGGGAGCGGGCGCGTAGCCCGGCCCGTGCCCTTCTCTGGTTTGGGTGGCTAGGGTTGGCCCTGCCCCAGAGTTCTTGAGGGGGGGAGCGGGGGCGTAGCCCGGCCCGTGCCCTTCTCTGGTTTGGGTGGCTAGGGTTGTCCCTGCCCCAGAGGTCTGGAGGGGGGGAGCGGGCGCGTAGCCCGGCCCGTGCCCTTCTCTGGTTTGGGTGGCTAGGGTTGGCCCTGCCCCAGAGGTCTGGAGGGGGGGAGCGGGCGCATAGCCCGGCCCGTGCCCTTCTCTGGTTTGGGTGGCTAGGGTTGGCCCTGCCCCAGAGGTCTGGAGGGGGGGAGCGGGCGCGTAGCCCGGCCCGTGCCCACCTCTGGTTTGGGTGGCTAGGGTTGGCCCTGCCCCAGAGGTCTTGAGGGGGGGAGCGGGCGCGTAGCCCGGCCCGTGCCCTTCTCTGGTTTGGGTGGCTAGGGTTGGCCCTGCCCCAGAGTTCTTGAGGGGGGGAGCGGGCGCGTAGCCCGGCCCGTGCCCTTCTCTGGTTTGGGTGGCTAGGGTTGGCCCTGCCCCAGAGTTCTTGAGGGGGGAGCGGGTGCGTAGCCTGGCCCGTGCCCTTCTCTGGTTTGGGTGGCTAGGGTTGGCCCTGCCCCAGAGGTCTGGAGGGGGGGAGCGGGCGCGTAGCCCGGCCCGTGCCCTTCTCTGGTTTGGGTGGCTAGGGTTGGCCCTGCCCCAGAGGTCTGGAGGGGGGAGCGGGCGCGTAGCCCGGCCCGTGCCCTTCTCTGATTTGGGTGGCTAGCCTTGAAGGTAGCCCAAGCTATCGGCTCCACCAACAACTTCTCTTCCGCATCCCACCAATTCCGAGCATTATCCTTGAGTTGCCTCTTCGCCAAATCAACCCATCCAGCCGGGGCGATCTTGGCCATCTTCAGATTGTCCTCGACGTTCCGAATCCACTCATCGGCAGCCAGAGGACCCTCAGAACCATCAAAATATGCGGGACCCAGCTCCCGAAATTGCTTCGCTCCTGGCTCAGAGCGAGGAGCATCCGGAAGAGCCCGGGCAGCTCGAGCAAGTGGAGCATTCTGGACTTGCAGAAGCACGCCCTGCTGCACTTGCATCATCTGGAGCATCATCCGCATCATCTCACCGCTGGTGGGTTCCCGCTCAGGCTCCTCATCATGAGGGAGCGCACCACTGCCCCCACCACGGGTGAAACGCCTTCCTGCCATCTAATGACACAGAGAACGAATCAGATTATACTCATAGCTTATGACTCGGACGTCGAACTTGATTTATTGGACATTCTAATATTATTATCGCTATTCCAAAGGTCGCAGTTACAGAAGGACCTGCATGGGCCACCACTAAAACCTGTCACGACCCGCTTCCCTAAAATGGAGGCGAGACGTGAAAAGGTCCGCACGAGAGTGGAGCTGTGAAGCCCCAAACCCGATAAGCGTCCACAATACATAAACAGGTCCCTGTAACCACAACAGAATAGCAATAATAACACAAGGAGAGACTGAAATAAAATTCACATCTCACAAATATTGTCCAACATCACAAATAAGTTCAACATCCAGAAAAGCCACCAGTCTAAAAGAAAAGAGTCTAAAGGCCCAGAACAAGGCCAACAAAAACAACGACATAACAAAGTATGGGTGCCATGCACCGATAACAAAACAACCGTCTAAACAAAAGTAAGACACACGAAGACACTAGGACTGGTCCCCAGTGTCCACGTACTCCCCATCAAACACAAGCTCGGGCTCGGCGTCAGCAAACACCTCGTCCTCAACAAGTTACTCGGGCTCATGATCTAACATGTGTCACCCAAAAGAGTAAAGGGGCACATGTCAGCAAGTCTAAAAGACTTGGGCAAGGAAACTGAAAGTAGGCAACTAGCAACCTAGCAGTTTAGTGTGCATGACATGGCAGTTAAGTATGATGCAGCAGTTTAAAAGAGAGGCAAGCATGCACAATGTAGCAAAAGCTACCAAATCACTAATCACTTATCATTTAACACTTATCACGTAACACTTATCACTTAACACTTATCACTTATCACTTAGTGCATAGAGAGTCCACCTGCTGGCCAGCTCGTGGCTCAGTCCGCTTATCTCTATCACTATTATTCATTTATCACTGTTTATCACTTAGTGCATAGAGAGTCCACCTGCTGGCCAGCTCGTGGCTCAGTCCGCTTATCTCTATCACTATTATTCATTTGAACACTAGAGATTTCACCTGCTGGCCGGAGTGGCGGATCAGGCCACTCGGCTCAGTCCGCTTATCTCTTACCCCACCCATATGTGTCGAGCGTTGGGGTTTCCAACTACAGGGCTCGCTTCTGGAACACGAGCCAGGAAAATAATAGCATTGTAGCGTGTGCTACACAATCACGACGACAATCAAAATGCAATGCTAGGAACAGATAATTGCGTACCGTTAATTGAATTTAAACGTGACAGGCGAGATGCAATGACATGAACATATTCGCGTACCGTTAATGGAAAGTAAATATGACATGGTAATTGTGCAACATGATATATGTCGGAACTAGCTTCGTTGTCAAGCTAGTTCCCCAATTTGCGCCTAGGCGAGTATCATTTCGTCGCCTAGCCTCTTTTACGCCTACATTAAGCAATTGGCCTAAAACATGGCCTAAACCCTAAGTGGCAAGTTTCACTTGCCTAGCACCGGGGATGACGATCACTTCGTCACACGGATGCTATCTACGGGGAAATCGCTGTTATGGGGGAAACAAACACCAAACACATGAAATTAATTAGGGTTTTCATAAAATTATAAATAAGCTATGAAAACAACGGTAGATCGATTTCTTACCGAGAGGAGACGGAAGAAACACTCCGGGGAACCCTAGGATCAAATCTGGAGAAGATTGGAGAAGTTTGGGGAAACTAGGGTTTTGGGGGATTTGGGGGTTTTGATGGGTTTCGATGGAGATTTGGGGAAGATGGGAGGTGGAATGAGTGAATGGATGGATTGGATGATGGATTTAGGGCTTAGAATGGAGGGATGAAGCTTGGAGGAAGATGGGGGCTGAAGGGGGAAGTTTTTAGGGTTTTGGGTCGTGTTGGAGAAGATGAAGTCGTTTGGGGGGGGTATTTATAGGTTGGGCTGGCGGCTGCCCAGAAATTAGGGTTTTAACACTAGTTAGTCGGTCAAAGAGCAACCACTGACCGACTAGTTTGGCAACTAGTCGGTCGGTCGACCAACACAGACCGACTAAGTGCAAACAGTAACTCCTGAACGAAAATAGGATTCTAGAGTTAGTCGGTCCATGAACAAATACTGACCGAATAGTTTGGCATCTAGTCGGTCGATGAACGTTCTTAGACCGACTAAGAGTAAACAGTAACTGATACAAAAATAATTTGATGAGTTAGTCGGTTCAAGAAGCATTGTTGACCGACTAGTTTGCAACCTAGTCGGTCAACCAACGTTCTTAGACCGACTAACGATAAACAGTAACTCCTGAGAAATTTAGAAAGCTAACTAGTCGGTCCAAGAAGGATTGCCGACCGACTGGATCGTCATCTAGTCGGTCGGTGGCCCTTCTTACACCGGCTAATGAGCACCAAAAGTACCGATACGGAGCGCGGGGCCCCGGGATCGATTCCTAAGACTCCTAGGCTTGATCTAACAGTTAGATACGACCGTTATGAAGTCCGTCACGAGTGACTTACTTCGAAATCGACAATCCTAAGGAAGAAGCGAGAAAATACGACGAATCGATCGAAAATGAAAGCTACGGAGACGAGAACCACACATGAGGAGAAAATCCACCAAAACATATATTATATTATATTAAATCCAGATACATGAAAAGCAGTCGTTACACGTGCCCTTCTCTGGTTTGGGTGGCTAGGGTTGGCCCTGCCCCAGAGTTCTTGAGGGGGGGAGCGGGCGCGTAGCCCGGCCCGTGCCCTTCTCTGGTTTGGGTGGCTAGGGTTGGCCCTGCCCCAGAGGTCTGGAGGGGGGAGCGGGCGCGTAGCCCGGCCCGTGCCCTTCTCTGGTTTGGGTGGCTAGGGTTGGCCCTGCCCCAGAGGTCTGGAGGGGGGAGCGGGCGCGTAGCCCGGCCCGTGCCCTTCTCTTGTTTGGGTGGCTAGGGTTGGCCCTGCCCCAGAGGTCTGGAGGGGGGGAGCGGGCGCGTAGCCCGGCCCGTGCCCACCTCTGGTTTGGGTGGCTAGGGTTGGCCCTGCCCCAGAGGTCTTGAGGGGGGGAGCGGGCGCGTAGCCCGGCCCGTGCCCTTCTCTGGTTTGGGTGGCTAGGGTTGGCCCTGCCCCAGAGTTCTTGAGGGGGGGAGCGGGCGCGTAGCCCGGCCCGTGCCCTTCTCTGGTTTGGGTGGCTAGGGTTGGCCCTGCCCCAGAGGTTCAGAGTTTTTGCGAACTGCAAAACTTGTGTAGGAACAACAATGTTGGGGAAAAACGATTGGATGGGTATATTGCGCGAAAAAAAAGAAAAACTCACAGCTATTGGTAGAATTTTAGCAGATGTTTCGCGTTCCAAGGGTGGGCCAGTTCGTTCCCTTCGGGGGTAGCCAGGATGTACGTGGCCGGTCCGACAATATCGATGACCGTGTAGGGCCCCTCCCATTTGGCGGCCAGCTTTCCCCGCTGCGCGGTCTCGGGGCGGAAGGTGGCGTCCCGGAGGACCAAATCGCCGATCCTGAATGTCCGCGGTTTCACCCGGGAGTCGTAATACCGTGCCATCTTCTGGCTGTTATTGACGAGGCTAGTCAGGGCCCGGTCTCGTACCTCGTCTATCAACTCAAGACTGAGGCTGAGCCCTTCTCCGTTCCTTTCTTCGTCGAAGAGCTTTAGCCGGAGTGTTTCCTCGCCGATTTCCACAGGAACGACCGCCTCTGACCCGTATGCTAGCACGAAGGGGCTTTCCCCGGTCGAGGCTTTGTGGGTGGTACGATAAGACCATAGGATTCCCGGCAGCTCGTCGACCCAAGCCCCCAGAGCGGCGTCGACCTTCTTCTTCATTGGGTTCAAGATACATTTATTCGCGGCCTCCGCCATCCCGTTGCACTTTGGGTGGGTGACTGACGCGAACTGGAGTTTGATTCCCCAGCCCGAGCAGAAGTCGCGGAAGCCCTCGCAATCGAACTGCTTTCCATTATCCGTGACAATGGAGCGGGGGATCCCGAAGCGGCATATGACGGATTGCCAGATGAAGCCCTTCATGTCCGTCCACGTGATTCGCGCCAGCGGCTCTGCCTCGACCCATTTCGTGAAGTAGTCCACGGCGACGACTAGATATTTCCTTCCCCCGGAGGCCTTTGGGAACGGCCCCAGGATGTCGAGCCCCCACTTGGCGAAGGGGATCGGGCTCAAGATGGGCATCAGGTTGGCCGGAGGTGCAGTCGTCCGCCGGCAGAACTTCTGGCATGCCTCGCATTTCTTGACGTACTGTACCGCATCCCGGATCATCGTCGGCCAGTAGTATCCTTGGCGCATTACTTTGTGGGCGATGGTGCGCCCGCCATGGTGGTTTCCGCAGAAGCCTTCATGTACTTCGCGGATGACTTGCTCAGCCTGCTCCGGGCCCAAGCATTTCAGGTAGGGCAGGGCGTCGAAATTGGCACGGCGGCGGCGGTACAACACTCCTTCAAGAAGTGCGAATGATAGGGCCCGCCTTTCCACCTGTTTTGCCAGCATCCGTTCCTCGGGTAGCTCGCCCGTCTCTAGGTACTTCATAATGGGGGTCATCCATGACGTCTTCGTGTCCGCGCACATCAGCTCTCCTTCGTCGATGGTTGGCGTCATCAGGCTTTCCACGTAGATTGCCTTCCCGATCTCGGCCGCCGACGAGGAAGCCAGTTTAGACAGGGCATCCGCCCGGAGGTTGCTGGAGCGGGGTAGGTGTTGGACGTCCGCTTTCTTGAACTTACGGAGTTCGATCTGGATGCGATTTAGGTATCGCTTCATTGTTTCCTCTCGGGCTTCGAAGCCCCCCAGGATCTGTTGGATGACGAGGCGGGAGTCACTCAGGAGCAACACGTTCGTCGCCCCCACCGCCCTAGCGAGCTTCAACCCGTTAACCGCGGCTTCATATTCCGCGACATTGTTGGTGGCCGGGAAGCTGAAGCGCAGGGCGTACTCCAGCGAACATCCATCTGGGGTCTGAATGACTATACCTGCTCCTGTCCCGGAGCCTGTTGCGGAGCCGTCGACGTGGATGGTCCATAATTCGCCCGCTGTCATCGGGGAGGGTGCTGAGGGTTCACCCACCTCGATCCTCCGTGAGGGCGTGGTCACCGATGGGAGCTCCGTCCGGTCCCCCGGCGGGACTTCCGTGGTGCATTCCACCACGAAGTCGGCCAGCACTTGGCCCTTGATTGCCGTCCGGGCTTTGTACGTTATGTCGAACTCGCTGAGCTCGACGCTCCAATTGAGCATCCTCCCCGACCGCTCCAGCCTTTTCAGGTTCTTTTCGAGGGGCATGTCGGTGTGGACGATTATGGGGTGGGCCTGGAAGTAGGGTCGGAGCTTCCGGGCCGTGGTGACTAGGCAGTAGGCGGCTTTCTCGATAGGGCTGTAACGAGTCTCCGCCTCCCGGAGGAACCGGCTGGCATAGTAAACGGGGCGTTGCACTCCTCCTTCCTCCTTGATCAGGACGGAGCTAACGGCCCCCTCGGTGGTCGCCAGGTACAACCCCAGGGGTTCGCCCTCCTCCGGCCGTGCGAGGAGCGGTGGGCTCTGTAGGTATGCTCTCAGCTCTGCGAACGCCCGGGCACAGTCGTCATCCCACGGGATCACCTTCCTTTGATCTTTAGCTTCGCCCAAGGCTGTGCGCAAGACCCTGAAGAAAGGGAGCGATTTCTCCGCCGATTTCGACAGGAATCGCCCTAAAGCAGCGATCCGGCCGTTCAGTCGCTGCAAGTCCCGGATCGTCCGGGGCTCCGTCATACCGATGAGGGCCGTCACCTTGTCGGGGTTCACCTCGATTCCCCGCTTCGTTATCATGAAGCCCAGGAATTTTCCCGATTGCACGCCAAAGATACACTTCGCGGGGTTTAGCCTCAGGTTGTACCGGTGGACCCTCTGGAAGGTTTCCTGCAGGTCGGTGAGGTGGTCGGGGGCCCTTCCGCTCTTTACCAGCATGTCGTCGATGTAGACCTCCAAGTTTCGTCCCACCTGAGGGCCGAATATTCGGTCCACCATTCGTTGATAGGTCGCCCCGGCGTTCTTCAGTCCGAAGGGCATCTTGGTGTAACAGAAGGTGCCTTTATCGGTGACAAAAGATGTCTTCTCCTCATCTTCCTCCGCCATCGGTATCTGGTTGTACCCCGAGAAGGCATCCATGAAGCTCAACAACTCATAGCCGGACGCCTGGTCCACCAAGTGGTCGATTCTGGGCAGAGGGAAGCTGTCCTTCGGGCATACCTTGTTGAGGTCGGTGAAGTCGACGCACATGCGCCACTTCCCACTGGGCTTCTTCACCAGAACGACGTTGGCGAGCCAGCCGGGTAGTCCACTGGCCGAACAAATTTGGCCTCGAGGAGTCGCTCTACTTCTTCCTCGGCCGCCCTCTTCTTTTCGCCCCCTGCACTTCTCTTCTTCTGTCGAACAGGTCGGGCTTCCGGGTCTGCATTCAACCTATGGGAGATTACTCTCGGGTCCACCCCGGGCATGTCTGCGGGTGACCACGCGAATATGTCCGCGTTTTCTCGGAGCAAGGCAACGAGGGCCGTCCTCAACGCGGACGGGAGTTTCGTCCCGATGGAGACGGTTTTTTCCTCGTCCGAGGCCACTGGGACCTCCTCCACTTCCTCTGCCGGGGTCGGCCGCTGGTAACAGAAGTCCTCCCTCTCGTCAGGGATGAGAGCCGTCAGGGGCCGCCTCGGGCTCCTAGGCAGGGATGGCGCCTGGTTGTGGTCTCCGGGCACCTCCCGTCCTCCCCGCACCTGTCCCACCCCCCGCGGGGTCCGGAACTTCATCGTCTGATGTTGCAGGCTGGGGAGCGCCTCGATGGCCGTCATATATGGACGCCCAATGATTCCGTTATACACCGACGCGACGTCGACGATGACGAAAAGTGCTTCCTTGGTCACGACCCTCGGTTCTTCCCCCAGGGTCATGGGCAGGGTGATCGTTCCCTCAGTGGGGATCGCGTGGCCAGTGAAGCCAGCAACAGGGCCCACACAGGGCTCTAGGTCTGCACGCCCCCACCCCATCCTCTCGACCGTTGACAGGAACAAGATGTCGCAGGAGCTACCGGTGTCAATCAGGAGACGGTCGACGTCCATCGCCCCGATCCGAGCCTCGATGACGAGAGCGTCATTGTCCTGGCTCCGTGTCCCCAGCCAGTCCTCCTCGGTAAAGGTGATGGGGGGTCGGTGTGTCCTTCTTCGCTTCGGTCGGCGGCCGGCGGCCGCCACCATCACCTGTCGGGCTCCGAGCCCCGGGATTACGGGCGCCCGTCCCGCTGAGGAAGACCCTCCAGTTATCATCTCAATTCGCATGATCGCCCTTGGGGGGCGTGGCTCCTCCTTATCGTGGTCCGCCGGCGGTTCCCGTCCCCCCTCCCCCGGGGGGGCTCTATCTCCTGCTGCCACCCGCCTTCCCGCGACGAAGTTCCCCAGGTGACCCGCCTGGATCAGTCGCTCGATCTCTCTCTTGAGGGAGTAACAACGGTCGGTGTCGTGGCCGTGGTCCCGGTGATAACGGCAGTATCTCTGGGGGTCTCGCCTTGCCGGGTCCGTCCTCATCTCCCGGGGAGGCTCCAGCAGCAACCCGGCCCTTGTCGCCGCGGCCAGCACCTCCATCATAGGGGCATTGAGTCGTGTGTAAGGCACCTGGAGGGGGCCTTCTTGTCTTGGGACGACTCCGGGGGGGCCCGAGCCGGGGCGAGCCCGCGCACCGGGCCTAGGCGATCTTGTGGGCGAGGCTCGGGCGGTTCTTGCCGCGGTCGGGACATCTGACCGCGGTCTCGGCCCCTCTCTTCTTGCCTCGGACGAGGGTGTGGCCGGGGTCCGTCTTGGGACGGTTTCGCCGGGGGGAATACGGCCTTTGCACCTAGAGTCTCTTCGGCCAACATGTGCCTTTCCGTCATTGCCACCAATGCTTCATAGTCGGTCGGCGGATCCCGGAGCAGGGATTTGTGGAGGCTCCGATTTCGCAACCCCGTCTTGAAGGCCAGCATAAGCACCTCATCGCCACATGTCACCACCGCCCGTCTTTCCTCCTGAAAGCGGCGGAGGTATCTACCCGTCGTCTATCCTTCCCTTTGGACTACTGTGCTGAGATAGTCCAAGGGCTTCTTCTTCGTCCGCCCGGCTCGGAACTCTTGGCAGAACTTGTGGGACAGCTCGCCAAAGCTCCCAACGGATCTCGTGGGCAGGCCAAAATACCAATCCAGCGCGGTGTCCCTCAGGCTTTGGGAGAAATGTCGGCATAGGAATGCCTCGTCCACATCCTGCGCATCCATCGCCCCCCGGTATTGTTGCACGTGCGTGAGGGGGTCGCCTCTCCCATTGTACGTGGCCAAGTGAGGGGGCTTGAACCTTACGGGCCTTGGGGCGGACGTGATCCATCGTGCAAGCGGCGTGGCCTCCTCCGGATAGGTAGGGCGATCCGGCACATCCCCTCTCCGCCATTCGGGGGTCTGGCTTCGGTCGCGCCTCGGCCACCGACGGTCCTCCGTCCCCGGGGAGTAGCTCCTTCCCCGGGTCGAGGATTCGACGGGTCGCGGGCTACGGTTCTCCCAGCACCGGCGCCTCTCGGCCAGCTCTCCTCGGGCCCCCATCCGTTCTTGATTCTCTCGGAGGAGCCTTTCGCGCTCGGCGGCGAGGAAGCGTAGTTGTCGACAAATGGCTTCCTCGCGCAGGGTATCGGAGGGGTGGTGCTGGCGATGCGGGCTGCCTCCTCCGGGTGGAGACCTGTTTAGTAACGGGTCCCGCCCGTCCCCGAGCTGCCGGCGCCAATTCCTTCATCCCACAGACGGCGCGAGTTCCAAATTCATTGTACAAAATTCCTTCCTCCCACGGACGGCGTAACAAATTCCTTGTACAAAATTCCTGTTCCAAATTCATTGTACAAAATTCCAAATGAATTTGTATTATGGAGACCTCGTAACAAATTCCTTCCTCCCACAGACGGCGCCAATTGTTACGAGGTGGAACTCGCGTACAATGAATTTGTATTATGGGGAACCAAGGGCACGATGGTTATGTGGAGAAGAAGGTGTAGATAGGCTGTTTTACAAGTGATTGGTGGGGTGAAGAGGTTGGATCCGTTGCCGGTGGTGCTCACGGGGTCGTATCTCGCCGGACGCAGCTGAGGAAGGTTGGACGGCGGGGGGCTGACGCTGACTTTGGTCAAGGGGCGAGCACTCCTGCAGCACGAACAACTCGTCAGAAGGGCGGGGTTGGGGTTCAACCCTTAGCCCCTCCGATGCCTAAGTCAGTAAAAGGGCTTAAAAGGGGGGCTAGACACGCCGGCCGGACTAACTGTGTGTCCGCCTCGCGTGACGAGCTATAGGTGGGAGAACAAAGATATGGAGGACCTTTGCTCTCGTGTGTGAATAATAGAAGATGAGAAAGAATTCTCCAACCCCCTCTCCGTAAGAGGAGAGGGGGTATTTATACCTGGCGGGTGATGACTAGGCGTGCTGAGCTGGCTTGGGTGCCAGCGGAAGCTTTGGACAAGGACATCAGGAACAGGAGTTTCTGACCTGCTTCTGTCAGGCGGCGCAACGGCCGAGGGGTGATTTTGTCGGGATGTCAGGGCCGAAAGCACTAACCGTCGGACGGGTCAGCCGCTTGGGGGGTGATTTGTCAGGCGGTCGGGTGACGTATGTGTCAGTCGTGTCCTTACCCTAGGCTGTTTGTCGTTAGCGATGAACTAAAGGTCTAGCTGTCATTCTGGGCGCCGCGGTTCGCGGGAGTCGGGCGGGCCGTTCCGATCGGGGGTTGTCCGGCTGTTACGGAAGGATACGTCCGCGCCCGTCAATAGGCCTGGCCTAGCTACCCAAGCGTCCCCAAGCGCGCTACCCCGGCGGGTCGGGCGGCGGCGGTTGTTCGCCTCGGCCGGTCGCGATTGTTCGCCTCGGCCGGTTCGGGGAACGCTGCAAGGCGCGCCTGTCTTCACGATGCCCCGGATTTTCGGGGTGGCGGCCCTTTTGTGAAATGGTGAGTTAATGGGGTATGTTAGCGGATCCGGGCGGGAGTCGGGCTCCTACGATCTTTAGGTCGTAACAGACTCCATACAAGAGAAAATTTACAAACACCGTGCATCCAACAAGGATCCACACTCATAACCCCAATTGAGAATACTTACAATGCTTTTGGACTATTTACAATTACATATAGCATTGCTTGAAGCTCATGTGTAGAAGTGCAGCTATAGATGAATTCTTTGATCTCCAATAGATGATAACTTTGAATTGGAAGATGAAGAAAAGATTGTCAAGAAAAGATTAAAACTTTTGGAATGATTTGGCCAATGAAGAGGGTGTTTGCTTAAAAGCTTTAGACTTTAGAAACAGTTTTCTCTTACATACTTTATCAGTAATTCATACCCAAAACACTGAGCAAATACAGATTAAATATGGGCGGGAAAATCGTTGAAAACTATTTTAAAACACTCGTCCAATGGATTGAAAAAATAGCTTTCTGGAAATCAGGAACTGTGTTTTCTGTCCGTTGCGCTGCCGGTAGTTGGCTACAGTTATACTAGAAGTTACATACTCCAACAACTGTAGTCAGCTACTTTTGGTGTAGAGCATTCCCATTAGAAAGTGGTCAACTCATATATTAAGAATAATCGACTACTTTTCTGATATATTAATATATGCTTTAAAACATATGAAAACATTTTCAAAACAAATTAAACCATTTTAATATATATGCTTTAAAACATATGAAAACATTTTCAAAACAAATTAAACCATTTTAAAATCATTTTATGTGTGATCCTAAGTGCGTGAGAGCTTCTAGCAAGGCCTTAACATTCTAATACAATAAAAATAAAATTACATCAAAATGAAATCAATACAGCGAAGTCCAATGTGCATGTTCCATGATTAAAGCTCATTGATTCACATCCTTAGCTTATTGGTCTTGTTTAATTCACTAATCCATTTGAGCAATTCGTTAATTTACTGTGAATTCATGCACTTGTTAGGTATTGGTGTTTCATACCAATATTATTTTGATGATGATCACAATATTATGTTGTTGCTAATGACTCTCATGTTTTAGTCTCATCGTTAACATTTCAAGAGTATCATTTTTGGAGACTACATGCTTGGTGCAAGGATGGACATCAAGATGAGCAATGCCTAAGCTTAGACTCAAGAGGTGCCAAATCTTGGATGTTGATGAGGATCATCAAGGCTTCATCAAGGTTGAAGTTTAGACTCTAAGGAAAGCAATATAATCCATCTATTATTTCATTTATTGCTTTTCTCTTTTTTGAGTCTATGTTTAATGCATCTTGCCAAATACTCACACAGGATTTTTTGGCTCGCCTACAGTTGACTGATGAAGGCATGACAGGCGACTAGATGACCTCCAGGCGCATGGCCAGCCTTCTGCAACCGACTTATGTACACAGCTCAAGTCAGCATGTCTTGACTCTTTCTTGAGCTCTTGGAAACAGACGGCTGACGTTCATATTACATGCGCATGTATTCCATCAGGCGCATGGGATTTGTTCTACAGTCGTCTGTGTGACAAAATGCGTAGCTTGCATTTTCTGGGTTTCTACACACTTTGCAAGTCATTCGACTGATGAGAGGTTTTCGGTCGCATGTCAAATTACAAGCGCCTGAGAATTGGTCATCTATCGTCTGAAGGCTCTAGTGCGAAAGTTGCGATTTTCTCAGATCTTTTCCATCACATGTGACAATCGCATGTTGAATGATTTTTAGGCGCCTGCACATTGTACATGTGCCTGAGAATTAGTCATCTATCGTCTGAAGGCTCTAGTGCGAAAGTTGCGATTTTCTCAGATCTTTTCCATCACACGTGACAATCGCCTGTTGAATGATATTTAGGCGCATGCACATTGTACAGCCACCTGTGTAGCCTTCTACAGTCGCCTGTCCTGGCTCAGATTATAACCGTTGTGATTTTTATAGCCGTTGACCAGTCGCCTGGCAGTTATTCATCAATCGACTGTTTGTGCCGTAAACTGCTAAAATCTAGCCGTTGCAAATTTCATTCTTTGGGGGTTTTACTTGGAGTTGTGGGTTTATTTAGGCTTCATATATATATGAGAGGGTTGCGTTCATTAGAACTTCTTGATATGTAACGGCCAGTATTTCTAGGCGTATGATTGTTTTGTGTGCCCGTATTTTCGTTTGGACCATCCGGATGTTTTTGTTCGCGAGTTCTTTTGTGCGTCGACGCGAGCGTGTCTCGAATGTTTTTTTATTCTTATCATGGCGTGAGTAGTTATTACCCTAATTAAAATATCCTGAATCAAATATTGGTTAGCTTTAACCCTAATTAGGTTGCTAATTAATTAACCCTATTGACTTCCACCGTTTGGGTGGGTGAGATCCAACAGGCATCATCAAAATCTCCCCCACATCCAGCTCCTCCCTCCATCAAACTGTCTCCCACAATGTTCTTATAACAGTATCACCTACAACAATCTTCTCTTCTCATGCAAACAATTTCAACCAGCAAACAAACTCTCCAAGGAAACCTGTTTATCATCCTCCAAAAATTCTCAAACCAATTTCAGCACAAATCAAACCAAATCAGCCCCCAACAAATCTTCCCCAAAGCAGTTTCTGATCAAACAAATAAACCCAAGTCTCCCAACAAATCAACCCAACCCAATTCTTTAAATCTGAAATTAAAGATTGAGGTATAAAAACTCAAATCTGAAACACAAATTTCAGATTCTTACAAAAACATCAAACCCATATTCAGATCCAAAACCACCAACTTCAGATCTAGAATCAAACCCTCCTTCTTCCTCTTCTCCATCCTCCTCCAGCCTGGCGCCGCCGCGTCGAACCCCCGCCACGCGCAAGCACCCGCGGGCCGCCGCTTGGCCAGAGGCTGTGCGTCGTCGCGCGTCCGCCTGGGCTGTCGCCTGGGTTGCCAGAGACCGTCTGACCGTCGGCGCCCCTCCGTTCTTCCTCCCCGAGCGCGTGCATGTGAGTCTCTCTCCTTGCGTTTGGTTGCCTGCAAGTTTAAAACAAAAGAAAAAAATAAAGAAACAAGAACAGACAGTGTTAGAGAGAAAGAGACTGAGAAATGAATAATGAGAAGGTTAGTTTAATAAAGAGAAAGACTGAGAGAGAAATAGATGTTAAAAGGAGAGAGAGGGTGGGTTATGTTGTTTTAATTGTTAGGGTAGGTATAAGTTGGTAGTACCATTAAATGAAATTTTAACCATGACATTACCTAATATTAACCTTGTCATTATCTTATGTTAAAATTGGAATTAATAGGATGTTAGTATTAATTAGAATGTTAACTAGTTAGTTGGATTTCACCGTGTTAGTATGATTAAATAATGTGAGGGTGATAAGACTAGTATAAGATAAGACGTACCATGTTAGTATAACCCTATATAAACATCATCCTAGACAAAGAGCCCAATAAAATTAGACGAACCCACTTTAAGGACTAACTTGATATTTTGACTATCTCGCGATAAATCTAATTCGATGATATGTTTGATCAAAACAGAGAACCGGACATACCGACGCGTAGTACCCGTTAAGATGAACCCCCGACAACCGATACCACCGGAAACAGCAAGTGATACTTGCCAGTTTTCTGTTTAGGCCACGTCTTAGGCCATTTTGTACAGTAGCGTAAAAGAGACTAGGCGGTGAAATGATAGTCGCCTAGACGCCCCTTTTAGATCTATAGATTGACAATGAAGCTAGATCCGACACTTTTACCATGCTTGCAATCATGTTGCCATGCCATGCTTAAATTCAATTAACGGTACGCAGTTTATTTGCTCATTGCCATGTCATTGCATGTATCTAATGTTTCATCGTGATTGTGTAGCACACGCTACACTTATTGTACTGATCGAGGCTAGACACCTGCTTTGCGGGCACAACCCTATGCCAAAAACACTTCATGGCTCGTGATCCAGAATCGAGCTCATGTACTTGCGAAACCCTGGCTCGATGCACGTGGAGGGGTAGGGTTAAGCTGTCACGCGGTGTAGAATGATGCCTGATCCGCTCCTTCAGCTGTAAGGAGTAAACACTGTGCACAATGTGATAGTATAGTGATCGTGATTCATGAAATGTTGTTTTTCGTAGATTCTGCTACGTCGTGCATGCATGTTATCATGTCATCTTTAACTGTTGCATTCTTAAATGTCATGTCAACTCATTTAAATATATATTAGAACTGTTAGTCGTCTGTTTGTCATTCGTATCCTTGCACAAAATTCCTCCACTTTCTTTTGAGAGACTTTTGCTGACATGTGCCCTTTTCTATTTGGGTGTCACATGTCAGGTTCTGAGTTAGAGTTAGCCGCTGAGGACGAGCAGTTCATGGACGCTGAGTTCGAGGTATCTGCAGAGACTGAGGTCGAGGACACTGGTGACCAATCCTAGACTCGCTTGGAGTCTTCTTAGCTATGGTCACTTTTTAGTAGTTGCAGTTAGCTTTCAGTGCGTAGCACCTGACTTTTTTACGTTTGTTTCGGCCATGATTTAGTCCTATTGTTCAGACTTGGTACCTTGTGACTCTTTCTGTGATGTTGGAATAATTGCTGGATGTTTTATTGGTGGATGTTCTTTTGTCGGATTTATTATCATTGTTGTTCTTTCGTCGCAATGCAAAGGACATGCTATGATTTGAAATTTTTACAAACGCTTATCAGACTGCAGCTTCACAGCTCCTCGTCTGAGCAGACCTCCTCACGTCTCGCCTTCCATATTAGGGAAGCGAGGCGTGACAGGTTTTGTTGGTGGCCCATGCAGGTCTGTTTTTGCATCCGCAAAATATCAGAACAACAATAATGATAAATAACATCCAATTAATTATTCATAACATTCGAGTCATAATTAAGTCTAATCTGAACGTTTTCTTGTCCTAGATTGTGGGAAGACGCAACACTCGAGGAGCTGGTAGTGGAGTAGGATGTGTTGCGGATGCTAATAGAGAACCCACCACGACTGAGATGATGAGGATGATGCATCAGATGATGCTAGTTCAGTAGGGCATGCTTCAGAATGCCCTTCGCTTCGAGCCGGGAGCGAAGCAGTTTCGGGAGCTGGGCCCGACATATTTCACTGGGTCGGAATGACCATTAGCTGCGGACGAGTGGATGATGAATACGGAGGATAATCTGCTTCTCTCGTAGGTTAACCCGGCTGGATGGGTTGACTTGGTGAAGAAGCAGCTGAAGGATAATGCTCGTAGCTGGTGGGAGTCCGAGGAGCAGATGTTGGTGAGGCCTATCCCCTGGGCCACTTTCAAGGCGATATTTGATGTGGAGTATTTCCCTCGAGCTACGAGGAGGGAGCTGATGCAGCGGTTTATCAGTCTGAAGCAGGGGAATCTGACGGTGGATCAGTACCATCAGGAGTTTACTAGATTGTGTCGCTTTGCACCGAAGATGGTGGAGACTGCTGAAGGTCGAGCTCAGAGATTCTTGCAGGGTTTATCTATGGAGCTGCAGAGTCTGATGTCCTATTTGGACTTAGATTCTTATCAGAAGTTACTGATCGCTGCCAAGAGCAGGAGCTGATTACCAATCAAAGGAGAGGGCAGTATTCAGATGCTGGGAAGAGGCCTATGGAGCAGACCAGAGATGTGGTTAGGCCAGTGCTGAAGCCTAATCAGTCCGTGCAGTTCAAGAGGCCAGGTGGGCCTGTTCAGGAGACGTGTCATTTTTTGCGGCAGTACCGGCCATGTGAAGGAACAGTCCAGGAGATTTTTGGGCCAGTGTCTACTTTGTGGCCACCCTAAGCATTCAGTGAAGGACTGCCCGATTGCTAGACAACCGCTGAAAGCACCAGTAGCCGCTTGACGTGGAGCGCTTCTCATTCCACAGAAGCAGGCATTTCAGCAGGCTGTTCAGCCTAGGAGGCAAGCTTTCACTATGACCGCAGTAGAGGCTGAGGCTGAGGACAGCGTTATTGCAGGTAACCCTGTTATTGCAGGTAACCCTCAGACTAGTCTTTACTTTTCTTTAGTTGATTTTGCATATTAGATTAGACCTTGTTTGCTAGAATAGGTTTTGATTGCTAGTTTGCTTGTTAGGTGTTATTCTTGTTTGTGCTTGTCCCGCTCGGGTTCTCTTCGACTCCGGTGCATCCATGTGCATCTTATCCCAGAGTTTCGTGGACAAGCATTCTCTGACGACTTCCCCTCTTTCCAAGAGTTGAGATATCGCTACAGGAAATTGTGTGATCTCGATGTCCCTTGGATGTCAATCTTGTCCCTTGGTAGTCTGTGGATTCGAGCTTTACGCCGATTTTATCGTCAACAACTTTACCAATTATGATGCAGTTCTTGGGATGGATTGGCTCAGTTGCTTCTTCGCTGCGATCAACTGCCGACAGAAGAAGGTGGTGTTCGAGATTCCTGGTAACCCGACCTTTGAGTTCAGTAGTGGTAGCAGTTCGCTTGGTCTGGTCAGATTTCGGGCCAAACCAGTGGTGGAGCTTGTAGCCATGCAGATGGAGGTGACTAGACTAGCTGTGGTGAGGGATTCGATGATGTCTTCCCCAAGGAGATTCCAGGACTGCCGCCCCGATCGAGCTCTTGAGTTTTCGATTGATCTTATTCCGGGAGCGCAGCCTATTTCGAAAGCACCATATCGCATGGCTCCGACAGAGTTGGAGGAGCTAAGTAGATAGTTGGATGAGCTTCTGCAGAAGGGTTATATCAATCCGAGTGTGTCTCCGTGTGGAGCACATGTTCTGCTGGTGAAAAAGAAGGATGGTTCGCGTCGGATGTGCGTGGACTACAGAGAGTTAAATGCTGTCACCATCAAGAACACGTATCTGTTGCCACGGATTGACGACATTTTCGATCATCTTGGAGGATCGAGGGTATTCTCTAAATTGGATCTCAGGAGCGGGTATCACCAGCTGAGGGTGAAGAAGGAAGATGTACAGAAGACAGCGTTCAGAACGAAGTATGGACACTACGAGTTCGTGGTTATGCCTTTCGGTGTGACCAACGCACCCGCAGTCTTTATGAACCTGATGAACATGATATTTTATGACTTCTTAGATAAGTTTGTCGTTATCTTTATTGACGACATCTTGATCTATTCGAAGTCGGAGGAGGAGCACGCTGAGCACTAGAGGATAGTTCTGGAGATTCTGAAGAAGCATCGGTTGTATGTGAAGTATTCCAAGTGCGAGTTCTGGCTGGATAGAGTGGCTTTTCTTGGGCACGTGGTCTCAGGAGATGGCATATCCGTGGATCAGGAGAAGATCGATGCTATCAGAGAGTGGCCAGTTCCACGGTCAGCTTCTGAGATCAGGAGTTTTCTTGGGCTTGCATGATATTATCGGTGCTTCATTAAGGACTTCTCTCGTATTGCAGAGCCGATGAATAGACTGACGAGGAAGGATACGCCATTTGTTTGGTCCGATGTTTGTGAGGAGGCCTTTTCTATTCTGAAGGAGAGATTGACGACTGCCCCTGTTCTAGTTGTGCCCGATCGAAGTGGAGATTTCGAGATCATTTGCGATGCTTCTGGCAAAGGTCTCGGATGCGTTTTGCATCAGCATGGACATGTGGTCGCGTACGCTTCTCGGCAGCTTAATGCTCATGAGAAGAACTACCCGACTCATGATTTGGAGTTGGCTGCAGTCATATTTGCGCTCAAGATTTAGAGGCATTTCTTGCTGAGTGAGAAGGTGAAGATTTTCACTGATCACAAAAGATTGAAATATATTTTTACGCAGAAGGAGCTCAACATGCGACAGGGTCGATGGTTGGAGCTTATGGCGGATTACGAGATCGATTTGCAGTACCATCATGTCAAGGTGAATGTGGTTCCTGATGCACTGAGTAGATTCCAGCGGTTATGATGTTGACTTCACAGTGGAGGTTGCAGCAGGATTTCTGTGAGTCATGTATTGAGATTGTGCTTCCTGGAGAGGTTTCGTCGTTGATGTGTATGCAGATACATATCAACGAGTGTGGTTCGAATCAAAACTGCTCAAGATGGAGATGCTAATTTGAAGAAGATCAAAGAACATGTTGAAGCTGGACTTCGGACAGATTTTCTGATTCACGAGGATGGGTCTTTAAGATATGGTAGTAGGGTCTGCGTGCCTGCCGGAGATATCAGGGAGGAGTTGATGAATGAGGCTCATAGTTCGCCTTATTCTATTCATACTGGAGGCACCCAAATGTACAAGGACCTTCGCCGGAACTACTGGTGGCATGGCATGAAGCGGAGTGTGGCACGGAGAGTTGCCAAGTGTTTGGTGTGTCAGCAGGTTAAGGCGGAGCACCAGTGTACGGCTGGGTTGCTACAACCGCTTTCGATTCAGGAGTGAAAGTGGCAACACATCACTATAGATTTCGTGGCTGGACTACCTCGGAGTCCGAAGCAGAATGACGCGATTTGGGTGATCGTAGACCGATTGACCAAATATGCGCACTTTATTCCTTTCCGAGTGGGACAGTCCACTGAGACGCTGGCGAGGAGATATATGGAGGTAAATTCTTTTACTCTCCGTTCTTGTCTCCTTCCCTAGTTTAGATAGTGATGTAACGTGAATCATGCAGGAGATCGTGCGACTTCACAGAGTCCCCGTGAGTATCGTGTCGGACAGAGACGCGAGATTCACATCTCAGTTTTGGCAGAGTCTGCAGAAGAGTCTGGGTACGAGTCTGAGTTTCAGTACCGCGTACCACCCGCAGACAGATGGCCAGTCCGAGAAGACGATTCAGATTTTGGAGGACATGCTGAGAACATGCATGTTGGACTTCAAGGGATCTTGGAAGGATCATCTTCATCATGTGGAGTTTGCCTACAATAACAGCTACCAGGTAAGCATTGGCATGACGCCATTTGTCGCGCTTTATGGGAAGAAATGTCGATCGCCACTGAGCTGGGATGACATTGGAGACAGGGAGCTGTTAGGGCCAGAGATGATTGTATAGGCAGTGGATGTTGTGAGGAACATCAGGGAGAAGCTGAGGATCGCGCAGGACCGTTTCAAGCATTTGGCAGATGCTAAATGACGACCGTTGGAGTTTCAGCCTGGAGACCACGTCTTTCTCAAGATCTCTCTGAATCGAGGAGTCATTCGCTATGGAAAGAGAGGCAAGCTGAGTCAGAGGTACATTGGACCTTTTGACGTCCTGGAAAGAGTGGGAGCTGTGGCGTATCGCTTGGCATTGCCGTCGTCACTGGAGGGAGTTCACGACGTGTTTCACGTATCTCATTTACGTCGATACGTCAGTGATCCATCTCATGCTGTGGATTTATCTGAGAGTACAGTTTGACCGGATCTGACGTACGAACAGCAACCAGTGGAGATCCTAGATCGACGTCAGAAAGTCTTCAGGAACATGATTGTTGATCTAGTTAGAGTGATGTGGCGTCGCGACTCGCTAGGAGAGTCTACATGGGAGCAGGAATATGAGATGCGAGAGCGATATCCATATTTGTTCCCTGCTCTGTAGTTGATAAGAATTCCGAGGGCGGAATTTTTATAAGGTGGGTAGACTGTAACGGCCGGTATTTCTAGGCGTATGATTGTTGTATGTGCCCGTATTTTCGTTTGGACCATCCGGATGTTTTTGTGCGCGAGTTCTTTTGTGCGTCGATGCGAGCGCGTCTTGGATGTTTTTTATTCTTATCATGGCGTGAGTAGTTATTACCGTAATTAAAATATCCCGAATCAAATATTGATTATCTTTAACCCTAATTAAGTTGCTAATTAATTAACCCTATCGACTTCCACCGTTTGGGTGGGTGAGATCCAATAGGCCTCATCAAAATCTCCCCCACATCCAGCTCTTCCCTCCATCAACTGTCGTCCACAATGTTCTTATAACAGAATCACCGTCAACAATCTTCTCTTCTCCTGCAAACAATTTCAACCAGCAAACAAACTCCCCAAGGAAACCTGTTTATCATCCTCCACAAATTCTCAAACCAATTTCAGCACAAATCAAACCAAATCAGCCCCCAACAAATCTTCCCAAAGCAGTTTCTGATCAAACAAATAAACCCAAATCTCCCAACAAATCAACCCAAACCAATTCTTTAAATCTGAAATTAAAGATTGAGGGATAAAAACTCAAATCTGAAACACAAATTTCAGATTCTTACAAAAACATCAAACCCATATTCAGATCCAAAACCACCAATTTCAGATCTAGAATCAAACCCTCCTTCTTCCTTTTCTCCCTCCTCCTCCAGCCTTGCGATGCCGCGTTGAACCCCCGCCCACCTGCCGTCGCAGCCCGCGTGCGCAAGCACCCGCGGGCTGCCGCCTGGCCGGAGGCTGCGCGCCGCCGCACGTCCGCCTGGGCCGCCGCCTGGGTCGCCGGACCCCGCCTGACCGCCGTCGCCCCTCCGTTCTTCCTCCCCGAGCGCGTGCAGGTGAGTCTCTCTCCTTGCATTTGATTGCCTGCAAGTTTAAAACAAAAGAGAAACAAATAAAGAAACAAGAACAGACAGTGTTATATAGAAAGAGACTGAGAAATGAATAAAGAGAAGGTTAATTTAATAAAGAGAACGACTGAGAGAGAAAGAGAGGTTAAAAGGGGAGAGAGTGTGGGTTATGTTATTTTAATTGTTAGGGTATGTATAAGTTGCTAGTACCATTAAATGAAATTTTAACCATGACATTACCTAATATTAACCTTGTCATTATCTTATCTTAAAATTGGAATTAATAGGATGTTAGTATTAATTAGAATGTTAACTAGTTAGTTGGATTTCACCGTGTTAGTATGATTAAATAATGTGAGGGTGATAAGACTTGTATAAGATAAGACGTACCATGTTAGTATAACCCTATATAAACATCATCCTAGACAAAGAGCCCAATAAAATTAGACGAACCCACTTTAAGGACTAACTTGATATTTTGACTATCTCGCGATAAATCTAATTCGATGATATGTTTGACCAAAACAGAGAACCAGACACACCGACACGTAGTACCCGTCAAGATGAACCCCAGACAACCGATACCACCGGAAACAGCAAGTGATACTTGCCAGTTTTCTGTTTAGGCCACGTCTTGGGCCATTTTGTATAGTAGCGTAAAAGAGACTAGGCGGTGAAATGATAGTCGCCTAGACGCCCCTTTTAGATCTATAGCTTGACAATGAAGCTAGATCCGACACTTTTACCATGCTTGCAATCATGTTACCATGCCATGCTTAAATTCAATTAACGGTACGCAGTTTATTTGCTCATTGCCATGTCATTGCATGTATCTAATGTTTCATCGTGATTGTGTAGCACACGCTACACTTATTGTAATGATCGAGGCTAGGCACATGCTTTGCGGGCACAACTCTATGCCAAAAACTCTTCCGGGCTCGTGATCCAGAAGCGAGCTCATGTACTTGCGAAACCCTGGCTCGATACATGTGGAGGGGTAGGGTTAAGCTGTCACACAGCATAGAAGGATGTCTGATCCACTCCTTCAGCTGTAAGGAGTAAACCCTGTGCACAATGTGATAAGATAGTGATCGTGATTCATGAAATGTTGTTTTTCGTAGTTTCTGCTACGTCGTGCATGCATGTCATCATGTCATCTTTAACTGTTGCATTCTTAAATGTCATATCAGCTCATTTCAATATATATTAGAACTGCTAGTCGTCTTTTTGTCATTCGTATCCTTGCACAAAAGTCCTCCACTTTCTTTTGGGAGACTTTTGCTGACATGTGCCCTTTTCTCTTTGGGTGTTACATGTCAGGTTCTGAATTAGAGTTAGCCGCTGAGGACGAGCAGTTCGTGGACGCTGAGTTCGAGGTACCTGCAGAGACCGAGGTCGAGGACACTGGTGACCAGTTCTAGACTCGCTTGGAGTCTTCTTAGCTGTTGTCACTTTTTAGTAGTTGCAGTTAGCTTTTGGTGCGTGGCACCTGACTTTCTTTACTTTTGTTTCGGCCATGTTTTAGGCCTATTGTTCAGACTTGGTACCTTATGACTCTTTCTGTGATGTTGGAATAATTGCTGGATGTTCTTTTATCGGATTTATTATCATTGTTGTTGTTTCGTCGCAATGCAAAGGACCTGCTATGATTTGAAATTTTTACAGACGCTTATCAGACTGCAGCTTCACAGCTCCACGTCTGAGCGGACCTCCTCACGTCTCGCCTTACATATTAGGGAAGCGGGGCGTGACATGAGATTATTAAATATCATTTGAGAATCAATAAGCCACTCTCAAACTCTCTCGTTTCCCTCTTATATCTCATAGTCCTCTTCATGCATTGAAGTCAAGTTTAATGGAAATCATCCAAGTGCTATCAAGCTCAATCTCATTACTTGGTGATCTTCTTCCATGCATTGCATTCATTAATTAGTAAGTTCATTATCAAGGCATATGGAAGAGTATTTGCTTTACTTTGTTTTATTTGAAACCGTAGCTTTCTGTTTGAGAGTTAGTTACACTTTGTGTGAGACTATAACCGTTTGTGTGGGGGTTGGTTGAGATCTCTCTTTGTGAGAGTTAAAGTCTATCTGGGTGAGAGCAATGATTTCTCGGTGTGAGAATCCAAATCCTATGTGTGGGGTATCTCTGTGTGGGATTGTATTCACTTCTCAGTGTGAGATTCATAGTGGATATTGGTGTGGCTGGACGTACACAAGTTTGGGAAAGCAGGGTAAGATCTTGTGTTTGCGTTTGGATTGACTGTGTTGATTAATTCCTGGGTATCTCTGTGTGGGATTGTATTCACTTCTCAGTGTGAGATTCATAGTGGATATTGGTGTGGCTGGACGTACACAAGTTTGGGAAAGCAGGGTAAGATCTTGTGTTTGCGTTTGGATTGACTGTGTTGATTAATTCCTCTTGCACTTATTATTCCGCATTTGCAAGATAAAATTTAATTGCACAATTTATTGCTATAACTCTATTCACACCACTCTAGAGTTTATTGTTAGTATTGCAATGGTAAGACGGTCCTTACAGCACTCATGCGTTAGATGCCATGTTTGCTCATCCTCAAAACTATATGGGTTGACTTAATATCCAACATTCTCCCTCCTTTTTGATAATGACAAACATGAACCCAAAATAACATGAAAAAAATAATAAAACGTAGACTTCATGCAACACACCTTGTTAGTGCAAACCAAATGATATAGCATTATAAGACATGTATAGCATGCATTAAGTTGTATAACAAATCTAAAATATGGACAACATGCTACAAGTGTTACATTAGTCTAAAATACTGGGATGATAATGGGGGATGCACAATTGTGTTGAGACTAAAGACATCTCATCATTGATCATACATGAGTCATATTCGGATGTTCGTGCTTTTTATGGTACAAGCCAACACGATCAGTAAAGATGTTTTTCCAGAATAATATCATCAGCTTGACCATAATCCGAGCATAAATCTGAGGTCTAACCATTGATATGGAAAAGGCCAAATCCAACCAAAATGGGGCAAAGCCCATGGCCATACCAAACTCCAAGCCAAAGACAATCATCAACACCCAACCACAACACCCAACCCAATACTCAATGAAAAGAGCACATTGACCCTCGACAAATAGTGGTGGAACCCCAAAGTAAGTCGCGCAGGGGATAAAATCACAAGCAACAACATGTAAAATGTTGGGGAGAGGGCGGATGAGGGGGGGCGGGGCAGCAAACGAGGAAAGAGTGATGTGGATGAGGCGGGGATGTGGGGAAGTGGGGAGTGGATGAGGGGGCTGGGGAGGCGGAAGACGATTGGATTTTTTTTTGGGGGGGTGGGGTGGGGAGGCGGTGGTTGAGTGCGAGGGCGGAGGGAGGGGCCGGAAGAGGGGGCAGAGAGGGGGCAGACGAGGGCGATCGTGCCAGTGGCAGAGAGGTAAAAGTTTTCAATGGCATACATGTAAATTTTGAATAGAGTTAAGAGATAAACAAGAAAAAATTTTAATGACACACATGTAAATAGAGTTAAGAGATAAAAAGGAAAAAATTTTAATGACACACATGTAAACATTGAATGTCAAACATGTAAATAAGTGATATGTGTAACGAGCAATCAGGGCTGTGCGCATTGCAACGCCCCCGAGAATTTTGTGCAATGTGACTAGCAGCTCTCGAGGGTAATTTCCCGCTCGCCGTTGTCCCTCTATTCTCACTCCCTTTTTCTTCCTCTTCGCTCCACTGACCGCATCTCTCCCAGCGCGCAGTCATGTTCGCCAAGCTTTTTCGCGGTTGTAGAGACGAATCCAATCAAAAATCATCATCTCACAAGCTGAAGCAGGTAACTTCCCCTTTGAGTCAGGGTTTTCACCGTTAATCTTTTTATAGAATATGCACAAATTAGGGCAATGTAATTCGTACAGTGTCTGGATTCACTTTATCTGCTAAAATTTCGTTCATACGCGTTTAAGGCACATGTAATTTGAGTAGCCTTATTGATTTCTGTTGGAATTTAGTTAAAATTCAGCATGATCAGTGTTGTTTCACAAATTTAGGGTTGAGATCGCATCCGAGTTTAGGGTTGAGATCGCATCCGAGTTTAGGGATATCTGACATTTTTCTGTTGAATATGGCATGCCATTTCATTGAAAACGAATAATTGGAACATAGATTGGATGATAATATGGGTGTCTGTGGGACCAACGGTTATGTGAGAGGTTGAATTGGGTTTTAGAGTTCAGGTGACAGGTGTTAGATTACATCAATTTGAATTCTGATGTAAGTATTCAGGCTCATGAGAACTGAAGTTGACAGTAAGGTATAACTGAAGATCATAATGAGTAGAATATATATCTGTTTTAATTTGGACTAGATAGATGTAGTGCAAAAAAGCACCATGGAGGGAGATGAATTGCTGGGATCTTATGATACCTATACGTACTGCTATTTAGGCCAAGTATGGGAACCGATGTAAGTGATCATACCTCCAAATTTTAGAGGTAACTTACCTCTAGTTAACTTTTTAGAGGTAGGTGTGTTTGGAAACCAGCTTAGAGGTTGGATACCTCCAAATCTTGGCATAAAAGTGGACATTATGAAACTACACGCAGATCCAAGGTTTTTTATACCTCCTTTTTTGAAGGCAATGGGTTGCAAAACAAAGGTTGCAACCCCTATACATCCATTTAAAAGGATGCCACTGGCATCTAAACTTTTCTCCCAAAAGGGGCCTTAATGATGTAAATTATTTGATGAAATCATTACATAATTAACAATTACAGTATCTTCTAATATTGGTTCATATTCATCGTTATATGTTGAAGTAGTTACCCACTAATCTTGGTTTTGAATATCGGTCATTTCGTCTTGGTTTCAGAGCTAACCGAGACAAAACTGGTCAAAAAGCTCCGGTTTTGGAGGGAACATTGTCGTTCTGGGCAATGTTTGGCCGAAACCGGCAAAAAGAGGAAGAAAAAAAATGAAAAAAAGAAGACGAGCAAGAAGATCTGCAACAACATACAACAAACATAAAAAATAAGAAGAAAATCAACATTAAGATCTATATAATAATAAAAAAAGAAGAACAAGAACAAGAAGATGAAGATGAGGAAGAGAGAGAAAATACCTGGACTTCCACCGCTCTCCCACTGCTCTCTGCTCGAAGGAGGATGGCTCGGGCCTTAATTTGGGCGGCCACTGCTGGAAGTGAAGAGAGAAACACAGGAAAATCTGAGTGCTTTTTGTCAACTTACACATACGGTAAACATGTTACATTTACTTACAAGTTTGCCATTCTCTTGTAAAACGTTTTAAAAAATAGAATGTCAAACTTGTAAATAAATGTAACATGTTTAACATAATGTGTAATTGGACCAGCGGTCCACTAACCTTCATGACTTGCTATTCACCTTATACATTTTGCTAAATATATTGCATTTATTTACAAGTTTGCCATTATCTTTTATAAAGGGAATGGCAAAATGGCAAAATGTGTAATATATTTAGCAAAATGTGTATCGTGAATAGCAAAACTGTCTAAATACGGGAATAAATGTATTTTTATGTATTTTTAATTTTTGATATTATTATACATTAATATTTTAGTTAGAATTTGATATTAGTAATACAAATTTTATAGTATTTGATAGTTTTTAAGTATTTAAAACTAGTGATACGGACGAAACGAAATTAACTTCTGAAACCACCGAAACGGGCGAAACCGATACCAACACCTAAATTTTTGGAAGGCAGAATCCGAGATCAACACCGAGTTTTCATACCTTGCCACTAATATATTTGTTTCTTTGGGTTTCATCCCTCCACCACCATATGTATATGCAACCTTCATGCTATTGACGCAGCTCGAGTCAATACAATCTTGTTAGCGTGGGTCACTTGTCTCGGCTTGTTTTTCTCAGGACATGAATGGGGAGTAACTGATGGAAATGACCTGCTTAGGTGAAGTTGTAAGTGCACCTATGAAGTGTTGTGAGATCCCTGAACGGAATTTTGTGAGACAGCAACAAGAACTACTGTTTATGGGGCATTCTTGGATGAAAAGAGATAGAATAAGCTGATTGAACATAAATAAGACCATGAGACCATTGAGAATTTGGATCTAAAGACGTTCAGTACAGATTGGGAACATGCAAAAGAGATCTGAGCTGTACAAACGGGGGTTGTAATTGTTATGGGCACCTTTAAGAGAATGGCCTATTTAAATCAGTTGACTGCAATATGTGAAGAGTGATCTGAAACATCCGAAGTTCAATGCCATATTCTCTCTGATGGGAAGTAGCGGCAAGAGGCAAATGTGAATAGTTTGCAGATTGTCTATATGGATGCATTTAGATATAAAATGTATTCTTCCATATCCTTTAAAAACATCATCTTTCATATTAAATGTTTCTCAATCCCTTCAGCCAACTATATAAGGGCACCGTTATAAAATTTAACTGGTTTTATTAATTGCCTCTAATTGCATACCATTTTTGATGTCAAATTTCAATTTAATAAACGTATGTTACAGTATGTGATACTCATTATTATTCGATCTCACAGTGGATACAATCTCCTCATGCCATGATCCATAAAATGCCATATTTTCTACCAAGTCTGCATGATTATATGGTTTTCATTGATTGGTCAAAGGAATTTATTTCTTGTAATCTTTTTTTAACTAAGATGACTTTTTTTTGGTAATTTAATTGCATAAATAGGCTCAGCTAAGAATAAAATTTAATTGAGTGCTGTCCCAAGTTGATAGCATTTTGGCTGATTACATAGTTCTTAATCCATGTTATGCATCATGACCTATTTACTGCAAGTGGCGTGAAAAGTTATACCCAACAAGTCAACCAAATTGGTTATAGTATTGCTGACTGTCATGGTGTTTGTTGTGGTACTGGGAAAGGGCTGCCCTGTCATGAGGGTAGCAATTCCATTAGCAACAAGAATTATTCTGTTGCAATAAGAATTATTATATTGATGCAGCATTACTTGCTGCTAAGCAAATAGTGGTGAGCTTGAGTAACATCATTCACAACTCACCAAACAAATAGAAATGACACATTGCAATGCTAACTCCCGAAGGTGCGATATTGCTTCAACCAACTTAACATGCTATGATAGGACTCATAATGTTAATAAAAAGCTGTTTGGGTTACCATTAGGACGTTGTATTAGTTGTCCAAGTGAAGCACACGATTTTGGTTGCAATCCTTCTTGAAATGTATCTTTTTGGGTGGTCTCATAAATCTATACTTTTTGAATCATGTAAGGCTACAACATAATTTAGATTGAAGAATGATGATTATATAATTACTAGGATTGTACCCTATGCAGTGATATTGATGCTCACAAGATGGTTCAAAGATATGTTAGATATGTACCATTTATGAATTGTGATTTGGCAATAAAAACAAGAAGGTAACATCTTGAAAATTTTCGTCTGGAGGTACCAAGTTTGTTGATAAATAGGAGTCCATAATAAGTAGGAGAAGAAACTGCAGTTAGTTAGAGCAGTTGTACTAAACAAATCTGGCCAAAGATGGAATATGGGAGTACATGTGATAAATGGAGCTTTTATTTGTGCAAGTTTGTAACTTTTGTTGTTACAGGCCTCTAAGATTTTCAAATTGCAAGTGGAGAACTTGTACTAGGGCATGAAAGATAAAAAACAATGTACCAACGCTTGCTCATTTCGCTTTAGGCAAACAATTCAAGAGGAGGATAACAGGGAGATGGGACAAAAATGAAAAAGAAAAAGGAAAAAAGAGAGGAAGGGACGAGAAAGAGGTGGGGTTTTCTTGAAATTTCTTGAAGATTCCTCATCTAAATAACCATGAATTTACCACATTACCATTGACCAAAATGTGGATTCTTATGTGCACTAAAGGGTTTCACAATTACCCTTTCTTTTGGGATATGAAATACAATTTATGACATTCATTTGAAAGTGTTATAACTACCCTTCTTCTTGGAATGTTAATTACCAAAGATGCCATTCCACACACTTTAGTTATACTTTCCTATACACACATTACATGTCATGAATTTCTAAATGTATGCAAGGTCACAACATAAATTTATACCAACCAAAAGACATGTATTTCATATTGCACAAGGTAGGAGAATATTAGACCGTATGACACCCCAAGGGGGTTACATCATACCCTCCTTAAAACAAATTCCGTCCTCAGAATTTTAAAATAAGGTCATGAGGATAGAAAGTCAGAAGGGATACAAAGACACATGAGTCACTGTGTAAACAAATGTGGGTATTTTTTGCGCATCTCAGTCTTACGCTCCCATGTGGACTCTCCTGGAGACTCTCGGTGCCACATGACCCTCACAAGGTTAATGGCTTTTTTCTCAGCATCTTCTGTCTCCGATCCAAGATAGCCACATGTTGTTACTCATAGGCCAGATTTGGTCGCACCTCATTTTCGGAAAAGTCCATTATATGAATGTGATCTCCCATGCACCTTCTTAGTTGGGATACGTGAAACACGTCATGCATATTTTAAGGGATGTCGGCAATACCAAGCGATAAGCAACCTCACCAACACGAGCTGCGATCTCAAATGGGCCAATGTATCTGAGGCTCAGTTTTCCATGTCTGCCAAAACGTATTATGCTCAGTGTAGGTGAGATTTTCAGGAAGACATAGTCACCAGGCTCTAAGGGACGTCTTCATGTATCTGCCCAATGCCCCAATGCTTGTAACGATCTTGATCATTACGAAGAGTCTCACGGACTGTCCGTACCACATCGATCGCTTCAACCACCATGTTAGGCCCTAGAAGTCACGGTCTCCAACATCATCCCAGTTTAAAGGCGATTGACACCTCCTTCCATACAAGGCCGCAAAGGGTGCCATTCCAATGCTTTCTTGATAACTATTGTTATAGGCGAATTCCACCAGATGCTAGTGGTCTTCCCAAGACCCATTGAAATCTAACATGCAGGCTCTCAACATGTCTTCCAAGATCTGGATGGTACGTTCAGATTGACCCTCCGTGTGTTATGTAACCCCCCTTGGGGTGTCATACGGTGTAATGTTCTCTTACCTTGTACAATATGGAATACATGTCTTTTGGTTGATATACATTTATGTCGTGATCTTGCCTACACTTAGAAGTTCATGCCATGTAGTGTGTGTGTATAAGAAAATATGACTAATGTGTGTGGAATGGCATCTTTGGTAATTAACATTCCAAGAAGGGTAGTTATAACACTTTCAAGCGAATGTCATAAATTGTATTTCATATTCTAAAAGAAAGGGTAATTGTGAAACCCCTTAGTGCACATGAAAATCCACATTTTGGGCAAGGGTAATGCGGTAAATTCATGATTATTTGGATGAGAATGAAGGAATGTTCAAGAAATTTCAAGAAAACACCACCTCTTTCTCATCCTTTCCTCTTTTTCCATTTCCCTTTTCGTTTTGTTCCCATCTCCATATTATCATCCTCTTGGCTGAATTCTCTAGACACTAAATGTAACGTCCCTTACCCGGGTGGCGTCACATTTATACAGTTACATGCAGGTCCCGCAGATGCAAGTGAAAATAAGGAGAGCAAAGCAGAAAATAAAGATACTCATTTCATTATTTCATTGCATGTTACAAAGTTCTGTACAAAGAAATAATGATACAATCTCACTATACAATTGAAACGTAAATACATGAAATTGGGATCATCAAAACACTCACACCAAACCAACCCTCAAAGCTCCATGTCCTGCATCGGAAGCTTGAACTCCTCGTACTCTGGCGCCTTCGTGAAATCCTGTACGTTACTTAGTAGGACAACAGAAGTCGCACCACAGCTCAATAGAGTAGATGATATCTAACCCAACCAACATAAATAATAACGGTGCCCAATAAGGAGATATGATAGCAACAATTATGATGGTACAATCAATGATGTTTTAATGTCCTCAAACTACTACAAGATTGTACCTGCTAAGTGAAACAATTCTAGGTCGTGACTTATAACAGAGAGCGCAATGTGCAACCTGAAGACCTTCTTGGACCGCAGGGTGTTACCCCGGACCGAGTAACAAGGACGCAGGACTCTTAGACCGACGTCTTTCCAGATACGGGCCGAATGACAGGCACCAATCGCTCCCGCACTCCATCAATAATAAGTTTTTCCAAAACCCCATCGAGTCATGTTAGGTTATTTAATTAACAGTTTAGTGTCGTGATATAATCTAAGTTTAATATTATTTAAACCACATAGTCAAGGGGGTCCACCGTCAATAAATCGAATCTATATACATGTAGTAGTAACCTGACATGTCATGAGTCAAATCTTAATTTCCATTCACCAGCCATTCATTATCAGTGTCATCATGATTAACATTTCATGGACTACGCAATTTAACATAACATCAAACTTTCTGCATGCGTAGAAACAACTTTCCAAAAAGAATATTCCATTTTAACTATCAGTTTAAGCTAAACATGTGATAACTGCAAATAGATGCACAACTAGACAATAGATGCAACAATATTTCTTTGAAAAGGAAACTGAAAACTGAAAACTGAAAACTGAAATCTTTGGCATTTCTGAAAATTATACTCAGATGGGTCAGATTTGAGGTCTCTCATCACATGGTGTGGGGAACCCGAGCCTGTGGTAAAATCCACAGGGTTTCTATCAATGAACAGGGGGCTAACGGCTAAGACATCGGGGAAATGGAGTCCAGATCCCAAGTAGTCCACACCGAAGCACAAAACAGCAAGCGAGATAAGCAACCGAAACCAAACAACAAGCAAAAAAAGCCAGCCGAACCCAACAACGACCCAAGAACCCACGACAATAAGTAGGGACATGCCAAACCCCAACACAGCAAGCAAAGAAAGCCATCGAACCCCAAAATATCATGCAAGGGACATGCCGAACCTAACATAGCCCAACACCGTGACCCCAGGACCCTACAGTAAGCAGGTGAGGGACCAACCCTACGAAATACTCGAAGGGAATCAAAACCTAAATCACTCCCAAATCATCCTCTCCCATACTCGTTAAAAATCCAATTTTTCTCACAAATATCGACGATTTCATCTCAGAAAAACCAAAATTAAACTGAAGCATATGTGAAATAGAATCTACCGTAATTTGTCGATAAACCAAATAAATCGAAGAACAAAAGCCCCCAGCGAGGTCCAAGAAATCGAAGCAAGAATTAACCCCAAGAGTCGAAGAAACTGAACTAAAAAAGCTCCGAAAATTGGAGAAAAACTTACAGTGTTCGCATAGCATGAAGGAGGAGAGGAGAGGACTTATAGAGATCAAAGCAGCCCTGCAGAGAAGAGGCATCGTGTGAGCCGTACGGTTGAAGCTAGACAGACGGGACAGCTTCAGAGAGGCCCAATAGGGCTTCGCGTCCGTCGTACGAGAGGAGGGGGGCGAGACAGGGGGTGAGAGATCATGTCGTACGACAGGAGATGGGTGAGTAGCGACGAAAAAGGAGCGAACGATTGCATCGTCGAAAGCCCTAGCGGGCTTGAGTTGCTGCGAGAACGAGAGAGAGCAACGATCACGATCGAAGAAGCCCAGAGAATGGGCTCGATTGCGTGGAAATGAGAGGGGGAGAAAATAAAGAGCCCGCGAGGCTTGCTGAGTGGGCCAAGGAAGAAAAGAAAAGGGAAAAAGAGAAGAAAAGTTGAAAAAGAAGGAAGAAAGAAGAGAAGAAGAAAGAGGAAGAAGAAGAAAGAGGAGGAGGAACAAGTTCTCATTCCTAGCTTGAGGTAGGATCCTAACTTGATTTATGTGATCATGTTAAAGTTTGAAGGATTCCCTTGTGCATGTGCTAAATAGGTGTCACATTTATTGGGGAAACAAGCTAAAGATGCCATCTTCCAATTGTTATTGGGGTTGCATATTATTGTTGCTGTTTTTGGAATGAATATAACTTTCATTATAGTTATCCAAAAATTATGTTCAAATACAATCTGGAAAGCACTTGAAGTTACTTGCAACTTTTATTTACATATTAAAGTCAAATTCTGCTTGTATTTTGACCGAATTACTGATCTCCGTGGTAGGGTAAATTCTGACAGAATCTGCACCATGTTGGTGAATGTTAGAGACCCATCCCATATTAGGCCTCCAACACTAGCCCATTTGTTAGAAACACATCCCATAATAGAGTTCTAACAATAGCCTTGCTAAGTAACCATCCCATACTAGGCCCATAACACTGGGCTCACACGCTATTTGTTAAGTATTATTGAGCATCCCATACTAGGCCTTCAACACTAACCCATTTGTTAGAAACACATCCCATACCAGGCATTCAACACTAGCCCATTTGTTAAAAACACATCCCATACTAGGCTTCTAACAATAGTCTTGCTAAGGGCCTATCATATACTGGGTCCATAACACAAGGCTCACAACCCATTTGTTAAGTATTATTGAGCATCCAACTCAAAACCAATTGGTATTAGGTGGATAGGCCCTCCAATACTTAAACTATTTCTTTTCTTTTGCACTTCAGATGTGTGACTATTTTTGGGATCCTAACAGTGAACAGAGAAGAACCTTCACTCCTGTTGTCCAAATAACATGATTTAAGATAATCTGGAATTCTAATTAAATTATCTACAATTTTCATGTTGAGAACTTAGCAGGACTACGACTGTAGGTAATTGAAATCAACTGATTTTACAGCTAACAAACTTAGTTTTGGAACAGATTCAGCACCTAGATTCTATAAGCCTTAACTATTATCATAGATGCCTAAAAATTATGATTTTTGTTACTGTGGAACCATGGACGAGTCCTCTATAGGTTTCATTTAGAAAGTTGTGTCAAATTCTAATTAGAAATTGTGAAATTAGCTAGTCTTTTGAAACTATATCTCTTGCATGAATAAAATGTGCAATGCTCTTATGGTTTCTTATGTATGTTATGTATGTTATGCCTCTTTAATACTTCAATACCCTTGCTTATATGTGGTTCTCTAAACTCCATAGACATATGTTATGTGAAATGAGAAATATAACTATACAATCACGTGGGATATCTCAGTCTATCCTATGGTGGGTGAGTATCCTGGGAAGGGGTGGGGAAAAACCTGGATATTACGTGTGTATAAGGACTTGACTATTTTGATGTGATATGTGATGTCAACAAGCTAATGTATTTTGAAACGATATTATAATGATGTAGAGATTTTTATCACTCGCACTCCTGTGTGAGGCTGTGGGCAAAGTTCAGAGGCCCCGTTAGAGTTAATCAGTGGTCGTGTACCACTGACGGGGTAGTTTGAAAGCCACCCACCCTAAGTGAGGTCCAGTTTCTTATACCCCACGTGGCACTCAGGTTTCCAAATCAATAATAATAAAAACCCACGAAGAGTATAACTGTTGCATTATTGAATTTGTTGTTAGTCTCCTTTTTGCGATACCACTGTACATTTGCATTGTTGTATGATGTTTCAGTTAAATTATCTCCTTGCTCTTTTTACAGTTGCTAAGTGTCGTATAGCTTGGCACACCATTCCTAAATAATGTTCGTTTTCAAGTTAGGTTTCCTACTAGGCACGCTGTGACGTGTCCCGCTCACTTTTTCATGACCAGAGCAGGCGATGGGTGGCTCTCAAATTACCCGGCCAGTGGTACACGACCACTAATTAATTTTAACTGGGCCTCTTGAACTCTGCACATCCCCTCTCAGGGGAGTGCATGTGAGAAAAATATCTACACCATCACAATATCGTCTCAAAGTACATTGCCCCGAGGGCATCACATATCACATCAAAATAGTCCAGTCCTTATACACACGTCATATCTAGGTTCTCTCACACCCATTTCCAGGATACTCATCCACCATATGGTAGATTGAGATATCCTGATTGTATAGTTATATTTCTTATTTCACATATCATATGTCCATGAAGTATAAAGGACCACATAGAAGCATGTGTATTCAAGTATCAATGTGCATAATATGCATAACATAACATAAGAAATCATAAGAGCTTTGCACATTTTATTCATGCAAGAGATATGGTTTCAAAAGCTAGACTAGCTGATTTCACAATTTCTAATTAGAATTTGACACAACTTTCTAAATGAAACCTATAGAGGACTCATCCATAGTTCCACAACAACAAAAATCATAATTTTAGGCATCAATGATAATAATTAAGGCTTGTAGAATCTAGGTGTTGAATCTGTCCCAAAACCGAGTTTGTTAGCTGTAAAAATCAGTTAATTTCAATTATCTACAGTTGTAATACTGCTAAGGTCTCAACATGAAAAATGTAGATAATTTAATTATGATTCCAGATTGTCTTAAATCATGTTATTTGGACAAGTGGAGTGAAGATTCTACTCTGTTCATCAACATGGTGCAGATTCTACCAGAATTTATCCTACCACAGAGATCATCAATTCAGTCGAAATACATGCAAAATTTGACCTTAATATCTAAATGAAAGTTGTAAGTAACTTCAAGGGCTTTCCAGATTGTATTTGAATATAGTTTTTGGATAACTATAATGAAAGTTATACTCATTCCAAAAACAACAACAATAATAGGCAACCACAATAACAATTGGAAGATGGCATATTTAACTTGTTTTCCTAATAAAGGTGACACATTTTTTAGCACATGCACAAGGAAATCCTTCATAATATACAAACTTTACCATGCTCACATAAAGCAAGTTTGGATCCTACCTCAAGCCAGGAATGAGAACTTGATCCGCCTTCTTTTTCTTCTTCTTCTCCCTCTTTCTTCTTCTCTTCTTTCTTCCGTCTTCTCATTCTTTCAACTTTTCTTCTCTTTTTCCTTTTATTTTTTTGTGTCTAGAGAATTCGGCCAAGAGGTGGATAATAGGGAGATGGGACAAAAATGAAAAGGAAAAAGGGATAAAAGAGGAAGGAATGAGAAAGATGTGATGTTTTCTTGAAATTTCTTGAAGATTCCTTCATTCTCATCCAAATAACCATGAATTTACCACATTCCCATTACCCAAAATGTGGATTTTCATGTTCACTAAAGGGTTTCGCAATTGCCCTTTCTTTTGGGATATGAATACAATTTATGCCATTCACTTGAAAGTGTTATAACTACCATTCTTCTTGGAATGTTAATTACCAAAGATGTCATTCCACACACGTTAGTCATACTTTCCTACACACATACACACACTACATGGCATGTATTTCTAAGTGTAGGCAAGGTCACAACATAAATGTATACCTACCAAAAGACATGTATTTCATATTGACAAGGTAGGAGAACATTAGACCGTATGGCACCCCAAGGGGGGTTACAACATACCCTTCTTAAAACAAATTCCGTCCTCGAAATTTCAAAATAAGGTCATGAGGATAGAAAGTCAGAAGGGATACATAGATACAAGAGTCACTGTGTAAACAAATGGGGGTATTTTTCGCGCATCTCAACCTCACGCTCCCATGTAGACTCTCCTGGAGACTCTCGGTGCCACATGACCCTCACAAAGTTAATGGCTTTCTTTCTCAGCATCTTGAGTCTCCGATCCAAGATAGCCACATGTTGTTGCTTATAGGTCAGATTTGGTCGCATCTCAATTTTGGAAAAGTCCATTACATGACTGGGATCTACCACGTACCTTCTGAGTTGGGATACGTGAAACACGTCATGCATACCTTCTAGGGATGTCGGCAATACCAAGCGATAGGGAACCTCACCAACACGAGCTGAGATCTCAAATAGGCCGATGTATATGTGGCTCAGTTTTCCATGTCTGCCAAAACGTATAGTGTCCAGTGTAGGTGAGATTTTCAGGAAGACATAGTCACCAGGCTGGAACTCTAAGGAACATCTCCGCATATCTGTCCAATGATTGTAACGATCATGAGCAATATGAAGATTCTCACGGACTGCCCGTACCACATCGATAGCTTCAACCACCATGTCAGGCCCCAGAAGTTCACAGTCTCCAACATCATCCCAGCTTAAAGGTGATCGGCACTTCCTTCCATGCATGGCCGCAAAGGGTGACATTCCAATACTTGCATGATAACCATTGTTATAGACGAATTCCACTAGATGCAAGTGTTCTTTCCAAGACCCCTTGAAATCTAACATGCAGGCCCTCAACATGTTTTTGGAATGAGTATAACTTTCACTATAGTTATCTAAAAATTATGTTCAAATACAATCTGAAAAGCCCTTGGAGTTACTTACAACTTCCATTTTAGTTATCCAAAAATTACGTAATATCCAGTGCTGTTCTTTTTCATTTTTGTCCCATCTCCCTATTATCCTCCTCTTGACCGAATTATCTAGACACCAAAAAAAGGGAAAGAAAAAAGAGAAGAAAAATTGAAAGAAGGAAGAAAATGAAGAAAGAAGAGAAGAAGAAACATGAAGAAGAAGAAAGACAAGGAGAAACAAGTTCTCATTCCTAGCTTGAGGTAGGATCCTAACTTGATTTATGTGAGGATGGTAAAGTTTGAAGGATTCCTTTGTGCATGTGCTAAAAAATGTGTCACCTTTATTAGGGAAACAAGCTAAAGATGCCTTCTTCCAATTATTGTTGGGGTTGCATATTATTGTTGCTGTTTTTGGAATGAGTATAACTTTCATTATAGTTATCCAAAAATTATGTTTAAATACAATCTGGAAAGCCCTTGAAGTTACTTACAACTTTCATTTAGATATTAAAGTCAAATTCTGATTTCGACTGAATTGCTGACCTCTGTGGCCGGATAAATTCTGGCAGAATCTGCACCATGTTGGTGAACAGAGTAGAACCTTCACTCCAGTTGTTCAAATAACATGATTTAAGACAATCTGATTGGATGATAGATCTGGCAAATTTGTTTTTACTTTTCACTTTTCATTTGATTGCAAGATAATAGATTTTAAGCTTCTAGCGTAAGAAAGGTTTGGATGGCAGATCTGGCAGGTTGTCTCCACTTCTCATTTCTCAGTTGATTGCAAGATAATAGTTTTTTTCAGCTGTGAGACCAAACCTAACTCATAGTTAACCGAATTTTCATTTTACAACCCCACGTGATCCCAATCCGACTTTCTTTGTATTGAGTCTGTGAAGCCGACCCCAATTTTTTTGGATGAAGGCTAAGATGAGGAGACCAAACCTAACTCATAGCGTAAGAAAGGTTTGCATGATAGGGGGTTCTGAAAAAAGCTTTAAGTGTCAAGAAGTTTGAAGTAGCTTCACCGGCAATAGCAAATTCTGATGTGCACTCTATACCACAATGAGCCACAACTTATTAATAATTGAAATTATACCTTGATGGGAACAAAAAAATTGATCTCACACTTTCTATTTCTCATTGTTCATGTGAATATTTGCATGTTAAACTCTCCACTGGGATGTATTTCTTCTAAACTTGAGTGATGAAAGTCAAAATGCAATTCTGGAAATGCAACAGAATTGGTTTTGAGGACAAATGCTTTTAAAGAATCGTCCTTTGTAAGCTTGTCAATTATTAGAATTAGATGTAACTTTTGAGGAAACCATTTACTCTGCATGTTCATATCATCCATTGCTAAATGATGCTTGGTACACGAGAATGGTAGAAATATGGTGGAGCTACTGTATTCCTCGAAAAGGACAGAAATATTGGGATTTTGGCGAGCAACTCTGATAGCCTCTAAGGAGAAGGCAGTAACATCAGCTGATGTTATGGATTAAAATATTAGCACCTGCAAGGTAGACAGTAACTGCCACCCCAACACCCCCCCCCCCCAAAAAAAAAAAAAAAAAAAAAAAAAACCCCGCCTGTGGCGGCAGAAGAAAATATATGATAAGAATAAGTTGGGAAGGACGTTCAACCTGTCCATGGCACATGTGATTTTCTATTCTATATTCTTGTCAACTAAGTGGATAAATTTCCAAGTTAGATTATTATTCATGGTTGAGCATTGAAATTCAAGACCATATACTGAGAGAAGTGCCAAGCCATTTGGCGCATAATATCAACCTAGCAATTCTAGTATTTATTAAGAATGAACACTACAGAGGTATTGCTTTCTCCTAAACTGAAATAACTTTGCAGTTGGCAGATTCTGTCACGCCCTAGAATGGGAATGATGCGAGATAAACTGCCACACATTTTGAACTTAATGAAAAACAGTCACAATATTTTTTACTTTTAAATTCCAAATACACTAAGCGCACGAAAGGCGTGTTCTGCAGATTACTAGAGAACGACATAGACATAACTAACCAATGTACCAAAAGTAAATATACTTATAAAAACATCTCTCTACATGAGGAGTAACATTATTCCTAGATACTAGAAAATAAAACTACAATATGTGTCAATGTCCTTACAATTATTGAACAACACTACAGAACCATATAATGACTGCATTACTAGAACTTTGGGTGAGGCTCAACACATTATGGATGATAAAAATCTGGACTGAACTTTGGGCGAGGCTCAACAAATTATGGATTCTCAAAATCTGGACTATCTCCGTACTCTGCTCTAGAACCTAATGGGAGCAACACAACAGTTAGATTAGTCATAGGTGCTACAAAATAAGATATTTTATATTGCATATAAAACATGAAAATAGAGCACTGGAAAATGGCAATATCATGATATCCAATACAGTAAAAATAGAAGAGTATCGAGTAGCAAGTAGTATGTTAATATGTGACATTGAAAACAATGTGATGAACTAATACCGTCTTCATGGTAGAAAAAATGAAATCTATACTAATGGTATGGCTTATATTTGAGGACACAATATGCAACATACGAGACCACTTATGCCAATACTGACGTTTATCTGAGTCGGATCCAAATAGATATAGTAACATGAACAGTTAGATACAATATAAGTGGCTCTAGTCACTCTCGCATTCTCTCTAACATGAGTTACCCCATCCCCAGTGAACCTAGATGGCCATATGTAGGTATGTACTATGTAATGCATAGTATTAGGTACACGTGTCTCAGAGATGAATCTAATGTCCTATCACAGATGTGTGTAAAGGAAAGTGTGTTTGTAAATGATCATGTACAATGTATTAATTAAATTTTACCAGTTGCAAAGGTAGTGGCTTTCATGTATTATTCTTGATTGTATTGTGGGAGTTACTTCGCACACATCACTCACCCACACCCACATATATATAAGACTAAGTCCCAAAAATAAGCCTAAAGGAAATATCATGAAACAATCCATAAAGTCTAATAGAGGGCATATGCAATCAGGGTCAAGTTTTGTATAATATCAATACCAAGTTAATACAATATCCACATGATCAGGGCCAACAAATCCAAGTATATAATCATATCATGACCCAAGGCCTGACTATAAAGGTTGATAAGAAATCAGATCCAGTATATAATTATCTATACACAATAAATAATTCCCGCAATAATAGGGGGTCATCAATTTTCAATTTCAAATATTAATGTCTATGTATCTCAGAAATAAGGTAATCATTGATAATTATAATTTTCAACTCAGGTAAGGATATCAACCCAGGAAAGCAGCAACAATGGCTGCGAATAGCGCCCAAAAGACAATAGCAAAAGCTGCAAACACAAGTTAAAAGAACTACAGAAAATAATAAACCGACCTAAAAGAGAGTAGTGCGAAGTTGTAAACCTGAGACCTAGAGGAGCAGCAAAGAAATGCAACCTGAGACCCAGGACACTAGTAGGAAGTTGTTACTCTGAGAGCAACATGAAATCAACGGAGGACAACAACCTGAGAGCAACACAGACAATAAGAGAACAGTTACATAAGAACTAGGGCGTCAAGGAAGTAGTAATCCGAGCATAACACGGGCAACATGGAATATAACGTAAGAATAAGAGCAGCATGAGAAGTAAACCCTACAATAAGTCGTAGAGAAAAAACAAGCCAGAGGGCATAATATGGCAAGTGGAGTAACTCGTAAGCATCAAGGCAATAGGAAACACGTCACGAGAGTAACAAACAACGGGGAGGCAAGTCCTGCGAGCTATAAAGCTCAGAGAAGCAAGACCCGATAGCAACATAGTTTAAGTAAACAAGACCCGATAGCAACACATAGTTGCGAACACTTGAGAGCAACGCACATTAGGAAAACCCGAGAGCCAGCAGCATGGGTAAAAACCCGAGAGCCATCAGCATGGATGAGCCCTGAGAGCAAACATGACAGAGGAGCAAGCCGAGAGTAGAGCAAGGAAAGCGAAAACAACCCGCATTAATAACACATCAAAAAATCAAGATTCCATATCAAACAATATTCATGTATATATTCTCAGCTAGTCCATCATCACAAGAACAAAATTTTCCGCTCAAGATCGCAAATTGTTCGTTATAAAAAAATAATTGTAATACAATTAGGGAAAATGTCCACAATCCGTATTAATTAAAGAATGACTGAGGTTATCGAGGCCTTAATTGTAGTTAAGAAGATCTACTGTTTATCGAAGACAAAGGATCGTCAGAAAACCTCGTCGGGCCTCGCCGTCTCATCATACGTCTGCCTCAAGGGGTGTATGGATTTTTTCGAGGAGGATCAGAGGTAGAGAGAGGATATCAGAGATCAATACGGTGAAATCCTAAAAATTATTTAGAGAAAAATCTAGGGCTTGAGGAGTGTGGGAGAAGGGAATAAAAATAAAGGAGAGAGATGAGGGAGCTGTTACGAAAATCATGGGGGGAGGATGAGACGTGGGTCACGTCGCATGCCCGCGTCACCATGGGACACGCGGTAACCGCCCACGTGAGCCACAACTTAAGAAAAGAAAAAAGAAAGGAGGAAGAAGAAGAAGAAGAAGAAGAAGAAGAAGAAGAAGAAGAAGAAGAAATAAAGAGTCTGCAGAAGAGAGAGAGGGTTTTAATAATAATGGGTTTAAGTTAAAAGGGTTTGGATCGGGATTAGCTTGAAACGGGTTAACGGATTACAGGTTTAAATGGGTCTAAGAGAAAAACAAACAAAGTAGTAAAAGAAAAATTTCAGAAAAGTTTCCCAAATTTTTATAAAATAATGCTTATGTAAATATAATTTTTTAGGCAATTACAAATTCTAACCAAAGAGTCGGCATCTACACGTGCTCTACAAGGTATAGAATGTTTGAAAAATAGGCATTGAGCTTTCATAGGCATGGATTTTGAGTAGCAACGGGTGACTTCTGCTATACAAATTTTGAAGTTTGTAGCTAGCACTCTCTCATGTATGGTTGAGAATAAGAGGAAGGGTGGATGGCTGTGCAACCATTGGGAAAGATATGTACCCTTTCATTAAGATATCTAAGTCTTCAATTTTGATGGACATTGTACACGTGTACTTGGAAACATTTTGAACACTGTGCGCACACATGGGGTATGAAGTTTATTAGAAAGCCTTTTCGATTAGTCATCTTGACATTGAGCATTTGCTCACCTCTGCTCCTACTATGAAGAGCAAGTGGTGCTCTCGTCAATTGGTTGCTGACATGAACCACACCACAACACCCGTAACCCAGCCATGAATAACAACTGCCCCCACCCCCGCACCCCCCAAAAACCCACCCACATGTACACACAAAGGAAAAAGGAAATAGAAAAAAACCAAAAAAAAGAAAAAGAAATTCTCAGCATTTTGTTGTGAAGCGGTCCGGGTCTATGTGAGGCGAAGGCCGCGCCGGCACGAGGTACGTGTCAAGGTGTGGGCTCGGTCCCTACTTGATCCGATGTGTAACTTATTCCTCATGGCTTATTTCCTTAGTAGTGGGTTTAGTAATTAGAAGGGCATATGAGTCTTTTATTATCAAGTGATTAGGAGGGGGGTTTAAGCCTACAAGCCGGCTCTAGTTTTGAGTTTATCGAATATTTTGAATTGAAAAAGATTAGCGCTAGGGTTCTTCGTGAATCCATTTGGAGGGTTAGACTTGTTCCATTAACACAAGTTAGGGAGAGTTCCACTCCAGAAAAGGATTGATTTATCTTCAATTCAAGCAATCGTTTAATTCCACTTTGAATTTCTTCTCCTTCTTTCCACAAATGTGAAATTATTCTCTTTATTTGGACGGATCGTATCATGTTGTCTTTGAAAACATTTATTATTTTCTCTCAGATTCCAGGTACTGAATTGTAAATGGGATTAATGGGTATCTGATGTCGTGGGGAAAATTTCATCAAGAAGGAGCCAAAAGTCCACTCCACATTCGTCTTATTAGATGATCGGCATCGTTTACACGTTGATATACATGTCCTAACATATAGATATACCAAAACTCTTGCGTTTTGTGTGCTCTTTGCTTAGGAATCTAAGGGTGGAAAATGTTCTGCAATCTAAAAACCATTAAAAAAATACAACCACTTGATTAAGGATATGTCCATATCTCTAAAGTTTGGCACACCAATATGATATGATCTAGAGGATCGATCAATTAATTTCAGATTTAAAGTGGAAAAAAAATATGAAAATGTGGAATTTTTATGGAACTTATATTGCGAAGAAAGAAGAATTGATTGATAAACGAGTCTCTTTGGAGAGGAGACTCGCTCTCCTAACTTTTGATGTACGGAACAAAAGCCTAAAATCCTTCACAAGATGCCTAAGAAGTTCTTCACAATTCAAGTATAAAAATGAAAAGACGGCTAGTCCTAGATTAAATCGAAAAGGAGGGGAATTACTAATCTAGTCTGAAAAGACTAGAATACCCCTAGTTAACTGGATCACCAAACCACGTCTCCACGTCTCCTGTACCGGCCATAAGTCATCCCTGCGGTGCGGCGTGCGGCATGCGGTGTCCGCATCAATACCTCCCCCCTAAAAGAGCCACCTTGTCCTCAAGGTGGAGATATGTCTTTGAAGGCCCCCGAGGGGAAACAGAGGTTAGGGTCACCTGTCAGAACCACCGTGCGACCGTCCTCTTGGAATTCCATCCTAAGCTGCTTCCAATTCATCTTCACCTCGCCCAACCCCCTCAGGCACTGCACGCCCAAAATCACATCGATATTGTCCAACTCTAGGGACAAGAAGTCCTCCACAATCTGCACCCATTGTAAGGTCAGACTCAGCCCCTTGCACATCCCACTGCTCTCCTTCCTCCTCCCTGTCCCTGAGAGGACCGTAAACGTCTCCAAGGTGCTCATCTGCAACCTATGACGATCCACCTACTGTCGAGAGATGAAGTTGTGGGTGGCCCCACTGTCTATGAGTACCGTCACCGGCGCGTCTTCCAATCGTCCTAACAACTTCATGGTATGGTTCGGGTTAATCCTACCAAGGAGTTCAGGGACACCTCCGCTACATCCAGATGTGTGTGCTCAACCTCGCTCTCTTCCGTCCTCACGGGCTCGCCCTCATCTGCATACTCCCCCTCGTCCGGCACTATCACAATCTGCATCAACCTGCTCGCACATCGATGACCGGGATCGCATCTGAAATAGAGGCCTGCAACACACCTCGCCCTCATATCGGCCTCAGTCAGCCGCCTACCAGGTATCACTGGTCGGGCTTCCTCTCTCTTTATTCCCGCGTCCCCTGGTGCTACTGTAACCCCCGGAGATGGGACCGATGCTGTCTGGCTACGCTGGCTTTGGGCTCCCAAGTCACTCGAATGCGTCTCTCCTCTGCATGCTTCTCCTCCGCCTTGTGGGCCAGGCGAAGGACATCCTCCAATGTCCCCGGGCTCTGCATCCACAACTCTGCTCGTATAGAGGGCTTCAACCCCCTCATGAAGTACCCAATCATGACCTCATTTGTCACTCCCTTTACCCTGCTATTCAGCATCTCAAACTTCTCCACATAGTCTCTCACCGTCCACTCCTGCCTCAGAGCCGACAGCTGCTCGTAAAAGTCACCCCCCGTGGTCTCCTGAAATCGGTCAACGATCTGTGCTGACAGCTCCTCCCAAGTGCGAAAAGGGGTCCGTGCCACCTTCCATCTGTACCATGCCAGGGCCTTGCCCTCGAAATAGATTCCGATGGCTCTCAAGACCTCTTCCTCTGACAACCTCATCACCTGGAAGTAGTGCTTCGTCCGATAGATCCACCCGTCAGGATCCGTGCCATCAAAGATCAGCATCTTCAGCTTCATTAGTCGGCGATCCGCATTGATGTCCCCCTGTTGTCCCACATCTCTGCCACGGTCACCTCCCCGGCCAAATCCTCCGCCGAACGCCTCTACTGGCCCCCCGTCAACTCCGTACAACTCCTCGGGCCAACCGGGTCTCTCCCACGCCTCCGGCTGGTAGTGGTACCCTGTAAACTCCAGTGGTCGTGCAAAAACGGATTCTCCTGCTCCTCTGTGCTGCTGTGTAGGCGTCGTCCGGCCTCCAAAATAGCCCCCAGGCCTTGCCCACGCCCCGGAAAGCCCTCAAAAGCCTGTCTGGGATCAACCTGTGGTCTTGGTACATGTGGAAAAGCCTCCGGTCTCCAAAATTGGGCCGCAGGGGCCTCGATGGTCGTGTCCCGGGCTCACCCTCCTCCGTCGTGCCCCCAGGGGGCTACCTGAACTGCTGCGGGCCCCTTGGGGGCTGTTTGCACTGCGGCAGGCCCCCAGGGGTTCTCCTGCTCCTCTGTGCTGCTGTGTAGGCGTCGTCCGGCCTCCAAAATAGCCCCCAGGCCTTGCCCACGCCCCGGAAAGCCCTCAAAAGCCTGTCTGGGATCAACCTGTGGTCTTGGTACATGTGGAAAAGCCTCCGGTCTCCAAAATTGGGCCGCAGGGGACTCGATGGTCGTGTCTCGGGCCCACCCTCCTCTGTCGTGCCCCCGGGGGGCTACCTGAACTGCTGCGGGCCACCAGGGGGCTGTTTGCACTGAGGCAGGCCCCCCAGGGGCCTGTAGGGGCTGCTGCAGGCCCGTTTGGGCCTGATGTGGCTGCTGCAGGCCCGATTGGGCCTGCAGTTGTTGCGGCAGGCCTGCTGGGCCCTGCCGCGGCTGCGGCAGGCCCAGTTGGTCCTGCCAGTGGGCCTGCAGGCCCCAGAAGGCCTGCAGAGCCTGGCGCAGGCCCAGTTGGGCCTGTCGAGGCTTCTGCAGGCCCGGCTGGGCCTGCCGATCTGTTTCTGGGGCCGCCGGCCCCTGTTCGCTGCTGGACAGACCCGGTTGGGTCTGTATTGACTGCGACCAGCCCTAGGGGGTTTACTGCAGCCGTAGCCACCTCCGACTGCCCTCAATTTGCCGATTCAAGCATGGATTCGCCCTGCTTTTCCTCTCCTTGGATCCTCTTGCCCCGATCTCCTCCTTTCTCCGTCGTTAGGGCTTGAAGCATCGCCATTATCGTCGGAATCGACGACGTGGCTTCTCTCAAAAATTTCAGATCTGAAGTCGCATCCTTCAATCATTGGAGATCGCGTCCCGTCTGCTCGGCTTCCCTTCTCATGACCCGGAGTTCGGTTTGGATGTCCTCTTGTGAAAAGGCGTGATCTTTGATTGACTCCTCTAGGGTTTTTTTCAACCCCTCGATCTCCCGGTTGAACTCTTTTCGAAGCCCTTGAACTTTCTCATCCACGATATCCGTCTTCGATCTCGTGCTCGTCGCCATCAAATCTCACCGCTCTGATACCAATTTGATACGATCTAGAGGATCGATCAATTAATTTCAGATTTAAAGTGGAAAAAATATGAAAAGGTGGAATTTTTATGGAACTTATATTGCGAAGAACGAAGAATTGATCGATAAATGAGTCTCTTTCGAGAGGAGACTTGCTCTCCTAACTTTTGATGCACAGAACAAAAGCCTAAAATCCTTCACAAGATGCCTAAGAAGTTCTTCACAATTCAAGCATAAAAATAAAAAGACGGCTAGCCCTAGATTAAATAGAAAAAGAGGGGAATTACTAATCTAGTCTGAAAAGACTAGAATACCCCTAGCTAACTGGATCACCAAACCACGTCTACTGTACCGGCCATAAGTCATCCCCGTAGGGCCCGGGTGCGGTGTGCGGCATGGGGTGCAGCGGCTAGGGGTGTGTCTGCATCACAATATTTTAGACATGCAAATCAATATGAATGGTACTGTTTGTCAAAAAAGGAGTGGAGAGTGGACTTCTGCATGAAGGGTTACTCGATGCCCGTTAATCTCATCCTTAAGATACTTTTCTTCTTTTTTTGTTTTGTTTTGTTTGTTTTGTTTTGTTTTTTTGGAGGGGGGTGCATGCATTTGTGCACGCCTGCAGGGAGCTGTTACATACCTATTGTCTTTAATTTGTGAGAAAAGAAATAAAGAAAAGACCTTGATGACTTAGTTCCACACATTTATTCTGATATTTTTTTCTCATTGACAATCACAACATGCCAAGTATTATGGACTGGAATGTGCTGGAATTATGAGTACATACTAAATACATGATTTGGAAGGTGAGATTGTTAATTTGAAAAATGCATGTCTCTTACATGACATGTTTGTGATGGGCCGCCCGGCCCATCAAGCCGCCTGCGGGTTTATACCCGCCGGAAAGGGGGGCGGGCCCAAGCCCAGGCCGCCACCTTTGCCGCATGCCCTAGCCCAGGCCGCCCCCTTTAGCCGCATGTCCTGGCTCCTTTTGCCCTAGTTTTGATTATAAATAGGGGGGCTAGCCGCCTTGGTTTACATATGCTTGGTATTTGATATTGTGTGACTTATAGGTAGACGAGTGCGGACGTCCTCTTCGGCGTCTTGGAAGGAGAATACACCTTTTTTGTATTCGCATATCTAGTTTCTTTTGCTATTATTCTCTATAAAATCGTGTCTTTTGTTAGATCCTAACAATTTGGTATCAGAGCGTGACGATCCATGGCGGCCGTGACGAGATCAAAGGATAGATTCGAGACGTTGGAGGAAAAGTTCATGGGGGAGATTGAAGGGGTAAAGAAATCGGTGGAATCGGTGGTGGAATCCGTCGAGCACATGAAGGCGTGTCAAGCGAAGAACGACGAGCAATTTGCAAAGATCCTCTCCCTCTTGACGGCGAAATCCCAAGGCGAAGGAAACTCTAATTCGACACCAAAGGCGGCACCTTTGAAGAAGGAAAAGGAAAAAGAAGAGATTTTTTACCCAAAATCAACCCTATTACGTGGAAGAATTGGACGAGGAAGAAGATGATGTGCCATGGAAGATTGATTATCGCGAGGAAGTGCGACGATAAGCGGTGGAATTTTAAAGGGGGGCGGCGGCCCTAGCCGCCCTTTTCGAGCAACGCCCGCAAGCGAGGAGGGTCAGCCGCATCCCCTAAACACCTTTGAGGGTCGGCCGCCGCGCAACTTGGACGGGGGACCCCCTTGCCCACCACGGGGCTCGGCAGGGCTGGCCAGGCCTGCCGGCCCCCGCCCAGGTCCGGCGACCCTGCCGGACCTCCGACAGGGCCCGTCGGCCCTGCCAGATGGCCGTCAGGCCCCACAGGCCCTCCGGTAGCCCCGGAGGGCCCCGCCCGAGCATCGCCAAGACAGGGAGCCCCCCTGGCAGCCACCAGGGGGTGACACGCGACAGCCCTCGGGGGGCTTTTTCGAGCCTTCCGAGCAGCGATCAGCAAGGGAGGACGCTCACAGACAGCTTTTAGGGGGATTTTTCGACCCTTCGGGGCGGCGGCGGCCAGCAATGGAGAACCCTTTTTACGGAGATGGACGTGGGAGAGACCACTATTATGACGACAGGGGTGGCTACGATGCGGAGTTCGGCGATGATGCAGGTTAGGACGACTTCGAGGGCCAGCAGAGAGATTACCGAGGAGACGACGGGGGTCGCGGAGGAGGGCCACCTAGACAGTACGAGACCCTGGATAAGCGGAGACAACACTACCGCCCGCATCACCGAATGGAGGGGAGGCCCAATCAGGGGCACTTTAGAGGAGATTGCAGGGTGCGGAAGCTGAAAATGCTGCTATTTTCTGGGGAGGATCCACATGCCTGGTTGCTTACTGCAGAGAGGTACTTCGCGGCGCACCACATGACCGATGCATAGAAGCTAGAGGCGGCAGCCATTTGCATGGAGGGGAGAGCCTTGGGGTGGTTCTAGTGGAATAAGAGGAGGCAGCAGATTCGTTGCTGGGAGGAGCTGAAAGACCTTGTGCTGGAGAAGTTCAGAGACCCCCGTTTGGGGAACCTGCACGAGCAGTTATATGCCCTCAGGCAGGAGGGACCAGTGCGAGAGTACATCGAGAGATTTGAGACACTAGCAGGGAGAGTACATGGCGTGTCGAACGAGTCTCTGGAGGGCACCTTTCTTAAGGGGGCTGAGGCCCAGCCTTTGAGTGGCAGTGAGGCCATACAAGCCCAGGGGGCTTTCTGAGGTCATAGAGATGGCGTAGATGGTGGAGGACGCTCAGACAGAGGATATGAGGGTCAGGAGCGGCTACAGTGGCCAGATACCGGGAGGCACCCCGTCTGGAGTATCAGGAGCAGGGACCCCACGGGGGCGGCCCAGACAAGTAGGGAGAAGACTGGGGAGAAGGGTAGTGCACCACAGGCTGAGTGGCAGTTCAGGCGCATGACAGACGCTGAGATGAGGGAAAATAGGCAGAATGGCTTGTGTTTCAGGTGCGATGAGCAATTTTCACCGGGCCATCGGTGTGCGGGACGCAAGCTCCAGGTGATTCTGTTGGAGGACGATGACGACGAGGCTGACGAGGAGGAGGAGGCAGTTGAGGCAGAGGAGGAGCTGGAGAGCCAGCAGTTGGACGTGGCAGATGTGTCCCTCAACTCCGTGGTAGGGTTCACACCGAACCATACCATGAAGCTGAGGGGGAGATCGGCGACCAGGAGGTGACCGTGCTCATTGACAGTGAGGCTACCCACAATTTCATTTTCAGGAGGGTGGTGGCACATCAGGGACTTCAGCTGACAGATTGCGGCAGCTTCAATGTGATGATGGGAACGGGAAAGAAGGAGAGCAGTCGGGGAGTTTGCAGTGGGCTGGTACTGACCATGCATGGGATACAGATGATCACAGATTTTTTACCTGTAGACCTGTGGAGCACTGACATCATTCTGGGCATGACCTGGCTACAAACATTAGGGGAGATGACAATAAACTGGAAGCTGCTTCGGATGGAGTTTCAGGAGGCAGGGAGAGCAGTGATACTTCAGGGGGACCCCAGCCTCTGCAGAGTTTTGGTCTCTTTGAAGACCATGGTGAGGACCATCCAGACAGAGGGAGGATGATATTTGATGGAGCTGTACTCGTTGACAGGTGAGGGAGGCGCAGAGGCCAGTGCAGAGCATCCCATTCCAGGAGAGGTGCAACAGTTGATGGAGCAGTTTGAGGAGATCTTCCAGGAGCCTCGGGCTTTCCCACCACCGCGGGACCACGAGCACGCCATTGTACTACGTGAGGGCGTGTCCCCCATTAGCGTGCGGCCCTACCGATACCTCCAACATCGGAAGGACGAGATAGAGAGGATGGTGTCAGAGATGGTACAGGCGGGGTGATCCAGTCGAGTGTGAGCCCGTTCTCCAGCCCAGTGTTAGTAAAGAAGAAGGATGGTAGTTGGCGATTCTGCGTGGACTACAGGGCGTTGAACAAGGAGACCGCCCCAGTTAAATTTCCCATACCAGTGATAGACGAGCTCCTGGACGAGCTACATGGGGCAGCCTGGTTCAGCAAGTTAGATCTTAAGTCCGGCTACCATCAGATCAGGATGCGACAGGAGGATGTGCCCAAGACGGCGTTCAGGACGCATGAGAGTCACTATGAGTTTCTTGTCATGCCCTTCGGGTTGACAAACGCACCTGCCACTTTTCAGGCTCTTATGAATAAGGTATTCCGACCCTATCTCAGGCGATTCGTGCTAGTTTTCTTCGATGATATTTTGGTGTACAGTCGTACTCTGGAGGAGCATTTGGACCACCTGCAGGTTGTGTTTCAGGAGCTGCAGTACCATCAGTTATATTTGAACAGAAAGAAGTTTCTTTTCGGGCAGCCACAGGTGGAGTATTTGGGGCATGTCGTATCAGCAGGAGGGGTGGCAGCAGATAGAGCAAAGATAGCGGCCATGCTGGACTGGCCGCGTCCCACCACGCTCAGAGGGCTACTGGGTTTTCTGGGGCTGACATGATACTATCACAGGTTCATGGAGGGTTATAGGACGATTGCCTGGCCGCTGACGGAGTTATTGAAGAAGGACCAGTTTCATTGGGGTGAGGAGGCAACGACATCATTTGAGGCCCTTAAAAGGGCAATGACCACTGTGCCAGTATTGGCATTGTCCGATTTTTCCAGACCCTTCGTGGTAGAGGCGGACGCATCGGGACATGGGCTGTGAGCAGTATTGATGCAGGAGCAGTGGCCCATAGCTTACTACAGCCAGGTGTTGACCGTGAGGGCCCGACTGCGGTCGGTCTACGAGAGGGAGCTGATGGCCATAGTGTTGTCCATACAGAAGTGGAGGCCATATTTGTTGGGAAGGAGCTTCATAGTACACACCGATCAGCGGAGCTTGAAGTATTTATTAGAGCAGCAGATGGTAGCAGAGGAGCATCATAAGTGGCTGCGGAAGCTGATAGGGTACATGTTTGAGATTGAGTATCGCCCGGGACTGGAGAACAAGGCAGCTGATGCATTATTCCGGCGTGAGGAGGAGGCGGAGCTAGCGATACTTGCAGTGTCTGTCCTGGAGGATTGTGGCCCACTACAGCAGGAGGTGGAGCAGGACCCGGAGTTGGCAGTTATACGAGAGGCCCTTCTACAGGGGTCGACTGAGTATCCGGGGTATTCTCTTCAAGATAGACGGCTACTATACTGGGGGAGGCTTGTGATATCGCGGACATCTGCATTTATACCGGCCATACTCAGGGAGTTTCACGGCAGTACTATTGGAGGACATTCTGAGGTCCTAAAGGCCTACCAACGGCTGGCGAGAGAGGTCTATTGGAAGGGATCGAAGAAGGAGGTGGTAAGGATGGTGGCAGAGTGTGACGTGTGCCCGCGGCACAAGTACCAGGGGATGTCCCTAGGAGGACTACTGCAGTCGCTATCCTTACCAGACCGAGTTTGGGAGGACCTCTCTATGGACTTTATAGATGGTTTGCCAAAGTCGGGTGGATACACTGTCATTTTTTGTTGGGGTCGACAGCCTCAACAAATATGCAGACTTTGTCCCACTTCGGCATCCTTACAACGCCGTATCTGTGATGGAGGTATTTGTGCGGGAGGTCATTCGTCTGCATGAACCTCCAAAGTCCATAGTCTCGGATCGAGATAAGATGTTCCAGAGCAGATTTTGGCAGGAGCTATTCAGGCTGCAGGGGCGGCATTGAAGCGGAGCACAGCTTACCATCTTCAGACCGATGGTCAGACCGAGGTGGTAAACAGGAGCGTGGAGACTTATCTGCGGTACTTCATTTCGGAGAATCCTAAGGAGTGGGCGCGTTGGCTATCATGGGCGGAATATTGGTATAACACTTCATATCACACGGTATCACATATAACATCCTTCAGGATCCTGTATGGCAGAGACCCCCTCGCATTTACTACATTATGGGCATAAGACGACACCCGTGTCGGATGTGGAGCAGTCCCTAGCAGAGAGGGACCGGATTCTAGAGGAGCTTAAGCTCCACCTGGCGAGGGCACAACAAGTGATGAAGGCTAGAGCAGACTTGCACCGTCGGGACTTACAGTTTGAGGTAGGGGATAGTGTGTACTTGAAGCTGAGGCCCTATCGGCAAAGATCAGTGGCTCACAAGGGGGAATGAGAAGCTGTCACCGCGTTATTTGTGACCTTTCGAGGTCGAAGCGAGAGTTGGCCCGGTGGCCTAAAGGTTGCGCTTACCCCCAGGATCGTCCATTCACCCAGTCTTCCATGTTTCACAGTTGCGCCAGGCTATTGGCGATCACACATCCTATCCGTCCCTACCAGAGACTCTTACTGCTCATATGGAGGTGAGACTGGAGTCCGAGGTGTTGAAAGGGGTTCGGAGGAGCGACACAGAAGAGCGGCATGTGTTGCTACAATGGAGGGGCTTGCCAGAGCATGGTAGTACGTGGGAGGACATTGGAGATGGCGGCACGTTTTCCAGGCGTCCACCTTGAGGACAAGGTGGCTCTTTGGAGAGGAGTATTGATGGGCCTCCCGGCCTATCAAGCCGCCTGTGGGTTTATACCCGCAGGAAAGTGGGGCGGGCCCAAGCCCAGGCCGCCCCCTTTGCCGCATGCCCTAGCCTAGGCCGCCCCCTTTAGCCTCATGCGCTAGCCCCCTTTGCCCTAGTTTTGATTATAATTGGGGGGGCTAGCCGCCTTGGTTTACCTATGCTTGATATTTGATATTGTGTGACTTATAGGTAGACGAGTGCGGACGTCCTCTTCGGCGTCTTGGGAGGACAATACACCTCTTTTTTATTCACATATCTAGTTTCTTTTGCCATTATTCTCTATAAAAATCGTGTCTTTTGTTAGATCCTAACAGTTTGCCGGTCAAATACATATTCCCTTTCCTTCTAAGCATCCATTGAAGTTGACTCGTGTGAATGTAAGCATCACAAATATATGCTTCTCTTTGGAGCGATACAGCAAGATATACTCTGCATAATGAAATGACCATTTGTTGTTCAATCATTATGTACTCAACTTACTGGGTTATAACTATTAATTACGGCTATTCCGTGTTGGGATGAATGTGCATATGCCATTTCAAGATTTTGTATTTTTATATCAATAAATTTGACACTGTGCCAAGAGGAGATGGTAATGGTTATGCGGAGAGATTACAGGGGCAAGGAGGTCCATAGTTCAGGACCTGATGGGGGCACCCAACATAATGCATCTGTTCCTCAAAATAGAATTTCAAAGTTTCTTATGCGTGTTCACAAGCTTTCACATTATTTATATTCTGTTCAAATTGCAGGCCCTTGAAAAGCTTGAGGAGAAGGAGATGGTGTTGCAAAAGAAGATATCCATAGAGGTTGAGAGGGCTAAAGAATTTACGAAGGCAAAGAACAGACAAGGTGCGAATGAACATTGAACATTTAATGGAAGATTTTATCCAGATTGATTTTTGAGAACAGATAAAGCTTGTTGTTATGCTGCATTGATGTAGGCTTATCAAATAGTGAGCATGCATTGCATTCAAATTTATTGCACATCCATGTTAAATGTGTTGTATCATGAAATGCTTAGCACATGTGGCAGTTGGCTAATACAAGTGTGAACAACTCAGAGAAAATATGTCTAATGACAGTGTATCTTCAAGTGCATCTTCTACGTGGTGCTAATAGCTTGATACATGCCCATCCAGATGCAGTTGGTTTTGAAATAATCACAGATTAAAGTCCAAGCATATGTTAAGAATCCTAAATAAAGATTTTTTCATAGTGATGTCTTTGCTGCCAGCCAAAAATCTATTTGCATATTCATGTGTATGGAACACATCAGATAGGTGAACTTCGTAGTGACTTTGAACTAAATGCTCTACGCCGTTTGCATGTGCAGCTGCCATGCAATGCTTGAAAAGAAAGAAGTTTTATGAGGTGCAAATCGAACATATTGGGAGTTTTCAGTTGCGCATTCATGATCAGGTATCGGTATCATTCTAATAGTGGTGCCCATTGCTCTAAAATTCTGTACTGGGGGGTTGAAGTCTTCGTTTTCTACTGCTAATTTTGAAATCCTGCAGGAGGAAAAATTACCACATAAATCCACAGTTCATTGCAAAGATTTGCAAAGGGTAACAAGCAAAAACAGTTGACTGAAAGAGCAACACTGGTAATTCTACTTTCTTGTTTAGAAGTTAAGTGAATTTGAAGTTTGATCTGTAGTTTAATTACTTATTTGTTTCTATCATGATCTTCTTTCTATTCGATCCGTTCATATGTTTTCTGGCATGGGTGATTCCAACATGGTGGCGAAAGGCTTTAGCCTTTAGTATAAGAAAGAGGCTGTTTCATATGCTCTTTCTAAAGACAGTTTTAATGGGAGCAATGGCTTTTGTGACCTTGTAGAATTCATACCTCAATGTGAAGGTCTTATTCATTTGCGTTAAATATGTACCTTTTTTGCTAGCAGGTTCACATCTTTTATAGTGTTGCCATATTTTCCAATGAGATTACGGTAAAATTTTTTTCTTCAGTTCAATCCATTTTAAATCTGTCAATTGTTACTCTATAGAACATTTAAGTGAAGGCATAACATTTACATGAGGTGATATTGGCAGCATCAGCATAAGGGTTTGAATTATTAATGTGAAGAGACTAGATTTTTTAACAGTGAAGCTGTATCAGTAGATTTAGGGTCATTGTAAAGCTAAGCAATGTTTTGTCATCAGATTCGGTGAGGCCATCCAAAGTTGAATATGGTCCTTATAATGCAACGGCTAGTTTATTGCAGTTTGCAACAATAGGTTATAAGTTGTGTGCACGTCTTTGATGAGGATGATGTCTAAGAAATAAGAAAGAAAAAACAAAATGATAAAAAAATAGGTGCTAAGCAATCGGCAATCCTTAAAAAAGAACCCAACCTTGTAATTAAGTTTAGTCATGGTCTGTGAAATTCAATTTCTCAACATAATATGTGAAGTAAAGCATTGGAAGCAAACATGTATATATCCATCAGCTTCATCTTGCCTTTTCCTATCAATCGTGGCGGACTATGGAGCTCAGGTCTCCCTGAAAGATTGGACAACACCCGGATAGCGAACACCAGTTAAGTTAGTTGCGGGCAAAAACCTTCTAAACTTTTCTGGCTTCCTGATCACACATTTAATCAGCATGCATTTATTGGGTATATATATCAGTTTGTCATCGTGGAACATAATCTCGTCCATTCTTTACTTGCCTGGAACATGGGTGCCCTTGTCAGCTACACATTATAGTAAATTAATATACTAAACTTGATCTGCTCTAAATTTTTTTCCTTTGTGTACTAAAAGCATGAAACAATGAAGTGACATTAATATGTTCTCTTGCTTACCAATATTTTGTGCGAGCTGACCTTGAATTCTTCTGGTTGCATTCTGTTAGGAACCAAGATAAAAAGACAATTTTTATAGATAAAAGTAGCCAAAAACACGATAATTGAATACAAAAAGGTGTATTCTCCTCCCAAGACGCCTAGAGGACGTCCGCACTCGTTTAATCTAAGAACTACTCCTAGGACGCTCAATAGAGAGTATCTCAAATATCAAGCATAAAATCCTACACATGACGGCTAGCCCTATTTATAAAATAAACTAGGGTTTCCCTAGGCTAATGGGCGCGCACGCATAAACAAAGGGGGAGGGGCTGGCGGCTACAAAAGGCCCGGTCCATGTGGGCCGGCGGGTTAGACCCGCAGGTCTAACAATACTCCCCCCCAAAAGATCCACCTTGTCCTCAAGGTGGTGTAAGTCCCGGCGGCTCTACTCCTAGTGGAAGTTGTCCTCCCCCCCGATCCGCTCATCCTCCACGTCATCGTCTTCGTCGGCTTCCACTATCAACACTTGCAGCTTCCGATCCACACAGCGGTGTCTGGGAGAGAAGCGCTTGTCACATCTGAAACAGAGCCCCTTTTGCCGCTTCTCCCTCATCTCTGCATCGGTCATCCGTCGGAATGGGCCCCCGGTCGGTAGCGGGTTCTGCTCCCTCGTCTTCTCAAGCCCTATCTGAACTGTCTCAGTAGGGACCCCTGCTCCGCCTATCCCAGTCGTGGTGACCCCCTGTATCTGCCCACTGTAGCCGCTCCTGCCTCGCCTATCCTCAGCTCGGGAGTCCTCCACCATCTGCGCCATCTCGATGACCTCTGAAAGCCCTCGAGGCTTGTATGGCCTCACCGCAGCTCGAAGACTAGGACGTAGCCCCTTCAAGAAGGTGCCCTCCAGCGACTCGTCTGACACCCCATGGACTCGTCCCGCCAGCGTCTCAAATTTTTCAATGTACTCCCGCACCAGCCCCTCCTGCCTGAGGGCAAATAGCTGCTCGTGTAGGTTCCCCAGGCGGGGGTCTCTAAACTTCTCCAGCACCAAGTCCTTCAGCTCCGCCCAGCTACGGATCTGCTGCCTCCTCTCCTTCCACTGGAACCACCCTAAAGCTCTCCCCTCCATGCAGATGGCCGCCGCCTCCAGCTTCTGCGCCTCGGTCATGTGATACGTCGCGAAATACCTCTTTGCTGTGAACAACTAGGCGTGCGGATCGTCCCCAGAAAAGATCGGCATCTTCAGCTTCCAGACTCTGCAATCCCCTCCAAAGTGCCCCTGCTCGGGCCTCCCATCGTCTCTGTGACGCGGACGGTAGTGCTGTCGCCTCTCGTCCATGGTCTTGTAACGCCTGGGTGGCCCTCCTCCGCGACCCCCATAGTCCCCTCGGTCTCAGTGCCCCTCGTTACCTCCAACACCGCCCTCTGGCCACTCCTGGTAGTCTCCGTACCTCCCTCTGGTGCCTGCTGTGCGTCTCTCCTGGTGGTGGGGCGGTGGCTGCCACCCCCCGTCGTCAAAGCGGGAGTCGGGAGGGTCCCGATAGTAGTCATCGTGCTCCTGAAAATCCCCGGGTCCCAAATCCTCCTCGAAAACGCGTGCCGGAGCCTCTCGCCGTGGCGGATCTTGCTGAAAGCCCCCAAAATTGCCGCCAAAAGCCTCTGTCGGGTCGCGTGGTGGCCCGGAAGCGTCCTGGGGACCCAGCGGCCCCCCGGGGGTCGGCGGGGGTCGCCGGAACCCAAGGAGGGGTCGGCGCCCCCGGCCGAACCCAGGGGGGTTCGCCGGCCCCCCCGATAATCCTGGGGGCCCCAGCGGCCCCCCGGGGGTCGGCGGGGGTCGCCGGCCCCTCCTGGGGGGTCGGCTCCCCCGGCCGAACCCAGGGGGGTTCGCCGGGTCCCCCCTGTGCTCCTAGGGGCCCCAGCGGCCCCCCCGTTGGTCGGGGGGGGGGGGGGGTTCGCTGGACCCCCCCGGGGGTCCGCCGCCCCTGGGCGAGCCCAGGGGTGGCCGCCGTCCCCCCTGCGGCTCACCTGGGGGCCGATGACCCCCTGGGGGTGTTGCCGCGGCCCCCCGTTCTCCTTGCGTGCCTTTCCGCGGGGTTGATCGTAGTCGCCGGTCCATCCTTGGGCTTCCGCGGCCTTTCGCCTAATCTCCTCTCTATAATCGATCCACATCGGCTCCTCTTCATCATCCTCGGCCAAATCTTCCACCAAAAAATCACTTTTTGGGTCAAAACCTCCCACTTTCTCCTTTTCCTTCTTCAAAGGTGCCGCCTTTTCCCCCGATTTAGGGTTTTCTTCACCTTTGTTGTTCGCCGCCAATTGCTTTAGGGTTGCTATCATTTGTGTGAATTGGTCGTCGTGCTTCGCTTGATTTGCCGTCAATTGGTTGACGGCCTCCGTCAATTTTGCCATGGATTCGTCGTTGGCCGCCAAAGATTTCTTGATTCCGTCGATTTCGCTCGTGAATTTGGCCTCCAAAGCTTCAATTTGTCGTGGGATCTTGTCGTAGCCGCCATGGATCGTCACGTGCTCTGATACCAAAATGTTAGGAACCAAGATAAAAAGACAATTTTATAGATAAAAGTAGCCAAAAACACGATAATTGAATACAAAAAAGTGTATTCTCCTCCCAAGACGCCTAGAGGACGTCCGCACTCGTTTAATCTAAGAACTACTCCTAGTACGCTCAATAGAGAGTATCTCAAATATCAAGCATAAAATCCTACACATGACGGCTAGCCCTATTTATAAAATAAACTAGGGTTTCCCTAGGCTAATGGGCGCGCGCGCATAAACAAAGGGGGAGGGGCTGGCGGCTACAAAAGGCCCGGCCCATGTGGGCCGGCGGGTTAGACCCGCAGGTCTAACACATTCCTGAAAGAGTATTTGCATAATATTGACACAACAAATTTTATATGCTTTGGATTTGGGTTCTTTTCTTCATCACATTAACACTTTTCCTTGAATTGCACTTTTCTTATGTGAGTCCGTATTCTTCATTTATCCATAACATCACTATCATTATTTGGATGCATATACCGAAATCAATTTGGTGTCATCTGTTTGGCTCTTTGCTTTGTTTGGGAATGCGATTCCACTGAGCCCTATGGTCTAATGGTGCACCGTGATGAATGTGGTTCTCTGCAGTAATCCTTGTTGTCTTATTTTATCTTGATAATTTCATGTTCTAGAGGAAATTGGATCAGTGATTCTTGGTTGCATGAGATAAAACTGGGTGGCCAAAAGGGTTAGATAGAGCTATCTGCCAACTGGTCATCCAGGTCTTATGACCGGACATTCTTGCCCGTGTTTTCCCTTGCTAAGCATTTGTCACTGACTTCTAGATCCCAGGATCAGCGTGACAGCTGATCATACAAGTTAAATCAGTTTCATGCTTTCTCAACATTGGATCATGCTTTTATAACTGAACCGATTTTGATAAGAAAGGACTGGATGCGATGATCGAATAACCATGGTTTTATACTTCCTGCTTCGAAGTCTGCAGTCTATTTGGGAGATTTCCAATAAAACTGGGACATATGCATGCGTATATTTTCATTCCTTAATCCTTTGCCCCTAAACTTTCCCTGGTAGCTGGCTTTAGTACATGTGATGGAGTTACTAAGATGTATTTCATATTGCACCAACTCTTCGTGTAATCTATACGACAAAATCTCAAGTATAGACTGAGACTGTCTTGCACAACCTTTTGATCCCTGCATGAATGGTGTATTTTCTTCCATTTAATTGCTCTCAAAATCCATCAAATTCTAGATACCATGGTTTTCTTCATTGTCGCCTTGTCTAGACATAACGTTTCCACCTTATCAGCTCTGTAAAGATCCCTCCAGTTAGTCAGCTACCATACACGCGTCACATAATCTGCATCAATGGATCCTGCAAAATTCCTTTCTTTACTTGATTGTTCTTGAGGTCCGATGTGTGGTGTAGCTATTCTCATTGGGAAGAGAATATGCAGCAGTCACCATGTTGCTTTTTCACAAAGGGGTTTTCCAGGCTAGATGGTCTGAATGACATGTAGTAGTTCTTCCTTTTTTCCCTTCAGGCTCAGGCCAGCAATCATGGTAATGTAGATGGGCTGATTCCATTTCCATGCTAACATATCAAAGAGCGCCGGAACAGGATTAACACTATATGGTCAGTTCTCTTGGAGAGTGATTCTCTTGGTGTGACTCAGGTAACTCAGTTTGGGTAGCTAGAGAAGTCTCTTTGACGAGGATCTGATTCGGATTCGGAATTGAGTCTTCTTATATTTTTATTAGAGTTTATTTGAGTCTTTACTTTCATTTTAGTAGGAGTGTGAGTCTTTTTAGTCATTTTCTTATTTTGATAATTTTTAGTACATTTGTTGTGGTAGAAGATTGTAGCTCTTGTAACTTATTTAAATATTTAGATTTGTTTCATTTTTCTTTGAAGAACGATAGACGAAATTTCATGTAAAATTCAACCTTCCATTAAATCTTGAGCATGCGATACATGATAGTGAGTTTATTGCCTGAGCGTGAGATCCAAAAAATCTTTGCATGTGAGGCGTGCGAATCGGTGATTGTCTCTAATCATTAGGATGCGAGGCTTGAAAATTTATCAAATCACATAGAATTTCCCTAATTTTCACACCATAAATTTATGTCTTTCGTTTTGCAAATTTGGTAGCTGACCTGATGGATTTATTTTCTTTTTCTTTTTCAATTTTTTCTTTTGTTTACATCTCTGTTAGGGTTAGATCTAAAAAATAAATCGATAATAAAAAACTCCTATTCACCGTCTCCTTCACTTCTAAAAGCACCGACCGTAAACCAAACCATAGTAGCCACCTGACTTAAAAACTACAAAAATTACCAAAATCAACTTTCATCTTCTCAACTGTAACCCTAACCTAACCCTAAAACCGCTGCCACCATCGCCCTCTACTCATACCTTCCACATTGTTGCCATCATCACTTGACATGGGTCCTACCTTCCACATTGTTGCCCTCATCACTTGACATGGGGTCTTCACGATCAACTTCGCCAGTCTATCAGAGTAAAAACTCCCTGGTGTAGCCTTCTCATCATCGTCGTTCTCAACTATCAGCCTCTTTGTCATCGTCGTCAATTGTAGACACCTCTAGCAGCTTTGCCATCATTAGTCACAGCTGAAGCAATGAACTACAGTGAAAATCTACTGTGAAAATATTGCATTTGAAGAATCGGTTCCACTATATTGGTGTCTTAGGTCAGCCGCTTTCGACCCTGAACCGCGCCATCCAAGTCGGTTCTAACTGAGCAGAACCGACCCAAGCCGATTTCAAGCTGGTGTTGTCCATTGGCCCAGACCAATCTGACGAAGCTAAAACGGAGCCGATTTGAGTCGCTAAGCCAATCGAAGTCAATTGTGCTGTTGATCAATTAACAGCTTGTGCTAATCTGTTGACCAGCCGCTTGCTACAATATGGCTTGATTATTTTCAGTGGATTTTTAGAGGATTTTAGCCAATTTTCGGGCCAATTTGCTATTTGACAATTTTGGAGTGGTTTCATAACTGATTTTTGATCTCTTTGAGCTAGCTGCAAGCCAATTCGAGCCAACATCAGGTTTGAGATTATCTTGATTAGTTCTGACCAGTTTGCTTCATCAATTGATGACTTTACTCCGGTATCATTTACCTCCACCATTATTAAATTCAATAACTTAACATAATTTAAAAAAATCGATGAGGTATTTGACAAACTTACAAGAAATGAACCGAAGATAACAATCGAGATAGTTCTTGAGTCCTAACTTAAGTCCCAGATTAAGCATGAGTCAGAGTTTGAGCCTACGTCTTCATTTGTGCATGTGATCAAGAATTGTGCATGATTGAGCCTATAATTGAGTCCATGATTGAGCTTGTGTCTGAGTGTGTGACCGAGCCCAAGCTGGAATCAGAATTACATGATAATTCTATACCAGAATGTATCTGGGAGGTCACATTTGAGCCAATTGAGCATAATGATTTCATCATCATCGATTCTTCATATTATACAGACAAACAAGTTATATATACTTTTATGTCTTTCATAATTTGAAAATATTTCTCAAAAGATATTCGTTTGCAAATCTACATACCGATACACTTCAAGTTTCATGGATGCGTTTTCTTCAACTATAAGCGGTCGTCAATTTGTACCCGGTTATACTTGTCATAGTTCACTATGTGAAGTTCTCAAAGCTGGGGAGAGTGATGTGGATCCAATTCGGTTTTAGAATTTAATTTTCTTAGATTTTTAGTAGAGTTTAGTTGATTTTTTAAATTTTGTTTGAGTTTTTAGTTTCATTTTAGTAGGAGTTTGTGTCTTTTTAGTTATTTTCTTGTTTTGATAATTTTGATAATTTTTAGTACCACATCAGTTGTGGCAAAAGATTTTAGCTCTTGTAAGCATATTTTAAATCATTTGATTTGTTTTATTTTTTCCTTGAAGAATAATAAATAAAATTTTGTATAAACTTCAGTTTGCCATTAAATCTTAATCATGAGAGATATGTGAGTGAGTTTGATTGTAAGGTCTGAAAAATCATTTGATTTGTAAGTCTGAAAAATCTTTACGTTTGAGACGTAAGTCAGTAATCATTTGATCTTCAGGGCGCGAGGCCTGCAATTGTATTAAATCCCTAAACATTTTCTTCTAATTTTTCCACCACAATCTCTTTCGCCTTTGTCATACGTCAATAAGAAGTGAATTTTTTTGGGACTGAAGGGGATGCAGAATTTTATCTGATTTGTTTGTAGCAGTATATTAAATATCGGTTTGGTATGAGTAATGTTGGCTGTAATATCGAAAAAACAAGGGGCCAATGTGATATACGTGTGTTACTTTGGTTTTTGAATATCAACTGGTATCGATCGTAATTTTGGAATTGAACAGCTATTTCAACTGATATATTGGTTTGAAATATCGGTTGATTTAAGCATTTTTTTGGTTTTAAGCATTTTAGATCAGATATAATTAACATTATATTAGATCCGACCTGAAATTGATAATACTTATAACCAGAAAGAGAGGGTGATGACCTAATAGGTAGCCCCAATTTTATCAATTTTTTTGACTCCATTGCTGGTTGCTCCCATTGCTGGTTGATCTCTCTTTAATCATCCTCTCGATATCTTCCACGATTTTAGCCATGATGGCTTGATCTTTCTCTTCCTCTTCCTCTTCTCGGTCTCAGGTCGTCATACACGTGACCTCTCTTTCATCCTCGCATTCTTTCTCTCGACTTTGGATCAAGATTGATGGCTGTCAACAAAACAAAGCACATCTCCCTCATCCTCCGGTCTATGTTAATGACGCCGAGTCCTTGGTAAGAACGATATTCAAGAACTCCTCAAAAAAGCTCTAGTTTTCAATTATTTCCAATTTTTAATATAATTTGATACACTTTTTATTTGATTTTATTTGCTTTAATTTGATATGATCCAATTGTGGTGTGGTTGGCATAAAATGTTTCATTTTTTTCACAAAAATTGATCTTTGTTTTTCATTGGGATTTTTTCCTACTTCAGTTTAGGCTACTAATAATAATGGTAATAATACTAATAAAAATAGTATTTTTTGTTCAATAACTCCTTTTATTTATAGAGAATGGAATGAAAAAAATAAGAAAAATATGCACTCTTTGGGCATCGGATGATGATAATGCTACCACGGTACCATCATTTAGAAATTGTACAAAATTTATTTGTAAGTACCGAGAAAAGGGAACAAAATGAAAGAAAAATAAAAGATTATATGTATGATGCTTGATTGGTTCATGACTACTTGCATAACTCTTAATGATTTTCTATTGGATTGGTGTTTGATTCAAGTTGAATGCAACATATGAGCCAAGTATATCTTAAATGTATTTTTATGTGAGTTTGTATAATTTGTATCTACGTAGATACATGTATGCCATGCACATGATATATATATTTAGAATCTGATATGACACCATGATATTTAGTTAATATCTCCGATACAACTCTGATATCTGCCATCCAATATCATATTTTCCAAACTGATCCGCGACCGATATCCGATATTTAAAACAATACAAACCTTTCTTAGCAAGGGAATTGGCACCAACCTGATAAAAGCCATAGAATTTCACTCATCCTCTAGTTTACATCATATCTAAATTTGTGATTCAGAGCCTACCTGTCTGGTGGCATGGACAGAGGGCACAGCCATCATCTTTGTTTTTTTGCTGCTATTACTTCTTTTCTCCTCCTTTTTTAAAATGGGTGTTGCTCATGCATGTGTGTTTATTTTTTGTGTGTGTGTATATATTATTTTTGTCTTTCTTTTGTGCATGTTTTGGCCATAAGGATGCATAATGGGGGTACCACGTCTCCCCTGGCTCCTTCTCTCCGCTCCACCAAAATTTTGCTTCCTCTGCCAACAATGTTCCGCATTATGCATGTGAGTTTACATACTTGTTCTTGGGCTTCTTTAGTTTCCCTTGATTGTCTGCTGGCACATTGTAACATACATCTTTTTAGCTGCTAAATTTTTGACCAATAGTGTTTGAACAGAATCTGTCCTTGGAAAGGTTAGCAAGCATCCCCAAACCTAAAACGAAGACCTTTTTCCTAAAATTATTAAACACAAATATCTGGTTGTTTCCCAACTCAAACAGCTGCAAGTAGTGATGATCATAGATTGTGTTGTAAACGTGGTGGCTATGGAGTCCATAGTCCTGTATTTATAGTAGTAGGGTTACATAATGGGTGGATACCCACTAACGGGTAGACCCACCAAAAGCCAGTTTATAACACTTCCCCTTATCCATCCATTGTTGTAAGCCGTGATGAACGCTTCAGGGTTCATAGAGCTTATCTGATCATGGGTCTATGGATACTTCTGGATCCCTAAGTTTAAGAGTACTTGCCTCGTTAAAACCTTTGCCAAGGAAAACCCAGTGGAAAAAACCAGTGGCTAAGGGAAAAGAGTACAAGTCTCTGTAACTTCCCCTGATCGATGGATAACATCAGGGGTGGATTCTTCTGGATCCAGAGTTGATGTGGCTGCCTCGTTAAAACCTTTGGCTATGGAAAACCCAGTGGGAAAAACCAGTAGCCAAGGAAAAAGAGTACAACACTACATTAACTCCCCCTGATAAGTACAAGCTTCAGGCTTGTAAATCTCTTAACTGTCTCATCCCAATTCCTAGTACACGTTTTCTAAAGGTACTGCGAGGCAAAGCTTTAGTGAATAGGTCTGCCAGGTTGTTGCAAGACTGGATCTGCTGGATGTCGATATGGTTGTCCACTTGATGTTCATGCGTCCAGAAGAGCTTGGGGGAAATGTGCTTCGTCATGTCACCTTTGATGTAGCCACCTCGTAGTTGAGCGATGCAGGCAGCATTGTCTTCATATATGGTGGTAGGTCCAAGATCTCCCGTCTTCAGGCCGGTGGTCTTGAGGATATGGTTGATGACTGATCGAAGCCAAAAACATTCTCTGCTAGCTTCGTGGATCGTAATGAGCTCGGAGTGGTTGGATGAGGTTGCTGTCGATGTCTGCTTCACGGATCTCCATGAGATGGCCGTCCCACCGTACGTGAACACGAAACCGGTCTGGGACTTTGCGGTATGTGGGTCGGACTTGTATCCTGCATCTGCATAACCGACCAAGTCGGAGGATACACCTTTCTTGAAGTATAGTCCCATGTCCACAGACCATTGGAGGTAGCGCAGAAGTTGCTTAACTCCGTTCCAGTGGCGCTTTGAGGGCGCAGAACTGTATCTGGCTAGTAAGTTAACTGCGAACGCTATATCGGGACGCGTGCAGTTTGCCAGGTATAGGAGTGCTCCAATTGCACTTAAGTAGGGTACTTCAGGACCCAGTGTTTCCTCCCCCTCTTCCAGCGGTCGGAAGGGGTCTGTGTCAACATCTAATGATCTAACGACCATTGGTGTACTAAGCGGATGACATTTGTCCATAAGGAAGTTTTTCAGCACTTTCTTTGTGTATGTCGATTGGTGTAACAGGATTCCTCCGCTTAAGTGTTCAATTTGTAAGCCTAGGCAGAACTTCGTTTTGCCAAGGTCTTTCATCTCAAAAGTCTGTGTGAGACTTTTGGATATCTCACCGATCTCTTCAGGAGATCCGATGATGTTCAGGTCGTCTACGTAGACGGTAATAATTACGAATTCTGTTCCCTTTGCTCTTATAAAGATGTAAGGACAGACTTCATTTATTGTGAATCCTTGTTGCACTAGGAATTCACTGAGTCTGTTGTACCACATTCTACCTGACTGTTTTAGACCATACAGTGATATCTGGAGTTTGACGGAGTAGACGTCCCGAGGTCTTTCTGTCATTTTTGTCGGTAGTTTGTATCCATCTGGGATTTTCATATAGATGTCCTTATCTATATTTTCATATATGTATGCAGTCACAACGTCCATGAGCTGCATATCCAAGCCTTCCTTTGTGGATATGCCAATAATGAAACGGAAAGTGATCGCATCCATGAACGGGGAATAGGTATCGTCATAGTCTATTCCTGGTCGTTGGGAAAAGCCTTGTGCAACAAGACGCGCTTTATAACGTACGATCTCATTGTTCTCGTTTCTTTTTCTTATGAATACCCATTTATATCCCACAGGTTTAACACCCTTTGGTGTTAGGACTACAGGTCCAAAAACTTTGCGCTTCGAGAGTGAGTTCAGCTCTACTCCTATTGCCTCGTTCCACTTTGGCCAATCCTCTCTGCGTTTACATTCTGCTAGAGAGCGTGGATCGGTCTTATCGTCGTATTCAGTGACGTGAGTGGCAATAATGAGCGCGAAGTTATCATCGATGATTGTGCTTTTTCTGTCCAGTACCTCCCCAGTACGTACATAATTTAATGATATTTCTCCTATATTTTCCTCTTCAGGGGTTGTTAGGAGAGGAGAGGTAGCTGGGCTGAGCTCAGCATCCTGTGGTGGTATCGTTATTATTGCTCCAGGATTTTTCCTCTTTCGAGGGTTCTTATCTTTGGAGCCTGGGGGTCGTCCTCTTTTTTGTTGAGGTACGGCCGCTTCTGCTGCAGGTGGATTGCATCCATCTTTGGGTATGTCAATCCTAGCTGGCGTATTTGCAGCAGGGACGTGTGATCTGACAATCTTCTGGTTGTCAGTGAATTTGTCCGGTAAAATGTGAACTGTGTTTTGAATTTGAAGGATCTTCAGGATCTCGTTTTCACATTGATTTGTACGCGGATCAAAATGGGATAAAGTCTTTGTATCCCATGAAATGGTCTTTGAAGCTTCTGGCTTCTATGTGTTATGCCTAGTTTGGGAAAAGTGCTCTCATCAAATTCACAATCTGCTAGACGTGCTTTGAAGGCGTCCCCCGTAAGGGGTTCTAGGCAAGGTTTTAGGTATCGGTTTCGGAGAGGGTATCGCTCTGCCCAAAATTTAGGTTTCGGTATCGGTATCGCCCGTTTCGGCGGTATCGGAAGCAAGTTTCGGTATCGTCCGTATCGTCCGTATCGGTAGTTTCGTTTCGGTATCGGTATCGGTATCGGAGATATTTTCTTGTATTTTCCTGTAATTTTGTATTTTTTTGTATTTTCCTGTATTTTCCTGTATTTTTGTATTTTTTTTGTATTTTATACTTTGCTGTATTTTCTTGTATTTAACAGTATTTTCCTGTATTTTATACTTTGTTGTATTGTCCTGTATTTCGGTATCGGAGATACTTTACTGTATTTTTCTGTATTTTATGCATTTTCTTTATTTTTTATGTATTTTCATGTATTTTTCATGTATTTTTCTGTTCACATTACTCATTTGTAACAACAATTAACTAATTAATAGATATAAAAGAACAATAAATATTGATGAACCATAAATCTGCCTTCATAATACAAAAGCTGAATAAAATACATCAAAAGATACAAAAATGAAGAAAATAAATAAAAAGATACAAAAATCTCATTCGTAGTTCTCATCATCCGGCTGCTGTGCATGGTAGTATGGAGGATATGAATACTGCATCTGTTCCGGGCCTAAAAAAGATATCATCATGTTATCATATGCTGAGGGCCGGCTCTGCTCGATGAAAGGCGTGTCATGACTGCCTTGACTGCTGGACTGCTCAGTCACGTTCAGACCGTACCTGTATTGACTATCATAGTCAGCATAGACATCAGAGTGTCTGTACGGTGCGCAATAATCGCCTTGGCTTCCTGAGTATCCACCGGAATAAGATTCATAACCTCCATAATAATCAGAAGCGCGTTGATACCATTGATATTCAGAGTGTCTACCGTAGGCATCGTCCCCCCGTTCTTCACTGTGCTGCCTATCATGCTCTCTATACCCATGCGTATCATAAGTATGGTCTCCACGTCTCTCAGCAGGGCGAACGGATGCCGACGCACCACAACCTCCGTCTGTAGGACCTTGGTCATCAGGAGACGAACCATCATCGCTATCGTGCCGAGCCCGAGTGAGTGCCTTCTTTCGCTTGTACGTGATATTCGCAGGGGCGTGACTTGGCCGCGGCTGGTTGCTTCGTGTACGTTCTGCTTCCGCAAGCGCCTCGTCCAACCAAGGATTGTCTCTGTCATCGAGCACCCTGTCTTCTGTCTCCCTGGTCCATTCCTCCAATGGATCATCCTCGTGAAAAATCTGATCCAAATCGATCAGCTGATGATCGGCCTTCTCGCTCCTTCTCGCATGTCTATGTCGCAGTCTCATATTATAATGCACATAGACCAGCCTTTTAAGGTGTTCCATTGTTAGTCTGTTCCTGGTCTTTGTGTGAATGAGGGAGAAGGTGGTCCAGTTTCGTTCACAGTTGGACGACGAGACAGTTTGGCTCAACACACGCACAGCTAATCGTGTAAGCGTTGGAGCTTGCTCTAACCCAACGCTTAGCCACCATTGAGCTGCAACAAGTTCCAGTGTTTAGAAAAGATGGACCGTTTTATGGGGAACATATAGAAATCTAAGATCCATATAGATACCTGGAGTGACCCTTGTTATCGCCATTTCCGCCTTAGCGGAGCCGAAATAACCAACTCTCATCTTATAGGCCTCCAGCTACAATTATCAATCATAATTTTAGAATGTGAACTGCTACATCGAATCATATATCAAAATAAAAATATCCGAATTTCATTTACCTCTTTGTCAATCTCAATTTGCTTCGAGATGTCTGGTTCAAGCCTCTCGATCACGCGTCTGAGTCCAACCAGCACCTCGTTGTCGTTTGTTGCATTGGAGGAGTATTGAAAGCGAGGATTCAGAAAATAGCCTGCAGCATGAATATCTTGATGTAGCTGCTTATCCCATCTCTTGTCTATCATGTCCCACCATTTTCTGTATCCCCTACCAACATTCTTCCGAATTTCCTCTTTGACACGGTCCATGGCCTCGTAGAGATACCCCATCTCGGCCTTATCATCGCTGTCGACCATTCGAAGAACCTTCACCAGGGGCTCAAATACGGCGATGACATTAGAGATACTCTGCCAGAATTCATCGCCGTGAATCAGATCGTACACGTTGTTTCCAACCTCCCTATCTTTTGGTTTAAGCCTTGGAAAGTTATCGGACCAGTCCCTGGATGTGATCATTCTCCGCAGGTCATCTCGGTGCGCGTACAGAGAGTCCAAAGCAATGAAGTGGGTCGCAAATCTTGTTATCGCGGGCCGGATCAACTCTTTTCCACCCGTCTCTCTTCTCATCAAGCTGAGCACCCATCCTTTGTTGTATATGAATCCTGTTACCATCTGACTTTGTGTGACGATATTTTTGACTACTTCTTTTGCCATGTCAGAAAATATCAAGTCGATACAATGCGCCGCACACGGGGTCCAATACAGATGCTGTCTCTTTCGCATCAGCAGCTGCCCAGCTGACTTGTAGTTTGCCCCGTTGTCGGTAACTACCTGGACTACTCTATGCTCCCCAATTAGTTCTACATATTTGTCCATAAGATCAAATATGTAAGGACCGTTCTGGAATTGGTTGGTTGCATCCACAGAGTCCAGGAACACCGTCCCGTGGGTCGAATACACAAGGAAGTTAATTATCTTCCTTCTGTTTTGTGTTGTCCAGCCATCGCACATCAGTGTGCAACCGTACTCATCCCACTGAACACGAAAAGTTTCTACATAATTTTTCATCTCTTCATACTCCATGTCCAAGTATGTGTGTGACAGCTCCCAAGCAGTGGGTGGAGCAACGCCACGTCCCGATTCCGCAATAGCATCCACCATGGGCCTGTAATATGGGCTATTGGTCACATTGTATGGGATGTGGTTGAAGTAGAAAAATTTGGCCATAGCTCGGCCGACATAGGCCTTGGCATTCTTCATGAAGGTATTCTTTATGGTTGATTGGGATTTACCCTTCTTCGTCTGAGAAAAAGGGTCGGCACCGGGTCTGAGAGCGCCGGCTGGTCTACCGGTTGGCTGAACATCGCGAGCAGAACCGCACGCGAACATACCGGCCAGTCGGCCGGCACGACTACCCGATCTGGCTAGCCCAGGGGCTCCAGACCCAGACGATCCAGCTCCCATCCTTCTGCCCTCACTTCTAATCTCTTCTTCGACAAGTTCTTGCCTACTTCTTCTAAGAGCTCTTCTAAGGTCCCTCGCCTCCTCGGTGTCATCCTCATCCTCATCTGAGTCATCTGATACTTCCTCCGTCTGCTTTGCCCTTATCTCCTCCTCTATCCTCTTCTCAAATCTGGCCTGTACCTTTTCGGCCTTCTTCTGAAATATGTGCGCTCTCATCTCTTCACGCACTTCTTTAGGTACCTCGGGGCATGTCAGCACATCCCCGGTAATTCCTGCCAAGTGATCCTTAAGGCGAGACACGCCTCCATGCATTTCTTTCCGGCAATAGTTGCACCTTACTTGTCTATGGTTTTCTGCGATCATTTTACAGTGAGCCCACCCAATATCCACCGTCTTCTCCTTTGGAGTTCTTCGAGACATGTTAATTACTGCACCATAAACCAAGGGTTACGATTAATCTTGATAAGCAACATATAATATGCAAGAAAATAGAATTACCATTAAAACATGCCAACTAAATTTTATCTCATAAAATTTAGCATGCAGATAAGCAACTTTAATATCACATAAATAATAATATGCAATTTGTAGTATATCTATTGTTAGAAAATTTTAGAAAATTTTATTAGAAAATTTTAGTATTTTAATGGCTAACCCAATCCCATAAGTACTATTATTAGAAAATTTTAGTATTTTATGTTCTAATATATTTAAGGTTCTAACATATTTTTAGTAGTTTATGTAGTTAATTGATCAATAATTAATGTAGCTTCTCTTTTATTTTTAGTATTTTTTTCTCTAACCACGTATTATATGATAATTAAATTGATGGTAGACAAATAATATTTTTTGTGGAGTCCATATAGCATTTTAGGATTTATTATGTATTTTAAGTATTTTTCTATATTTTTATGCGTTTTCCGTATTTTTCAGTATTTATTTTGTATTTTAACTAGTTTTTTTGAATTTATTATGTATTTTAAATAGTATCTTTAGGAGTCCATGTAGTATTTTTTGGATTTATTATGTATTTTAAGTATTTTCTATATTTGTTATGCGTTTTCCGAATTTTTCAGTATTTATTTTGTATTTTAACTAATTTTTTGGAATTTATTATGTATTTTAACTATATCTTTAGGAGTCCATGTAGTATTTTTAGGATTTATTATGTATTTTAAGTCTTTTTCTATATTTATTATGTGTTTTCCATATTTTACCGTATTTATTTTTTATTTTAAATAATTTTTCCGTATTTATTATGTATTTTAAAGTATTTTTCCATATTTATTATGGATTTTCCGTATTTTTACTTATTTTCCGTATTTCTTACGTATTTTATAGTATTTTTCCGTATTTTTATATATTTATTTGTATTTTAAAATAGCAAAATACGCAGTTTCTAATAAGTCCAGTATTTCCATTTTTTTACAAGTATGCCATTGTATCTGTTAAGTGTTTTCTCCATTCAGGTTAAACTTGTAATTATAATGAACTTAAAGGGTAATTTGGGAATTGCGCCAACCGCATTATACTAAGAGTTCACATGTCCCTTTAAGTTCGGTGTATTTACATATATGCCATTACACATGATTAATTAAGTTTTAAATTGATGGCAGGATTGTAAATAGATGAAACTATATGGTCAAATGTGAAATATCATTAATATTTGCGTTTAAATTGCTTAGGGCTGCGTTTCTAACCTCTGTTGCTTCGAATTCTCAAATTAATTCCCCCCCCGAGCCTGTCGCTTCGCTGCCCCCCTCGTCGAAACCCTCGCAGCAGCTTCCACTTCTTCACACGACGACGAAGCTGGCGGCAGGCGACGACGACTAGGCCTCTGAAGCTGCGAGATTTCTACGCTGACGACGACGCCTACAGGAAGACGACGACGACCCCTACAGGAAGCCGACGACGATGCGAAAGTTGAGACGAGGCAGCTGACGCTTCGAGAATGAGACGACGAAGTCGACGCCGCCGACAGAGCTGCTAGACGAAGCTGCGAGATGACGCTCCGCCTTCTGGGATCTAGGGCAAGATCAAGGAGAAGATCTAGGGCTTTGAGGTATGTAGATCTGCCTCTCGACTGCTCTGCACTCATTTTAAAGGGGTTTTCCATTTTCTGTGCGCTCGTCACTCACGGGTGGGGTTGCTGTAGAATCACGGGTGGGGTTGCTGTAGGACTGTAGGAAATTTTCGGTGTGTCGTCTTCCTCCTCTGCTTTTTCCGCTTGTCTTCTTCCCTAGGGTTGTCGAAACCCTAGGGTTTCGCCTAGTATCGCCCGAAACTGGGCGATACTGACCGGTTCCGCCCGATACCGGAACCAAGAGGTGGGTTTCGTATCGGTTGCGGGCGAAACCGAGTCGAAACGGCCGATACCAACTGGTATCGGCCGAAACCTAGAACATTGGTTCTAGGTATCTAATGATCGATGGTGAGTCGAAACCAATATAGATACCAAGGCGCCGTTGAGGACCCATCTTGGTTCTCTGCGGTGGTGCTATGGGGACATAGACAGCACATCCGAATATTCTCAAGAGAGAGATATCGGGCGGGTTCCCATATGCAAGTTGCATCGGAGAATAAGATTGACTACCAGACGGTCGTAATCTTCTTAGCGATGCAACGTGCAAGATGACATGTCCCCATGTGCTCACCGGCAACTGGCATTGCATCAACAATGGTCGAGCGATCCATTGTAGTCTCTTTATAAGAGATTCAGCTAACCCGTTCTGGGTGTGAACATGAGCTACAAGATGTTCAACTTCTATGCCGGTTGCTTGGCAGTAGTCTAGGAAGACTTGTGATGTGAATTTCCCAGCATTGTCCAGACGCAATTTCTTGATCTGGTTGTCTGGGAAATGTGCCCACAACTTTATAATTTGTGCCAGTAGTTTTGCAAAGGCTACGTTGCGGGTGGACAAGAGGCACACATACGACTATTTCGAAGATGCGTCAATCAGTACCATGTAGTACCGAAATGGTCCACTTGCGGGATGAATATGCCCACAAATGTCTCCATGTATTCTCTCTAGGAAGCTTGGAGACTCAGAGTCCACCTTCAGGGTGGATGGTCTCGTAATCAATTTCCCTTTGTGACAAGGGGGACAAGGAGGTGCATCCTTCCGAAGTAGCTTCAGGCTTTTCGGGTTAATTCCACGGGATTGGGATATGATGCGACGCATCATATTCCTTCCAGGATGTCCTAGTCTATCGTGCCAGAGTTTGAATTCTGGTTGATTATGACACTTCTGGTGCTCGAGTGTGTTTGCTTCCATTGCTCTGATCCTTGTGTGGTAGACACCCGACGTGAGTCCCTCAAAACGCTCGACGGTGTTTTTAGCACCGTTTTTATGAGACGTTATATATAGGAATTCTCTGTTTTGTTTGCTCACCGTCTCAAGGTGGTATCCGTTTAAGCGGATATCTTTAAAGCTTAACAGGTTTCTATGCGAGCTAGGGGAGAAAAGCGCATCTTTTATAAGTAGTTGTGTTTTGTTGGGGAGCATAAATTGTGCTTCCCCTGAGCCTTCAATGATACTTGATGGACCGGAAATTGTATTTACGGTTCCATCGTATTTATTAATGCTTTGAAAAAAGCAGATGTCTTGGAGGATCGTGTGCGTAGAGGCACTGTCCACTAGGCATTTAAAGTCCATCTATTTTAAGAGAAAATATCGCAGTATAAGGCACAAGAAAAGATATAGTACTGATAATCAATTAATGTCTGAAAAAGTACTCCAACATGCTAGAAATAAAACAAGCAGATAAATAGTTTCTCAAAAGGAAAGCTACAATGCATAGAAAATGGATAATGTCCTCAGTCGAGCAGGTCATCGTTTGAGAAGTCCTCAGCGATGAACCTGATTGGTGCCAGGTCTTCTTGAACCACCAGGTTTGTCTCAGCTTGCTTCTGGCTCGCTTTGTACAAGTCCTGTAGGTGGCATGGAGTCCGACAATTCCTGGACCAGTGTCCATTCATGCCACACCTGTGGCACTTATCTTCCTAGTCCTTTCTGGGGGCAGAAGTCTGGCCGTCGTCCTTTCTCTTCCACACATTCTTCTTCTTCTTCCCCTCATTGTTGCTTCTGGGAGGGGGTCCTCTAGCCTGCTTCTTCATCGCCTTACCCTTCTGGGTTTGCCTTTGAAGTTGCTCCTCTTCTTCTGGGAGGAGCCGTGATGCGCTTCAGGCGCGGGAGCAGTGCCGGTAGGACGTGAGTTATGGGTGGCCAGAAGGTCACGATTCTGCTCTGCCATCAGAAGGCATGAGAGAAGCTCTGAGTATTTCGTGAACTTTTGTTCACGATACTGTTGCATTAGTATGACATCCTTCTTGTGGAAGGATGTATACGTCTTCTCTAACATGCGCTCCTCCGTCACCTTTTCACCACACAACTTCAGGCGTGAGGTGATGCTAAATAGCGTCGAGTTGTACTCGGCGATAGACTTAAAGTCTTGGAGACGGAGGTTCTCCCATTCATATCGCGCTCGAGGAAGTATAACATCTCTCTGATGTTTATATCTGTCCTCGAGGGCGGTCCATAACTCGTAAGAGTCTTCCACCATGAGGTACTCGGCCTTCAGGGTCCGATCGATATGGCGTCTGATATAGATAATTGCTTTCGCTTTATCTATATCAGAAACCTTATCGCCTACAGCGATGGCATGGCTCAGTCCCTGTGCTCGCAGATGGAATTTTATGCCCAACTGCCAGCTTAAGTAGTTCTTGCCTAAAGCATCCAAAACGTCGAAATCGACGCTCGCAATTTTGGCCATTTATCACTCTAGCATGTTAAAAGATAGGTAATAATTAGATATTTTTGCAGAAAAATAAATAATTAAGTATTTCAGACACAGATATTTGCTGCGTGGATCGGCTAATCACCAAATTAATTACAGTCCATACAGTCCCAAATAGAAATGAAAGTACAACTCGGAAACCCCCGTGGGGCCCCTATTCTTCTGGAATGGTCCGTCATCTTCTTGAGGCGTCCGCCGGTCTTGTAATGTTACAAAATTATCCTCACTACATTTTTCTCTCAAAAAGAAAATAATGCATGAAAAAGAAAATGGTGATACCTAGCCGATCCAAAACCATAACAAATATTAACATTCGTCGCAGACAGATAAAATGCAGCAGGCATTTAATCATCGCAGTCAGTTTATTCATTACAAGCAATTTAATCATCACAGGCAGTTTATAATGGAAAATGAAAATTTTTCGTTTAAAAATTATTGGACCACTAGGCAACGTCATACACCGTTAGGTTAGTTGACTAACGGCAGAGCGGTCGCAGGATCTTCCTAATTTTTAAATGGTTAACAATCATATTATCCGGATAAAGTGCGATGAAATCACATGTAATTTGTACAGATTTTATCGAAAAAAAGCCGAATTAAATCTGAAAAACGTTTGAAAATATGGAATTTTCGGGTTGAAACCCTAGTTAGGGTTTTGGGATACGTGCGCGCAAGGGGGGACCGCTGCAGGCGGTAGGGCCCGTCCGCCGCTACTGGCAGCGGCGGGGGGATCCGCCGCTACGGGCGGCCGAAACAGCCTGCCGCTGCAGGCGGGGGGGGGGGAGCCCCGCTGCTGCCGACGTCGGGTTCCGCCTGCCGCTGCAGGCGGCGGGGGGAGCCCCGCCGCTGAACGGCTCGCCGCTGCGAGCGGCGGGGATTGCGCCCGCCGCTTCCAGCGATGGGATTTGCGCGACGGGGAAAAAGTCCCCTAGGGTTTTTTGATTTTGGGGAGAAATACGATAAAAAAAACCAATTTTTGTTGGAAAAAATTCAGTTTTGATCTCCAAAATAGCGTTTTTATTGTAAAAAGTTGATTTTTAACAATAAAAACGACGATATTGCATTAAACAGTCGATCCGAGTAATTGGATCTAAGCATATGCGCATATGAATATAGATCTAGTGGAAAGAGTTACCTCTAGATCCTACCCGCGGGATCTAGCGACGTTCGGTGAAGGAAGCCCGTGCGCGTCGCGTTCGTCCGTCGGCAGGGCTTCGGCGCAGCCTCGAGCGTGCTGATAACGTGTTGTAAACATGGTGGCTATGGAGTCCATAGCCCTGTATTTATAGTAGTAGGGTTACATAATGGGTGGATACCCACTAACGGGTAGATCCACTAAAAGCCCGTTTATAACAGATTGTATTATATAATTAAAAAAAATTAATATGAAAACTCAGGAACGAATGTAGATTATGTTTTATGAAAAATCTGCCCGCATTACATACTAAATATTATTTGGATGTGTATAAATTGTTGAACATTGTAGATCATTATTAATTCTGCTTAAAGATAAGAACTGTTAATGTAAAGACGAAGCGTCTCATCGTTCTTTTCTAAATATATCTCCCTGTCTATCCGATGTCTCTTATGCCCTCAATAAAAGTTCCGAGTCTGTCACTAATGTTTAGGAGTTGTTAAAGCTATGGCTTGTGATGAGAAAAGGGCATGGAGTCAAGAATGGTTGCCATAAGAAGGATTCTTTCTCCATGTGTGGAAAGGACGGTATCTAAGCTCCTTGTTTCTTTTTCTAAGCGGAAACCATCTGTCTATATTACATGGATAAGAACTCTGTAAACGACCTGATTTGGTATGCATGTAGGTGTGTCATGGATACTGCTAATATGAGCTTACAACAGCGAAACAGCCAAATAAAAATACAGTTGTAATGCATATCATACCCTAAACATCTAAATTAAAGAAGTAGCAATTATCCGAATGGTCATCATCCCTCACTTTATTATGAAATTGGCAGTCATAAATTCCTCAATAAAGTGTATTGAATTGTGAACCCCATCATTCATGCATAAAATCAGAAATGGACCGTTCACTGGAACATTTGATACAGCTAGATGATGTTATATATTTATGCGGCGGAGACGTACAGGGACATCCTCCTAATGGATTGTCTGTGCAACATCAACTTATATATCTACCTTATATGTCAAAACTAAGAAAGGGTGCATTATAGCTTGTTACCAATGTGCACATAAACTCACTTTCATCTTATCAAGACCATGTTCTTCAGAGGGATTTGTACTTCAGGTATTTACATGTTTCATTGTGTTTTGTTCATATTAGGCCGATGATTCCATATTGTTCACTTTGTTGCTTAAGTGTGTCAAATGTAGAATTTTTGTTATCATGCATATACAATGTTATATATATCTGTTGGTTTTGGCTTGTTTGGTTGTCATCATCTGCGTTAATCTTTGGCAGTTGTTTGTGTAATGTAGCTTGAGGTGAAAAAGCCGGTGGCAGCGACCATACTTCCACTGTACCTTTGGCAAGCTTTTTACTAACCTGGAGTTGGGCTTTGAAGGCTGATGGAGGAAGACGACTTCTTGTTGTGTAGTAGCTCTGTTCATCAATAGCATGGGGCAGCTATACGATTATGGATATGCTTACCGTGTCAATCTTGTTATTGTATATATTTTCTGTTCAACCTGACGATAGCGAATGTAAATCTGGTCCGCTTAAGTATCTTGTATTAGCGTTAGTTGTTGTTAGATGAGAACTCATCAACTGTTAGATCCATAATTCAAATCTTTGTGAATGATGGGATGAAAATGAGCATGCAGGAGTGTGGGCTGTTTCGTTTGGTCACCATATCCAACCATATAATCAGCTGCTGATTCCACATCAACCCAGGCTTATAGCAGAAATTTTGTTTTGAATTCGGGATTTTTTGGGTCCCTCGGGGACTTTGCTTTGGTGCAGTTATTGGCCTCCCTTGCATGTGCCCAAAACATCTGTAACATGTTCTCTCTATTTCTGTCCTCACTAGGGATTACACGTTAACGTGTTATGCATGTAATGCTAACTTATCATAAACATAATAATCTCTTGTCCTATCTTTTAGTTAGTGCCACTCATCCGACTTAGCATTCTCATTTATTCTACCCTCATTTTCTTAACACGTTTTTAAATTTAATTTAACTACCCAACATTCTGAGCAATAGTGCAGTGCTTGTCTTTCAGCCATCTTATTGCATATGACAAAAAAGGACAATTTTTGAGGGGAAAAGTCAATGTTAAAAATAATTAGCGAAATGCCCTTAAAAAATAATTAGCGAAATGATCAGACTTTTGTCACCTCAGCAATCAAGGTGTTAAATCAGCGCTGATTGGGTGATTTTCCATGTCGGGTTGTCGTCCCGGCCAAATTGCAAGTAGCAAGGGTAAAATCAACTGGACGGGGTTGCTAACCCCGCCGGACAGCCTGAATTGGCCGGGGTTGGGGACCAGTCCATTTTCAATTGGACTAGGCCTAGATTTGATTTATATGTAGTATAAATTATTTGTATAAACTACGTTTCAGAGTCAAGTGGTTTGGTGGTATTTTCTTGGGTTAAGGGGTAATAGGTTCCAAGTCCAATTCGTGAAATAGCTGTTAAATTAGTATTTTTGTAATGTTATGAATAGGCCCATAAGGCCCATTGGGTATCCGGCCCATCATTGAAAGCTATAAATATGAGGGTAGAGGGACTCTTAACCCTCTACACATATTTCCCTACTTTTCCCTTCACAACACGTTATCAGCACGATCACGCTCGTTGGAAAAGGCGGCGACGCGCGAGGAAGGAGATCCATCAACCGCTCAGTCTAAGAAGATTGTAATCTTCTCAACGGGGAGCGAAAAGGGCATCCTTCACCAACCATCGTCTAGATTCCCTCGTCGAATCTAGAGGTAAATCTCAAAACTTTTTAGATTAAACTTGTGTTTCACGTAGATCTGCATGTTTTAAGATCAAAAAGTCTGAAAACACGGTAAAAATCACATTTTTATTTAGATCCGCATGTCTAAAAACAATAAAAATCGTTTTTTGAGATCTAAATATTTGAAAAATCATTTTTTACCACCCCTCAACCTTGATCCATACCCCGCACGCCCGAAGAGCGAAACGGCGGCGCTCCACAAGCGCCGTCGGCGGCACAAAACGCCGTGGCCTATGGCCGCGGCGGCCGCTGCGGGCCCACCTAGGGTTTTTCGGAAACCCTAGCCCTTAACGGGCCAATTTTTTAGGGGATGCCCAATTAACCCTAATGGGTTGTTTTCATGGCCCAAAAAGCCTGAAAATTAGCCCATTTACACAATAATTTTTACTTTTTTTATTTTTGGCCCCAAAAGACCAAAATAATTAAAAAGAAATTTTAAACTTTATAAAAAGGGTTAAAGGGAAAATAAAACATTAAAAATATGGATCAAAGGTAAAAAGTTTTTCAAAAATAATTTTTAGCACGTCACACACTATTTAAATTACTTTAATATTTACATGCCTGTGATATGATTATATGTGTGGTTGTATATTTTTCATATATTATATACGTGGATGTGCGAGTAGGATATGTTTTTAGGGATCAGCCAGGTTTCCGACATCTTTTCTTTTCTGCAATTTTTTCTTTTTGAGAGAAATTTGTAAGTGAGGAAATATATGTAAAAAGAAGACCGGAGGACACCAAAAAGGAGCTGAAGGCATATGCACAAAGAAGAAAAGGGCTTCTCTCTGAAGTTCCAGAGTTGTATTTACTCTTTCATGCAATTTTTGATGTAATTTCGGACTGTCTTTTTCGTTTCGGTGTCGGCTGGCTGATCCCCATAGTCCTAATTTATTTTCATTGCTTATATATTAAATGCGTGGATGTTAACCTTTTCATGCTAGTTCAATGTTAAAATGAAAATTTTAAAAAGCATGCGTGGATGTTAATTTTTCCTTTAATAATTCACGCTATGAAAATGTTAAAAAGCATGCATGAATGTTAATTTTCTTTAATAATTCATGCTATGAAAATGGTAAAAATACATGCGTGGATGTCTAATTTTTTACAGTTTAATAATTCATGCTATTTTTATATTGCTAGATCAATTAATGGCCAGACTTACGAATGTCGATTTCTCGGTCCTGAAGGCCGATGGGTCGAACTACTTGAGTTGGCAGTTGGACCTGAAGTTCCATCTGCGATCTCATGGGTTCAGTCTGACACCCACTGAGAAGGCAACAACAAGTATTGCCACAGCTCAAAAGGATGCTTCCAAAGAAGCACCTCAGACAGAAGAAGTTTCCGATATACTAAAGGCGAAAGCCATTATCTATATCAGGAAACAGTTAGACTCGACCCTGAAGGACGAGTATCTTACTGTTGAGGATCCTTACGAACTGTGGGACACACTTGAGGAGAGGTACATGCATCAGAGGGATGTCATACTCCCCCGTGCACAGTACGAGTGGACTCACCTCCGCATACAGGATTACAAATCCGTAGCGGAGTACAACTCAGCACTGTTCCGTATCACCTCACGCCTGAAGTTGTGTGGTGAGACTGTGACTGAGAAAATTTTGCTGGAAAAGACGTTCACGTCTTTCCATGAGAAGGACATGATCCTTATGCAACAATACCGTGAGAGGAAGTTCACGAAGTACTCTGATCTGCTTTCATGCCTGCTAATGGATGAATAGAACAGAGATTTGTTGGTTGCCACTCACAACCTGCGCCCTCCCGGCTCCGCTCCACTGCCACATCCTGCAGAGGCACACTTCCAGTCTTCCCAGAAGAAGAAGATGGACAAGAAGGCTAAATTCCAGAAATGGAAAGAACAGAAGAAGCGGAAGAAGGCCACTCCCCAAGCTCCTCCTCAGAACCAGAAGTTCGTGGAAAAGAAGCAAAAGTGGACGTCCAAAGGTGGTACTCCCAAGAAAGACTGGGAGGATAAGTGCTCCAAATGCGGAATGACGGGCCACTGGTCCAGACTCTGCCGCACCCAAAAACACATACAGGACCTCTACCACGCAAGCCTCAAGCCTCAAGCTGAGACAAACCTGATAGAGAGCGCAGCGTTGCCAGAGATCTCATGGACTCCTGAAGATTTCATGGGAGACGACACTCTCTAGTTTTAGACCATAAACAAATTGTTATTGCTAGCAATGTATCTTCTTTTCATGCATCGTATCTAGTTTTTATTCCATGTCGAACAATCTTTTGAGCATCTTAAATGAAAGTAGATCTTTTCTTTTTCATATTATTTACTGCTTAAATATCTTTCTTAATATAGATATGTAATCAATTTGCCTAGTGGACAGTGCATCGACGCACTCGATCCTTCAAAACATAGACTACTTCACGAGCATAAGTAGCTACTCTGGTTCACTGAGAACAATCTCAGGACCAGCTAATATAATCGAAGGATCAGGGGAAGCAATCATATTGCTCCCCGGTAACACACAAATCACACTTAGGAATGCGTTATACTCCCCTAAATCCATCCGAAACCTCCTAAGCTTTAAAATATATCCGTTTAAACGGATATCACTTAGAGACGTTCGAGGAAAATGAAAGGAAATACTTGCTTGTAACGTCTCTTACAAATGGTTCAAAAACCATTGTGGAACGTTTCAAGGGACTCCCCTCGGGACTCTACCAAACAAGTATACAAACTCCAGAAACATCAATGGTGGAGCACCTGCAGTGTCCCAAACACCAGAATTCCAACTCTGGCATAGTAGACTGGGACACCCTGGATCTGTTATGATGTACCACATCATAAAAGCTCCAGGGGTATAGACTTGAAGAACCTGAAGATTCTTCAAAAAGGTAAATTTCCATGTCCACCCTGTTACAAGGGTAAACTGATTACGAGACCCTCTCCACTGAAAGTGGATCTAGAGTCTCCAAGTTTTCTGGAAAGAATTCACGGAGACATTTGTGGGCCTATACACCCATCAAGTGGTCCGTTCAGGTACTTTATGGTCCTGATTGACGCATCTACTAAGTGGTCACATGTGTGTCTACTGTCCACCCGAAACCTTGCACTGTCTAAGCTTTTAGCTCAGATAATCAGGTTGCGGGTCCACTTCCCCGACAACCAGATAAAGAAACTTCGTCTGGACAATGCGGGGGAGTTTACATCACAAGTTTTCTAGACTATTGCCAAGCATAGGGAATTGAAGTCGAACATCCTGTTGCGCATGTTCACACCCAAAACGAGTTAGCAGAATCTCTAATTAAGAGACTGCAATGGATTGCTTGTCCATTATTACTTCAATCCCAGCTGCCAGTGAATGCTTCGGGTCATGCAATTTTGCATGCTGCATCTTTAATAATATTAAGACCTTCTGTAGGTCAGTCATCTTCTCCAATGCAACTAGCATTTGGAGCCCCACAAATTGTCTCACACTTGAGAATATTTGGTTGTGCAGTATACGTCCCCATAGCACCACCACAAAAGACAAAGATGGGTCCACAACGTCGCCTAGGCATTTATGTTGGGTTTGACACCCCCTCCATAATAAGATTCCTAGAACCCCTTACGAGAGACGTTTTCAAGGCACGTTTAGAAGACTGTGAATTTGATGAAACATCATTTCCAAGACTAGGCTCACAGACAAAGAAGCCCGAAGCTTCAGACTGTATTACTTGGGATACAAAGACATTATGTCACTTTGATCTGCCCACAAGCCAGTGTGAGGAGGAGGTCCTGAAGATTCTCCATATCCAAAACACTGTCCATCTCTTGCCGAACAAATTTACTGACAACCAGAAGATTGTTAGATCGCACGTCTCTGCTGCTAACACTCCAACTAGGATTGCCATACCGCAAAATGGATGCAATCCGCCTGCAGCAGAAATGGTTGGACCTCTCAAAAAGAGAGGACGACCACCGGGATCTAAGGACCAAGTCCCTCGAAAGAGTAGGACCCTTGGCAATGGTAAACAAATACCACCACATGATGCTACTATAAGTCCTGCTACCCCATCTCGCCCAAACTCTCAAACAGAGGAAAAACCGGGTGAAAATGAAGTTTCGATACACTATGTACGAACTGGGGAGTATTGGGACAGAAAGACCACAACCATAGATGACACATTTGCGTGTAATATTGCCATCAACGTCGCGTACTGCGACGATGATATTGAACCACGCTATCTGACAGAATTTCAAAGCAGAGATGTTTGGCCAAAGCGGAAAGCGGCAATAGGAGTGGAGTTGGATTCACTCACCAAACGCAAGGTCTTCGGACCTATAGTCCAGACACCAAAAGGTGTAAAACCTGTGGGTTATAAATGGGTATTTGTTAGAAAACAAAATGAACAGAATGAGATCGTTCGCTACAAAGCAAGGTTTGTAGCGCAGGGTTTTACCCAACGTCCAGGGGAGGATTTTGAAGCCACAAACTCCCCGGTCATGGACGCGATCACCTTCCGATTCCTCATTGGCTTAACAGCCCAAGAGGGTTTAGATATGCAGCTTATGAACGTCGTGACTGCATACCTATATGGCAACTTAGACCGAGACATCTATATGAGATTGCCTGACGGTTATTCCTTGCATGCATCACTAAAAGAGAGACAACGTGACATCTACTCAGTGAAACTGTAAAGATCATTATATGGTCTAAAACAATCTGGAAGGATGTGGTATAACAGACTGAGCGATTTCCTTACAAAACAAGGATTTACAAATGACCCAGTCTGTCCTTGCATCTTTATAAGAGCAAAGGCAACAGGATTTGTCATTATAGCTGTCTATGTGGATGACTTGAGCCTCATCGGATCTCCTGAAGAGATCGCCGAGATTTCTAGAAGCCTGACAGAAACATTCGAGATGAAAGACCTCGGAAAGTCAAAATTCTGTTTAGGTCTTCAAATAGAGCATCTTAACGATGGGATCCTGTTACATCAGTCAACTTACACATCGAACTTATTGAAAAAGTTTCAGATGGATAAGTGCCACCCCTCAGCACCCCAATGGTCGTCAGATCATTGGATGTGCATAAAGACCCCTTTCGGCCGCTGGAAGAGGGGGAGGAAGTACTAGGCCCTGAAGTGCCTTATCTAAGTGCTATCGGTGCACTCCTTTACCTGGCTAACTGCACTCGCCCAGACATATCATTTGCAGTCAACTTACTAGCCAGATATAGTGCTGCACCTACACAGCGGCACTGGGCCGGAGTTAAGCATCTTCTGCGCTACCTCCAAGGGTCCATAGACTTAGGTCTATTCTACAGGAAAGGGGCATCAACTGGTTTAGTTGGTTATGCTGAGCAGGATACAGGTCCGATCCTCATACAGAGAAGTCTCAGACCGGATATATGTTTACCTATGGCGGTACTGCCATATCCTGGAGATCTGTAAAGTAGACCATGACAATCGTCTCATCCACTCACTCAGAACTACTAGGGATCCATGAAGCAAGCAAGGAGAGTTTCTGGCTACGCTCTGTGATCCAGCACATCCTCACCTCCACTAGCCTGATGACCGGCGTACTTACACCTCCTCCTCTCCATGAAGACAATGCAGTATGTATAGCCCAGCTACAGGACGACTACATCAAAGGTGACAAGACAAAGCATATCTCCCCGAAGTTCTTCTAGACGCACGACCTTCAGAAGCAAAAGCAGATTGAGGTACAGAAGATCCAATCATGTAATAACTTGGCGGATTTGCTTACCAAATTCCTGCCTACTAGTATCTTTGAGAAACTTGTATATTGGATTGGGATGAGGAGAGTGAGAAAATGTAAACTGGGTCAGGATGAGAGGACTATAAACTCATAGATACATAGGAGTCTGATGTATAGATTCAAAGGAAATCTGCAAGCCTGAAGCTTGGTCAGATAAGGGGGAGTCAACTGCAGAGTTGTATTCTTTTCCCTTGACTACTGGTTTTTCCTCACATGGTTTTTCGTAGTCAAGGTTTTGACGAGGCAACATCGTTGACTCTGGAGCCTGAAGTATCCACCCCTAGACACATCCCTAAAACATGGGAAGTTATGGATTAACTGTTCTTTATTTAACAAGACAGTTATCCTAACTCGGATCCTGAAGAATCCACCTCTTATTCAATGTTGGTTGGATAAGGAGAAGTGTTATGAATAGGCCCATAAGGCCCATTGGGTATCCGGACCATCATTGAAAGCTATAAATATGAGGGTAGGTGGACTCTTAACCCTCTACACCTATTTCCCTACTTTTCCCTTCACAACATGTAATTTTTTTTCAAAAAGATTTATTTAATGGGTTTACACAAAAAGGGGAATTTTCCAAATCAATCATGCGAGACCTCTAACAACACATCGAAGAATCACACCGCCAATCTGAACATATTGAACATATTGATGGTATGTTAACTCATTTTTTATTTAAAAACAAGTAAAAATCAAATGGACGAGGGTAAAAGAGCTGTAAATTTTGAATGACAATGTTGACGGATGGGTTCCGCCAACTGTAGAGGGGGTTACAGTGGACTCCTCTATTAGGGTGCAGCCTAATCAGCTGGGGAAGTGGGACCCTCGGTTAGAAGAACCGGGGTCGATGAAGGTTGAGCTAAGGGTGTTGGGCTGGAGCTGGATCGATCACTCGGTCGAATGCGACGACCATTTCACCGAGTTGCTGGGTCGAGTCTCGAATCTCCTGTACAACAGACAATCGTTAGGGGGGTCGGATCTGGGTTCCGATCCAAATCCTCTCCGATGATTAAGTTAGTTCAAGACTTAATAGACGTTTGTGGCTGTCAAGATCGACCCTCGGAGGTTCGTCTCGTGTCAGTCACCGCAAGCTATTTGGAGGAAGAATTATAACAGTGGAGGAAGAATAAAATGTCAGAGTATCAGATTTTTTGTACCTTGGAAGTCCCCCAACTTTTGGTTGTCCCTTCTGTATTTATAGACCGTAATGTCTCTTCAGTGACGTTAGCGAATAACGTCACCAATCATGGTGGCAAGATCATTCCTCAAAATTTGGGATAACCGTTGTCCACTCCTCTCGCCATTTATGAGCCCATTGCAACCGCCTCCTTAAGCAACGGAAGCTCAACGGGCAAATGGCCAGCGAGCTTTGACCAAGTTAGCGACTAGCATTCTTCGTGGGCCTCATGGGCTTGGTGGGCCCAGGCGTTATCTTCGTAGGCTTCTCGACAACTATATTTTCCCTTTCTCGAGTGCCGTCTCAATGATTTAACAGTCACATTTGTAAATAAGTGGTTGTGCGCAAGAGTAAAACGGTAGGTGTGCCAAGCAACTCCCATATAACTATGAGTAATGTTAGTTGCAGCGTAAATTCTGATGATTTCACTACACTTTTAATTACAAGTTTGCCATTATGAATGCTCTTATGATTGCACTGCAAACTTTTATGGGTGAAGTTATTTTTTCTTGAGTATACGAGCAGTTGAGCAGAAATCCAAAGTGTTGGTGTTATGATTACGTTGAACTACATTGTGGGAAGCCGGAATTAATAGGACAGAGGAACATGAGTTGGTGGTGTAAATCCCGCCATCTTGAAGCCTGGGAGATGAGTTATCTCCACAGTTGAGTAGGAAGTTTTCTGGAGGTTTGAAGTGGCAGCAATGGAGCTGAGAGTCTTGAGACAGAGGATGAAAGAAATTAGGAGAACGACGATGTGGGGTTTGAGAGTAGACATGAGAGATAGAGAGAGAAGAAAGAGGGTGAGAGATGGGAGTTTTAGTAATGGAGTTTTTAAGGCTTTGCTGCTACTCTGCTGCAAGCAGCAGTAGAACAGTTCCCAATACGGAGATAGGGGGTGGAGTTATTAAAAGAGGCATGCTCTATACACCGAAGCTGCTTCGGTGCATGCACAGAAACATTTGCGGAAGTGACAGCTCGTCATTTTTTTCTCCTTCAACGCATGGACAGCTACGGGGCCCACAACAAAACCATACTGCACAGGACGGTTACTGCACGCCACTTCCCCCCCTCTCTTAATAATAATAATAACAATAATAATTTTTAAAAAGGTATGCATCAACCCACAGGACAGTCTCGTTGCGGTGGCAGGCGACCCCAAAAGAGGTGACCGCCGGCGGCTCCGGAAGCACGTCGTAGGCCCGCTGAGTGCAACACCGGTAGCAGGAATGATAGAACGAAGTAGGAGCAGATGTCATAGACATACTAGCCGACGACCTCCGACAACCTTTGGCCTCGTCAGCGGGTCTTCGAGCTCCACGCACAGCCTAGAGACGTAGTAGCTCTCGTCGACGCCACCGCCGGAGGATGCCTTGGTAATCCCCGCTCGGCTGACGTGATTCTCCGTTTCAGAAGCTTTGCTAGAAGCCGGAGCTTCAGACATGAACGAGTTGAGCGTGGTTGGCATTGCAATTGATAGAAGAGGGAGAAATGAGAGGTATATAGCGAGAGAGCGGGGTTAGACTTCAAAGAATAGAGAGAGGCAACAAGGGTACAAGATGCCTTGTTGTGGGCCTAAAATGAATTTAAAATAGGCGGAAATATTGTGAAGTTCAAAAGATAAATATAGAGTAGCAAAGCAAAGATTTTTGCAAATTTTTGTGCTCTACAGCTTCTTATGTTGTTGTGCTCCCCTCACCAGTTTCATTTTTTCATTTGGGGTTGCATCGCTGAGGGGAATCTCTCGGGGCCAGCCGAACATTTACTAAGCCTCTGTTTTAAAAAAAATAAAAATGGTTGCCCCCGAACCCCCATCTCCAACAAGATCCGGTGCCATACTCGACCACCCAGCACCGCGTAACCGAGACCCCACCGAACCCGAGCTCCCCTGTAACCCTGTGAGAGACTCCCCAGTTCCTCAACCGCCGGCGCTCCACCGCCGAGCACCATAGTCGAGATCCTCTCTTCGGTGATCAACCGCAGATGTTTTATTTTCTGTTTAAGATCTCCATCCAGCTCCATCCAGCACTGGCAGCTTGAATGCCTGAACGAAGTAGGAGAGAGAAAGCAAGAAGAAGAGAAGGAAGGAGATAGAAAGAAAAAAGAAAGTCAATAAAAAACAAAGAAAAATTAATTACACAGCAGCCCTGTAGCTAGCTGTCCCGTCGTGGGCCCCGCAGTTTTCGAATGATGCGTTGAAGGATATAAAAAGAGTCGTGCTATCTGCACCGAAGGGTTTCGGTGCATACACGGAAAACGTTGAGAAGTGACCGGCTAAAGCGACGGGCGGATCGACGGAACATCTGCTGTTATGGGCCCGCGACGAGACAACTCGATACAAATGCAAGCTGTGAGGTGTACCCGAGATAAATGCAAGCAGGATGAAAACGTAAAGAAAATGAATCATTGTGAGGTAGGCCCACAAAATTTTTTCCATTGTTCCCCTTCTCTTCTCCTTTCTTTCGTCCTACTGTTTCCTTTCTTTCGTTCTTTTCCTATGCTACAGCTGTGAGCAGCTAAAGAGGAAACCCACGACAGGAGGAAGGGGGAGCTCGGAGTTGGCGAAGGGCTTGGGCGGTGGTGGCGGGGAGCTCGGAGCACTTGGGGATGGTGCACCGCTTAGGGGGAGAACTCATGGTAAAGGTTGGAGTTTGGAGCTCGGTGGTGGAGGTTGGAGGGCGCCGACGGTGACATAGTGTCTTGGGATGCCATGGCGGAGGCGGGAGGCCGGTGCGGGTTCTGTTGATGTCGGAGGAGGGAGTGAATGGAGGACGGCAGCTGGAGCTTGTCCTACATCCTCAAATGGCGAACGATGCAATGAGTGCCAGCAACGTTCATGTCATGTTCATCAACTCCATTAGGGGCGCCTACACCTACAAGAAGGGCGGCTCCGACTGCCTCTACGACGACCAGGGCAAGTACTACAGGGATTTCGACTTCTCCAACATCCACAACTGCGAGCGGAAGCCCGTCATCACTGACCTCCCCCCGGAGCGCGAGAAGGACGACCAGGTCGAAAACATCCCCAACTGCTGCAAGAACGGCACCCTCCTCCCCACGGCCATGACCTCGTCCCCCTCCCAGTCGATATTCCAGCTCAACGTGTTCAAGATCCCCTCGGACATGAACCGGACCGCCCTGTTCCCCCCTCAGAACTGGAAGATCGTCGGTGTGGTGAATCCTCAGTACGTCTACGGGCCGCTGAGAAGGGTCAGCCTGACCGACTTCCCCGATGCTAGCGGCCTCATGTCTCACTCTTACGCCATTGCTAGCTGGCAGGTGCGTTGCTACGAATATTTATGCGCTACGATTATTGGACTACAAACTGAGTGTGGTCTGTGGGGACTATGGTCATACAGGTGGTGTGCAACATAAACAGACCCAAGGCGAAGGCTGCCAAGTTTGAGTCAGCTGTGGATGGAGTATTTTGTATTAATTGTAATGTTAAGGTAGTTTCAATTTCATTGTGTACACTTCAACATAGTTTTGCATAATAAATATGGATTTATAGCCCAATGTATACCCAACCTGCATATGCATGAAGGAAAAATTGATCACATATCAGTTTACCTCTTAAATTTCAGATGTTATTTATCACAAGAACTTTATAATTTACATAGATAAAAAGGAATGTCTCACATTACAATTCATTATAACTATTCTTACATGCATAATGCGATAAAGCCAAACAAATCCCAATCACATTGGGCATCAGTTGACAGAGTGCGAGATTCATCGTCTTCAGCCAAAGCAGTAAGAAGGGGCATCAGTTGTCTCTTGCTGCTTCAAGAAAGAAGGATCAGTAAATATCAAAATTCAATTGAATGATCATTTTTTACTCTTTCTCAAGGTACGGATACTCCTCTTCCTTTTGTGTCCCCATCATCTCAACTGGCTTGTTCTCCGTTTGCTCCCAAGAAATCCTTGGCAATTTGGCACACCACAGAAGCATTTAACCATGGTGCCTAAGTGAACAAATCTACACAAAACCAACCAATTATAGGCAGATCAATTTAACAGCTAAATATAGTGACTTCCCGTCTTATTGGCTTCTAAAAGCGTGAATATGTGGTCGCAGCGATGCATCCCCATAACTAACAATGGAGTTAAATTAAAGCGGCATAAAACTTGTTCTAATAACATAGCAAATAGGTCATTGGCTAGAAAAATTGTTCCTTATCACGTTATAAAGAGAGAGTTTCAAGCTCAATCCATGCTGAAGTTCCACTTGGATGTGCAATAACCTAGGTAATTAACAAATACAAATTTGTTAGAGAAATAAATATATATTCGTGAACAAAAAAATTTAAAGTGAGCACTCTATTTACATTATTCCGTGGGAGCGTTTGTCGTTGTGCTTTGCGAACCCATTCAAGCTCTGCTAAAACCATCTTCCAATTCTATTTCACAAAAGGTGTATTAGGATATTCAATGAAACGATGTATTAGGATATTCAATGAAAATGATATTTTGAATGAATCATCTCAAAATTTTTATATTACCTCCGAAAAACAGGTTTCTTTTTTTCCATTATTCCTTGCCCTAGTAGAATTTACTGTTCTTTTTTCAATTTTCTGAAAATAATAAGAAGAAATATTTATCAATTAAAATATTTTTAATATGAAAAAGATTACATATGTAATGACAATCATACCTTATCCCAACAAATTTTCTTATAAGAACGTAACTTAACATCTATATTATGGTTCTGAAGCAAGTTAACCTATAAATTATACAAGAATGATTAGAAAACAAATGAGAGCACATATTTTATAAGAATGATTAGTGCCTTACAGTTTTACGCAAATTAGCATCCTTCACAGCATCGATCTGTATAAAAATACAAAGCCATATTTTAGCAAATTAATCATTTTGGAATAAATAAAAGAAATTATAAACTGATATTAACTACAGTTAAACATTACTTACATAGCAATAAAGAGTAATGCGTGTCCACATTAGGAAGCTTAAGATCGTATGATAATGGTGCACCTGTATATTAGAAACCAATTGATAAAGATTAATTTTAAAGAATTTCTACATACAACCCCAGCCAACACATTGCAATCATAAACCAAACCAATTTGCCTAACCCTAAAACCATACTCTAACCATAACCCTAACATAACCTGTTGCAGACATGTTGTTCTCCGCAAAACAGTGCTGAACCAAACACCTATTAACGGGCATGCATTAAATTTTATATAAAACTGTTTGATTAATATAGTAAAGGAAGGGATATATTTTACATTAACTTAAATCTATAAATACATCTTGGGTTGCTACATTTGTATTCATATGTAATAAAGATCTAAAGTGATGCATGCTTTGTACGTAAGGAGTCTCCCATCCGCTAGCATATGCATAGTGATATCTTTTCCATTGCAGAGAAACAGGTGGTATTGGTGAGCCTTCATGCATGATGACCTGCAAACAGGATGAAGAGATTATATATAATTGAAAAGAAATCCTTAATAGTCGTAAGATTAATAACATTTTAAAAATACCTTTACAAAATGATTATTCTGCACGAAGCCGATCCCAATAATTTTTTGTTCTTCGGGCGGTGGCGGTGCATCTCTCAATGGAAGAAATGTCACGCACAGATGGTACGACAAATGGACGACGACTACATTATATCTTGAAGCAATCAAATGACCCATATCGGGCATGGTCATCCATTTATCGAAGGGTGCTGCTGTGGGTTTGGCCATATAAAGTATATTTTGAATCTCGTTAGCACGCTCAGCCCCAAACAATTCAATGTAATCAGTATGCCAATAGATCAACTCATCGAGTAGATCCTGCCTTATTTGAAACCAATTGCCCTCACCAACCAAGCTTACCCACTCTGCAGTGACTCGAAATCCGCAATTGCCATCAGGCACTACATCAACAATATTTTCAATGTAAGGAACAAATTGTTCAGGAAACCATTCGAAGTATGGTATTTTCTTGCGTTTCGATGATTTCACCGACAATTCGATTAAAGGAGTAGGAACACTATCATACACCGCATCGATGTGTTCGAAGTACAAAGGATTCCGTTTGGTTGCTCTGTCAACTTTAGAACGTGGACGACCTTTTGTTTTAACCCTTTCCGGTGGCGGCCGCATTGATGTAGTATCAGGATAAGCTAATTCACATACTTTGCCATGAAGGACCCTTTTTCCTGATATATCCCAAGTATAAAAAACTCCAAACTCCATAAGTTTTTTGGAAGATCCGATCCGTTCATCTCGATCTCCACCCTCTAAAACCCATATCCACCAATTTTCAGCCCGATCCGAGGTGTTTTGCCCGTTCATCCATCCGACCCAAATTTAACGGTTTTGCATGAATAGAACTTTTGTGAATGGCGGATGAACGAGCAAAACACCTCGGATCGGGCTGAAAATTGGTGGATAGGGGTTTTAGAGGGTGGAGATCGAGATGAACGGATCGGATCTTCCAAAAAACTTGTGGAGTTTGGAGTTTTTGACCGACACAGGAGAGGATTCTCTCGTGTGACATCCTATTTCCCGTTTCATATATATATATATATATATATATATATATATATATATATATATATATATATATATATATATATAAGTTTCTTTAACAATTATAAATATAGTAAATGCAAAATCATACTTACCGAAATGGGCCAATTTGGAGACTCGTTTAAATTAATTTCATTATAATGTTCATAGTAATTTCCGTCAAACCAATTATTGTATTCCATATTCGTCAACAAACCCTGCAACAAAACCTCAAGTATCACAAATATTCTAAAAACCCCAACGTTGGGTTCCATACACGTCCACCAATGTTCACAAATGACCATAAACTGTTTCCAAACACAACCAAAGGTCATATTAATCCTTAAACATAGACATTGCACAATTTAAAGAGCTATAAGTGTAACCACTTACTTTAATGGAGATCGTTGCAGGAAAGCAGGGCTGAAGCTAGGGATATCAGTCGTGCTCGAGTTTGGGAATCAGTTCCCGTGAATATAAAATACAAACGTTTATATTTATTTCATTAATTTATATTTTCTTTAATATAAATTAATTTATAAATCAATCCAAAAACCTAAACCCAAATCCATTTGTTTTGTACTGTATATAGATATAGTTGGCAGGAACATATGATATCAACCTGACCATGAACAGATGATATCAACCTGACCTGGAAACAATGAAGGTTAAGAATAACGGAGGAAAATATCAAGCCAAGTTGATATTTTGGGTAACAATATTAAAAATTCATACTTTAATTACCGCAAAGGATTGGATAAATATCAACATATATAATGCATCACCCAAATGGAACAACCAAATTCATATTCCACTGCTTCACATCATCTCACCTCCACTCACCTAGCCCTCAAACACTAACACTAATCCTAGGGAAAAGAAGAAGTTAAAAAATCATGGTGATCCGAAAGCTCCTAACTTTAGCCCGATCTTGCCACAGATACGAGGAACTTCCTTCCCTCCGCACGTTCGCCTCATCAGCCACCGAGATAGCTACACCCTCATCAATGGCTAGTAACCAGAAATTCTTTTTCATGGGCAAAAGTAACAATGAAAGAATATTTTTATAAAAATATTCTATCAAAAAAATTAATGTTAATAAGTAACATGCAACAAAAAATCAAGCGTTAAATAATACTTAATATACAAAAAATGCTTCTTCTCTTGTTTCCCTCTTCCCCTCTAGTAACAAGTCCAGCATAAGTTTAAATAAATCATAATAAAAAACTAAACATTAAATAATAACCAACATGCAAAAAATGATATTTCCTAACAAAAAATTAAACGTCAAATAATACCTACCATGCAAAATAATAATAATAAGTAACAAATAAAAAATGACAGCCATGTGGATCGAACACATAAGCTCTGGTTCCATAGACCAACATCTTATCTATTGGACCACAAAAAGATGATGTCTAAACAATACATAACAAGTAAAATATTATTAATAACCAACAAATAACAATGAACAAAAAATTTACATGTTATTTGAATCACATGGATTTTACTTGAATTAGAGTGCGAATTTAAAAAATTTCCTTCCTAAATACGATTTGTTTATTTGGGATTTAATGTTGGCAGGACTTAAGGACAACCAAGTCAAAATAATATCCAACAGCAAGGAAAACGAACTAAAAAAATTAAAAAACTGGGGATCGAACCTAAGAGGCCAACGAGACTAATGGCACTGCTCACTTTTTGGAGCACATGATATTTAAGGGAGCGGAGAACCGAGATGTGAGGTAGTTGGAGGATGAGATTGAGAACATAGGGACGAAGAGCTTAGCTTAGTGGGCTAACAATTATTTACCGTGGCGTCCGTGTGTTGAGGGGGCGCCGAAGCTGGGAAGCCGCGTTGCGTGAGAGTGGGCTGGTGCTGGTTTCTGGTAGACCTGGAAGAAAAAGATCTATGGCTGCAGAAGAAAAACAGAGAGGTAAGAGACGAATAAAAAACAAAATACGAATAAGAAGGAAACAGGAAACCCGAGACAGGGACGAGGAACTGCGTCGTGGCTGAGCCACTGCCTTGAAAACAACTACGGCCCGACCGTGGTGGTAATCGGATGATGCCGGCTGTTCCCCAAGGTTAACGCAGTCGCGTCTGGACGCGTCCACTCGCGGCCAGAAGCGTGGAGCTTGCACAGAGATCGATACCCAGGAGAGAAGAAATTTTGGTGAACGAGAGGAAGAAGAACAGAATGTTTTCGGTTGCAGAAAACACCCTTGACGATAGAGATTATATAGAAGAAAAGAATGACTGTTGGAATTCAGTCATGAATGCAAGCATTAAACAAAAAAATGACTGTTGGGAATATTAACGCCAATTTAATGAAATAAAACGTACTGGGCCAATTTAATGAAATAAAACGTACTGGGCCTTTTGAATTCAAAAAAGTAAAATGGGCTAAAAAATACGAGTCAAAACTCGGGCACTCCGCGCGCGCACCCGTGAACCCCCCCCTGCGCAGGCACGACGCCAGCGCACACACGCTAAGGGTTTCCGGATCCGTCGCCCAGATTTTCCATTCGGCCCAACCCGGATTGGGCTCGGCCCTTTGCTTGGGCTCATGTGCACGCGAGCTACCCCCAATTTCTAGCCCATTAACAAGTCCAATAGCCCATAGGAGAGAATCCTATTATATACCCACTCAAGGGTGTTGGCCTATCCAATGTGGGACTAAACAAGAGAGTGGGAGTGAACAAATGGCCAAGGGAGCCATTAATTCCAACAATCCCCCACTTAATGGCTCAAGAAGATAAGAGAAAGATCCTGGGTAAAGAGGGATGAATACTTAAGTATCAATGTCTTTCGATTGAATTGATACGTAGTGAAGTGAGGTAACAAATTACTTTCTAATGAGTGAATAGCTCTTGAACTCATTAGAGTTCGATTGTGAACCCCCCACAACACATATTGTTCCCTTGAGTTTGTGCAAACTCCGCGATACATAACAAGCGCTATAGGCCATGCGCACACCTTGGGTCTAGTGAGTGCTCTAGAAAGACTGCCCTTGTCTTTCATAAAGGGTGGCCAAACCCTCACACCCACATAGGTGGTTCATCAAGTGCTTCTCCATAGCACCACCAAAACTGGTTATGAAACCAGTAAGAGCATACAGCTCAACCTCTGCTTAAGTCCATCAAGTGCTTCTCAATAGCACCACCAAAACTGGTTATGGACTTGTCTCAAAATGAATCCATCAAGTGCTTCTCAATAGCACCACCAAACTTGGCTATAGATTCAAGGAACACTACCACACGCCATAGGGATGGAAATGTAGTGTTTGTTAAGGATCATATGGCTTCGTTAGACCACACTGGGTATCAACCATATAACCTTAACTCATGGGCTTTAGCCCCATCCCCCTTGACGAATCAAGAACCACTTTCCTTGGCAATCCTTTGGTTAGTGGGTCTGCAAGATTTCTTTCAGACCTTACATATTCCAAAGAAATTACTCCATTTTTCAGGAGTTGTTTAACCACACCGTGCCTGATCCGAATGTGTCTCTTCTTCCCGTTGTAGACACTATTTTTAGCAACACCAATGGCTGCCTGAGAATCACAATGAAGGGAAACTGGAGCAGTTTTTCCTCCCCATAAAGGCACGTCTGCCAACAGGTTCCTCAGCCATTCAGCCTCTTGCCCTGCCAACTCAAGAGCAATAAATTCAGATTCCATGGTGGAGCGTGCTATACATGTCTGTTTGGAAGACTTCCAAGATATAGCACCTCCACCCAAGGAGAATAAAAAACCACTAGTTGAACTAACTTCATCGTTATCTGAAACCCAGTTTGCATCACAAAATCCTTCTAACACAGCAGGAAATTTGCTGAAATGCAAACACCAATCAACAGTCCCTTTCAGGTACTTTAATAAACGATGAAGAGCAGTCCAATGTTCATTACTAGGGTTATGAGTGTACCGACTTAGCCTGCTAACAGCATAGGCTATATCGGGTCGAGTACAGTTCATAAGGAACATCACACTTCCTATGATCTTAGCATATTCAGATTGAGAAATACTCTCTCCTAAATTCTTTTTCAAATGTATGCTAGGGTCATAGGGAGTTCTAGCAGGAACAACATCAAAGCAGTTGAATTTCTTCAGCACCTTCTCTACGTAATGAGATTGACTCAAGGAGATGCCATAAGAGTTTCTAACAATTTTAACTCCTAAAATGACATCAGCTTCTCCTAAGTCTTTCATCTCAAATTGAGATGACAAGAAATTTTTGGTTTCATTTACAATATTTAGATTATTCCCAAAAAGTAACATGTCATCGACATAGAGACAAATAATTACACAATCTGATCCTATAAGTTTAGAATAAACACAAGAATCAGATGTGTTTACAACAAATCCATTCCTTATTAAGGTGCTGTTGAATTTCTCATACCATTGCTTAGGAGCTTGCTTTAAGCCGTATAAAGACTTTCTAAGCCTGCAAACCTTATTCTCTTCACCAGCAACTACAAAACCCTCGGGTTGGGACATGTAGATTTCTTCTTCTAGATCGCCATTTAGGAAGGCTGTCTTAACATCCATTTGATGTATGACTAACTCATGAATTGCAGCTAAGGCAATTAGAGTCCTAATGGTTGCAATCTTGGTCACAGGAGAATATGTGTCAAAGTAGTCTAATCCTTTCTTTTGAGTAAAACCCCTGATCACAAGTCTAGCTTTGAATTTTTCTATCGATCCATCAGGTCTCATCTTTTTCTTGAAAATCCATTTATTACTAATGGGCTTATTACCTTTAGGTAACTCGGCTAATTCCCAAGTTTGATTGGATACAATAGAATCAAGTTCGCTTTTAATAGCTTCTTTCCAAAAACTAGCATCAATGGATCTCATTGCCTCATCATAGGTTTTTGGGTCTTCTTCTATTAAAAAGGTAGACACTATCTCATCACTAAGCATATCTATACAACCATTTTCTGACAGAAAGGCAGTTATAAAGTCAGGTCCAAAATTGGTTTCAGTCCTTTGCCTCTTACTCCTTCTAGGTTCTTCACTAAAAGTAGAACTACATGTATGCATATCAGAAGATATAGGTGAAGAAGAAGGTAGAGATTCTATGGGAGGTACAAGGGGCAAAGATCCTGTTAATTCCTTTTTCAAAGGAAAAACATGCTCAAAAAACTCTGCATCTCTAGACTCAGAAATAGTGTTATCTGTTAAGGACATGAATCTATATGCAGCACTATTATGAGCATACCCTATAAAAACAGTATCATAAGTTTTAGACCCAATGTTTGACTTCTTAAAGTCAGGTAGTCCTACCTTTGCCAGACACCCCCACACTCTAAGAAATTTAAGGTTAGGGGGATAACCTTTCCACAATTCATAAGGTGTTTTGTCTAGTTTCTTATGGGGTACTCTATTAAGGATATGGCAAGCAGAGAGAATGGCTTCCCCCCACATGTCATCAGATAATCCTGAACTTAATAGCATGGCATTCATCATTTCTTTCAGAGTCCTGTTCTTTCGTTCAGCTATACCATTTTGTTGAGGAACATAAGGAGCACTGAACTCATGTATGATTCCATTCTTCTCACAGAAGTCTTTTAAGGTATGGGAGCTATATTCTCCACCTCTGTCAGACCTAAACCTTTTGATTTTTCTATCAAGTTGGTTTTCTACTTCTGACTTATATTTAAGGAACATTTCTTCAGCCTCATCCTTAGTTTTTAGAAGATATACCCTAGTGAATCTAGAGTAATCATCTACAAAAGTGATGTAGTAATGTTTTCCTCCTTTGCTTCTAGTAGATTTAAAGTCTGCTAGGTCTGAATGAATTAAACCAAGAAGTTCTGACTGTCTAACAGCAACAGGTTTACACGGTTTTTTAGTGTATTTGGCTTCTACACAGATTTGACATTTAGAGAATTCAGAAGAACTTGTAGCAGATATTAGATCTAAGTTATTTAATCTTTTAATAGAAGCAAAATTGACATGCCCTAGTCGGCAATGCCATAAGTCTAAAGATTCAGCAATATAAGCAACAGCAGATTTATTCATTGAATCAGAAACTACATTCAGAACAAAGAGTCCATCACTCAGATAGCCCTTCCCAACAAAGTCTCCACTGCGAGAAATAACAACCTTGTCAGCCTCAAAGACAAGTTTTAGACCTGCTTTGTTTAGTAAGGCACCAGACACGAGGTTGCGACGCAGAGATGGGACATAAAGGACGTTGCTGAGGGAGAGAGTCTTTCCTGATGTTAGTTTCAGCATGATAGTACCTTTACCAGCAACTCGGGAAGCAGCAGAATTTCCCATGAAGACGCAGTCTGTGTCCGCAGCATCCTTGAAGTCGTGGAACAGATCCTTGTTTGCGCAGAGATGTCTTGTTGCGCCAGTGTCTAGGATCCAATCAATGTTATTGGCCACCATGTTAGCTTCAACAATGACAGCAGCAATGACTTCATCTGGTTCAGCAAGGTTGGCTTGAGCAGCAGGGCCACCTTGTTTTTGGGGCGGCTTTTGGGTTCCCTGGCGTTGAAAGCATTGGTAGGCTTTATGGCCAGGTTTGCCGCACACATAGCAGACAACGTTCGGCTTCTGGACCTTGCTGGCTGGTTTGGTGAAGTGACTTGACTTCTTGTTCTGTCCTTGTTTAAAGGGCTTCTTCCCTTTGTTGTTGAACCTAGTTTTGTTGAAGGGGCCAGTAGATTCAACAATGTTAGCTTTGACAGAAATGACAGGAAAGGAGTCGGGTTTATCTTTGAGGCGATTAGCCTCTTCAGTTCGCATATGACTGATGAGCTCTTGCAGGGACAGATCTTTCTTCTTGTGTTTGAGATGGTTCCTGTACTCAGCCCAGGAAGGTGGGAACCGCTCCAACAGCACGTTCGCTTGAAAGATCTCGCACATCTTCATGCCTTCGTTGAGAACATCTGCGCAAAGGTTCTCGTAGATGTGGACTTGTTCCATGATGGGCTTGTCGTCGAGCATTTGGAAGTGGAGCCACTTGCCAACGACATACTTCTTCTTTCCTGCATCATCAGATCCATACTTCTTTTCTAGGGAATCCCAGATTAGTTTAGCAGACTTATGAATCATATATAAATCAAATAAAGAATCCTTCATATGATGAAGGAGGTGACAGCGAACAGTCTTGTTGTCTTTATCATATTTCACAATTTCTGCAGAAGTAGAAGAGTTGGCAGGAGGAATAAGAGCAATAGCATCACCATCAACAGAAGTTGGTGGAGTGACTGAAGAAGGAGGAAGAGGGGGACAGTCTTTGAAAAGGACGTAGTCAATTTCAAGCTGTTCAAAAAACATCAATAGTTTTTGCGACCACCGTTTGTAGTTGGTACCATCGAGGGGTGCCAACTTGGACAGATCGAGGAATGACTTGGAAGGAGTGACAGCCATAGCAAAGTGAATAGTTGTTTTCAAATTGTTAGACCTGGAAGAAAAAGATCTATGGCTGCAGAAGAAAAACAGAGAGTTAAGAGACGAATAAAAAACAAAATACGAATAAGAAGGAAACAGGAAACCCGAGACAGGGACGAGGAACTGCGTCGTGGCTGAGCCACTGCCTTGAAAACAACTACGGCCCGACCGTGGTGGTAATCGGATGATGCCGGCTGTTCCCCAAGGTTAACGCAGTCGCGTCTGGACGCGTCCACTCGCGGCCAGAAGCGTGGAGCTTGCACAGAGATCGATACCCAGGAGAGAAGAAATTTTGGTGAACGAGAGGAAGAAGAACAGAATGTTTTCGGTTGTAGAAAACACCCTTGACGATAGAGATTATATAGAAGAAAAGAATGACTGTTGGAATTCAGTCATGAATGCAGGCATTAAACAAAAAAAATGACTGTTGGGAATATTAACGCCAATTTAATGAAATAAAACGTACTGGGCCAATTTAATGAAATAAAACGTACTGGGCCTTTTGAATTCAAAAAAGTAAAATGGGCTAAAAATACGAGTCAAAACTCGGGCACTCCGCGCGCGCACCCGTGAACCCCCCCCCCCCCCTGCGCAGGCACGACGCCAGCGCACACACGCTAAGGGTTTCCGGATCCGTCGCCCAGATTTTCCATTCGGCCCAACCCGGATTGGGCTCGGCCCTTTGCTTGGGCTCATGTGCACGCGAGCTACCCCCAATTTCTAGCCCATTAACAAGTCCAATAGCCCATAGGAGAGAATCCTATTATATACCCACTCAAGGGTGTTGGCCTATCCAATGTGGGACTAAACAAGAGAGTGGGAGTGAACAAATGGCCAAGGGAGCCATTAATTCCAACAGTTTCCACCTGACGGGCTACGACGAGCAAAGCAGTAGACAATGGGTTGCGGGGGTGGCGCACGATGGAGATAGGAACCGATGAACTGGTGTTGAGGGGGTGGCACAAGTTGGAGCTGAGAGCCGACGACCGTGGGTTGAGGTGAGAGAGAGAGAGAGAGAGAGAGAGAGAGAGAGAAGCTGAGGTGAGAAAGAGATAGCTACATGGCGTTATATTCCGCTCCTCCTCTAGACCGTGGCAAGTTGTACACTTTAGCCCATGCATCAATAGCAAACAACACTTTAGCCCATGCATTGACAGCAAACAACACTTTTTTGATGAAAAGTTGATTAAGTGGGGTCCACATAGTATCTTACTTGTCTCATCGCGAATACGTGACCCGTGACCCGTGACTTCTCAATTCGTAAAAAAAAACGGACTTCTCAATGGTGAATACGTGGGCTACGTGACTCGTGACTTCTCAATTCTCAATTCGAATGGACCCGGGTCTCTTCCTTTCGCATCACTGGTGAATTGAGAATTCACGGGTCAATTATTCATAGAGAGAGAGAGAGACAAACTGCATAAAAATCAGTGTCTGCATCTCATTTTTGAGGTGCAGATAGTCCTGCTCTATAAAAATAATGACGAGCTATCATTTCCACACATGTTTCCGTGCATATACCGAAGCAGCTTCGGTGTATATAGCACGGCTCAATTAAAAAGGACGTTTTTTTCATTAAGTCCAAGTTTTAAAAAATATTTAAAAAAGCGACCAACTAAAAAACTATTTTCCAAAACCGACTAAGTTTGGTCCAGCTCAGCGTGCGCGCATGTGGGAGGCGATTTTACGTTTGGCCGCGGTTTGAAACAGCGGCCAAAACGCAATTTGGCCGCTGTTTCAAACCGCGGCCAAATTGAAAAGATAGGGCTCACTCTACTCGTTCCATCACCAGCATTGATATCCATTGCATTTTCTTGTGAACCGTCATCAATAACAATCGAATGAGATTGCCTTCTTGTAGGATGAGCAAGAGGTGATCGAGTCCAGTTTGATCTGCTGCTGCTGATACTCATAGGATTCAACGGGTGGAAGGATCGATCAGATTGCCTTCTTGTCGAGGCTGCTGCTGCGCCGAGGGGAGGAAGATAGGTTGCAGTCGCGGTCAGTGGAAGATGACTATCTTTTCAATTTGGCCGCGGTTTGAAACAGCGGACAAATTGCGTTTTGGCCGCTGTTTCAAACCGCGGCCAAACGTAAAATCGCCCTCCACACGTGCGTGCGCGCTGAGCTGGACCAAAGTTGGTCGATTTTTGTAAATAGTTTTTAAGTTGGTCTTTTTGTTTAATATGTTTTAAACTTTAGACTAAATGTAGAAATCGTCCAATTAAAAAGGGTGATTATCCCATCATCACGGCAGCCGCATCGGGCGACTGCTCCTCTTCTCACTCGTCCGTCTTGCTCGTAGTTCGGAGCTATCGAGGTTTGGCTTCTTGGGGTGTCTTCTTATGGCTTCGGGATTTCTCTGCAGGTCATTATTTCTGCGCCCATGCGTTCTTTAATCTTCAGGAGTGAAGAACTAATGGTGATCAGTGAAATCTCCGATTGGATTTGTGGAAATTAACCACACATTGAGCACCTTTTCTCCGCTTAAATACGGTGAATTCATAAAAGCATACAAGCTTACGGTATAATTAACAACACTCTATAACTATTTACCTCATTTTTATTTGACGACACCCAAAGAGACAGACAGCTGACTGAGATTCAGAGTAGTAGCCATGGCCTTGAGAAAATTTCCCCCAAAGGTAAAATCCCTTCCCTCCTCGTCCTCATCCTGTCTCCCTAACATCTCAAACCCTAACCCTAACAACCTCCTCCCAAACTCCACCCCGCCCCCAACCCTACTCTCCCTGTCCCCGGCCCCACCCTCCGCCGTCCTCCCCCTCCTTCCCCGCCGGTCCCAGCCCACCCTCTCCACCTCCCTCCTCCGCCGCCTCATCCACCGCCCCTCCCTCTCCCCCTACGCCCTCCCCCTCTTCCTCCGCTGGGCCCCACTCCTCCCCCAATCCGACGTCGGTCCCCACCTCCACTCCCTCCTCGAGCCCCTCGTCCTCTCCCTCTCCCGGGCCCACCACCTCGACCCCATTCTCCCCCTCCTCCGGGCCCACCCCTGCCCCTGCTCCTCCTCGTCCATCTTCTCCTGCCCCCGCCTCCTCCCTATCTACAAGACCGCCATATCCGCCCTCGCCGCCGCCGGCCGCCTCTCCGACGCAACCGCCGCATTCCATGACCTCAGAAAGTCACTCGACGGTCGCCCCGACCCCTCCCTGTACAATATAATCATCCACGGTTTCTCTAATCAAAGAGACCATCGGCAAGCCATCGAATGGTACACCAAAATGCTCAAAGATCGGGTCAAGCCCGATGGTTACACGTTCAATATACTGATCTCCAGCTCTTTTCGCAATTGCGGGTTCGATTCAGGGCTGCGTTGGTTTAGGGAGATGAAGGAGAGAGGGTTGGAGCCCAACGTGGTGAGTTTCAACACCCTGGTCAAGGGTTTCTTTAGAGAAAGGAGGACTAAGGAAGCGATTGGGGTCGCACGTGAGATGCTCGATCTTGGGTGCGGGCTTTCTGTTGCGACTTGCGAGATTTTGATGGATGGGCTTTGTGGACAAGGAAGGAATGAGGAAATGTGTAATCTTTTGATGGAGTTCTTGAAGAGAGGGGTGGTTCCCAATGGGTTCGATTGCTTGGTGTTGGTCGAGGCTTTGTGTGGGGAAAAGAAGGTAGAGAGAGCTTTGGAATTGGTCGAATCGTTGTGGGAGAATGGAAAGTGTGTAAATGTTGTGACTTGTGTTGTGGTAATTGAAGGCTTGAGGAATTGTGGGAAGATTGATGAAGCGTTTGTGTTGATGGAGAGAGTGATAGAGAAGGGGATGATCGTGGATAGGATAACTTTTAATTGCCTGTTGGAGGATATGTGCAATGGTGGAAGGGCTGTGGAAGGGAATAAATTGAGAATTCTGGCTTCTAAGAAGGGGTTTGAGCCGGATAGTGTGACGTTTGGGATATTGGTTTGGGGGTTTTCTAGAGAAGGGAGGAGGAGGGAAGGGGAGAAGGTTGTGGATGAGATGCTGGATGCCAATCTTATTCCGAACATTGCGACTTATAACCAGTTAATGGATGGGTTGCAATGTCGGAGCAATGGTTGTTCTTAATGATCATACAAACGAATTAAACAGGAGAAGCTGTGACCTCGTAAGCCTGATTTAGTTTAGGGCGGTAGAGTTCAAAAACAATGAAACGATTGTTACCTATGGATAGTTTTCATGGTCTAATGGCAAGGGATGATATGTGTCAACGATAAAGGATCATTCGTGATAGTAAAACACAGTTAGTTAACTGCATGAACTTAGAAGGGGGAAGAGAGGGGTTGAGAACAGATAAAATTTCAGCTTGACGCCAACGAAAAATTCAATTTGAAGTATTATCTTGAACAATCAAAAAGTTGGTGTATACAGTTCTCTTATTGATCGCGATCTAAAGACCAATATGTGAGGCTTTTAAAATGATTTTTGTTTGCTTGAAGGCAGCAGAATGATGTGTTGTCGCTGACATTTTTGAGGTTGAGTTTCTTTGTTTTGATCTTGAGTGATTAATATATCTTTCAAATAGCTTGTTTATCTGATATACTTTTTTCCCCAGGAATGCTCATTCAAACTGGTGGTTCCTCCATTTCAAAACACAGAGGACAGGGGAATAGGACTTTGAGAGCTTTAAGTGAAGGGAGTGTGATTTCTCTTAGCGCATACTTATTAAAACCATCCGTAAGTGCTGAATAAGTTGATCGCGCTTTCTCTTGTGATGGTAGATTTTAATCTATTTACATTCAAAAGAAACATCAGCGAAATGAAACCGTCTGCTTGGCCATCATCATTTATTATTACTATAATTTTTTGCTTCAAATTATTGTTAGTGTTAAATTATAATATATAATGGCAACCTTATTTGCTAGGCCTCATTGTTAATTGCATGGAGAATTCTTGTGGTTTAACGAAATAGAGGCTGTGTCAAAACATCACAGCACTTTGCCATTCTACATCTTTCCCCCCTTTCTGCTTAACGTGGTTTCTGCGAGCTTTTTGATTAGCATGAGCCATTGACAGAGTTACAATGTCCCATCAGTTTGCAACTTGATTATTGAACTAATCAATAACTTGCAACTAGGACTTGCTTTGGATAAGTCAGAGGGAAAGGATGAGGCATGTTATTATTCATAACGTCTATCTGATCAGAACACGTTTGAGCTAATAAGGAAGAATGTGAATGCAACCTAAAGAGATTCAATCTTACAGTTGGCCTAGACAGTGAGGTACAATTTATGGATGACAATACACAAAAGCAGTCATGTACAGAACTTGCAATTGTTGCATAGTTTCTTCTTTTGTGGATACTAGGCTCTGAGAGGCAACTCAGCAAGCCAAGGACTCCACATCTTTGTAACCATGTGAACTGTATATGAGTTCCAGATTTCTTGCTACACATCATATGTATCCCATATTGAATCTGGCTACCTATGCCGCCACTGGAAGATGAACAGAATCATGAATATTCCAAATTAATCCATCAACTTAACATGGTATAGATTTCTCAAGCAGACATGGTCATGATATGCTGATGATCTTTATTGGATTCTGACAGATTATTCATGATGTGTAGCCTCCTTACTTTATATCCTTTGGATGCAAAGTAGCACTTTAGTTAGTTAATTGGAATTGTGGAGTAATAAGCATAAGCCGACTTGTCCTTTTTTTCTTTTATCTCTTCTTTGACCCCATTTACTTCTTTTACGTATCATGTTCTCCAATTTTGCAGATGTTAGATGAATTTTTACGTATCATGTTCTCCAGCTTTTTCTATGATTGAAATAAATATGTGGCTGATATCTTGAGTGATTATTATATATTCTCAATGTTTATCTGATATTTTCTCCCAGGAGCTCTCATTCAAGCTGGAGGTTCCTCTCTTACAAAACCTAGAGGAAAAAGGAATCAGACTATGAGAGCTTTAAGCGATGGGAGTGAAATTTCTCTCAGCACTTGCTAGAACATCAGTAAGTGCTCAATAAGTTGCTCTTGCCTTTTCTCGTAATGATAGACATTAATCCATTTTCGTTCGAAAAGACCATCATTGAAGTGATTCCTTCTAGTTGGCCATCATCATTAATGATTGATGCAATTTTTGCTCTAAATTATTGTGTGTGTTAAACGATAACATTTTACGACAACATTAATTTTGCTAAGCCACATTGTTTATTTCATGGAGAATTATTATGGAATAACAAAATAGAGCCTCGACGGAACGTGACAACCCTTTGCCATGCATGCATCTTTTCTTCCCTTTCCGTGTAATTGACATGGTCATAATTAGGGGTGGCAAAATGAACCTAAACCGAACCTGGCCTCTTTAAGCGGGTATGTGTAGAGGGTTAACAGGGTCGGATTGCATTCTGGTCGACCCAGTCGACCCATATAAAATCCGGGCCAGGTGCAGGTTTGACTCGCTAACCCGAATTGACCCAGATCCTAAAGTGTAAAAGAAATAAACTAAACAAACAAATTAAACACATTAGCATAACATGTGATTCTAAAACTCTGTTGGTTGGTGCTTTGTGCATGCATAAAATGTCATAGGATCAGGGCATAAAACTTGTCATAGGATCAAGGCTTGCTATATGCAATTTATTTCAAAATCCACTTTTTAAATTTAAAAATTTAACCGAATCCGACACAAACCTGACTTGTCAGGAAATTCGGGTCGGGTTCGGGTGACTCGGGTATGTGTTTCCTTTAACTCGGATTCAATTCGGGTTAGGTTCAGATTTACTTCTATCCGGGTTGGGTCAAACCTCACCCGACCTGATCCGACCTGTTAGCCACCATAGTCATCAACTTGATCATCAAGCAAATCACTAGGAATTGCTTACAAATCATTAGGAATTGCTTTGGATATGTTAGAGGAAAATGCTGAGGCGTTATTATTACATAAAGTCTGTCTGATTAGAACGTGTTTAAATGGAAAAGGAAGCATATGTACTCAACCTAAAAAGATTCAATCTTACTGTTAGCCTACATAATGAGCTACTATTTATGGATGATTATGCACAAAAGTTGTCATGAACCGCACCTGCAATCGTATCATCATTTCTTCGTATCATCATTTCTTCTTTTGTGGAAATAATAGGATCTACCGAAGGAGATGAGGAGCATGAATAGCCAAAAGTAGTCCATCGGCTTAAGATTGTGTAGATTCTAAATAGGACATGGTCATTCCATGCTGATGACCTCAATTGGATTCTGGTAGATTATCCATGTCATGTAGAATACTTGCCATTTAGCATTTGGATGCAAAGTGGCAGCTTAGTTGTAGAGTCCAATCATGCGGACGACAGGTAAAAAACACTAAAAGGGAGAAATATTGTTTTAAAAATCTTTATAAAATTCTACTTAAGAGATCTATTTGTGTTACCAAATTAGATTCTTAATCAACAAATTAAATATTGCAAGAATGAATATAAGCAGTGGAAATAAAAAAACACAAGTTGCAAGATAAGAGATCAACACAAAAGCAATCGCAAACATAGTAATTTATACTGGTTCGGTCAATCCCTGATCTACCTCCAGATCCCAAGCAATTACCGCTTGATATTTCCACTATAACTTGCAAATAACACAAGAATAGTACAACCTTTGTTACACCTCAACCCGGTGTAAGGAACCTCACTCGAACAAGTCTCGAGTGTAACCCTATCAAACCTGAAAGTACACTTTCCCCTTATAACCAAATAGAGAAATAAGTACAACCTTTTTTGCTTTGAAGTTCCCTATAGCCGAAAATGAAGCACGTTGTGTAGTAATGAGGCTGTTAGGTTGATACCTTTATCTTAAGATATTGAAGAGTAAGTGATAGAGATTAAGAGCTTTGGTCAAGAAGACAAAGAAACTTAAATAGAGCAAAGGGACAAAATGTGATTTTTCTCAAGAGAGCTTTTGCGAAAAATAATTTTCTTCTCAAAATAAAATGATTTTTCTTGTATGTAAAAATCCATGAATGTTTTATTTATAGGTAGCAAAAACCATATAACAGATTCTTAAGAACACCCGTAAAACGGCCATAAAATGGTTAGTTGCGCAAATTATGTTTAGCCCAACAGTAATATCATTAGTCAACTATAGTATAACGATTATTCGATTAATGGCTATTACCAATCATATGCCTCTAGCGATTAATTAAATTGTTGAAGTCTGCGTTTTAAATTAGTCGACTAGTGTTCATCCATTAGTTGACTAATTGTGCTATTAGTCGACTAACTGGAGAATATTGGTCGATTAATCTGACATGCAGAGAAGCTATTGTTTACAGGTTTTATTCGTCGACTAGTGTTAGTTATTGTTCGACTAATGACCTTAAAATTGTATTGTTTTGGCATTAAAAATTAGGAAAAATCAAGGGTTGTTTTTAAAACATTTCAAAACATTTTCTAAAGATTCCTTAGTGTGAGTGAGGTGCTTCATCAAGGCTTTAACATTAATCAAATACATAAAAATAAATACATCAAAAATGTAATTGTTGCCTTGTTCTTGAGTGATGTATGTTTGAATTCTTCAAGTCTTGTCTTGATTCTTCTCTTTGCTTTGTTCCATTGACTTGAACACCTTCATCAAGTTTAATTCTTCTTCTTGTTTCGAAATCATAATGTTAGCACAAGTATGCTTGCTGTAACGGTCGGTATTTCTAGGCGTGTTGATTGTTGTGTACCCGTACTTTATGTTGATCGTCCAGATGTTTTTCATGCGTAAGTTCTATTTCTATGCGTCGACGCGAGCGCGTCTTTGTTTTTAAATTTTTACCATGACATGATTAATTATCTTATAACCCTAATTAATTACTCCTAACTAAATTATTAACTAACCTAGCACTACCCGATTGAATCCCACCGAAATATATCGGTGAGATCCAACAACCATCTTCATTTTGTTCCTCCCCCACAACCAGCTTTCTCTCTTCAAGCTGCACCCTCTTCACTATTCTTATAACATCAAACAACGACAACATGCAACATCATCAGAATTTTCATCTCCCTGCAATCTTCCTCCCCTCTCTATGATAAACCCAATTCCCCCTCCTTCAATCAAACATCACAATTTTCCCCTTTGTTCATCATCTCAAATCAACCCAAATCGAAATCAGCCAACCAACAACCACAATCAAACCCAAATTCAATTAAAACCGAAATCGAAATCAAATCGAATTGAAAATTGAAATCAGAAATTTGAGGAGAGAAAGAGAGATCTGAGATTTGCAATTTCAGATTGAAGCAAATACAATCCAAAACCCATCCTCTCTCTCCCGTGCCCTCTCCCCCTTGCAGGCCGCCGCCCCTCCCCTTGCCCGGTCCCCGCCACTGCCCTAGCAGGCCGTCGCCGCCCCCTTACCCAGCCGCCGTCGTCACCCTTGCAGGCCGCCACCGTCGCTCTAGCCCAGGCCATCGCCGCCACTAGCCCAGGCCGCCCCCTTGAACCACCTGCAGAAAAAAGAAAAAGAAAGCAGAGAACAGATCAGTAAGAAGAAAAGAAAAAAAAACGGTAAGGAGAAAGAAGAATAAAAGAAGAAGACAGAAGATAGAAGATAATAAGAGAAGAGGTAAAACTCTTATTGGGTTTAAGTTTTGCTATTGGGTTTGGGTATTATACTTATTGGGTTTTTGGGTTTAAATTATTGCTATGGGGTATGGGTATGGGGTTTAAACCATGCTGTTGGATATGAGTTTATTGGGTTTAGATGAATTATAGCTAATTGGGTATGGGTTCAAATGAATTTAATTAAATATTGGGTATGAGATTATTAACCTAATAGAATGAATTTAGTTAGGTTAATTGGTTAGTTGGATTGTTGTTTTATTTAAGTCATTGGGTTGGGTCTATTAAAGCTGGTAAGTTAATTTCATAAACCTAAGTTATAAATGTTAGTATTAGAAGTTAGTTTAATCGGTTATGATCGGCTAGCTTAATATCACATATTGACGCTGATACGTCGCATCTTTCCATACAATTGCTTGGACACACAAAACCGTCCCAGTCAGGCAAGTGTGCGAATTATTGCAGTTTATTACATTTTAATTGCATTTCGACTTGTTAATGAAAAACACATATATGCAACATATTCATCAATTAACCAATTAATTTCTTGTTCTGAAAAGCCTTAAATTGCTTGTACACATATATCATGCTTCACACTATACTCGTACACACATTGTTAGATCGGACATTAATGGAACATTTTGAAAATACTTGAGTTCGTGAATTCGTGAGTTTCAAAGGCGAAATCTTGAATTCGTGAACTCGTGCAACTAGATTAGGCTGGCTCGTGTTCCAGCACAACATTTGGGTGTGGTTAGGATTGAGCGGCCATTAAGCGTGTGCAAGTGTCACCTTCAAGAGCACCATCCGCATGCGGTCGGTGGCGTCAATCACGATTATACCCCCGTGAGAAGGACTGACTCACTCACCATGTCTTAAAGGCGAGAACCCCTACAGATAGAAATCATTTGCATGGAACTTAAATCATTTATCGTCACTTCACTTGCACACTAGAATTGCTATGACTATCGTCGTGTACTATCTTTAGAACTGCCATGCTCATAAATGCTTTTACTTTAATTGCTTAGAATTGCCATGTTCATAACTGCATGTTGAATAAATGTATAACTGCGACTTTAGAACTATCATTATCATTTAATCTGTTTAATAATTCGTACACCTCGATTTGGGTCATCTCACCTTTTGCTTGCAGACCCTTGCTGACATACATTCGTGTTTTTGTAATGTATGTCAGATCTTGAGCCTGAGTACCAGGAGGACCTGTTTGAGACGCCTGACCTAGAGAGCCAGGAGTTTGCCGTTGATGCTGAATCGCTTCTTGTGGAAGACTAGAGACCCGAGCTGTTGCTGCTTCCCTTTGGATTTACTTTTAGTAACTTGTTTTAGAGTATGTTTCCTTTTGTAGTTCTTTCGGCCCTGCTGAGGCCTTGTCGTTTTATTCCGTGTACGAACTTCTGGATTGTGGCTTGAAATTAATGAATGTTTTTATTGTTCTGAAATGCATGCAGGAAATCATGCAAGGTTGTTATCACAGACGCTTAGTGAACTCGAGCTTCATCGTTCCAGTTCATGCGGACCTTTGTAACATTCTCGCTTCCATCGCTTTTGAAAAGCGGGGCAATTCACTTGCTCATCACCAAAATATATATTGGGGTAACTTAATATACAACATTGGTGAGTTTAAAATGCAATCAAAGAGTAATAAGCACCAGCCAAGTTCTTTCCTTCTCTTTTTTTCACCCTCTCTTTGGCCGTCTTTTCCAGTCTTTTACAAAAAAAAGACGTCAGAGGGTGTTGTCCTATTTTTCTTGGATAAAACTAAACTTGTGGTTAGTATTGTCAATATCAGATCTTCAGAAATGCATGTGGTGCTGCCTTCACTTAACTGGTGTCATCCTGGTGTCAGGTCCAATGGAGGGGGTAAACTTAATTGATGAGCATTGCTAAATACACCAAAAAGCCAGTGTAGGGAGGTGACAACATCCCCAATTTGACCAAAAACAAGAGAATGACTCCCTACACCGGTGATTCGGTGTAGGGAGGTGACGTTTTTTTCCAAAGGGGAAAGCAAGTAAGTGGGAGAGGGATGATGTGATTGATAATTTGATTGTTTTTTGTCAAATTTGGTAGGTTGTCCCTTCCTTGCACCGGATCCCCGGTGTATATAGTAACCCTAAAAAACAATCAAATAAAAGGTTACATCATTCACACACACTCTTATTTGCTTTCTTTTTTAGGAAAGGAGTCACCTCGTTTCACCGAAGGCATCGGTGTATACAGTCCGTGCCTAATTGATTAGCAAACTACTTGTCCAGCGAACTACTCAAATGTCGTTTACAGTACGGCGTTGATGTGCATCCATGTGACTTATCTAAATTATCTGTGAAGTTGTGTTCTTAGCAAAACCACTTACAAAGGTGTTGCTGTTGTGCTACAGGCTATGTTATTTGATTTGGTTCAATGCAAAAAATATCCACGTTTGATGTATGATTGGTAGTAAGCTGATGAGATTTTTTTACTGAAGATCCCGAAATCACTTACTTCCATCAAAAATTATTATGTACTTGGCTTGTGGAATGTAATTCCTGCAATTCTTCAAGATTTTTCTGTTGGATTCTCGCTCTCACACTGTTCCGATCTATGTTATGCAATGCTTCTGAAAGACTGAAACAACACTAGTGTTACGCCTATTCGGCCGAAGCCCGAAAGACACGAGCCCAGAAACCCGACTGCCGATCAGAAGCCCATCTGCGCAATCTGGCCCGCCCGACAAGGCCCTATAGAGGACCCCCGAATATCGATCCGACCCGGCCCTGATAGTGCGCTGGGCACTCGCCCACTCCAGCGGTAACCGTTCCCCTGATCCCGCTACCACTTAATGGCTGTGATGGGGAGGTGCTGGCATGGCGCAAGGAGCGGCGACGGGGGGGGGGGGGGGGGGGGGGGGGGGGGGGGGGGGGGCGCGGGGTTGAGGGGGCACGATCGAGGGCGGACGAGTGACGTGGATCGGGGGCAATCACGGCGGGAGGTCTATAAAAGGGTTAGAAGGACGACTGGACAAGGGACCGCATCTCAGGTATCTAAAACCTAAGGTACTCCATCAACGACCTAGTTCCCCCATTTTATCTCCTTCCTCCCCCGCTCGCGCCGTGAGACGCCGTTCAGATCTCCTCTCGAGTCGAACCATCTCCGCCGGGCCTCCCTTCTCAGATCACTATCTGACTTAGGCATCGGAGTGGATTTGGCCGGAACCAAGGTCCGGCCCCCCTGACGAGTGTTCTCGTCTACACAGGAGGACGTTAGATCCACGGGCCGAGGCTTCCCCTCCGCCCCCCGACCGGCCACGTAACCAGCGGGACGATCGAGGCTACCCCTCGTCACCCGTCCGACCGAGGCCGAGCACGACCGTCCGAGGCCGAGCGTTTCACACCGGGCCGAGGCTTCCCCTCCGCCCCGCGACCGGCCACGTAACCAGCGGGACGATCGAGGCTACCCCTCGTCGTCCGACCGTCCGAGGCCGAGCGTCTCTGATCGGGTCGAGGCTTCCCCTCGCCCTCCTTGCGACCGAGGACCCCGATTCGGCCCAGTCGACGCGCTCCACGTCATCTGCAACTCCGACTCGCGTCTCGTCTGCACCGACTCGACATACCCGAGGGACCCCCGTGGGCCCCTTGACCACGTTGACCGGGTTATCCGCGGTCAACGCTTTTGTAGTGAGAAAACACTCTGAAACATCTGGCGCCGTCTGTGGGAACGAACTACCCCACGAAGAAACAAACCACACCTGCAATGACGCGTCTTCACCCGTCTCGACGAGAGGAGAGCAAGGCTCTGACGCGAAGTGACAGGGCCCGCCATCGTTGGCAAGAGTGGGCCCGGGCCCGGCGCGAGGAGGATCGTGAGGAGAGGACCGGGAGACCATCACCGTCCCTACCGGTCGGGAGACCGAGCACGTCTGTAACGGCGCGCAGCTCGGACGTAGCTTTGGTGGTGTCGGTGATCGTAGACACAACCATGGTACGGCGACTGCTCGTCGACACCGGCAGCTCCTGCGACGTCCTCTTCATGTCAACCCTGGAAAAGATGGGGCGGCGGAAGGAAGACCTACGACCTCGCTCGGGTCCCGTGGTGGGATTCACGGGTCATTCCACCCCCATCATCGGCACGATCCATCTCCCGGTAACGCTCGGAGGCCCACCAGACTCGGTGACCCTGGCGGTGGAATTCATCGTATTGGGGATCGGGTCGGAATACAATGGGATCATCGGCCGACCCCTACTCAACGCCATCGGCGCGGTGGTCTCGACCCTCCATCGGACTATCAAGTTCCGAACGCCCGGGGGAATGGGGCAAGTCGAAGGCGACGCGGGGAGACCGAATACCTGCTATCAACTGGCGGAGGAAGGTCCCGAAGATCGTCTAGTCGACCGGATGGCCGCGCTCGACTTAAGGGACGGGCCGAGGCCCACCCCTGCGGAGGAGCAGGAGCAGATCCCGGTCACGGACGTCGAGGGCCGGTTCGTCTCAATCGGGAGAGGGCTAAACCACGACCTGAGGAGCCAACTGGTCGAGTGCCTGGAGGCGAACCTAGACGTCTTTGCTTGGTCACCAGAGGACATGCCCGGCGTGGATCCCCAGGTGATCGTCCACCAGATCAACGCCGACCCCAACTTCAGGCCGGTCAGACAGAAGAAGCGGAACCTGTGCGGCGAGAAGATAAGGGCGGCCTCCGAGGAAGTGGAACGTCTCCTCGACGCCGGCTTCATACGAGAAGTCTGGTACCCGGAGTGGCTATCGAACGTGGTGATGGTCAGGAAACCCAACGGGAAGTGGCGAATGTGTGTGGACTTCAGTGACCTCAACAAAGCCTGTCCCGAGGACAGCTACCCCCTGCCGCGCATTGACCACCTGGTGGACAACGCTTCGGGGTACGAGATGCTTAGCTTCATGGACGCCTACTCAGGGTACAACCAGGTCCAGATGGACCCCCGGGACGAGGAGATGACGGCCTTCACGACGGATCAGGGAACATACTGCTACAAGAAGATGCCCTTCGGCTTGAAGAACGCAGGGGCCACCTACCAGAGAATGGTCAACAAAGTTTTTCACTCCCAGATCGGGAGGAACCTGGAGGTCTACGTCGACGACATGCTTGTCAAGTCAAAAAAGCCGGAGGACCACATCGCCGACCTACGTGAAACCTTCGAGCGGTTGCGGCGACACAACATTTGACTCAACCCCACGAAGTGCACGTTCGGGGTAAGATCTGGCAAATTCTTGGGGTTTATGATAACTAACCGTGGCATTGAAGCTAATCCTGACAAGATCGAGGCACTGATCAACATGCGTGAGCCGATGACGATCAAGGAGCTGCAGAGGCTGAACGGGCACATCGCAGCCTTGGGGCGATTCCTATCCAAATCGGCGGAAAGATCGCTCCCCTTCTTCAAAGTTCTGAGGAAAGCGATCGCGGAACCATCGGACAATAGGAAGACGATACAGTGGGACGAAGACTGCTCCAGGGCGTTCGCGGATCTCAAGGAATATCTCCGCAGCCCACCTCTCCTGTCCAAGCCACGGGAAGGGGAGTCGCTAAGCCTTTACCTGGCGTGCGCGGAGGAAGCAGTGAGCTCGGTGCTGATCCGGGAAGATAGTGGGGTGCAGTGGCCGGTGTACTACACGAGTCGGATCCTGAAGGGGGCAGAAGTGCGATACTCGCCCATGGAGAAACTGGCGTACGCCCTCATTCTCTCAGCGCGAAGGCTCAGGCCCTATTTCCAGGCGCACACCATACTGGTCTTGACCGACTCACAGCTGGAGCAGAATCTCAAGAGATTCGACCGAATGGGAAGTGTTACGACCTAAAGATCGTAGGAGCCCGACTCCCGCCCGGATCCGCTAACATACCCAGTTAACCCACCACTTCACAAAAGGGCCGCCGCCCCGAAGATCCGGGGCATCATGGAGTTAGGCGCGCCTTACAGCGTTCCCCAAGCCGGCCGAGGCGAACCGCCGCAGCCGGCCGAGGCGAACAACCGCAGCCGCCCGACCCCCGCGAACTGCGGCACCTAGGGTGACAGCCTGGCCTTTAGTTCGCCGCTTACTACAAACAGCCTAGGATAAGGACACGACTGACACCTACGTCACCCGACCGCCTGACAAAGCACCCCCCGGGCGGCTGACCTGTCCGACGGTTAGTGCTTTCGGCCCTGACATCCCGACAAAAGCACCCCTCAGCCGTTGCGCCGCCTGACAAAAGCGGATCAGGAACTCCTGTTCCCGACGTCCTCGTCCGAAGCTTCCGCTGACACCCGAGCCAGCTCAGCACGCCTAGTCATCACCCGTCAGGTATAAATACCTCCTCTCCTCTTACGGAGGGGGGGGGGTTGGAAAATTCTCTCTCATCTTCTATTATTCACACACGAGAGCAAAGGTCCTCCATATCTTTGTTCTCCCACCAATAGCTCGCCACGCGAGGCGGACACACCATTAGTCCGGCCGGCGTGATTAGCCCCCCATTTAAGCCCTTTACTGACTTAGGCATCGGAGGGGCTAAGGGTTGAACCCCAACCCCGCCCTTCTGACGAGTTGTTCGTGCTGCAGGAGAGCTCGCCCCTTGACCAAAGTCAGCGTCAGCCTCCCGCCATCCAACCTTCCTCAGCTGCGTCCGATGAGATACGATCCCGTGAGCTCCACCAGCAACGGATCCAACCTCTTCATCCCACTAATCACTTGTAAAACAGCCTGCCTAACCCCCCATTTCCATATAACCACCGTGCCCTTGGTTCCCCATAATACAAATTCATTGTACGCGAGTTCCACCTCGTAACAATTGGCGCCGTCTGTGGGAACGAAGGGTCACACCCATGTTAGACTCCATGCCAATTTCGCGGAACCCTGACCACGGCAAAGATCCCGTGGGACAGGGACCGCTCTCTCTGCAAATCACTCCGGCGGTTGACGCCCTCCCGGGCGTGGGCACCGAAACTGAGCCTACTTCATCCTACGTCGTCTTGAAAAGCTTCGAGGCCGTCACTCAGGCCGGGGGAGGCTATCAGACAACCGGAACGGGGCCGCCGCCCGGCCCCTCGGAGCCCCAGAACGTGAGGCGGAACCTCCGCCTTCAGTTCGAGGAGGAGGGAGAAAACAGGGGGCTCGCGGAGGAGATTGCGGCCCAACAAAGGCTCATGGAAGAGGAGGTGGAAGTTGCGCGGCGGTGGAAGCGCCTGGGGGAGGCGGCCGTGGCGCAAAGGCACTTGGACGAGGCGGCCGAGACCGCCCGGAGGGCCTACCAGGAAGAAGAGGCCGCCCGCTGCCAACTCCGCTTCATTGTCGCGGAACACGAGAGGCTAAGGAGAGGAGACAGGAGCAACCAAGAAGTCCTAGAAGAGACGGCGACGGGCCGGCGGCCCGGGAACGGGAGGGACCTGTTGCTGAACAGGTCCCCGCCTGGAGGAGGCGGCCCGCATCACCAGCACCACCCCTCCGATACCCTACACGAGGAAGCCGTTTGTCGACAGCTACGCTTCCTCACCGCCGAGCGCGAAAGGCTCCTCCGCGAGAATCAGGAACGGATGGAGGCCCGAGCAGAGTTGGACGGGAGGCGCTGGCGCTGGGAGAGCCGTAGTCCACAACCCGTCGAGTCCTCGGCCCAGGGAAGGAGCCCCGCCAGACGACCGTCGGGCTACTCCCCGGGGGCAGAGGACCGTCGTCGGCCGTGGCGCGATCGAAGCCGGACCCCCGAATGGCGGAGAGGGGAGGCCCCGGATCGCCCTACCTATCCGGAGGAGGCCACACCGCTTGCACGGTGGATCACGTCTGCCCCAAGGCCCAAAAGGTTCAAACCCCCTCACTTGGCCACGTACAATGGAAGAGGCGACCCCCTCACGCACATGCAGCAATACCGGGGGGCGATGGAGGCGCAGGATGTGGACGAGGCGTTCCTATGCCGACATTTCTCCCAAAGCCTGAGGGACACCGCGCTGGACTGGTACTTCGGCTTGCCCGCGAGGTCCGTCGGGAGCTTTGGCGAGCTGTCACACAAGTTCTGCCAAGAGTTCCGGGCTGGGCGGACGAAGAAGAAGCCTTTGGACTACCTCTGCACGATAGTCCAAGGAGAGGGGGAGAGAACGTGAAGATACCTCCGCCGCTTTCAGGAAGAAAGGCGGGCGGTGGTGACATGCGGCGATGAGGTGCTAATGCTGGCCTTCAAGACGGGGTTGCGGACTCGGAGCCTCCACAAATCCCTGCTCTGGGACCCGCCGACCGACTACGAAGCGCTGGTTGCAATGGCAGAGAGGCACGCATTGGCCGAAGAGACCCTCGGGGCAAAGGTCGTATTCCCCCGCCGAAACCATCCCAGGACGGACCCCGGCCGCACCCTCGGCCGAGGCAGGAAGAGAGGGGCCGAGGCCGCGATCAAATGGCCCTACCGCGGCGGGAGCCGCCCGAGCCTCGTCCACGAGATCGCCTTGGCCCGGCGCACGAGTTCGCCCCGGCGCGGAGGCCCCCTGGAGTCATCGCAAGACGAGAAGACCCCCCACTGGCGCATTACACGTGACTCAATGCCCCCATGATGGAGGTGCTGGCCGCGGCGACAAGGGCCGGGCTACTGCCGGAGCCCCCCCGGGAGATGAGGACGGACCCAGCGAGGCGGGACCCCCGGAGATACTGCCGTTATCACCGGGACCACGATCACGACACCGACCATTGTTACTCCCTTAAAAGAGAGATCGAACGATTGATCCAGGCGGGTCACCTGGGGAACTTTGTCGCGGGAAGGCGGGTGGCGACAGGACAGAGAGACCCTCCGGAGGAGGGGGGACGGGGTCCGCTGGCAAACCGCGATAAGGAGGAGCCCCGCCCCCGAAGGCAGTCATGCGAATTGAGATGGTAACTGGAGGCCCAACCTCGGTGGGACGGGCGCCCGCAATCCGGGAGGCTGAGGCCCGACAGGTGATGATGGCGGGCGCCGGCCGTCGACCGAAGCGAAGGAAGATACCCCGCCCCCCGATCACCTTTACCGAGGAGGACGGTCAGGAGGCATGGAGCCAGAACAATGGCGCCCTCGTCATCGAAGCTCGGATTGGGGCGGTTGACGTCGGCCGGCTCCTGATTGACACCGGTAGCTCCTGTGACATCGTGTTCCTGACAACGGTCGAGAAGATGGGGTGGGGGCGCGCAGACTTAGAGCCCTGTGTGGGCCCTGTCGCTGGCTTCACCGGCCATGCGCTCCCCACCGAGGGAACGATCACCCTGCCCGTGACCCTGGGGGAGGAGCCGATGGTCGTCACCAGGGAAGCGCAATTTGTCGTCGTCAACGTCGCCTCGGCGTATAACGGAATCATAGGGCGTCCGTATATGACGGCCATCGAGGCGCTCCCCAGCCTGCAACATCAGACGATGAAGTTCCGGACCCCGCGGGGGGTGGGACAGGTGCGGGGAGGGCGGGAGATGCCCGGAGACCACAACCAGGCGCCATCCCTGCCCAGGAGCCCGAGGCGGCCCCTGACGGCTCTCATCCCTGACGAGAGGGAGGACTTCTGCGACCAGCGGCCGACCCCGGCAGAGGAAGTGGAGGAGGTCCCAGTGGCCTCGGACGAGGAAAAAACCGTCTCCGTCGGGACGAAACTCCCGTCCGCATTAAGGACGGCCCTCGTTGCCTTGCTCAGAGAAAACGCGGACATATTCGCGTGGTCACCCGCGGACATGCCCGGGGTGGACCCGAGAGTAATTTCCCACAGGTTGAATGCGGACCCGGAAACCCGACCTGTTCGACAGAAGAAGAGAAGTGCAGGGGGCGAAAAGAAGAGGGCGGCCAAGGAAGAAGTAGAGCGACTCCTCGAGGCCAAATTTGTTCGACCGGTGGACTACCCCGACTGGCTCGCCAACGTCGTTCTGGTGAAGAAGCCCAGTGGAAAGTGGCGCATGTGCGTTGACTTCACCGACCTCAACAAGGTATGCCCGAAGGACAGCTTCCCTCTACCCAGAATCGACCACTTGGTGGACCAGGCGTCTGGCTATGAGTTGTTGAGTTTCATGGACGCCTTCTCGGGGTACAACCAGATACCAATGGCGGAGGAAGATGAGGAGAAGACATCGTTTGTCACTGATAAAGGCACCTTCTGTTATACCAAGATGCCCTTTGGACTGAAGAACGCCGGGGCGACCTATCAACGAATGGTTGACCGAATATTCGGCCCTCAGGTGGGGCGAAACCTGGAGGTCTACATCGACGACATGCCGGTGAAGAGCGGAAGGGCCCCCGACCACCTCACAGACCTGCAGGAAACCTTCCAGAGGGTCCGCCGGTACAACCTGAGGCTAAACCCCGCGAAGTGTATCTTTGGCGTGCAATCGGGAAAATTCCTGGGCTTCATGATAACGAAGCGGGGAATCGAGGTGAACCCCGACAAGGTGACGGCCCTCATCGGTATGACGGAGCCCCGGACGATCCGGGACTTGCAGCGACTGAACGGCCGGATCGCTGCTTTGGGGCGATTCCTGTCGAAATCGGCGGAGAAATCGCTCCCTTTCTTCAGGGTCTTGCGGACGGCCTTGGGCGAAGCTAAAGATCAAAGGAAGGTGATCCCGTGGGACGACGACTGTGCCCGGGCGTTCGCGGAGCTGAGGGCATACCTATAGAGCCCACCGCTCATCGCGCGGCCGGAGGAGGGCGAACCCCTGGGGTTGTACCTGGCGACCACCGAGGGGGCCGTTAGCTCCGTCCTGATCAAGGAGGAAGGAGGAGTGCAACGCCCCGTTTACTATGCCAGCCGGATCCTCCGAGAGGCGGAGACTCGTTACAGCCCTATCAAGAAAGCCGCCTACTGCCTAGTCACCACGGCCCGGAAGCTCCGACCCTACTTCCAGGCCCACCCCATAATCGTCCACACCGACATGCCCCTCGAAAAGAACCTGAAAAGGCTGGAGCGGTCGGGGAGGATGCTCAATTGGAGCGTCGAGCTCAGCGAGTTCGACATAACGTACAAAGCCCGGACGGCAATCAAGGCCCAAGCGCTGGCCGACTTCGTGGTGGAATGCACAACGGAAGTCCTACCGGGGGACCGGACGGAGCTCCCATCGGTAACCACGTCCCCGCGGAGGATCGAGGTGGGTGAACCCTCAGCACCCTCCCCGACGACAGTGGGCGACTTATGGACCATCCACGTCGACGGCTCCGCAACAGGCTCTGGGACAGGAGCAGGTATAGTCATTCAAACCCCGGATGGATGTTCGCTGGAGTACGCCCTGCGCTTCAGCTTCCCGGCCACCAACAACGTCGCGGAATATGAGGCCGCGGTTAACGGGTTGAAGCTCGCTAGGGCGGTGGGGGCGACGAACGTGTTGCTCCTGAGTGACTCCCGTCTCGTCATCCAACAGATCCTGGGGGGCTTCGAAGCCCGAGAGGAAACAATGAAGCGATACCTGGATCGCATCCAGATCGAACTCCGAAAGTTCAAGAAAGCGGACGTCCAACACCTACCCCGCTCCAGCAACCTCCGGGCGGATGCTCTGTCTAAGCTGGCTTCCTCTTCGGCGGCCGAGATCGGGAAGGCAATCTACGTGGAAAGCCTGGCGACGCCAACCATCGACGAGGGAGAATTGATGTGCGCGAACACGAGGACGTCGTGGATGACCCCCATAGTGAAGTACTTAGAGACGGGCGAGCTACCCGAGGAACGGATGCTGGCAAAACAGGTGGAAAGGCGGGCCCTTTCATTCGTACTTCTCGACGGAGTGCTGTACCGCCGCCGCCGAGCAAATTTCGACGTCCTGCCCTACCTGAAATGCTTGGGCCCAGAGCAGGCTGAGCAAGTCATCCGCGAGGTGCATGAAGGCTTTTGCGGAAACCACCATGGCGGGCGCACCATCGCCCACAAAGTAATGCGCCAAGGATACTACTGGCCGACGATGATCCGGGACGCTGTACAGTACGTCAAGAAGTGCGAGGCATGCCAGAAGTTTTGCCGGCGGACGACTGCACCCCCGGCCAACCTAATGCCCATCTTGAGCCCGATCCCCTTCACCAAGTGGGGGCTCGACATCCTGGGGCCATTCCCAAAGGCCTCCGGGGGAAGGAAATACCTAGTCGTCGCCGTGGATTACTTCACAAAATGGATCGAAGCAGAGCCGCTGGCGCGAATCGCGTGGACGGATATGAAGGGCTTCATCTGGCAATCCATCATATGCCGCTTTGGGATTCCCCGCTCCATTGTCACGGATAACGGAAAGCAGTTCGATTGCGAGGGCTTCCGCGACTTCTGCTCGGGCTGGGGAATCAAACTCCAATTCGCATCAGTCGCCCACCCCCAGTGCAACGGAATGGCGGAGGCCGCAAATAAATGTATCCTGAACCCGATGAAGAAGAAGGTGGACGCCGCTCTGGGGGCTTGGGTCGACGAACTGCCGGGGATCCTGTGGTCCTATCGTACCACCCACAAGGCCTCGACTGGGGAAAGCCCCTTCGTGCTAGCATACGGATCGGAGGCGGTCGTTCCCGTGGAAATCGGCGAGGAGACACTCCGGCTAAAGCTCTTCGACGAAGAAACCAACGGAGAAGGACTCGGTCTCAGTTTGGAGTTGATAGACGAGGTGCGAGACCGGGCCTTGACTAGCCTCGTCAAGCACAGCCAAAGGATGGCACGGTATTACGACTCCCGGGTGAAACCGCTGACCTTCAGGATCGGCGATTTGGTCCTCCGAGATGCCACCTTCCGCCCCGAGACTGCAAAGCGGGGAAAGCTGGCCGCTAAATGGGAAGGACCCTACACGGTCATCGACATTGTCGGGCCGGCCACGTACATCCTGGCTACCCCCGAAGGGAGCGAACTGGCCCACCCTTGGAACGCAAAACATCTGCTGAAATTCTACCAATAGTTGTAAGTTTTTCTTTTCTTACACACAGTGTATATATCCATCCGTTCTTCACAATATGGTTATTCCTGCACAAGTTTTGCAGTTCGATAAAACTCCGAACCTCTGGGGCAGGGCCAACCCTAGCCACCCAAACCAGAGAAGGGCACGGGCCGGGCTACGCGCCCGCTCCCCCCCTCAAGACCTCTGGGGCAGGGCCAACCCTAGCCACCCAAACCAGAGGTGGGCACGGGCCGGGCTACGCGCCCGCTCCCCCCCTCCAGACCTCTGGGGCAGGGCCAACCCAAGCCACCCAAACCAGAGAAGGGCACGGGCCGGGCTACGTGCCCGCTCCCCCCCTCCAGACCTCTGGGCGGGCCAACCCTAGCCACCCAAACCAGAGAAGGGCACGGGCCGGGCTACGCGCCCGCTCCCCCCCTCCAGACCTCTGGGGCATGGCCAACCCTAGCCACCCAAACCAGAGAAGGGCACGGGCCGGGCTACGCGCCCGCTCCCCCCCCTCGAGACCTCTGGGGCAGGGCCAACCCTAGCCACCCAAACCAGAGAAGGGCACGGGCCGGGCTACGCGCCCGCTCCCCCCCTCCAGACCTCTGGGGCAGGGCCAACCCTAGCCACCCAAACCAGAGAAGGGCACGGGCCGGGCTACGCGTCCGCTCCCCCCCTCAAGACCTCTGGGGCAGGGCCAACCCTAGCCACCCAAACCAGAGGTGGGCACGGGCCGGGCTACGCGCCCGCTCCCCCCCTCCAGACCTCTGGGGTAGGGCCAACCCTAGCCACCCAAACCAGAGAAGGGCACGGGCCGGGCTACGCGCCCGCTCCCCCCCTCCAGACCTCTGGGGCAGGGCCAACCCTAGCCACCCAAACCAGAGAAGGGCACGGGCCGGGCTACGCGCCCGCTCCCCCCTCGAGACCTCTGGGGCAGGGCCAACCCTAGCCACCCAAACCAGAGAAGGGCACGGGCCGGGCTACGCGCCCGCTTCCCCCCTCCAGACCTCTGGGGGAGGGCCAACCCTAGCCACCCAAACCAGAGAAGGGCACGGGCCGGGCTACGCGCCCGCTCCCCCCCCTCAAGACCTCTGGGGCAGGGCCAACCCTAGCCACCCAAACCAGAGGTGGGCACGGGCCGGGCTACGCGCCCGCTCCCCCCCTCCAGACCTCTGGGGCAGGGCCAACCCTAGCCACCCAAACCAGAGAAGGGCACGGGCCGGGCTACGCGCCCGCTCCCCCCTCCAGACCTCTGGGGCAGGGCCAACCCTAGCCACCCAAACCAGAGAAGGGCACGGGCCGGGCTACGCGCCCGCTCCCCCCCTCCAGACCTCTGGGGCAGGGCCAACCCTAGCCACCCAAACCAGAGAAGGGCACGGGCCGGGCTACGCGCCCGCTCCCCCCCTCAAGACCTCTGGGGCAGGGCCAACCCTAGCCACCCAAACCAGAGGTGGGCACGGGCCGGGCTACACGCCCGCTCCCCCCTCCAGACCTCTGGGGCAGGGCCAACCCTAGCCACCCAAACCAGAGGTGGGCACGGGCCGGGCTACGCGCCCGCTCCCCCCCTCCAGACCTCTGGGGCAGGGCCAACCCTAGCCACCCAAACCAGAGAAGGGCACGGGCCGGGCTACGCGCCCGCTCCCCCCCTCCAGACCTCTGGGGCAGGGCCAACCCTAGCCACCCAAACCAGAGAAGGGCACGGGCCGGGCTACGCGCCCGCTCCCCCCCTCCAGACCTCTGGGGCAGGGCCAACCCTAGCCACCCAAACCAGAGAAGGGCACGGGCCGGGCTACGCGCCCGCTCCCCCCCTCGAGACCTCTGGGGCAGGGCCAACCCTAGCCACCCAAACCAGAGGTGGGCACGGGCCGGGCTACGCGCCCGCTCCCCCCCTCCAGACCTCTGGGGCAGGGCCAACCCTAGCCACCCAAACCAGAGAAGGGCACGGGCCGGGCTACGCGCCCGCTCCCCCCCTCCAGACCTCTGGGGCAGGGCCAACCCTAGCCACCCAAACCAGAGAAGGGCACGGGCCGGGCTACGCGCCCGCTCCCCCCCTCCAGACCTCTGGGGCAGGGCCAACCCTAGCCACCCAAACCAGAGAAGGGCACGGGCCGGGCTACGCGCCCGCTCCCCCCCTCGAGACCTCTGGGGCAGGGCCAACCCTAGCCACCCAAACCAGAGAAGGGCACGGGCCGGGCTACGCGCCCGCTCCCCCCCTCCAGACCTCTGGGGCAGGGCCAACCCTAGCCACCCAAACCAGAGAAGGGCACGGGCCGGGCTACGCGCCCGCTCCCCCCCTCCAGACCTCTGGGGCAGGGCCAACCCTAGCCACCCAAACCAGAGGTGGGCACGGGCCGGGCTACGCGCCCGCTCCCCCCCTCCAGACCTCTGGGGCAGGGCCAACCCTAGCCACCCAAACCAGAGGTGGGCACGGGCCGGGCTACGCGCCCGCTCCCCCCCTCCAGACCTCTGGGGCAGGGCCAACCCTATCCACCCAAACCAGAGAAGGGCACTGGCCGGGCTATGCGTCCGCTCCCCCCCTCCAGACCTCTGGGGCAGGGCCAACCTTAGCCACCCAAACCAGAGAAGGGCACGGGCCGGGCTACGCGCCTGCTCCCCCCCTCCAGACCTCTGGGGCAGGGCCAACCCTAGCCACCCAAACCAGAGGTGGGCACGGGCCGGGCTACGCGCCCGCTCCCCCCCTCCAGACCTCTGGGGCAGGGCCAACCCTAGCCACCCAAACCAGAGAAGGGCACGGGCCGGGCTACGCGCCCGCTCCCCCCTCCAGACCTCTGGGGCAGGGCAAACCCTAGCCACCCAAACCAGAGAAGGGCACGGGCCGGGCTACGCGCCCGCTCCCCCCCTCCAGACCTCTGGGGCAGGGCCAACCCTAGCCACCCAAACCAGAGAAGGGCACGGGCCGGGCTACGCGCCCGCTCCCCCCCCTCGAGACCTCTGGGGCAGGGCCAACCCCTAGCCACCCAAACCAGAGAAGGGCACGGGCCGGGCTACGCGCCCGCTCCCCCCCTCGAGACCTCTGGGGCAGGGCCAACCCTAGCCACCCAAACCAGAGAAGGGCACGGGCCGGGCTACGCGCCCGCTCCCCCCCTCCAGACCTCTGGGGCAGGGCCAACCCTAGCCACCCAAACCAGAGAAGGGCACGGGCCGGGCTACGCGCCCGCTCCCCCCCTCCAGACCTCTGGGGCAGGGCCAACCCTAGCCACCCAAACCAGAGGTGGGCACGGGCCGGGCTACGCGCCCGCTCCCCCCCTCCAGACCTCTGGGGCAGGGCCAACCCTAGCCACCCAAACCAGAGAAGGGCACGGGCCGGGCTACGCGCCCGCTCCCCCCCTCAAGACCTCTGGGGCAGGGCCAACCCTAGCCACCCAAACCAGAGAAGGGCACGGGCCGGGCTACGCGCCCGCTCCCCCCTCCAGACCTCTGGGGCAGGGCCAACCCTAGCCACCAAAACCAGAGAAGGGCTACGCGCCCGCTCCCCCCCTCCAGACCTCTGGGGCAGGGCCAACCCTAGCCACCCAAACCAGAGAAGGGCACGGGCCGGGCTACGCGCCCGCTCCCCCCCTCCAGACCTCTGGGGCAGGGCCAACCCTAGCCACCCAAACCAGAGAAGGGCACGGGCCGGGCTACGCGCCCGCTCCCCCCCTCCAGACCTCTGGGGCAGGACCAACCCTAGCCACCCAAACCCGAGAGGGACCCGAGCCCGTGGACCTCGAAAAATTAAAAACAGGGACACACAAACCGGGACGAAACGACGCCTGTTCCAGAGTAGGCGGCCCCGATGTGACTCGACAAAACGAAAGGCCGCTCGAGAAACATGCCACCATTAATGATTCGCTCCAAAAGAGGACCCGTGAGAGCCACCTGGCAAAGACGGTTTCCTACGGGCATGAATTCGAGGAGCCCATTAATGGTGCCAACTCAGCGCAATAACTAAAGGAGATACCGTCAGCGAGATCTTCCTATAAAGACGCCACTCCTCCTCCTGAAAATAGGGGAAACGGCAGACATGAGAAACCGCCACCTGATCCCCCCACCCACCGAGGAACGGGCCGAGATACAACGCCCTAAAAAAAGAGAGGTCACCGGCCACCAATGGTTCCCGCCGCCCAGGGCAGCGATGCCTGCATTTCCAACACCGCCAACAGGATATTCCACTTACAAACGGATCGTCAACTGGATATTCCGCTTACACAAGGGAAATCCATCTTTCACGCCTCCGTCCCCTGAGCAAGGACTAGTCGGAGAAAGAATGGCATCCGTTCAAAGTCGACTGGGCGGGCGAGAGCCCCCAGCGCCAGCCGGCTGGTACCTCCCCGCCCTCGACCTCCGACCGAGGACCTCGGAAAGGCTGCATCCCCGACAAGCCCAAACGGCGAGTCATGGCATGTCAGCTCGCCCATGCACCATCGGGCGCCGAACCCCACTCTCAAACCGAAGCAGCGAGGCACAGGGCGGTGGGGGACGGCCCTATGCTCAAGAACCTCCCCAAGGAGCAAGCCGCGGCAAGACGGCTTCCCTGCTCGGCGCCTCTTCCGGACCGAGGAAAACCCTTTCCGCGGAAAGAGATGACGAAGCAACGGAGGGAATGCGGCACGATCGCCAAAGAGACCTTACAACACTTCAGCACGGAAGGCGGCCATTCTCCTCCGCGCCGAGCTCAATTCAAGTTACGAAGGGCCCACCCGGCCCACAGCGACAACCCGATCCGGAGGTCGTTAAACCACGGGCGAGGACAGCTCTAGGGCTCCCCCCCAGCCGGATCTGACCCCACAACGGGCGATAAACTAAGAACTCATGTACAAGCTGTAGACCAGCCTTTACAAATCTAAATAAAAATGTTCTTCTTTATACACTCAGATTTTTCGGAGAACACCATAGTGGGTAGCTATCCCCCCGCCAAGCACCGGGTTAATTGGCATAGAACTTCCGGGAAATCTTCGCCTGCAACGCGAACCCCGCTCACTAAAAGTCACCGACACCTTTCCCTCAAGGGGGAAAGAGATATACTGAAACCCGCCCCGCGTAACAGGGTCGACCCGAGATTAAGTAACGATAGGATAACGTGAATCACCCCTAGCCACTCCGCCGAAAGGGCGCCCCGCCCAAAGGCAACACTCCGGGCAACAGGCCGACAACATCCCCTTCCCCGAGACCTAGCGATCTCGGACACGTGAATGTTGGGGGCATATTTAGGAATTGTGTAACTCCATCAAGAAGCCTAGCCACGTGACCCGGCACGGACCGGTCACAAGGCAAAGGCCGCGATATAGGTGCCCAGTCCAGACAGAGCGGCAGCCCTGTCCCGTCAAAGCAGCGCCACGATGCGGCGAAAGGACGATTGGACTACACGCCATCAGCAACAACACGCCCCCCGAGAGGCCAAAGCGCCAGATACCGCCATGGAAAAACGATTCCCAAAGCGCGTTGTGTAATTCCATCAAGAAGCCTAGTCACGTGACCTGGCACGGACCGGTCACAAGGCAGAGGCCGCGATATAGGCGCCCAGTCCAGACAGAGCAGCTACCCTGTCCCGTCAAAGCAGCGCCACGATGCGGCGAAAGGACGATTGGACTACACGCCATCAGCGACAACGCGTCCCCCAAGAGGCCAGAGTGCCAGATACCGCCAGAAAAAAAAACGATTCCCTAAGCGTGGATTCCCGCGAAGCCCATTAACGGCACTAATCCCCCGCATTACCCAAGAAAAACCCTTCCCACAGAATCTCGCTATAAATACCCCCCAGAGGTCAGGGTAAAGGCGGAAGAGACGCTGAGGATCCCCCTCCCCCCACTCCAGGCATAAAACGGCCCTAAACGCCCCCCCCCCCCCCCCCCGAGCTAAGAAAAGCCGACAGCCCCCGACGGACCTCACTTCCCCCGACGATGGGCGCCACGGCCCCGCCACCTCCGACTGGATATTCCCCTTACACGCGGAAGGCACCGCCCGCCAGCTGGCCTCCTGCTTGTTACTGTATAAAAAGGCAGGTCCAGATGGCCGTCCGCGTGCCGCAACACCCCAATTAACGCCGTCACCCTCGGCGACCCCCACGGGGTGTCGGGGGGTAAGCCTCCCAACGGCTCTCCCGGCGGCGCTGCCACCGCCACCTCGTCCTCGGCCTCCCTGGGGTTCCCCCACGGTGCGCGGAGTCCCCGGCAAGGCCGAACGACCCTCCAGCACGACGACAGCAAGGCAGAGCGCGAGGAAGCAATGAAAGGGGAAGGAAGGGGGTCCCCTCCTACGACCGAGGGTCGCCCCCCCCGAAGGCTAAACCCTCACGACATAAGGGAAGACCGCCCCGACGCGGGGATCTGGTCCCCCCGGCAAAGCGAACAACAAATGTGGACCACCCTCCGTCCCACACACCTTCTCCTAAGTGTTGTAAATATTGCCTAGATTTCCGATAAAGATTGGTGTATAATACTCCCCCTTTTCTTTTTTTTCGAACAACGCCCCGCTTAGCTCAGAGTCAGGGAGAGACCTCGTGATCCCGCTATAGCGGGACACACCCCGCGGCGCCGGCATCACCCCCCGGAGCTGAGATCCAGGTCCGAGTCACAAGCAAAAGGTAGTACCACAGTAACGTTACGCCATCCGAGCCGAACCAGGCTTCCGCTTCGCACTCGAATGCCGGGGGCAATTGTTACGACCTAAAGATCGTAGGAGCCCGACTCCCGCCCGGATCCGCTAACATACCCAGTTAACCCACCACTTCACAGAAGGGCCGCCGCCCCGAAGATCCGGGGCATCATGGAGTTAGGCGCGCCTTACAGCGTTCCCCAAGCCGGCCGAGGCGAACCGCCGCAGCCGGCCGAGGCGAACAACCGCAGCCGCCCGACCCCCGCGAACCGCGGCACCTAGGGTGACAGCCTGGCCTTTAGTTCGCCGCTTACGACAAACAGCCTAGGATAAGGACACGACTGACACCTACGTCACCCGACCGCCTGACAAAGCACCCCCCGGACGGCTGACCTATCCGACGGTTAGTGCTTTCGGCCCTGACATCCCGACAAAAGCACCCCTCGGCCGTTGCGCCGCCTGACAAAAGCGGATCAGGAACTCCTGTTCCCGACGTCCTCGTCCGAAGCTTCCGCTGACACCCGAGCCAGCTCAGCACGCCTAGTCATCACCCGTCAGGTATAAATACCTCCTCTCCTCTTACGGAGGGGGGGTTGGAAAATTCTCTCTCATCTTCTATTATTCACACACGAGAGCAAAGGTCCTCCATATCTTTGTTCTCCCACCAATAGCTCGCCATGCGAGGCGGACACACCGTTAGTCCGGCCGGCGTGACTAGCCCCCCATTTAAGCCCTTTACTGACTTAGGCATCGGAGGGGCTAAGGGTTGAACCCCAACCCCGCCCTTCTGACGAGTTGTTCGTGTTGCAGGAGAGCTCGCCCCTTGACCAAAGTCAGCGTCAGCCTCCCGCCGTCCAATCTTCCTCAGCTGCGTCCGACGAGATACGATCTCGTGAGCTCCACCAGCAACGGATCCAACCTCTTCATCCCACTAATCACTTGTAAAACAGCCTGCCTAACCCCCCATTTCCATATAACCACCGTGCCCTTGGTTCCCCATAATACAAATTCATTGTACGCGAGTTCCACCTCGTAACAGGAAGGATGCTGAACTGGGGGGTGGAATTGAGCGAATTCGACCTCCGGTTCAAACCGCGCACGGCCATCAAGGGGTAGGCCTTGGCTGACTTCATCGCTGAGTGTACGACGGAAGGAGAACATCCTCCTGAGGAAGAAGGCTCAGCAACGGTAATCGCCCAACCCTTGTCTTTCCTTTCGGCTGACCACCTCCAGTCAGGAGTTCCAGGAGCGTGGATAGTCCATGTGGACGGATCGGCCACACAATCAGGAGGCGGGGCTGGGATCGCGATCCGATCTCCGGAAGGGAACGTCGTGGAGTACGCGTTGCGGTTCGAGTTCCCGGCCACCAACAACGTGGCAGAATACGAAGCGGTGATCAACGGCCTGAGACTGGCCCGGGAGCTTGGGGCCGAATCTGTGCACCTCCTCAGCGACTCGAAGCTCATTGTCAACCAACTTCTGGGAAGTTACGAGGCGCGGGAGGAGACAATGCAGAGGTATCACGCCGTTGCCAAAGCTGCGCTCTCCAGGTTCAAAAACGCGGAAGTCTTGCATCTCCCGCGGTCGGAGAACGCACGGGCGGACGCGCTGTCGAAGCTAGCCTCGTCCTCGCCTAAGGAGCTGGGCCGCACCATCTACGTGGAGAACCTGCAATCCCCTAGCACGGAGGAGCGGGAGGTGATGGCGATCGACCAAAATCCCACCTGGATGGATCCGATCATTCGGTACCTCACTCATGGGGAAGTGCCGACGGATTGGGACGAGCGTCGGACCCTGGAGAGGAAGGCGCTCCGATACGTGATCCATGAGGGGACGCTCTACCGGAGGCGCTGGACGAAGGCTGATGTCCTCCCGTACCTGAAATGCATCGGACCGCAGGAAGCCGACTACGTCCTACATGAGATTCACGAAGGGATCTGCGGAAATCACCACGGGGGCAAGATGGTTGCACAGAAAATCTTGAGGCAGGGATACTACTGGCCGACCCTGGTACAAGACGCAACAAGCTACGTCCAAAAGTGCCAGGAATGTCAGAGGTATGCCCACCACTCCTCAACTCCCCCGTCGGAGCTCATCCCTATCGCGAGCCCCATCCCCTTTGCGAAATGGGGGCTCGACATCCTCGGACCGTTTAAACCGGGCCGGGGGCAGCGGAAATATCTGATAGTGGCGGTGGACTACTTCACCAAATGGATCGAGGCGGAACCGTTGGCCGCCATCACATGGAAGAAAGCGAAAAGCTTCGTGTGGACTTCCATCATCTCCAGATTCGGAGTCCCCCGGTCCATCATCACAGACAATGGGAAGCAGTTCGACTCCGCGGGGTTCAAAGACTTCTGCGCGGAATGGGGAATCAAGCTTCTCTTTGCCTCTGTAGCGCACCCCCAGACCAACGGAATGGCGGAAGCGGCCAACAAGTGTATCATAGAGCCCCTCCGAAAGAAAGTGAAGGACGCCGGAGGAAGCTGGCCGGAAGAGCTCCTCGGAATACTCTGGTCATACCGGACGACCCACAAGGAGGCCACCGGTGAGACCCCGTTCATGCTTGCCTACGGGGCCGAGGCAGTGATACCGGTCGAGTTGGGTGAGGAATCTCTCCGCCTCAAATACTTTGACGAAAACAGGAACTCGCAGGGTCTGGAACTCAGCCTGGAGCTCCTCGGCGAACGACGGGAACAGGCCCTGGCCACCATCATCCGCCAGAAGCAGAAGGTGGCCCGGTACTACAATGCTCGGGTCAGGGGCCGAAGCTACCACCTTGGGGACCTGGTCCTCCGGAAAGCAGGCTTCAACCCGGATACCGCTCGCAAGGGGAAGCTCGCGGATAAATGGGAGGGGCCCTACAAAGTCATCGAGGTCCTCGGACCCGCAACCTACCGACTAGCCAATATGGAGGGGAGGATTCTCACTCACGCCTGGAATGCGGAACATTTACGCAAGTACTTTCAATAAATGTATCGTTTTTGTGAAATAAATTTATTTGAATTCGTTCCTTTCCAGATAAGCAAAAAGATGTACAGAGAGACGCGCGAAGAGGCCAAGGGGCATTCCCCTCCCTCATTCAAACTCCAGGGGCACCTGTGGGACCACCGGCTGGCGGTCCACTTGGGTCATCCCCCACACTCCGTTCGACGTCAGGGTGCATCCGGAGATCCTCGAAGTTGACCACCGAGAGTGGGAACTTCTTTTGGATCTCGGACTGACACCGGGCGAAACCCTTCTCGAACGCCTCCGTCAAGGCGGTCTCAACGAAGGAGGTGGCATACTCCGCCACGGCATCCTGAGCGATCCGGGCCGGATCCACCTCCTCAAGCCCACGCATCCGGGCCTCTAAGGTCTCGATCTGGCGTTGGTGCTCCGCCCTCTCCTTCTCGATCTCCCGGGATCTCTCGCCAAGTTGAGCAAGGAGAACCCTCGCATGCTCCTATGCCGCTTCCAGACGATCGGAGAGCTCCAAAGTCTCGGGGGAAGCAACGGAGACGGGGATCTTCTCGGCTCCCCCAGACGAATCGGCACCTCTCAAAAGCTCGGCGACCCGCGCCTCGGCCTCTGACTTTGCAGTCAGAGCCAAGGCCCTCTCCCGGTCCGCCTCCTCCAAGGCAGAGGACAGCTCAGTTACGCGGGTCTCCCAGGACCTGACCCGCACTTCCTCTAACTGGCCTGCCTCTCCCTCCTCGCCATGGGCCTCAAGATCTCGCCCGACATCGGCCTTGGCTTTGGGAAGCGCCGCAAACTGACGCCTCATCGAGAGACCCACCGAGGACAACTGCACCAAGGCAACAAAGGTAAGTCGGCGACAACAGCTGGAGGGAGGACAAGCGGAGGCACTCTACCTGTTGGCCGGCCTGAATCACAAAGGTGGCCAGACAGTCACCTCTAACTCCATCCAGCGCAGCCTGATCGGGAGGGAGGCAACTATTCTCGGCCACTCGCGCGGCGGCTCCGCGGCTCGAAAACACCGATTCCTTCTCCCCTACCGGGAAGCGTGGACGAAGAAGACCCTCCCCTGACGAAGGAAACTCGCCGGGGTTGGAGCGGAACGCGCCTAGATACCGATCATAGGCGTCAGGGAGAGGACCGTCCGGGAGAGGCGAAGGGCCGACCCACGGCCAGGCAACCTCAACAGGGGCGGGTTGGAGCTGATCGGCGGGCGACGGGACATCAACTCCCTCGACCCCCTCACGGACCCTCTTGGAAGACCCCAACAAGGGGACAGAGGGGGATGACCCCTTCTTCCTTTTAGAGCCTCCAGACGAGGTCACGGCCCGCTGCTTCTTCCGGACCTCCAGCACATGATCCCTCCTACGCGGACCCGGATCTGGGGCCTGCACGTGAATGCTGGCGGGGGGAGGACCGAGAGGGAATCCACCTGCACTCAACGAAGAAATGAGAGACCAAGCAGAGCCCAGGCAACCTCGAATGACGAATGCTCGGGGAGCTTACCCAAGGGCCACACCGTCCTACGCAAGTTATGGTCACTAAAGAGGACGTCAATCGACCGCTCCCTCGCAGGAATCGCCAGCATGTCCTTCGCCGTCTGCTGCTCGGAGACAGTCGGCTCACCCAGATCGAGGATGACTGCGCCGGCCGACTCCCACCGAACCGGGAAAGGTACACTCGACGGGAACGAGACGAACACGTATTCTCCCTTCCAGCGTTTCAGGGAGCTCGGCAACCCCAACACCAGGGTCATCTTCGGGCGGGCGCTGATGTAAATCCACGCCCCCGATTGGTGGTGGCTCAGGCGGTAGAACTGGGCAAAGAGACGAAGAGAGGGCGCCACTCCCCTCAGCATGCAGACGACAACGAACCCGACGAGGAGCCTGATGGCATTGGGGCAGAATTGACACAGTCACACGTTGTGGGCCTGGAGGAACTCAACGATGAAAGGGTGGAGCGGGAAACGAAGCCCGAAGCGGAAGCACTTCTCGTATATTCCAACCTCGTTGGGACCGGGAAGGCAGATCCGCTCGTCGAACCCAGGGGCACGAGCCGAGTAAGGCGGAAGCAGATAGGCGGAGCGCATGCTCCCAATGGCGGTGGCGCAGATCGACGAAGGCCACGACAAGACCTCTGGGGGCACCCCTGAAAGTTCACCCCCGTGCCGACGAATCGCTGAAGGAGGGCTACCCGCCAGGCCAGGAGCAGCTTCGCGCTCCGGCCGACCCGAACCCGTGGCAGAGGAAGACGACATGAAGCAGAGCTCAGGCAGAATCGGGATCAGCGCAAAGAAGAAAACGACGGGATGGCAGCTCACAACCCACTCGGCTTCTCAACCTAAGACGACCCCGCGAGCGGTGGGGATAAGCTTGCAGCTACACGTGGCAGCATCAGAGGACCGACGACGCTTCGGAGCCCGCGCCTTAAAAGTATCGAACGGATCAGCTCATGATGACGACTAATAAATGAGTCGGCATCGACTACGAGCCTGTCAAAGTCGGCGGAAGTCACATCGGCCGAGCCGAACCGGCCGAGGCCGATCGACCCGACCAATGGGGGCAATTGTTACGCCTATTTGGCCGAAGCCCGAAAGACACGAGCCCAGAAACCCGACTGCCGATCAGAAGCCCATCTGCGCAATCTGGCCCGCCCGACAAGGCCCTATAGAGGACCCCCGAATATCGATCCGACCCGGCCCTGATAGTGCGCTGGGCACTCGCCCACTCCAGCGGTAACCGTTCCCCTGATCCCGCTACCACTTAATGGCTGTGATGGGGAGGTGCTGGCATGGCGCAAGGAGCGGCGACGGGGGGGGCGGATTGAGGGGGCACGATCGAGGGCGGACGAGTGACGTGGATCGGGGGCAATCACGGCGGGAGGTCTATAAAAGGGTTAGAAGGACGACTGGACAAGGGACCGCATCTCAGGTATCTAAAACCTAAGGTACTCCATCAACGACCTAGTTCCCCCATTTTATCTCCTTCCTCCCCCGCTCGCGCCGTGAGACGCCGTTCAGATCTCCTCTCGAGTCGAACCGTCTCCGCCGGGCCTCCCTTCTCAGATCACTATTTGACTTAGGCATCAGAGGGGATTTGGCCGGAACCAAGGTCCGGCCCCCCTGACGAGTGTTCTCGTCTACACAGGAGGACGTCAGATCCACGGGCCGAGGCTTCCCCTCCGCCCCCCGACCGGCCACGTAACCAGCGGGACGATCGAGGCTACCCCTCGTCACCCGTCCGACCGAGGCCGAGCACGACCGTCCGAGGCCGAGCGTTTCACACCGGGCCGAGGCTTCCCCTCCGCCCCGCGACCGGCCACGTAACCAGCGGGACGATCGAGGCTACCCCTCGTCGTCCGACCGTCCGAGGCCGAGCGTCTCTGATCGGGTCGAGGCTTCCCCTCGCCCTCCTTGCGACCGAGGACTCCGATTCGGCCCAGTCGACGCGCTCCACGTCGTCTGCAACTCCGACTCGCGTCTCGTCTGCACCGACTCGACATACCCGAGGGACCCCCGTGGGCCCCTTGACCACGTTGACCGGGTTATCCGCGGTCAACGCTTTTGTAGTGAGAAAACACTCTGAAACATCTAGGATTTTTCATGTCCATTTGAAAGAACATATTACTCGTTGATGCTTTATTTATACACTCATAGAAGGAACATCACGCTCGCGAATATTTCCATCCGATGCAAAAAGATTTCAAATCTCATGACCTTTCATCAAATTTTTATATATGCATCCGCAATTTTCCAACTCCATATTAATCCACAAATACTTGAATAAAGTTCTAACATATTAAAATTCGTCTACACTTAATTCGACTACAAAACTTTAATTCAAATCTTTAAATATAGCTGAAAGGTTAAAAAAAGATGACACGGGCTAACATGCACCTTAATTAATCAACTGTTCATATCTAAAACCAGGAGGCCACAATATGCTAGGCAAGCTGGCCACAACGGTATAATCAAAACATAAGACCAATTTTTTTAGATACAAAAAAAGCCCCGCCTTTAAAATTGCGTGTTCCCGAAAAGAGAGATGTATTGCTAATTTTGTATAAGAACCGGCGCATTGTCTTGAAGAAACCACAATACAGGAAGCCAAGCAAACAGCTCTGTGATATGTAAAAACTCATGTGGTCGGCAACAGAAAAAACTACTTCGCTGCAAGAAAACTCCTCGCTGCGATCAGAGCCTTACTACCTACAACACAATTTTGACATTTAAGACCAAAGATGATTATGAACAATCAGCTAGAATTAGCAAATGAAAACGGGAAAGAAATTAAAACAAGCATGACGTTATTTTTAGTTAATGACATTTTGAGTATGTTTCATATTTTTCTAGTACACAAGTCCCATCTTTTTCTTCTCATCATAAAAATCATTGCAGTTTATACATATGATATGTAGGACACTTCTTCCAACCCAAAATTGCCGTGTCCGACACATCCAGACACAACACACATGTCCGTCGGTAGTAGATACTTATAAGAATATATATTGTTAATTTGTTATTCATCTTAAAAATGTGCCATATACGAACCATGTAGTGCTCTCTTTTGACAAAAGCTGGTATTTTAAAGATCATCCTACAAAAAGTAATTGCATCTTTATATGTGTTTATGAGAGTCAAATATTCATACATGCAGAAAGAATATACATATATAGCCGTGTCATCATATCTAGTTAACGTGTCCGACATCCGTGTCAGTATCAAAGTGCAACACTCGCGTTCATGTCTTCTAATCATATGTTTATAGCACAGGCCCAAGGACCAAAGCTACCGTGTTACCACCAACCAATCCAGTGTCTATAGGTGACAATCCTAATCATCACAAAATTCAACTACCCCTAATCCTGTCATTTTCAACTTAGACATTCTTTAGTGCATATGGTAAGGGTAAACGATTTGCTATTGCACATCCTATTTCTCATTTTATATTCATGGTGTAAATTGGGCCCGGGGCCCGTCAGGCCCGGCGGCCCGGCCCGGGCCCGGCCCCAGGGCCGGGCTGGGTCCCCCCCCTCCGGCCCGGCCCGGGACCGGCCCGGCCCGGCCCGGGCAAGCAACGGCTCTTTTGGAGCCGTTGCCAAACGTGCAAAAATTTGCCTGTTTGGCAACGGCCCCCTTTTTTTATTTTTTTTTATTTTTTTAAATCCAAATTTCTTCTATAAAAACCCTCCTCCCCATCTCTTCTCTCACAAAATCTCTACATTCATCTCTTCCCTCACAAAATCTATAAACTCTAATTCTCTAAATACCTCTCTACGGCTCTACCCGGTGTTCTACAACTCTCGCTACTACCGTCTCTACAGTCGTCAATCTCGCGACTATCGTCAACCGTCTCGCTACTCCAATTCGCTACTCAAATTCGCTGTGTCCGGTCTCTACAACTCGGGTCATCCTCAAAGGCTCAAACAGGTTTCTGTAGTATAAAGTTTAGATTAGCATAATGTCAAGACCGCCGTCTAGGAAGATAAATATGAATTTTAATATACATGATGATACTAATACTGCCGATTTTGAATATTATGCTGATTTACTACGTGGTAACGTATGGGCTGGTTTTAATCCTGATATAGCAAATATTGAAACACAAGAACCAGATAACTTTGGGGCTAGTAATAATCCTAGCCCCGTCATGCCACCACCTGCACATTAACCTTTCTCGCATGCTGCTCACATGTACACAAGTTCACCGGCACAAACATCTACCCCTGCTTCACATGCTGCACATTCTACACAAACCCAAAAGAAAGGACAAAAGTCCGGTGTTTGGGAGCACTTTTCACGTGAAATGGTAAAAGACAGTAATGGCATCGAACAAATTCGTGCATTCTGTAAGATATGTAGAACTAGTTTTGCTGCCGCACATACTGCCGGCACTTCGCATCTGCTAAGACACATGAAATCGCATGTTAAAAAAGATGCTAGACAAGCAACATTAAATTTATCTTCATCATCTTCCTCTCTTACTCCTTTCTCATATTCTGTTGAAAATATGAGAAAAAAGATGGCGAGATTTGTGTTATGCAGAGATCAACCTCTAAATTATGCTGAAAGCCCAGACTTTGAGCGATTACAGCAAAATGCATTTAACCCTGAATTTAGAAAATTATCTAGGCACACCCTTAGAAAAGATTGTATGAGTATGTCTCATGATGGACAGGCAAAATTGTATCAGATTTTTCTTAATTTAGAATCTAGAATTTCTTTAACTTCTGACATATGGACTACAAAATGAGGTTCATCATACATGTGTCTTACGGCCCATTTTACAGACGATGATTATATCATTCAGAAAAGAATTATAGGTTTTAAGGTGTTAGAGTATGCACACAAGGGTGCACACATTGGTAGAACCTTGCAAAATATTTGTCATGATTATGATATTGAGAAACAAATTGTATCAATTACTTTTGATAATGCTTCGAATAATACTTTAGCCATTTCTTTTTTGCAACGTCAATGGAACCCAGATCTAGATGGTTTAATTTTTCATCAACGTTGTGCATGCCATGTTTTAAACTTAGTAGTTCAGGATGGGCTAAAACTTACTTCTGTTTATCTGGAAAAACCTAGATCCCTTATGCTTTTAATTACAACTAGTTCACAAAAAAAGAGAGAATATAAGCAATTTTGTCGTAGTAACCAACTGCCGTATAGGGCATTTAAATTTAGTGTCCCACATAGGTGGAATTCAACGTATCTAATGATACGTTGTATTAGACAAAATAGAACCCAACTTACTGAGTTTGCAAGTGCATACCTTGCAAATGATAGTGATTATGAAATTAGTGATCATGAGTGGCTTATTATTGATGAACTTTATGAATTTTTTGAAATTTTCTACTTGACAACCGGCTCCGGCGTGTCTGCAAACAAGTTTTCTGGTATGTATTACTCTACTTCAGTTCTAGGCTTAGACCAATTAGTGGTGATCTCTGAAGTCATACAAAAACATAGAGATAATGACACCATTAGGACTCCAGACCTTAGGGCAATGATAGAACAGATGGAGATTAAACCCCGTAAGTATTGGAATCCTGTTCCTTTGCTATACTCTATAGCGAAGGTTTTAGATCCCCGGTTTAAAGAGGATGTAGTACTTGACTTCTTAGATACCTATTACGTAAACATGAACCTTCAAGATGAAGCAGAACAACACAAAGCTAGTTTTAAGAATAGCTTAAGATCACTTTTTACTGTATATGAGACACGATATGGTAGTTCTACACAAACATCTAATGTTCAAGTATCTTCAAGTGCTCCAAGCAGAGTCCGCCTTATTATGTGCAAGAAAAAGCAAAAAACATCAGACACAGCTAATGAACTGTCTAGGTATTTGTCAAGTTCTTATTTATTTTCTGAAGAAGACTTGAATAATGAGGGTTTTGATGTTCTGTCATGGTGGAAACAATATAAGAATAGTTATCCAATTCTTTCCATGATGGCTCGTGATTTGTTAGCCGCACACATATCCACTATTGCTTCGGAGTCTGCTTTTAGTGCAGGTAGTCGTGTTCTTAGCAGCAAGAGGTCACGGCTGAAGCCAGATATAGTAGAAGCGTCGGTTTGTGTGAAGGATTGGTTCAGGGCTGAATCGAGAACCCAATATCAGACCGACCTGTCTGAAGACTCTGAAGAAGAAGAGGTAGAAGAAGCAGCAGAGACTTGATATATTTACTTACTTGTATTAGCAGTTTATAACATGTATTAGTTTCTTGTTTTGGCCAATGTATGAGGGGTTAGGCTGGCCAACGTATGTCCCCCCTCAAAAAAATTTCAATTAATAAAATTTAAAGGTTCAACCTGGGACCTTCGCGAATTTCGGGATTAAACTTTTTCTAAAAAAATTAAGATTTTTCTTGTATTGTAAGTAAGTTACTACATAGTACATACTAACATTAACATATACAATTAAATATTTAAAGTAATTAAAACTTTAATTTGGCCTATTTTTATTTCTTAAGAGCTTTGTAACTGTTTAAAGTTTTTTCGTAGTTTTTAAAATTTCTGAATTTTTTAGAAGTGTTCTAAAATTTTTTTGAAATTTTTACATGTTTACAACAATATTTTAGCTGTTTAGTTATTAGATTTTATGTTTTATAAAATTTTTTAGATATTAGATTTTTAAGGTTTTTTTTTTAAAAAATTTTTTTTAATTAATTCAGGCCGGGCCGGGCCGGGCCGGGCCGGGCCGGGCCGGGCCGGGCCGGGTTCCTTTTGAGCCCGGCCCGGCCCGGCCCATGGCCCTGGCGGGCCATGGCCGGGCCCGGGCCGGGCCGGCCCGGTGGGCCAAAAAACACCCTGATTTTATATCTTGTGATTATCTTACCATTTCTTTTGGTAAGTTTGCTTCATCTTTGTGCTTTGTGACCGTACCCATCTCTTACCAGGAAGCAATGATGCATCCAGCCTGGAAGCAAGCTATGCACGAGGTATCTTTCTCGAAGCATATCAGATTTGGTTACTGCCTCTTCAGCATTAGATGTTGTGGGTTATTGTTGGGTGTTAACAGTGAAGTATCAACGAATAGAACAATGAGCAGATACAAGAATTGTGGGGTAACTAAAGGTTTTACTCAGATATGCATCATGTATTATCTTGAGACTTTCTCTTCAATTGCTCAGCTTGGTTTCATCTGTGTAAATTTTTTATTGTTGTCAACCAACAATGGTGGATATTTCAGTTTGGTGTGAATAACTACTTCTTTTATCTTCAGACTTTCTCTTCAATTTCTCATTTTATATCTTGTGATTATCTTACCATTTCTTTTGGTAAGTTTGCTTCATCTTTGTGCTTTGTGACCGTACCCATCTCTTACCAGGAAGCAATGATGCATCCAGCCTGGTAGCAAGCTATGCACGAGGTATCTTTCTCGAAGCATATCAGATTTGGTTACTGCCTCTTCAGCATTAGATGTTGTGGGTTATTGTAGGGTGTTTACAGTGAAGTATCAACGAATAGAACAATGTGCAGATACAAGAATTGTTTGGTTACTAAAGGTTTTACTCAAATATACATCATGGATTATCTTGAGACTTTCTCTTCAATTACTCAGCTTAATTTCATCTGTGTAAATTTTTTATTCTTGTCAACCAACAATGGTGGATATTTCAGTTTGGTGTGAATAACTACTTCTTTTATGGAGACTTTAACAAGGTCTATATGGAGCAACCCTTTGGCTATGTTACTCAGAGGAAGAATGCGAAAAATTCAGAGTCATCTATCCTGCCTAACGTAATTACTAATGAGGATCCACAATTCTAAAGAGAGCAAAATGATCTGGAACTTGAATGGACTTATCAGCAAAATCCTGCACTATTGCATCCTACTATCCAAAACATTCCTTTTCCAACTCCAACTAACAAAACCGTGACATTTTGCATCGATTCAGTGATTTGCACTTTATTATTTGGATTTTGCCATGTCAAATCCACAGACCACCTGTAGGAATCATAGACAATCGTAGAAGACACAAAGCCATATGGTTACATTTTTGAAAGATGAAGACTAACCCCAGTTGATTTCAATGGATCTCCAATTCAAATGTGTACACTAGGATCATACAGTAAAGGTGAATGCGATACATTCCCATATCGTAGGATCCTGAAATAATTTTGATATTATGTGTTGATTAAGAGGTTTTGCAGTTTATTATTTGGATTTCAACATCTCAAGTCCACAGACCAAAGATAGGAATCTTTGATAATCGTATAAGAAACACAGTATGGTCACATCAATCCAGTTGCTTTCAATGTATCTCCAATCAAATGTATACACAATGAGCATACAGTAAATGGATGCCCGATATACATTCATGTATCTCAAAATCCTGCTAACAACTTCCTAAACAATAGAACACACAGAATCCACATGATCACAACGAATGAGATAAGACGTACACATAGTCAGCCATTTCAGTTACCTGCTGGACTCCTATATATATAACAGTAAGGCAAATTCCTCTTGATGAATCACATTAGACAAAAATTTTCCAACAAATCAAGCACAAATTCCAACAAAATACACCAGCTTCCAAAATTATCTCCAGACCAAAACTATTGCTAGAGAAACAAATTTTGGACAAGAACAACTGATGTCGGGGCAGCGCACTATTGTTTGGTGAGTTTGCATATGCAACTACAAGGTTTGCAAATGTCGGGGCAGTGCTGGTTTATGAGAAAAGTTTTTTTTTTTTTTTTGCGGAGGGGGGGGGGGGGGGGGTGTGTGTGTGTGTGTGTGTGTTTGAATGAATGAATGAATGAATGAATGAATGAAAACACAAGGGGGGCATGATAACTTTAAGTGCCAATGTCTCACTCACTCACTCACTCATCATCATCGTCATCATTGAAGATATGCCGGATTGAGGTAAGCTCCAATAGCATGAGTTGAATCGCTTTTTAGTTTCTGATGGCAAGTTGTACTACAAAGAATTGAAATCAACTATGGTTTTCCAGTTCCATGTGGGTGAACCAACAACACCAGAGCACTTCCAACAATGCCTAACTAAACATGATAGCAACCTGGAAGTCAAACACTAAAGTAACCATAGTAAATGGAAATGTTTCTGTTTCAAATAAAGGATAAAGAGAAAGCACATAGACACATGCAAGGAAATTGAAATTTTTTTGGGAGATTAGACAATCGTACGGGTCATATAGGCAGCAGGAGGAGCAATTTAAAGACATAAGAAGCGCACATGCATACAGTCACACAAAATGCTAATAAAACCAATTGCAAGATAAGATAATATGCATATCATAAATAGTTGGACATGGTGACGTAGTGACAGGATTGGGGGCAAAATAAGGGAGTGGCAATTCGGTAAATTCAAAGCGGCGGCTCAAAACCCTAGGCCAGTGACAGTTTGGCAATTACAGGGCGACTGCTCATTAGAGAGAATTTATTATAAATAGGAGGGTGATCATAAGAAGGATTAAGAAAAAAATTGTGAGAGATTATTAGTAGTTATCTAGATTAGTTAGCCCTAGGTAATTGGGAGAATGACCTTCCTCTCGAATTGAGTCCAAATCTTCTAGTTCTACGAAAAATATCAATAAAAATCTCATTTTGTCCTAATTTCTTTCCCAAATATATTTCCAATCGTATCGAATTGGTATAAGAGCAATCGATTCTGTAGACCAATGGTAGCAAGAAAGGTGGACGATTTGTAGGAGAAATTGAAAAGCAAAGTGGAGGTCCTCAAGTGAACAATGGAGGAACGACATTGAACGATGGATGAAATGTTTGTGGAAAGGTTCTTACAAAATCCATGTTACGATAATTATTGGAGATGAATAGCTGTCCTCAACTTGAGGTGGTGGCTACAGAGACAGATCTAAATAAGGACGAAGTCAAAGTAGTCGGCATAGCATCGGAAAGCACAAACAACAGAAAAACCGTCACCTTTGAGGAGATCCCACCGAGCGACGACACGTGCAAAACTGGTGTGTGGGACGAGAACACCCCCCCAATCCTTGGGGGTACGGCTGGACAGGGCGACGAACAGAGCCGCCGCTATGCGAGATGGGCCGGTGCCATGTGGGATGTGCTGGCAAGCCTTGGAAAGAGCGCCAAGGGACAGCCACCAGGGTCCTTGCGGCCCCTGGGACATTAACATGAGGAGCTGCAGCCCCTGGGGTGTCGGTGGTGACCCCCAGAGGGCCGAAGGACACTTCCAGGCGACGAGACCCCCTTTTGGGAAAGCGATGGGCCGCAGGGGGACGGTATGCCCTGACTGGAGGTGTCAGCCTCTCGGGAGCCGTGGCGACCCCTAAGGGGGTCGATGGGCTACGACAGGTGACGAGCTCCTCTTTGGAGGCATTGGCAACAACAATGTTGGCTTCCGGGACTTTGCCTAGGGTGGAGTTCAAAGGTGGTTCGACGAAGATGGAGGAGGGCTATATGGTGTTGACGAGAGCATTACCCGTTGGGTGTCGGCGAGGCTGAATGGGGCCAGCAATGCTTCGACGAAGGGTGGATGAACGACGGCACAACAGAGAGATTTCTGATGAGGATTTTGAGGGTCATATAGCTCCAAATTAGAATATATTCTAGAAATTTCACTACGGGCAACCCGATAGAGAGCTGAGTCAGGGAAATTTAGTGTCGATTCAAAAATCCTAAAGTTGAAGATGTCAGTCTAAGGGAGAGGGTGTCTATGGTGTAACACGTCTAGATGTTCCTTGTAGTGAATAGTCTTATAGAGGAGAAGTTGATGTCAGGAGCACTTAGTTTGGAAGGGAAGACGTTGGCATGGTTCCAGTGGAGAGAGACAACATGTGCGCTCATGGAAGGAGTTCAAAGATTGCATATTAAACCATTTTCGTGATATTCAAGGGATGACTTGCATGAACATCTTTGTGCTCTCAAGCAGGAGGGACCGTCAGGGAATACATGGAGAGTCATAAAGTACTCTCGGCAAAGTGAGATGAATATCGAAGGCAGTGTTGGAAGAAAACTTTATGGAGAGGCTTAAAGCAGACATTCGAGCCAAGCTACGCTTGCGCAGGTCGAGGAGACTTGGAGAGACGACGGAGCTGGCTCATATAGTTGAGGACAAGAACACAACAGATTGACGTGCCAATGGAGCATCGAACGATTTCACTTCTCGCACCAATACCACAATGGAGGTACAAAATACACAGACAGTGGAGCATCAGGCTACCATGACAAGAATAACAAGACACAACCCGACATTAAGTTTCAAGTGCCTCACTGAGACAGATATACAAAATAAGCACGTAGAGGGATTGTGCTTCTGTTGTGATTAGAAGTTAGGCTCAGAGCATTATTGTCGAGATCGCTTCCTTCATGTCTTGGCTGTCGGAGATGATGTATGCAAGGGCGTGACGACCGAGGAGGAAGATGTAGGAGATGATGAGCACCTTCATTTGGAGTAGGATATGATGTAGGACCATTCGGTGCAGTGGGGTAGCAGGTTTTTTGGAATTGCACCTTGAGGGCAAGATGTCTCTTTGGGAAGGGAGCAATGATATGATTGTGGGTAAAAAAAGGGTGTCAATTCTATATTTTTAGGACGAGTGGTAATTCTGTAATTTTAGGACGGTATCTCAAAACCCTAGATGAGGGACGGTTTGGTAATTATGGAACAACAACTCATTAGAGAGAATTTATTATAAATATGAGGGATATATCAGGTGGAGGATTGTGAAGAAAATAGTGAGAGATTATTAATAGTTATCTAGATTAGTTAGCCTTGGGTAATTATGAGAATAACATTCATCTCGAATTGAGGTCAAATCTTGTAGTTTCACGAAAAATATCAATAAAAGTCTTATTTTGCCCTAATATCTTCCCTAATTCTATTCCCAATCATATCAGGCAGAGAAACAGACACCTGCTTACGTAGGTATGCACACGTGCACAGGATACATGCCACAATTCAAAAATAAAAAAGAAAAAGAAAAAAAAGAAAGAAACTATTTTAGCTTATGGAAATGGATGGTAGGCCATCCATATGGATGATCCACACGGTTCAACATGATCCACAAGTTCTAAGTGCTTATGGATGAATGGTGCAGAGAATCTTATACATACATCAACAAGGCCAAATTTGCTCTTTTAAAGTAACCTACCATGTACATCCACCTTTTACTGATTAACCTTTCATTTACAACCATTTTATGCATGCAAAAGATATTTAATTCTATGTTACTTTCCATGCATAACACATGCATGATGTTGCAAATTATCTATATCAATGATATATGAATGGTTGTTCTAAGTGCAGCTCAGCTCGAAGAATCTCCTCCATCGTGAGGATTCGACGTGTTTTACTATGTGTGTGCACGTGTTCGTATTCTATTTACTATAAAACATAAGAAGCTTGTGCACAAACAACATTAACTACACACACGTGTGTGTAGGAATGTGTAAGTCAGATAGTTAAGGATGGAATCTTTTATTTGCTATCGTTAAAAAGTCCAATCTCTGCTATTTTTTAACAATCGAAACCGTTCGTTTTGATCTTCTTATTATAAAAACTCAAAACATCAAATATACAGTGAATCTTATGTGTTTTGCTCGTTTATCCACTTATAGCAATGTTAACGGTTTCTTAGTAATAAAACTTTTTTGCAACACTTATATAAATACGCATAACCCATATGGTTCCCTAAATATTTGAAGTTTTGCTGTTTTAAAATATGAAGATCAAAGTGAACAGGTCCGATCACTAAAAAATAACGAAGATTAGATTTTTTTTAACGATAATCATGGAGGAATTTCGTTGACTACCTGACCTATATATCCCCCCCAACACATCTAGGGAAGGACATATGATATACAAGCTCCAAGGTTAGGTTAAGTTCATAGGTTATGTACAAATGGAAATCACACTGGTATATATCTATACTATAAAGCACAACTTTGTTCTAAGTGTCATGTTTGCCTCATGTGGCAATGCCACATTATCACATCGTCACATGAGATGTCACATCACCTCCAAAAAAAAAGTTTCCAATGCCTACTATTTACATGTTTGCCATTGCACTTTCATGAACCCAAAGAGCACACTCAAAAAACCCTCAATCTTCTCCAAAGTTACATGTTTGTCATTGGTCTTTTTTCACTTTGCCCTCCACGTTTTTTGCATTTTACCAACTGCTTTTCTCCCTTTTATCACTAGACGAACCCCCCTCCACACACACACGCACACACGCACACGCACATTTTTCTCTCCCTTTCAACTATGCACAAGTCTCACATCCTGTGTTTTTTTTCTTGAATCCCCGTGCACTATGTGCAATATACAAGCTGCAAGGTTAGTTTAAATTCATAGGTCATGTACAAATGGATATCACATGGGTAGTAACACACTCCAGCTCACAACACAACCACATTGCTGTCCACGAACACACTTGTTTCATTCCGTAGCATAAAATTCTTTAATGTTTGTAAAGAGAAATATATTAAAGAGCAAAATTTACCTTAGAAGTTACACGTCTCGTTGCACAAGGTAAGTCATCTTTCTGATACTTGATATTTTCTCATTAGGAAAGGGAACAATGATAGGAAGCAAGAGTAAATCTAACAATGTAACGGTCCAACGGAGCAGCAAGGCAAAAAAGCATACAATCTAGAACAAAGCAATCATTTTTCAGCAATTAGCATATGATTTCCATTGTAATGTTAAATGAGATGGTCCAAAGTTAGCAGTTTTTTGCGTTAAGCGAAGTAAAAAACAAGGACCAGACCATGCTATTTTCGTCAGAAACTGTAGTCAAACATGCATCAACAAATCATACGAATGGTAATATAATGCACAAAATACAAATGTACCATTTATTTGCCTCCGAAGTCCGAACTATGTCTCTGCTTAGGGTTTCACCAAACCAATGTACGGTTCCACGGCGTGCACGCTCCGCCCCCCGCAAGCGCTCGGCCGCCACCACCTCTTCACGGACAAATCGCACATCAACATAGAAGCACCCCCGCATCTCTTATTGCCCACAAAGCAAACCATTCCCCTTCGATCCACCGTCTGGAAGTAATTAATCCCTCCTCCGCTAAACTCCGCAAAAACATCCTCCGGCATGAAACAATAAGCTCCCCACTCCATTCTCCCCCAATCCAACTCCCAAATCCCAATCCCAACGATGGCCCCAATCTCCTCCACTCCTCCCACCAACATCAACTTCCCATTGAAAACCAAAACTTGCGAGCAGCGGGACGCCGGCAAGCTCACATCCAAGACCTCCCACCGGCGCCGGACGGGATCAAATGTCAGAAGATGATCCGGGCCACGGCTGAGACAACAGAGCAGCCCGTTGAGAAGGACTCCGTTTGTGACGAGAGCGAATCTACGTTCAAGCGCCCGACTCACCCCCCACACGCTCGTCGTCGAGTCGTAGACCATCGAGTAGAGGCGTTCGATGGCGCAGACAATGACGATCATGAACCGTCGCGGCGATTCCGAGATGAGGCCAACGGGATAGAACGCGGAACCATTGTTATTATTAATAAAGTTGGTAGTGATCGAGATTTTTTGGATTACGAGATTGGAGAAGGGATCGAATAATACGAAGCCAGTATTGGACGAGAGGAGGAGGAGATGGCCGTCGGAGGCGCGGACGGAGGCGGAGTCGAGGGAGAAAGAAAGAGATGTCCAGCGGTCGAGGAGAGGGTCGTAGGCGGCGGCGGCGGCGGATGGATCGTCGAAGAAGATGAAGAGGGGCTGAGTGATTGAGGAGCTGTTGTAGGAGGACACGAAGGATGGGGATCTGATGAGAGATCGGAGGGAGCGAGATGCGGCGGTGCAGCGGACGAGGGCGGAGATCGGAAGGCGAAAGAGGATTGATTCTTGCAGGGAGATAGGAAGCTGCTGCCACGGGAAGGAAGAGACCTCCATCGATCTGGCCGTTTGAGAAATTTTTTTTGATGAGAAAATAAAGAAGTTGGCATCGTTTCAATTTGGGTCAGTTGCTTTGAGGTGACGGTCACCATTGGCAGCCATTGGCAGCTTAGTTGGTCAAGATGGCCAACGAGCCGGTCCGGCCCAATCCGGCTCGTGTCCGATCGGGTTTTGATCAGGTCATGGTCCGGGTCATGCCGATCTGGAAAAGGGAGAACACTTGGAAGCCTGGTCCGTGGCCGGGCGCCCTGCCGGTCCGGGCTTCCATCAAAATTTAAAAAAATTTAAAAAAATAATTTTTTTTAGAATTCATTAAAAACTCTTATATATTCTTTAAAAAATTAAAAAACATTTAACAATATCTAACTATTTTAAAAACATAGTATTTTATTTAAAATACAAACAGCTAGTATTTTAAAAATTTTAAAAATTAATAATTACAAATAGAAGAGGCCCTGGCCGTTACTCGTCAGGCCACGAGCCCGACGGGCCGAAATATCAGTGGAAGCCCGGTCCTGGTGCCATGCCGGGCTTTGTCCGCGACTCGGTCTATGGCGTTGGGCCCGGGCCAAGCCGGCCAATTGACCCCTGGACGGGCCGAGTAGCAGGCCGCCAAGCCTAATGGCCATCTTGACCAATTGGTCAGTACTATCTACATGGTGCTGGAGCATTGTGGGCCTTTGCGTGTGTAACGGGAGCCAATGCTTGAGCCAAAGATGAGCCTAAATCTGCATCACTGGAGCATTGAGTTGGAGCAAGAGATTAAAACTTGGACAATTGAAGATGGAACTTGGAGCTTTTGAGGATTGATGCTGGAGCTTGAGCAGGAGATCTCCCAAACGGTTGTATGGATTGCCCCTATACGGCCATTCCACTTTCACATACAACACATGGAGCAAGAGTGGGAGCAAGAGAAGAAGCAAAGCTCCACACGGCCGTATGGAGTGGACTAGCTCCATACAGTCGTGTCCTCTTCATTCAACCACGGCCCAAGCTGCAACATTTTTGGGCGACGCGCCCGCGTGGCTCTACCACACGGCCATGGCATTTCTTCATCTAAGACAAGCAAAAATGAGAACCACGCGGCCGTGTGACTTCAAACCACAAGGTCGTGGCATTTCTTCATCTAAGCCAAGCGAAACTAAGAACCACGCGACTGTATGGCTTCAAACCATGCGACCATGTGGCTTCAAAGTACACGGCAGTGTCATTCTCACCTCAACCAAAGCACAAGCACGGCAAAGCAACGTGACCGTGTGGCTTCAAACTACACGTTTACAGTCGATTGTCGAGGCTCAGGTTATAGCCGTTGGGATTTATTTAGCCGTTGGACAGTCGACTGTTATTTGTTTTTCAGTCGACTATCGGTGACGTTTTTGCCCAAAATCTAGCCGTTGCAGTTTTTTGGCTGTTTTCTTGGCTTTTGAGAGTTCCTATAGGGTTCCTATGTATGTGAGAGGGCTGAGTTCGTTAGAACTTCTTGATGCTATTGAAAATCTTTAGAGATTAAATAAGCCACTTTCAAACTCTCTCATTTCCTTTTTAGAGCTCTAAATCTTCTTCATGCATTGAAGTCAAGCTCAAGGGGAATCATCCAAGTGCTTTCAAGCAAATCTCATCACTTGGAGATCCTCTTTCAGGCCTTGCATTCATTTATGAGTAAGTACAACTCAAGGCATAGGTAAGAGTATTTGTTTTACTTTGTGTTTCTTTGTTCTCTAATTCTCTTTGTGGGAATTAGACACTCTCTTTGTGGGAGTATTTCTCTTTGTGGGAATTAGATATTCTTTTAGTGTGAATAACTCTCTTTGTGGGAGTTTGGTGTCCTAGTGTAGGACTAACCCTAATTATCTGAGTGGGAGTTAGTAATTCTCTAGGTGAGAGTTTGACCCTTGTGGAGGGTTGGTTGGGTTTTTGTGTAGGACAAAATCCTCTTGGTGAGGTATCTCTTGTGAGATTGTATTCACTTCTCTTTGTGGGAAATATAGTGAATATTGGGGTGGCTGGACGTACCCAAGTTTTGGGGAACCAGGGTATATTCTTGTGTTTGCGTTTGATTTGATTCTGGTGATTAATTCCCATTGCATTTATTATTCCGCATTTGCAAGTTTAATTTTAATTGTACAATTTATTGCCATTACATTATTCACCCCTCCTCTAGTGTGTTGTTGTTAGTATTGCAAGGGTAAGACGATCCTTACAATTGGTATCAGAGCGAGGGTATAACATACTGCAACGATGGCATTCAACGCTACATCCGCGTCTCATGACAAAGGTCATTCCACCGTTTGACCCCCGCTCTTCAGCGGAACCAACTACCTAAGTTGGAAGATCAGGATGATGATCTACATGGAGGGTCAAGACATATGGGACATCACGGAGGTGCCATTTGAGAAGCCCACTATACCCGCGGCTTGAAGGACAAAGGCGGAGAAGGACTCAATCAAATTCAATGCAAGGGCTATGAATGCATTCCATTGCGCCCTCACTGGAAATGAGTTCAAACGCATCTCCATGTGCAAAACGGCCAACGAAATTTGGCATACTTTGGAGATATGTCATGAAGGGACTTCAAAGGTAAAGAAATCTAAACAAACTGTGTTTAGATCTAAATATGAAATATTTAAGATGCAAGAAAGAGAAAGCATTTCAGAGATGTTCACAAGGTTCACAGACATCGTGAACGCTTTGGATGGACTTGGGAAGATGATTTCCCAAGAGGATCGTGTAGAGACGATCCTTGACTCTCTCACATCTCAATGGGAGTCAAAGGCCAACGGAATTTTGGAGTCATATGACATGTCCACATACATCGTTGAGGAGTGCATTGGAAATCTCATGGCGTATGAAGTAAAGCTTCAACACAATAAGGAGATTCAACCATCCATGCCTGAGAAGCCGGAGAAGCAAAAGGGGGTTGCATTCCATGACAAGGAGGAGCCAATCAAGTGGAGGAAGAAATTCCATCGAGAAGCTCCTAGTGAAGAAGATGAACAAGAAGAGGCTAGTGGATAAGAAATTGAGGATCTTATCGATCAATTCAAGGCATTCCTCAAGGGCAAGCAAGGTAAATCTTTGTCAAAGTTTACCTCTAATTTTAACAAGGTTCCTACTTGTTACACTTGCAGTGGAAAAGGTCATCTATCCACTGAATGCCATTCCAAACCCAACAAAGAGACTTTCAAGTGTAAAGAGAAGAAGCATTGGAAAGGAAAGTCCAAGTCCAAGAACCATAAAAAGGGGCTTGTAGGGACATTTGATGACTCTAGTGAGGATACTTCAAGTGACGAAGAAGAGGATGGCAATGAGAAAACTTACGCGTGCTTTGCGTCAATTGATGTTTCTTCACCAATCCCCTCTAGCTCAAATGAAAAAGAGTTAGAAGCATGGCTCAACTCCTATGAGGAATTGTGCCTCATGGCAATCGGGAAAGAGTCATCGTCAAGCTCTAGCGAGGAAGAACACGATGATGAGATTGAGGAAAAGATCTCATACGAGGAGCTCGAATATCGTTTCGATATGGTCGCCGAAGAACCTAATAAGTGCATCAACTCTTACAATAAATTAAAAGCAAAATATAAGGTTGCTAAGAGTAGATTGCATAAACTAGAATTTGCCAGTGTAAACAATAATGATATGCATATTTGTGACACTAGTGAGAGAGACTCACTTCTCTCTCAAGTTAAGAAATTGAGCATGTCTATTGATAATTTAGTTACTCAAAACCTTAACTTAGAAACTCGCATTCAACAACTTACGCTGAAATGCGAAGAGGAATCCAGTAAGCTCAAAAGCTTTGTTTATTCTAGGGATTCACTCCACCGGTTGTTTGAAAAACAACATCCTGCAAACCATAGAGGAGATTTGGGGTATATTCAAAATGTGGTACCCAAACATACCTCTAATGTCTCTTATGGTGCAAATACAAGAAATATTGCTAAAGCACCTAAGGAGAATAATCATGTTTTCTTGTATAACAATAACACCAACAAGAAGCATGTAAATCACAAGGTGGTGAGGAAAAATAAAAAATCTTCATTTTTTGCTAAGAAGCAAAATCCTCACTTCATGTATGCTAAGAAAATATTTTCTACACCTAAGCTGCCACATCCACTTCTCTTGCGAAAGCAACACCCTTGCCTAGGAAATCCTTGAGTTTATGGATTCCCACTAAGATTAGAATGCAAGAGAGGGATAGTTACATCAACTCTCTAGTTAGGGATGTGATCACCTCATGTGATTACATTAGGAAATCAAACTCCTCTTGGGTTTGGTTACCTAATGTTTAGGTTCCTCACACATATGCATATTGCATGAGTATTATGCTTAACTGTTTATTTTTTAGCATACACATTGTTTTGTGTGTGTTTCATGATTTTGAAAAATGTTTTCAAATTTTTGTTCATGAAAATGGGACCTTGGGAAATACATTGTCATGCATGCATTCTTTGATCCATATGTATGACAATGTGGGAGTTAATATGTTAAGTATGTTTAAAATTATCTTTAAAACATAATTTAACTCTCATTTTGGGTTTTGATAAAGATCTTCATTTACAATTGGTTATTATGATCTTGATCTTAACCCATTGATATTGCTAACATGTTACATGTTATATTATATATTTGGCAATGTCATTGTGTATCAACGAAGCTTGATTTTTATATATCTATTGCTTTGATACACTTTAGGCGCATGACTCCAATTTATGTTTAACAATTGGTAAAGATAGTTATCTTTCAAGATTCTTTTTCTACAATTGGTGTTATCTCAATTGTTAGAGATTGTTTATCTCATACTTTACACTTGGTATTATATCCTAGAGTCAAAAATTTGATCATTTCTATGATCTAGGGGGAGCATGTGATAGTGATTGATACCCACTAAATTTTTACAATTTGGTATCACATATTTCTTTACTCTGGCATATTGTCACATCTTTGATTAAGATGACAAGGGGGATATTATTGATGTCCACCTTTTTGACGATGTCAACGGGGAGAGATATATGCATTATGTAAATCTTGTATTTCATACATATGCATATTGGGAGAGAGATATATTTATGGGAGAGGTTTGTTGGTTTATATAAACCATTCATGTGTGCATGATTATTTTCTATTTCAATTGGTTTATGTAATCTATGTCTATTATATGTCACCATGGTTTCTCATTATTTCATTCGGTATAATGAGTATTCTCAATTGTATATCTCATTTTACAATTGGTGCATATAAGTAGGGGGAGCTCTTTAGCATTGTGCTGTATTTCTTTATGTTTTACATAATGTGTGTCATCATCAAAAAGAGGGGAGATTGTTGAGTATTGGTGTTTCATACCAATGTTATTTTGATGATGATCACAACATTATGTTGTTGCTAATGACTCTCTTGGTTTAGTCTCATAGTTTCATTTCAAGAATATCATTTTTGGAGACTAAACATTAGGTGCTAGGATGGACATCAAGTGGAGAAGGGCGAAAGCTTGGACTCAAAGGGTGCCAAAGCTTGGAGATGATGGAGAGATTCAAGGCGCCAAGATTGAAGCCATAGACTCTTAGGAAATCATTGTAATCCATGTAATTTCATTTATTGCGTTCTCTCCTTTTGAGTCTAGGTTTAATGTAATGCCTTTATAGATGGTCTACTTATTCATGCATATGCATTTAACCATCTTAGTGAGCCTTAGGATTATCATAAAATCCAACCTAATAGGCTCATTTTGCCCAAAGACTCATGTCTCTCCAACAGTCGCCTGTTGAAGGTTTTACAGTCGATTGGGTGATTTCCAGTCGCCTGTCGAGTCTTCTACAGTCGACTGTAGTGCACTGCTCAAGTCATTCTTTGATTGACTCATACTTGAGCTTTTGGAACAGTCGAGTGACGGCCAATTTAAAGTCGCCTGTCTACCAACAGTCACCTGTGATTTGTTCATCAGTCGACTGTACGCAACTCTTATTGTCTGGGCTTTATCCCAGTTTGCTAGTCAGTCGACTGGTTCAGTATTTACAGTCGCCTGTCCATTTGACAGTCGCATGTATACTTGCTATCAGTCGCCTGTCTGCAAACAGTGCGATAGAGTGCATCTCTCTGTTTTATTCCATCCCTTGCAGCAGTCGCCTGCTGAAGGATTTACAGGTGCATGTCCTGTTTACAGTCGACTGTGTCGACTTCATCAGTCGACTGTATCGACTTCATCAGTCGACTGTATCGACTTCATCAGTCGACTGTCAAGGCTAAGATTATAGCCGTTTGGATTTATTTAGCCGTTGGACAGTCGATTGTCCTTGGTTCTTCAGTCGACTGTTGGTGACGTTTTTGCCCAAAATCTAGCCGTTGCAGTTTTTTGTTTTTAGATGTTTTCTTGGCTTTTAAGAGTCCTTATAGGGTTCCTATATATATGAGAGAGCTGAGTTCATTAGAACTTCTTGATGCTATTGAAAATCTTTAGAGATTAAATAAGCCACTCTCAAACTCTCTCATTTCCTTCTTAGAGCTCTAAATCTCCTTCATGCATTGAAGTCAAGCTCAAGGAAAATCATCCAAATGCTTTCAAGCAAATATCATCACTTGGAGATCCTCTTCCACGCTTTTGCATTCAGTTATGAGTAAGTACATCTTAAGGCATATGTAAGAGTATTTGTTTTACTTTGTGTTTCTTTGTTCTCTAATTCTCTTTGTTGGAATTAGACACTCTTTTTGTGTGAGTAATTCTCTTTGTGGGAATTAGATATTCTCTTCGTGGGAATAACTCTCTTTGTGGGAGTAACTCTCTTTGTCGGAGTTTGGTGTCCTAGTGTAAGGCTACCCCTAATTCTCTGAGTGGAAGTTAGTAATTTTATATGTGGGAGTTTGACCCTTGTGGAGGATTAGTTGGGTTCTTATGTAGGACAAAATCCTCTTGGTGAGGTATCTCTTGTGAGATTGTATTCACTTCTCTTTGCGGAAAATATAGTGAATATTGGTGTGGCTGGACGTACCCAAGTTTTGGGGAACCATGGTATATTCCTGTGTTTGCGTTTGATTTGATTGTGGTGATTAATTCCTCTTGCATTTATTATTCTGCATTTGCAAGTTTAATTTTAATTGCACAATTTATTACTATTACACTATTCACCCACCCCCCTCTGGTGTGTTGTTAGTATAGCAAGGGTAAGACGATCCTTACATCTTAAGCATCGGAGAGGCTTCGGGCTGACAGCCAGCACCGTCTTTCTGACGAGTTGCTATTGTCGCAGGAAACTCGCCTCAGCTACCAGGAGACGACGACCTTCGGCGATCTTGGATTCTTCATCCCTGAAGCGTGTTTTGAGTCGTGCTAAACTCGCCATTAACCCAAACTTGTAATCATTGTACCCGTGATTAGGGGTGGGCAGAAATCCCGAATCCGCTTCCGAACCCGGTTCCGAAACCGCATCCGATTCCGAATATTCGGACAAACCGGATTCGGGGACAAAAACCACATCCAATTTACAATCAGATAATCAGATCGGAATCGGAATAGGAATAGAATGCCAGAATGCAAGCCCGACCCGATTCCGATTGGTAATAAACACCTCGAGCCAGAGAATTTTCAACAACGACTACATGTGAATTACTCCGACGTAAGGTCCCTTAAAACACCTATTTAATCCACCGTAGTTGTCGCAAGATGCCCGATGTGGGACAAAATGGGCGTGCTCTTTAAAATTAACGCTTCCGGAACTTTACTTTGTAGGATGATTAAATGCAGTGCTGTGTTATGAAATTATATATGAATTCTATACTTTGTAGGACTAAATGGATAGTGCAAGAATGGATTATTAAATTCATTCTTACAACTCACATAAGAATCAAGATTATGACATTTAAGTGTCAGAGTTTCATAACGTTTAGTCAGCTTCCGATAAGTAGACTAAAGATTATTTCACTAAAGATTATTAATCCACATAAGAATCAAGATTATTTTTCTTTAGTCAGTGACTACGTGTGAATTATATACGAATTAATAATTCGGAAGCGGCATTCTTCATAAGACCAAACAAATGTGTCCATATGAAGAAACCCCCAAGCTGCAAGAGTAAGAACACGGGATAACGATATATTTTTTAAAGTCTGCTCTATGTCTGAGCAAGGTTGAAGGTGCCAGTGCCAGTGGAAGAAACCATTTATCTTCGTTTATAATTTGCCTATAGACAACAAGCCAATGATCAACATTTATTATGTTTATGATGTATCATAAATGATGTTCCTCCACAAACAGAGCCTTCGTATAGTCCCACATCGGTCAAAATAAAGACCAAAATGCAGTTTATAATAACATATGTCACCCGCCCATTCGAAATTAGTTGGCAGGTTGCCTCATGTTGAATCGGTGTCGCTTTCGTTGGGGTTCTTCGGGAAAGCGGAATCGGGGTTTCGGGTTGAATGTGTTGTTCCGAATACAAAATCGGATTTTATCATTCCCAATCCGAGATTTCGGAATCGGACATCGGATTTGTTTTTCCAATCCGACTTCATTCGGTTTCGGTCTCGGTTTCTCCAAAAAAAATCGGCGATGCCCACCCCTACCCGTGATTCACTTTAACTACAAATATCAGCGGACTTGACCCGCAACAGGTTCTACTATTATTTCCGCATTCATTTCCTCTGTTAATCCCAGTTAACCCATGTTTAACTTCTAATCGATTATTGTAGCTAGCTATATAACCAGAAATCGAGCTAGCGCTCGATCACCTAGCCTCCATGCAGACAACCCGTACCGCGCTACGACGCCATGGTTCGCTTGTGGTTATAAATATTAAAGCTCTTATCAGGTACTTTAAAAATGAAACTATTGTAAATATTATATATAGAAAGTGCGTGTGTATTCATGAGAATTCTTTAACAATGAAACTTTGTGTGTAATAACGAAGAAGGTTCTAGAGACGCATCCAAAGACCATTGGATCTTAAAAGTCTCTAAGAGCCTAATCTCTATCATTCATTGTAAGCATAGCAAGTTTCATTTTAGTTTAACACATTTTTCTTTTCACCGTGCATGATGATCTATCAATCATAGGCTTTGAGAAGGAGGTGTCCCATGAGTCAGGACCAAGAAACGCAATAAACGAGCTTAACCCATCAAAGAGCAATTGAATCTTTTATATGTGTCTAAACTCTTCTGCATTGTACATGAATCATTGTCTCTGAAAATCAAAGCTACAAATATTACAAACAAGCACTTTAAGAGGGGAGAAAGAATCATAAATGTCTATCAACAAGATATCTGTGGTATATCATGAAAGGAAAGGGCTGGGAAAAATTTTCGTATGCTTCTACTGATCAAGGTGTCTTCTCAGACGATCCCATAGTTTGATGCCTGCACCACAAGAGCAAAGAACTATGATCAACTTCTATAACAATCCAACTGGAAATAAGCGAGATTTATTCTAAAAAATGACTCATGCAACCAGTTCAATGATCATGTTATTGTCTACAAATCTATCAGAGGTTTGGCGAGCGCCTGCAGCTATGTGCTTCCTAATCCCAACTGCCCCAATAATTGCAACTCTCAAGCGTATGCTTGAAAGTGACTACCACTACATGAATGAAACTAGCTACACACCGATGTTGATATGTGAACATCTCAAAAAGGCTGACATCACGTTTTTTTGATTGCAGACAGGGAGAATATATCATTGTCTCTCTCTTGAAGAGCACGAAAAAGACGTTGGAAACTAATCAAATTCAGTTAGTTTGTAGAATTTACCTCCAGTTTGTGCATGTATCTGTGGCTGCGGCGCTCGAATTCCTCATTGACAGGAGTTTAGACCACAAACACTGCCATAGCCAAGATCAACACGCACAGGCCCGTCATTTTCTGCAAGAAAATTAAGCAAGCGATAAGGTTAATGTCTCTGTCTGTCTTCCATCGCTAATTCTATCGATACATCGCACGCAATGTCAACAAAATATAGCTGTAGAAACGTGACAAATATGGGATTCGTTGACTGTATCAAAATATGGGGAACATCTCACCGTGTGGACTGCGGATGGCCAGCCAGAGGAGGAGGAAGGAAACCCTTGCAAGCCGAGGTTGTAGACCGGAGAGCCGTCGGGATAAAACAGCCCATAATTCCTCTCCGAGGTCGGCCCCGGCTTTAGATCCTCGTTGAACAGAGCGAACACGTAGACATCGATGGGCACCGATGGATTTAGTGGCGTGCCCTGTTTCGTGGCGATCCTCTTCAGGAGGTTCCCGTTGTACTTGCCGGCGTTGGCCGGCGTCGCCCCGGGCTCGTCGGAATCCCCCTTCGACGGCCACCCGGTCTCCGATATCCTCACCAGGATGTCGGTGTGCCCCATCGCCCTTATCGCCGCGTAGACCGCGTCGATCTGGGCGTACAGCATGTTGTCGTAGTTCAGGTTCGTGTTTGGGTCGGTGACCCCTGGGTTCGGCTCGAACAGGACGTAGTCCAACGGAACAGAGTCCGGGCTCCCTTTGTAGGCGAAGTAGGGGTAGGCGTTTATGAGGAACGGGGAATTGATCTCGGAGTGGAAGTTGATCAACGGCTGGATGTATCCGGCGAGGTCCGGACGGAACGAGCCGGCGGAGGGCGGGTACGAGTTACCGAGAACGGCGAGCGAGTGGGCGGTGCTGATGTTCACCTGGCCGGCCAGCCCGAGGGACTGAAGGGCTTGGTACATCGACTGCATTGCGGGCAGGAGGTTGGACATCAGGGTGGTGTCGTTGCCGGACAGGACCTCGTTGCCGACGGTGACGCAGGTGATCCTGGTCCGAGGGAGGTAGGGCTGCACGTTCTGCTTGAGCCAGGCCAGGGCGTTGCTTGGGTTGGCCATGTTGACGATGTTCTCGTTGCCTATCCCGATGATGAACTCGATGTCGGAGTTGAGGAAGGAGGTGAGGACGTTGGGGTCGGCGTCGTAGAGCTTCACCTTGCTGATGCTGATGGATTGGAGGAGGCCGGCGACTTGGGCCGGCGACGGGAGGTTGTTGGCTATCTGGCCGTAGTTGATCCCGACCGAGAGAGCAAGGGATTGGCCTGCGGAAACGTAATATGAGTAAAATTATGCAAAGTAAAAAATCATATCCGTCTTTAATTCTTCTATTAGTTGCAACACAAAATTTTGAAATAATTATTTTTTAAAAAAGACGGAAAATAGAGAATGAATCAAGGGAAGAGGAGCCAAGATTTTCAACATCCACCAAACCACCAACTTTTGCTCCCAAAAAGAATCTGCCCTTTTTAATCATGTTAGATATCACACTTTATTTTGTTTTATTTTTTAACTTATTCTATTAAAACAAATTAATTACTTATCAAAACACTGCATTTATCAAATAACTTGCCTAAAACAACTACAATTGTCTCCGTACCTGAGAGAAGCAAGCAGAGCATCAAAAGGGCGCGGAAGTGAGGGAAAATGAGTTTCATTCTCTCTCTTCTCTCTCTCCCTCCCGCGGTAGGCACCGTCTTCTCGCCCAAAGAACTATCAAAATTCAGTTGTTTCTCCTCCTCTTAATAAACATATCCGGATCATGTATGGTTGACGGACACGTGTCAGTCCAGCTGTCGCCCAATCGCTTTTGCGCACCCCCGTTTCTTCCCTTCTCTCTCCTTCCCCGCGTTGGATGGGCGGTTGTTGGTCCAAACATCGTGTCCTTTTTTGAGGTTTAATATCAACTTGTTAAGTAAGAATTTTATGCAATCAATGGTTCCTGCATCTAGATTAACAATTGTTAATGACAACCAAGTTGAGTATTTTACGTGCATGGAAATTTCATTAGAGACTGTGTATGTGGCTGTATCATTAGCTACATTCATGCGTTTCTTTAATGAGTCTGATTGGGCTGGGGGTGGCAATTGGCTATATCATTAACTGATCCTGTGGTGTGCTTGAGGAGAGCAGTTTTTAGGGAAAAAAAAAATTAAAAGACGCATCTTCAGTCATTCCATTTTTATCTACAGTTGCCAATAGATCATGTCGGTTCATGTCAGTAGTGAAAGTTTGGCTTGATTGAGGCGCTGAAGAAGTATTGGAGATGTGCAGACGAGCTATCTTGTGCAGAGCTAGCTCACCTATGTTATGAGGTATTTTTGCAGCTTAGCTTGAATACTATCATCATCGTGACTGTGCACTCACAGGCGTAACCATGCACGCCTTGCCCTGGGCGAGTGCCCAGGACAAGAAAAGCAGTATTGTTTCATTAGGTTGTATATCACAAGCAACAACTTACCTTGATGGTGGCATTGTTGGCTAGCTCGTTTGCCTCGTTTCTTTTTAATTACGATTTGGTCGCGAGATCGAGCCTCATTAAAACGAACGAGTTTTAAATTTTGTGCCTAGTTCTTCCTGTAAGCTTAAAAATTTTGTAATATCATTCGTTCCCCCCCTCAACTTTCATAATTTGATATACTTTTGATGTTTGATGTGCACAATAGAAATCTATGTGCAAACACAAGACTCCACTTGTATGCTCAAGTAGGAAATTCTTATCCACATCGATTAATCTATTTTAATCATACCTAATGGATGTGGCATAAATTTTTTTAAAAAATAGGAGGATACTACTCAATAATCCATATTTTTCTAATCTAGGTTGTTTTCTATGATGATCATATACAAGTTTAGTTCAAGCACGAATATGGCCCAAACCCAATAATAAATAATTAAGAGATTTCAAGCTACATAAGAGGCTGAGTCCGTATATCGTCTTAGGTTTGTTTTGGAATCTACATGAGTTTGAATCTGAATGATGGATGAGTTCTTAACGAGATAATCTTAAAGGCCGACTTATATAAACAATTTATTATATTTTATATGTTTTGAATATATCTATGATACTATTTTGTCGGTATTATTAGTATATGATTAAAGTACCCTTGATGTTTAATTTCTTTTTGCTTTAATATTTTTTTAAAAAATTCCTTACATCATGCATGTTTGTTTTAAAAAGAGAATTGCTATTTGCACAGACCCTTTTCCTGAGTTCACAGACCACTTATTGCAAGTTTGCCATTAAAAATTTTTGCTGAGTTCACAGACCATCTCCCACTTCGCGTCGTCGTCCCCCTTCTCCACCGCCGCAACCGAGGACCACCGTCTTCACACTAAGAGACTTCAACATCATCTACTACTAGTGATGAAAGAAAGAAAGAAGATTGAGTTTCTTATCGCATATCCCTGCTAAACTTGCGGCTGAATATTGGTTGCCCGATGGTTCCCTGAAGCTGAACTATTTGGGGACTCAACAGTGTCTCGCCCTCAAACTGGAAGACATATCTAGGTTCAGGATCTAGCTCCACTCTCAAATGCAGCTCTGGCCTTGGTCTGCATGCTTCTTGCTTGTGTTTCCCGATTCGAATCCAACCATTATGAATCATTGATGTCTTCCCTTCGCCACATTCGGGACTCACTTCCACCATGAATGTCCCGAGCTGCTGCTTTTTGTCGCCCCCTACACAACTTCTCCTTCCCGACTCTCTTGGGGCAACCAGCGCGTCCTCCGCTGCGTCAACCTCCCTACCCATCGGATCTCGTCGGTTCCACCATTTTAAGACCAAAAAACTATTTTTTAAAAGTTTTTTTGGGAATAAGATAAGGGATGTGGGGGCGGCGGCGGCCGTGGCTGTTGGACGACGGATGGGAGGAGTGACGTGAGCCGGCGACAGCGGCAGCGGTCCGCCTCTCCGCCGGCTAAGGGAGGCGGACGCGACGAGGGGGGTCCTCGACGGTGGCGGTGGAGAAGGGGGACGGCGACGCGAAAGGGGAGACAGTCTGTGAACTCAGCAAAAATTTTTAATGGCAAACTTGTTAATAAGTGGTCTGTGACCTCAGCAAAAAGTCTTGTATTATCTTTTCATAGTTTGTTTAGAATTAAACTTCAAAAACTACCACCTGCTTTTATATTCCGGATATGCTGCATTTTTTTTTCCAGCTAAGAATATTTGCGAATTTCTTCGACAAAATATCGGTTTTAAAATGTCGATTATTGTATATAGAGTATTCCGAATAGTCTATTACATCCTAATTAGACGTTTATACGAAGATTAATATGCAAATAAAAATTGCAACGATACTATAACATTTATAAAGCATTCCCTATAGAAAACTCAAAAGCACCAAAGAAAAGGTGCCAAATAAAAAAATATTAAATCTTTTTTTTCACTGATAAACCCGTTTCTGGTAAGCTGAAACCAACTTCCGGTCCGCATCGTTAGTTGTTACTTGTTAGTTGTTATCCATATCCGCAACCGCCACGTGACGGTAACGACGGACGGCGGCACACGGTTGCTGACGATGCTCCGGCTGCCGCAGTCGCACGTGCCGCTCCCGTGGGCCCCAGCCCACCGTCAATCCCATGTAAGATCGGGCCCACCAGTTGCAGTTGCTGACCGCCTTGTCTGAAAGCCGCCAAAGCTTGCTTATCGGAGTCTCTTGCCAACAATATTAGTGATAATAACCATAAATTAATAAGAATCAGGTAAGATGTTACAAGAATTTGTGGCGTTAATTGTTGTTAAGGAAAGCTTTTGGTTGCTAACCTGATAACCATTAATCTCTTATAATAACATCATATCCGATTAAAATAAGCAGCAGTTTGAGACATACCACTAATATTTTGTCACCAGTTTCGGTTTTAATATAATATAAATTAAGAATAAACTTTTTAAAACTGAGAGCTATAAAAATGAAGGTAATAGCTACCGGGCGTATACTATCATTGAGTAGCATTGTTTTTCCTTGTATCTTAAAAAATTATGACTAATATATTTTTTAATATAATACAAATTATGGCTAATATATTTTCGGAGTTTTTTTTTTTGAAAACGAAGCAAAATTGAGAAAGGTTTCCTTAAAAATTTGTCATAATAATAATAATATTATTATAAGCAAAGTCAAATACAACCTTAAATTAAGTGGATATCAAGCCTTGGACGGCGTATTTGGATGTATATATGAAAGGTATGACAAATAAAAAAGAACAAGTTAAAAAAATTACAGATACAGAAATAGAGACAGAAACATGTGGCAAATAATACCACTAGCAGGGTTTCAATCTTGTTAATTTGGAAAGGTCTCTCCTCGATGTTGATGGGTTAAATCGCTAGGGGTATAATTTAAGGGTCAACACGCAATCGGACGGTTAATTATTCAAAATGTGAAACCAATTAGCGGCTGGATTAAGGATGATAATAATAATAATATGATTAATATGGTTGGTTTAAGCCAAAATGATGCTTCCTTGTTGGTGCGTTTAGACTGAGCTGGACCAATGTCGACAACCATGTATACGCGTTTAATTCAGGGATTAAAGGACGTTATCCGAGTGTCGTATTTAATTGGTTTTAGTTTGGCTGATGTTTAGGTTTTTGTTCCCCGCAAGGCTCTAAGCCAAAATCAACTTGGAAATTGGAATTGGTCACTCGAAATTGTGGATTTTGGAAAGTGGGAGATTTTTTACGTGCACAAATAACCCATTTTTCATTATTTTTTTGAAATTTTTTATAGGATTGTTTTACACCTCATGGATGATCAACAAACCAAAAATCAAATGAAACCAATGATATTTGACCCACAATCTAACCCTTGCAAATTAACGAAAAATAGAGCCTTTTGCAACCGGCGATTCGGGGGTCAAATGCTCATAATGTTCACCCATATTCAGGGTCTTGGGATATTAGAACATGTACACCAACTTTAAATAAAAACAAGAATATGGGTTTTTTTTTTGGCACGTGCTTAGTTGTAAAAATGACTTCTTTCTTCGAAGAAGAGCCAAAAAAATCAATTCCTTTGTAAGCTATTTTTTTTTTTGCCTTTTTATGTAATAACCAAAACTGACGCATCAATTCCTTTGTAAGCTAGTTGTAAAAATGATCTTTTTATGTAATTTTTATTTGAGGATTGGTTCCATTTGGTTTTATCGTTTTGGGCCATCAGCCCCGCACTATAATTTGTAAAAAGATCACACCCAAACAGCCCAAAAAAAAAATAGGAACAAATTCACAAGATAGCCATCCAACAAATTATACATGAAAAATACTACAACAACCATCAAATACTAAATCTACACATTTATCAATCAAAGCTGTCAGATACATGGTAAAAAAGCTTCCTTATTTTATTACTTTATTAATTAGATTTAATTTTGATTTCGTATCATAAGCTTTATTTTCAAGTAATTTTTAATTTGGCCCAGATGTTTGGTTATTGGGCTTGTTATCAGATTTTGGGGGCATAATGAGGCCATATCCGAAACCGATCTGTTAAGGATTCGGATTCAAATCTTGAGATCCGAATCCGAAAAAGTATCAAAACAATCAGTTAAATAAAGAGATGGGCAGGGCAGAAGAGATGGAACTAAAAGAGAGACTAACTAGAGAGGGCTTGTGGGGCAATTGGGCTTGGGCTTAGGCCGGGAGATCCAGTGGGGACATGGCCTTGGGCCGAAAAAAAGAGTAAATGAAAAGCCAAAAAGATTTTGTTCATCTTAGTGGATGGTGGAGCATTCTATTTAATTTTCATCTCTTCTACTCCTTTATTTAACTGCATTTTCCATATACTAGATTTAGATTAATTATTTTTGTTCATCTTTGTCTTTGTTGTTAAGTTATTCTTGCAATAAGTCTTTAATCTACTTTATTATTAGCTAGGGAATCTTTTTATCCCACGTGAGTCATTATAAGACGTCTTTATTGCGGTGCGGCGAAGCCTGGCCCTACCAACACAGCGCAGCGGAAGACGCATGATCATGGAGACCGAGGACGAAAGATCATCAGCAAACAAAGACAACACAGTCAAGATTGCTTTTTAGGCCGTGGACGACCAAGTGAGAACACCAGAGCTTTATTACGAAAGAAGAGAACAATACAATCCCCTCTTCGTCCAACGAAGAAGAAGCATACTAGTTCTCTCCAAAAGCTCACAATACAATCTCTCAAAGTTGGCTCTCACAAATGACGGCTCTATCTAAGAATACAATGGTGTCCACACAAAACCCTAACCTAAAACCCCCTATTTATAACACTAGGTTACAATAGGTGTCATCATTGGCTAGGAATTCCTAAGCATACGGATCCCGACAATTACGTCATCCAATCCAATCACTGCTCCTACGCAATCAATGTGCCGCACACTAGTGGGCACTCTGCCGCTTCTTAGTGGGTCGCATCCCAATGGGCTCCCTTCGACCGATCGACCTTCCTTTTGTGTCAAACGACCCAAGTGTCGAGCCTCGCGTACGAGAATTCATCCTTCGAGCCTTCATATGACCGATCGACCGAGCACGTACTCTAATTACGTTACAACCCATCAACCGAGTGCCGAGCGTCCGACCCTTAGACTCGAACTGAAGACAGAACGACCAAATACGCTGTAGAAGCTACATGCCCAGCATCCTTGTATCTGACTCGTGCAGAGTCAGATAGGTCGAATCCGAGCACAGTCGAGTTACCTCTGTACAAGATAACTCGTCTGTCAAACAACTGCTTCTCCTGCACCAATTTTGGGGGTGTGCATCGGGTAAATCCGTTTCTTTTTACGAATCCAGATCCGAAATAATTCGGTCAGAAAAAAATCCGAGAAATACATTTTTATTTTATTATATAAATGAATTGGGATGATAACTCCTAACCAATTGTAAATACAAGAAATACATTGTGTAATAAGATTAAATAAGCAACATTGTGTGCATATAAGAATCCATACATGTATGCCAATAAGAACAATATCAATACTTATCTATTATAGAATATGCTGGAATTATGGACTTCATACCCATGTATATATACACCCCTCCTTTATGTATATGGGCTTGTGGACGCGCACGTATTGCATAATCCTCACATATTTATTACTGAATATGGATTAAGGACCTGGTTGCAATGATCTAATAAAGTTTTCATGTAATAATAAGCGTGTGGACTTATTTGCAAATGTGTGGAATTTCTAGGGTAGTTACTAATTTATGATGGGCTAATTAGTCATTTAATAACAAGAAGGGCTTTCCATCTCACCCTCTTTATATTCGTACGAACAACTAGAAGATCAAGAACTAGATTTCTCTTCTTTCTCATGGATTCTGGTAATGTTCCGCACTCGATTCTCTTCGAACAATATCTAATGACACTACCTTCTTTTGCATGTGATTATGACCTTAAGTCTCCAAATTATTAACAATATGCATGATGTTTTTCAAACCATATATACATAGAATTGCTGTCTGCACCGCAAGGATTGCTGTGCAGACTTCTGTTTTTTTTTTCCATAAGTGAAATAAAACACACAAACACCGTGGAAAAAATATTACTTGTTTAAAGCAATTAAAGTCAAAGGAGTCCTCACTTTACAACCGAACGTATATATATATTAAGTCATATCTGTCACAAGTCATTGAAATTTGGATACAGATTTATTGTTCTAATGCTGTGGTGTATTATTTTTTTTTTCCTTTAAAAAATAGGACACTCGTTGACCTATCACTATGGGGAAATGCTTTGCGCACCTAAGATTTTGCTCTGCGCACTCCCAGCTCACATACCACTTATTTACGCGTTTGCCATTCAATTCACTCATGCACACATGCCACTTATGCCCTCTACGAGTTGGAGAGGTCGAAGGAGGGGAGCGGTGGGGCTAGGTTGTTAGAGGAGGGGGCGGGGGAGGAGGTGGAGCTGGAGAGGTCGGAGGAAGTATATGGGTGCTATGTTGTCGATGGAGGGTCGGCAGAGGGGCTGTGGGGGTCGGAGGAACTGAAAACAAGAAGTGGCATTTTTGGAATTTCATCACGAGAATGCACGGTGAGTAATTTCAATGACAAACTTGTAAATAAGTTGTTTATACGCGAAAGTAATGACAGACTTGTAAGTAAGTGGTTGTGCGTGAGAGTAAAATGGTGGGTGCGTGAAGCAACTCCCATCACTATAATCCTTTTCCTTTTTTTAAATAAAAAGCCGTAAGCTTTCTACCGAAGAAAATGGTCTTGCATACATCACATTTATCTCTTTATTATTATTATTATTATTATTAGACAAAATGCCGAAATACTACAACAAACATAAGACAATAATTTGAGTTCCCTGTCGTCTCAGCCACTTGCTATCATCACTGTATGCTATTTACATATCATAAAACAATGGAAAATATGAACTCATGCATCGGTTCAAGTCTCAATCATTTACTGCTTTTTGTTTAAAATATTAATTGAGAAAGATTCTTTTATGTGATTGGATCAAGCCTCAAGCTAAAGAACTCTCAATTTTCAACTAAGACTAATTTTGTATTGGATGTTTTGTTCAGACCTTTCGTTTTCAGGACCAAGATGCTGACAATGAGATCGACATTAGTTTGACTCTTGATCATAGACAATTACTAACAAAAGATCAAAGCAAAAAACAAAAGAAAAGAAAAGAAAATTTTCAAGCATAACTAATTATATCAAGTTGGATGTTGCTTTTATGGATCATTGAAGACAACATATATGACAAGATTTCATTAGCTATATCCAATTGCTCAGCTAGTAGTATTTCCGTGTTGTATTCTCCATCGTTAAGTTCTTTAATTCAGAGTAATGGACAAAAGCTGTAATTATAACATCATTAAGGGCTTAACTAAGTATAATGTTTATGATAAATTTGTCAGCTCGGTATCTTTTGTTACAACAATAAAGATTGTTAGACTCGTGATGGGCAAACTTGAGTCATGATTGGTTGAGAAACTAAACACACATAATATTCTTACCATTCTATTATCGGACCCAAGATCCGATTGGAGTGTCAATGCTCAGAATCTTGCAAACAAGGACATGATAATGGGCACGTGGGCGGTTCTTTATTTCAGTCTCTCTCGACGCCAAATGTTGCGGCAGCGCGGTACGTGTTCGACCAAATGCCTCATTGAACCATCGTGATGTTGTGCGTTATGGATCAATTTAGTAGGGGAAATGTCATGGAATTCATGATGTTGCGACGTTGTTTTTCCCCCCAACAAGAATCAGCAGTTGAATTGTTGTTAGCTCATCTTCTTCTTACTCAATCCTACGTCTCTTTAAACTCACCGTAACGACAATGAAGCTTGGCACAATTGAATAACAAACAATTTAGTACATTTCCGACGAAATGTAGCTTCATGTCGAATGGATCTTGTTCAATGCACTGCTGTCTATCGGTCATTTTGTCGAACATCCTGTGAGCGAGCGAGGTCATATATCTCCATCGCATTGCTTGCTGGTTCTGCTCTGTTCTTGGCTGTCACCGTTGTGTATGCAATAAATGTTGTGCAATGAGAAAGAGCCGCTGGCTATATGGGACCTATATATACCGCCCATCCACCTATCAATTTTCGTTTATTAATTATGATCCACGTGCATTTATGCAGTTCAATGGAAAAAAAGTCCACTTCTACGCAATCAATTACTTATATTTCTTACAGTTAGACACGCAACACTTCATTATATTTCATTAAAAGAGAGACAAAAAAGCATTCCTCAAATATTTTCTATGCATACAAACGCGACGGTAATTTATTTGCTGCCAAATTTTCACAAAATGGCAACCCAAAGGTCGCAGAGTGTTAAATAGGACCAGCGGGGTCGGAGTTTTTCTTCTTGTTGCTCTCCTTGAACTCGCCATAGAAGTAAGAAGCGAAGCCCCAGAGGGAGAGGCCAAGGGCAACGCCCTTGTTTCCGGTGAACGATTCGTGGAAGAAAAAGACGGCCAGAACTTCGGTCACGGGGATGAGGGCCGTCGTGATGACCCCAGTGAGAAGCGCAGAGGCGAGGAAGATGGCGCCAAACGTCGCAAGGAAAAACATCTGCCACGTGATCACCGTGAAGGCAAGCAACACGTAGTATCTCGCTTCTCCCAGCTCAAACTCGCTCGCCTCTCTTGCAATGGCCTGGACTCAAACAACACAAGTGAATATGTGAAGGAACGATATCAATAACGCTGGCGAGTCGATACCCCGCTGATCAACGTTGAAAGAATTGGATCGAGACAACTGACAAAAAAACAAAAAGAAACGAACTAGTCACGCTCTCAACTGTGCATGAGGCATCATGTGGCCCAGCTCATCTTTTTTCACATATTAGGCAGAAACATTGACCGAGTTCATGAGATGTTATTCTTCAATTGCTAACAACACATAATGATCAGATCGACGCGTCACCTGGAAATCCCTGTTGACGATCATCCCCGCGGTGCAGAACAGCGTGGCGAACAGCCCCATAACCATCTGCATCTCCATCACCAGCGCGTACGTCACCGCCTGCTCCGCCCGGGCGTACGCCACCTCCACCAGCGGCAGTATCAGCCCGTACACCACCGCCGCCCCGAGCGTCATGACGAACCCCGCGTAGTACTGCGCCCTCCCCTCCCCCTGCGGCCGGTCCCCGTCGGAGTTGACCCCGAGCAGCACCGCCCCGATGGTCAGCAGCACCACCGCGTTGACCGAGGACCCCGTAAACTTCTGCCTCACCAAGAAGTAAGCGAACAGCGCGGTGAACCCGAGCTGCGTCGCCGCCAGCAGGGAGGAGGTGGAGACGGGGAGGTACGACATGCCGTAGGCGTAGAGGAGGGCGTTGATGCCGTTGAGGACCCCCAGCCCCGCGCTTGCCAGGAAGAGCGGCGGGGTTATGAGAAATGGCGTCGTGTGCTTCGTTCTTCGGCGGCGAATGCAGTAGGAGACGGCGAGGGGGAGGAGGACGATCGGCCAGCCGGCGTTCTGCATCCAGCCGGACAGCCACTTGCGGCGGCCGCCCTTGAGGAAGTAGAGACGGAGGAGGAGGGGGCCGCCGCAGCCGCTGATGGTTATCACGATGAAGTTCAGCGCTTGGAGCGATCTTTGCAGCGCTCTGCTGCTTGGTTGTCGGTGGTGTCGCTCCGCCTGGCCTTCTTCCATTTTTTCCATCTCTTTTATTGTCATGGCCGATAATGGTGAAAACAAGTGCTTGAGACACACTGATGACACTAAAACGGCTCGATATTTATAGTAGTTATCCGGTGACAGAAACCTGTTGGTGTCCGTAGGATTACAATCGAGGGCCGTGATTAAATGTAACTTCATCCTATAATTGTTTAATTATTTTCCAACAAGACGGAGACTCTCTGGGCTCGATGACGATGCCAATGGTGGGCTTGGCGCGGCATGCATGTCCAGAGTGATGGACTAATTATAAGATGATGGTGAATGAGTTATTCTCTCAGTATATTTTTAAAAATTCTGTAGCGCATTCAGAGATCATAGATTTTAGCTATTGCAGTGCACGCACAAATCATAAAGAGGCGTCGATTCAAAAAATCAAGCGGAGAATACGACCGCATTTTCGCTGTTGGTAGTAAGTAGGTAGAGAGAAGAAAGAGAAGCAGCGATTAAGCAAATTAATTTGGAAAATGATGGTCGATGTGGCAGGGGTCACAAACCCCGAGTGTGGACGTGGACAAATCCCCTAGCCACAAAAATAGACCCAGAGGGCGCTGCCACGTCGTGCGGCCTGGTGTCCATGGGTGCCCTCGTGCTTTTTTAAGTGGGCAAGCATTGCAATTCTAATATTATTTGCGCGGAAAAGAGTATTACTTATCAAAAATAAAGTCAACCCATATTTGGATCCGATCCAATTGTTACAAAATCAAATCAATGATTTCAGAGCAGCATGACTTTTTGGTACAAATACATTCTCCTGGGCTCACCCACTCTGGCGGTCTTGAGTTTTAAAACAAGTACTACAACTACATATAAAAAAATTGAAAAACAAAAATTAAAATACTGGATTTGTGTTACCTAAAGATCGTGATAGTCCGACCTTCCATCCAAGCCCGCCAGATACACGGCCAGCTCGTCCCTCCTTCACGAAGGCCACCTAGACCAGCGACAGGTCGTTCTTCGTCCCAACCCTGTAGGCCGCTCACTTGTTCCCACTGGCCTGCTAGGCACCCGTCGACCCTTAAGTTCGCATCGACTAGTGGGAAGGGCGCACTCCGCCTCGACTAGTGGGAAGGGCGCACTCCGCCACGATCCTTGCCGGTTGCGCGCCCGTTCCCCTCCGAGCTCGCCGGGCGTAGCTCGCAAGGCGTACGACCGGATCGCCCGTCATCTATCAGGAGCGACCTAGCGACTCATCTGCGGCCTCGCTCCTCAAGCGCACTCCGACGACTCTTTGGCACGTCGGTCACGACAAACAACCTAGTACAAGGACGCCACTGACACTTCCCCCGCTCGACAATCTGACAAAGTGCCCCCTGGCCGCTACGCCCCCTGACCCTTGGTGCTTTCAGATTTGACACCCTGACAAAAGCACCCATGGCCGTTGCGCCGTCTGATAAAAGAATGGCTGACACGCCGGATCCTGACATCCTCGTCCGAAGCTTCCACTGACAGATGGGCCAGCTCAACACGTCGAGTCAACACGTCAAGTACTACCCCTTCACCTCCATCGGGGAAGGGGGTTGGCAATTAGCTCCGAATCTTATTACTCACACACAAGAGCAACGGTCTTCCATATCTTTGTTCTTCCACAATTGATAGCTCGTCACGTAAGGTCGACTCACTCTTAGTCCGACCTGCGTGCCTATCCCCGGCTTTTAAGTCCTAATACTAACTTGGGCATCGGAGAGGCTAAGGGTTGGACCCCAACCCAGCCTTCCTGACAAACTGCTCCTTGTGCAGGCGAGCTCGTCTTCACAGGTTGCGCTCATCTCCCACCTCCGGCAGTGCAGGTTGGTGGGCAGAGTCCTCGCGGAATCAGTCCTGTGGTCGGCGTTCGTAGTGCGCCCAGCCTCGTCACTACCCTCATTACTTGCCAAATAGCCTGTCCTAATCACATCCAAATCCTAACCATCGTGCCCTTGGTTCCCCCTAATACAAATTCATTGTACGCGAGTTCTACCCCACAACAATTGGTGTCGTCTGTGGGAACGAAGGGTCGCACCCATGTCTAACTCCATACCCATCGACCGGAACCCCAACCACATCAAAGAGCCCATGGACCAAGAATCACACTCTCACCCAAGGACTCCGGCGACTAATCTGCCCCCGAGGCGGAGGTCGAGACTGTCCGGCCCTCGGCCCGTACTGTACAGCAAATCTTCGAGGCCTTCACTACGATGATGGAAGGCTTCACGACGACCAGGGCCGAATCGCCCCTTGCCCCTCTGAGCCCCCCAAACTTGAGGCGAAATCTTCATCTTCAATTCGAAGAAGAAGTGGGGGTACAGGTTGCGCTCATCTCCCACCTCCGATAGTGCAGGTTGGTGGGCAGAGTCCTCACGGAATCAGTCCTGTAGTCGGCGTTCGTAGTGCGCCCAGCCTCGTCACTACCCTCATTACTTGCCAAATAGCCTGTCCTAATCGCATCCAAATCCTAACCATCGTGCCCTTGGTTCCCCCTAATACAAATTCATTGTACGCGAGTTCTACCCAACAACAATTGGTGTCGTCTGTGGGAACGAAGGGTCGCACCCATGTCTAACTCCATACCCATCGACCGGAACCCCAACCACATCAAAGAGCCCATGGACCAAGAATCACACTCTCACCCAAGGACTCCGGTGACTAATCTGCCCCCGAGGCGGAGGTCGAGACTGTCCGGCCCTCGGCCCGTGCTGTACAGCAAATCTTTGAGGCCTTCACTAAGATGATGGAAGGCTTCACGACGACCAGGGCCGAATCGCCCCTAGCCCCTCTGAGCCCCCCAAACTTGAGGCGAAATCTTCATCTTCAATTCGAAGAAGAAGTGGGGGCAGACACTACTACAAAATGGACCTTTAACAGCGCTTAAATAAGGTCTTTAACAGCGCTGTCTATCTCGGCGCTGCTAAAGGGGGGCTGGTTTTAATAGCTTTACAAGCGCTGTTAAAGGGGGCCTTTAACAGCGCTTGTTTGTGCAAGCGCCGTTAAAGGCCCCCCTTTAACAGCGCTTGTTTGTGCAAGCGCCGTTAAAGGGGGGCCTTTAACAGTGCTTTTTTGTGCAAGCGCTGTTAAAGGGGGGCCTTTAACGGCGCTTGCACAAACAAGCGCTGTTAAAGGGTGGCCTTTAACATCGCTTGTTTGTGCAAGTGCTGTTAAAGGGGAGGCCTTTAACATCTTTAACAGCGCGTGTTTAATACAAGCGCTGTTAAAGGCCACCCTTTAACAGCGCTTCTTTAGAACAAGCGCTGTTAAAGGCCACCCTTTAACAGCGCTTGTTTGTGCAAGAGCTATTAAAGGATGGCCTTTAACAGCGCTTGTATTAAACAAGCGCTGTCTATTGGTACCTTTAACCGCACTTGTTCTAAAGAAGCGTTGTCTATTTGGACCTTTAACAGCGCTTGTAGAAAGAAGCGATGTCTATTGTCTGACATTTCACAGCGCTTCTTTCTACAAGCGCTGTGTATTATCTGTGTCTCTAATACACAGCGCTTGCAGAAAGAAGCGTTGTCTACTGTCGGACCTTTAACAGCACTTGCAGAAAGAAGTGATGTCTATTCTCTGACCTTTAACAGCGATTACAAAAAGAAGCGATGTCTATTATATGTGCCTCTAATTAACAGCGCTTATAATTGGCAAGCGCTATTAAAGGCGTGCTATTAAAGGTCCTTTTTGTAGTAGTGAGAGAGGGCTCGTCGAGGAGATATCGGCCCAGCAAAGGCTCTTGGACGAAGAAGTGGAGGCTGCACGGCAGCGCAGGCGCCAGGAAGAAGCAGCTGCGGCTCAAAAACGCCTAGTTGAAGCAGCGTAGGCCGCCTAGCAAGCCTGTCTCGACGAGGAAGCCGCTCGTCGCCAGCTCCGTTTCATCATCGCGGAGCGCGAAAAGCTCCGGTGGGAGAACGTGGAGAACCTGGAGATCCCGGAGATGTCGACCTCGGGCCAACGGTGCATGAATGCGCGTAGCCCGTCGTCCGCCGGGTCCCCGCCTCGAGGGAGGAGCCCTCTGCGACGGCCCCCTCCTCGCCAGAGCGGGGGACCATCGCCAATGAGGCCGGGACCGAAGCCGCACCCCAGAGAGACGACGGGAGCGCACCTCAGATCGCTTCGACGAGGAAGACATCCGTTAGCAGCTCCGCTTCCTCGCCGCAGAGCGCGAGAGGCTCCGGTGGGGAAACATGGAGTACCAGGAGATCTCAGAGGCGTCGACCTCGGGCCAACAGCGCAGGAACACGTGTAGCCCTCCATCCGTCGGATCCCCTTCGCGGGGGAGGAACCCCGCACGATGCCCACCTCACTCGCCGGAGCGACGCGACCGTCACCAGCTAGGTCGAAACCGAAGTCGAACCCTGAAGAGACGAAAGGAGCGCACCCCCGGGTGCCTCGCTTACCCCGAGGAGGCCACGCCATTGGCACGGTGGATAACTTCGGCCCCGAGACCCTCGAGGTTCAAGGCCCCCCAGCTGGCGGTCTACAATGGAAGAGGCGACCCAGCCCTTACGCACGTGCAACAATACCGAGGGGGTAATGGAGATGCTGGACGTTGACGACACGCTCCTTTGCCGAGGATTCCAGTAGAGTCTACGGGATTCAGCCCTGGAGTGGTACCACGGTCTGCCCGTCTGGTCCATTGAGAGCTTTGGCGAACTATCTCACAAATTCTGCCAGCAGTTCCAGGCCGGGCGCACCAGGATGAAACCCACTAACTACATGTTCACGATCGTCCAGAGGGAAGGGCAGACGATCGGGAAATACATGCATCGCTTCCAAGATGAGAAGATAGGCGTGGTTGCCTACGGCGATGAGCTGGTCATGATGGCCTTCAAGGCAGGACTGACTAGTCGAAGCCTTCACAAGTCCCTCTTACGAGACCCGCCCGCCGACTTTGACGCACTCATCGTCCAGGCGGAGAGATACACACTAAGCGAGGAGACCCTTGGAACAAAGAAGGAGGCCACCAGGGCGGGAGCACCCCGCATCGAACTTCGGCCCAACCTCAGGCCGATGCAGGAGGAGAGGCCGAGGGGTCGCGACCAACTTGTTCAACCAAGACGCGACCCAGAAGGACGTCATCCGCAAGATCGTCCCAGACCGGTGCGGGAGTTCGCAGCCGCCAGAGAACCCGTGCGGGCGATCCTGAGGCTGGAGGGACCCCTGCAGGCCCAATACACGCAGCTCAACACCCCATGATCGAGGTGTTGGCCGCGGCGACGAGGGCCGGGTTGCTTCCGGACCCACCTCGAGAGTTGAGGTCAGATCCGACGAAGAGAGATCTCCAGAAGTATTGTCGGTACCACAGGGATCACGGTCATGATACTGACAACTGCTTCACATTTAAGAGGGAGATCGAGCGGTTGATCCAAGCGGGACACCTTGGAGGCTTCGTCGAGGGCAGGAGGCAGATCCGAGAAGAGAGAGCTTCGCGAGGAGCGCAGAGGCCGGACCCACCCCCAAGCAACGAATAGGAGGAGCCTCGCCCGTTGAGATCGTTCATGCGCATAGATGTGATATACGGTGGACCGTCCTCAGGGGGCGCGTCATCTGCGGGCAAGAAGGCATACACTCGGCAGGTGATGGCAGCAGGCCTTGGCGATGGGGCGAAACAGAGGAGGGTGGCTCGACCTCCCATCACTTTCATGGATGACGATCTGGAGGGGGTCGAGCTACCGCATGACGACGTCATCGTCATCAAGGCCCAGATCGGGATGGCAATCATTAGCCGCATCCTGATCGACACCGGAAGCTCCTGCGATATTCTGTTCATGTCAACCATTGAGAAGATGGGGCTGAAGTCGGCGGACGTAAGGCCTTGTATGGGACCCATCATCGGCTTCACCGGCCACTTGATTCCCATTGCTGGGGTAATCACACTGTCGGTGTCGCTGGGGAGGAGCCGAGAGTCGTCACACGCATGACGCAGTTCGTTGTTGTCGACATTGCGTCGGCATACAACAGGATCATAGGACGGCCATACATGATCACCATCGTAGCACTCTCCAGCCTACTACACCAGATGGTTAAATTTCAAACTCCGCGAGAGGTAGGCTAGGTGTGGGGGAGCTAAAAGCTGTCCCGGAGCTGCTACGTGGGATCAACCAAGCACAAGGCCCCAGAGCAAGCCTTATCGGTCGACCTCCTTGACGAACGGGAGGATTATTACGACTAGCGACCAACCCATGTGGAGGAAGTCGAGAAGTACCCGTGGCCGTGGAGGAAGGCAGGACTGTCTCCATCGGCACACAGCTTCCGACCTCTCTGAGGGCGGACCTGATCAACCTCCTCAGAGAGAATGTGGACATATTCGCATGGTCGCCCTCGGACATGCCTGGAGTGGATTCCGCGGTGATCTCCCACAAGCTGAACGCGGACCTGGAATCCCGACCGGTCCGGCAAAAAAAGAGGAGCGCGGGAGGAGAGAAGAGGATGGCAGCCGGCAAAGAGGTAGAGCGCCTTCTCCAGGCCAAGTTCATCGGGCCGGTGAGCTATCCGGAGTGGCTAGCCAACGTCGTCTTGGTAAAGAAGGCCATCAAGAAGTGACGCATGTGCGTCTACTTCACGGATCTCAATAAGGTGTGCCCGAATGATAGCTTACCGCTACCGAGGATCGACCATCTAGTCGACCAGGCGTCTGGTTACGAGTTGCTGAGTTTTATGGACGCATTCTCGGGCTACAACCAGATCCCGATGGAGAAGGAGGATGAGGAAAAGACGTCCTTCATCACCGACGACGACACCTTCTGCTACACGAAGATGCCGTTTGGATTGAAGAATGCTGGGGCGACCTACCAGCGGATGGTAGACAAGATTTTCGGCTCGCAGGTCGAGCGGAATATGGAAGTGTACATCGACGACATACTGGTTAGGAGTAAGTAGGCTCCGGACCAACTCGTCAACCTAAAGGAGACCTTCCAGAAGGTGCGCTGGTATGATCTAAGGCTGAACCCGACGAAGTACATCTTCAACGTGCAATCGGGAAAGTTCCTTGGCTTCATGATAACGAAGAGAGGAATTGAAGCGAACCCAGACAAGGTGTCAGCCCTTATCAACATGATGCAACCGTGAACCATCCGAGACTTGTAGCGGCTTAACGGCAGAGTCGTCGTCCTGGGAAGGTTCTTGTCAAAGTCCGTAGAGAGGTCGCTCCCGTCTTCAAAGTCCTGCAGAAGGCCCTCACCGAGGAGAAAGTTGATAGAAGGGTGATCTTGTGGGACGACGCCTGCACCCTAGCATTCGCTGAGCTGCTAGCTTATCTACAATGACCGCCGATGCTCGAGAAGCCCGAGGAGAGAGAACAGCTGGGACTGTACCTGGCCACCAGTGAAGAGGCTGTCATCTCGGTCCTGATCAAGGAAGAGAAGGGCGTACAACGACGCGGAGACCCGTTATAGCCCCATAGAGAAGGTCTCCTACTGTCTCGTCACGACAACGAGGAAGCTACGGCCATACTTCCAAGCTTACCCCATTGCTGTCCACACCAACTTGCCGCTCAAGAAGAACCTGAAGAGGCTGGAGTTATCGGGCAAAATGCTCAACTGGAGCGTCGAGCTCAGCGGGTTCGATATAATCTACAAGGCCCGAATAGCTATCAAGGGCCAAGCAATGGCAGATTTCGTGGTGGAGTGCACCATCGGAGATCTTCTCGAAGAACCGCCAAGCGCTCAGCAGACCGCGGCATGTCAGAGAGCGCTGGAAGTGGCCGAACCCTCGATGCCCGCCCAAGCAGAAGTGGGCGTATTATGGACCGTCTATGTCGACGGGTCAGCCACGGGGTCCGGAACGGGGGCAGGCATCGTCATCCAAACTCCCGACGGATGCCTGCTGGAGTACACATTGCGCTTTAGCTTTCCGACGACCAACAATGTCGCAGAATATGAATCCGCAGTCAATGGGTTGAAGCTGTGCAGAGCGATGGGGGCGACGAATGTGCTACTGCTGAGCGACTCACGGCTCGTCGTCCAGCAGGTCCAAGGGAGCTTTGAGGCCCGGGAGGAGATGATGAAATGATACCTTAAGCGCACCCAGTCCGAGCTCCAGAAGTTCAAGAGAGCGGAAGTCCGTCACCTACCTCGCTCCAACAATCTCCAGGCCGACGCCCTGTCAAAGCTGGCTCCTCCTCCCCCGCCGAGATTGGAAAGGCCATTTACGTATTAATGTGTGTCAACCAGACGACGACTTGGATGAGCCTGATAATGAAATACCTGGAGACGGGGGCCCTGCCCGAGGAGCGACTGGAAGCTAAGAAGATCGAGAGGCGAGCCATGTCATTCGTGATCTTCGATGGAGTGCTTCATTACAGGCGTCGCACGAGGTTCGACGTCCTGCCTTACCTGAAGTGCATGGGGCCGGCCCAGGCCGGGCCAGGCCAGGCCGAACAGGTCGTCCGCGAGGTGCACGAAGGTCTCTGCAGAAATCACTACGGTGGGCGCACTATCGTCCACAAAATAGTGCGCCAGGGATACTACTGGCCGACCAAGGTCCAAGACGCGACCTAGTATGTCAAAAAGTGCGAAGAATGCCAGAAATTTAGCAGACACACTGCGGCACCGCCTGTCACGACCCGCTTCCCTAAAATGGAGGCGAGACGTGAAAAGGTCCGCACGAGAGTGGAGCTGTGAAGCCCCAAACCCGATAAGCGTCAGTAAAACATAAGCAGGTCCCTGTAACCACAACGGAACAACAATAATAACACAAGAGAGACGGAAATAAAATCTCATATCTCAAAGTTTGTCCAGCATGAAAATAAGTTCAACATCCAGAAAAGCCACCAGGCTAAAAGAAAAAGTCTAAAGGCCCAGAACAAGGCCAACAAAAGCAACAACACCACAAAGTATAGGTGTCACGCACCGACAACAAAACAGCAGTCTAAACAAAGGAAAACACAACGAAGACACTAGGACTGGTCCCCAGTGTCCACGTACTCCCCGTCAAGCACAAGCTCGGGCTCGGCGTCAGCAAACACCTCGTCCTCAACAAGGTACTCAGGCTCAGGATCTAACATGTGTCACCCAAAAGAGTAAAGGGGCACATGTCAGCAAGTCTAAAAGACTTGGACAAGGAAACAAAAGTAAGGCAACTAGCAACCTAGCAGTTTTGGTATGCATGACATGGCAGTTATAACATGAGTACACAAGCAAGACATGGTGAACAAAAAGTACAAGAGAACAATTATCGGGACAAGACAAGAGTAGCCAAGCTACTAACAATCTCAATCAATTTACTATTCACGTTTCACTGTTGTTTGTAGATGTTTACGCCTTACGGCTGAATGGTATAACATTCGCGCCGATTGGCCGCTTAACACTACCCCAAAACCCAGAGTTTACGCCTTACCACTGCAGTTGCTGATCGGGCAGACTCCCAGTTGATTGGCCGCTTAACTCTTACCCCCAATACCAACAAGTAATCGAGCCAGGGTCCCCACACACGAGCTCAGTAAATGAGCCGGGGTTGCCCCCGCACGGGAGCTCGCATTCTAGTTCATGATTCATAAACAATTGGCGTAGGGGTGCACCTAGCCGGAAACAAGCAATTCGGGCATTGGCTATCAACCAACACATGGCCCGCTTCTGGAACACGAGCCAGGAACACAAGCATTGTAGCGGAGCTACGCATTCACGGAAACACTTTAGGAATGCAATGACATGACAATTAATTTGCGTACCGTTAATAGAATTTAAACATGACATGGTAATTGTGCAACATGATAAATGTCGGACCTAGCTTCGTTGTCAAGCTAGTTCCTAAATTTGCGCCTAGGCGAGTATCATTTCGTCGCCTAGCCTCTTTTACGCCTACAACAAGCAAATGGCCTAAAACATGTCCTAAACCCTAAGTGGCAAGTTTCACTTGCCTAGCACCGGGGATGACGATCACGAAGGTTCGTCTCGCAGATGCTATCTACGGGGAAATTGCTGTTATGGGGAAACAATCATCAAAACAACATTCATTCATTAGGGTTTTCATAAAAATACAAATAGGTTATGAAAACATCAAGAGATCGATTTCTTACCGAGAGGAGGCGGAAGAAACACTCCGGAGAACCTAGGGACCAGATCTGGAAACGAATGGAGAAGTTTGGAGAACTAGGGATTTTGGGGGATTTTGGGGATTTGATGAGATTTTGGGGAAGATGAGAGGTAGAATGAGTTGATGGATGGTTTGGATGATGGATTTAGGGCTTGGAATGAAGGAATAAGGGTTTGAGGAAGAAGGGGGCTCAATGGGGGAGAAACTAGGGTTTTGGGTCGAGTGGAGGAAGAAGAAAACGTTTGGGGGGGTTTAAATAGGATGGGCTGGCGGCTGCCCAGAAATTAGGGTTTTAACACAGATTAGTCGGTCAAAGAGCAACCACTGACCGACTAGTTTGGCAACTAGTCGGTCGGTCGACCAACGCAGACCGACTAAGTGTAAACAGTAACTCCTGAACGAAAATAGGATTTGGATTTAGTCGGTCGATGAACAACTACTGACCGACTAGTTTGGCAACTAGTCGGTCGAGAGATGAACTTAGACCGACTAAGAATGAACATTACTGATACTAAAATTTAGATGATGAGTTAGTCGGTTAAAGAAGCATTGCCGACCGACTAGTTTGCAACCTAGTCGGTCAACCAACGTTCTTAGACCGACTAACGATAAACAGTAACTTCTGAGAAATTTAGAAAGACAACTAGTCGGTCCAAGAAGGATTGCCGACCGACTGGATCGTCATCTAGTCAGTCGGTGCCCCTTCTTACACCGGCTAATAAGCACCAAAAGTTCCGATACGGAGCGCGGGGCCCCTGGATCGATTCCTAAGACTCCTAGGCTTGATCTAATGGTAAGATACGACCGTTATGAAGCCCGTCACGAATGACATACTCCGAAATCGACGATCCTAAAGAAGAAACGAGAAAACACGACGAAACGATCGAAAATGAAAGTTACGGAGACGAAAACCACACATGAGGAGAAAATCCACCAAAACATATATTATAATATAATAAATCCAGATACAAGAAAACCAGTCATTACACCGCCTGCCGACCTGGTCCTCATTCTCAGTCCGTTCCCCTTCATCAAGTGGGGACTCGACATCCTCGGGTCTTTCCCAAAGGCCTCCGGTGGAAGGAAGTATCTCGTCGTTGCCGTCGAATACTTCACCAAATGGGTCGAGGCGGAACCCTTGGCTCGCATCACATGGACAGACATGAAGAAATTTATCTGGAAGTCCATTGTCTGTCGTTTCGGAGTGCCTCGCTCCATCGTGATAAACAACGGAAGATAGTTCGACTGCGAGGGCTTCTGGGACTTCTGCTCGGAATGGGGGATCAATCTCCACTTCGCTTCCGTGGCACACCCGCAGTGCAATGGGATGATGGAGGCAGCGGACAAATGCATACTGGGTCCCCTGAAGAAGAAGGTCGACGCCACTCTCGGATCTTGGGTGGACGAACTACCGGGTATTCTCTGGTCATACGGCACGACCCATAAAGCTTCGATCGGAGAAAGCCCATTCATGCTGGCGTTTGGGGCGAAAACGGCCGTCTCCGTGGAGGTGGGCGAGGAAACTCTTTGGCTTCGATACTTCGATGAAGATATCAACGCAGAGGGCCTCGGCCTCAACCTTGAGCTCATCGACGAAGTGAGGGATCAATCTCTAACGAATCTCGTTCGACACAGCCAGAGGATGGACCGGCACTACAACTCCAGGGTACGAAAGCGGAGCTTAAGAATCGGCGACCTAGTCCTCAGAGACGCGATCTTCAAACCAGAAATCGTCCGCCGGGGGAAGATCGCAGTAAAGTGGGAGGGGCCTTACGAAATCATCGACATCGTCGGGCCGGCCACATATATTCTAGTAACCTTGGACGGGGGCGAGCTAGCCTACCCTGGGAATACCGAGCACTTGCTGAAATACTACCAATGAATTCGTGAGTGTTAATACAATTGTAGGAGGAAATATGCCCATAAGGCAATTTATCCTAAGCGTCTTGTTAATAGAATATATGGTGTCCATTATCCTAAATATGAATTCATTTGATTAATATACTTAGATAATGTCCATAGACTTATAGTTAGGTCCTTACGTATCCAGATAAGATCTCGATTATGAGTAGTAAGCGACCGTATAGAAACGTAAGTCTTAAACGGTTCGTGGTCATAGATGTGTCGAGAACTGGATATCAACACATCGGATAGACCACTGTGTCTTTGTCTTACCTTAGGGTAATGATGATCTCATAGTCATTCGACTTGGTGAAGTCGGAGACGAGACACATGTGCTCATTGGAGAATGAGTTCGCTGAACGACCAACTTAGAGTTATTAAATGGTTAACTTTAACTAAACTGTCTATAATAACTCTAGGGTGATGATAGGTAAGCTGGTCCTTAAGACCTGAAGTCATTTGTACAAACCTGTGAGTGAACGGTGTAGCTTAGACCTATGGCTAGTCCTGCTGAAAGATTTTAGGTTGGGTTGCACCTGAAGCTCTCGAGGCGAGTAGATGACTAAGATGGAATTCGTCACTTTCGTTAAAGGGAAGTTAGTGTCACATGCTCAGTATGGTCTTTGTGTTAATCCTCGGTCGGGGTACGTTGTAAAATGTACAACGTGAATACAACTAAGACCGTCGTATACTGACCAATGTTGTCTAATAGGGTTGACAGTAAACCATACCCCAGGCCAACAGGGACACAGTCTTGACGAAGGGACTATAGCTAACGGTATTCCTCACTGACACAGCCAATGTAAACCCAACGATGATTTTGTCAATGGGTCGATCATGTTATGATGATTCTGAAACAGGGACGACAACTACTGCTCATGGTGACCGTCGTCTAGGGGCTTCGAGCTCCAACCTGTAGTAAGGTCAGGCTGTAGGGTCTCACACCGTGTAGCATTCGTGTCTTAGTAATAGGAAGATTAATAAGAGAAATTCATTTGATGAAATGGAATGTTAAATGTTCACAAGCCAGTTGTGAGACTAAGTCATAGAAGCAATAGGGACAATGTTGCATTTGATGCAAATAAAGATTAAACATGTCGTAAATTGGTTACGACAATATTTGTAGGAACAAAATCATTGGACAGAGTTACCTGATTGACGGGATCGTCCCGGTCTAAACACAGGTTCAAACCGCGTCCAAATCGGAGCTCAAACGAGCCCAGAAACGCAAAAACAGTCCGAGGTAAAGTGGGTTAGACCCACTTGGGCTTACGAGCCCATCCGCGAGGGGTAAATGGGCGCCCGCCCGCTACTGAGCGGGCACGGCCCGCTGCGACAGCGGGCTGGCCGCCCGCCCTCATTGCCTTGTGCGGGCGGGCCCCTAAGCCTAGCGGGCGGGCCTGCAACTTAAGTGAAAATATGGTTTTTGAAACCCCTAATGACGGCTACGAAAATTGATTTTTTGCCTATATTTGGGTAATTGTTTGAGGGGTCAAGCGAAGTCGAAATTCGTCGTCGTTCGTTCCTACGCATTCACCATTCGAAGCCCTTCGGATTGATAGCTTGTTTGGTGTCCAAAGTTTAATGTATAAAGAGAATTAATTCGTTGAAGTTGGCCTTTATGAAATGCTTACTAAAACTTCAATTAAGCTAAATTAGCTTACCCAATTTTCTCTTCTATTTCGATTTGTCCCACATTGCTCGCAACAAAAAGAGAAGTGCCGACTCCCTATATAAATAGGGATGCACTCTCTTCGTTGAAAAATGTACCAAGTCCTCGATCGAGTAGCTCCAGATTTTAGGGCAAGCTCGATCTACGACTAAACTATTCTTTCTCTTTTCTTCCTATTCTCCCGACTAGTCCTATCAAGACTACGAAGGGGGTTTGGATTCGGATCCAGACGTCTAATACGCGGGTCTACTCAAGTTAAACCTTCTACCGTGTGTGATTGGCTTGGAAGCGGATGTCGGCTCGGGCAGATTGGTTCGAAGGTGCGAGGTGGCTCGGGTGGATCGAGTCGAGGCGGTTCGACAACGAGGAGCATCAGAAGACGGTGCGGTACATCTTACCTGCCCCAGGGTCGAGATTCCGGGTATGTTCTCTAAGTAATTTTTAGTGTAATTTAAATTTGTCGCAGTAGAATAGATCCCTCTTGGGTGATCAGATCCACCCAAGTTGGCATAGATCAGGCTAGGTTCTGGTTCTCTTAGGGCCTAGCTAAATTGTTTAGCTAGATAGTTTTAATTTTCCGATGTGCTTTATGCCTCTGTGGTCCGTCCAACATATGACGGGCACAGATCTGAGCTCTGAGGGTCCGCCAAAACCCATACAACAATTACCTTCTTTTCTATCATATTTTGAATTTTGGTATCTCCACTTGAAAATTTCAGTTTAACGCACGAGACTCCGAGGCAAGCTCACGGAGTTTCGCTACCCAAACCGGAGGAGGGCACGGACCGAGCTACGCGCTCGTTCCTCCCCTCAAATGAAGACATCGAGGCAGGATCCGTCCTCGCCACCCAAACCGGAATGACCAATGCGGGGTAGGTGGCGGCCCAATATCCGTTTGACTATAGAGGCTGCGGGGAGGCGACGGCCCAATACCCATCCTCTCAAAGACTCTGGGATAAGCTTACGGAGCTTCGCCACCCAAACTGGAGGAAAAGAGCATGGGCCGAGCTATGGCTCCCTCCCCCCTCAAATGAAGACTCCGGAGCAGGATCCATCCTCGCCACCCAAACCGGAATGACCAATACAGGGTAGGCGACGGCCCAATACCCGTCCGACTATAGAGGCTGCGGGGAGGCGACGGCTCAATACCCGCCATCTCAAAGACTCCGGGACAAGCTTACGGAGCTTAGCCACCCAAACTGGAGGAAAAGAGCATGGGCCGAGCTATGGCTCCCTCCCCCCCCTCAAATGAAGACTCCGGGGCAGGATCCGTCCTCCCCACCCAAACTAGAACGACCACTGCGGGGTAGGCGACGGCCCAATACCCGTCCGACTATAGAGGCTGCGGGGAGGCGACGGCCCAATACCCGCCCTCTCAAAGACTCCGGGACAAGCTCACGGAGCTTCGCTACCCAAACCGGAGAAGGGCACGAACCGAGCTACACGCTCATTCTACCCCTCAAATGAAGACTCCGGGGCAGGATCTGTCCTCGCCACCCAAACCGGAATGACCAATGCGCGGTAGGCGACGGCCCAATACCCGTCCGACTATAAATGCTGCGGGAAGGCGATGGCGCAATTTCGTCCTCTCAAAGACTCTGGGGCAAGCTTACGGAGCTTCGCCACCCAAACTGGAAGAAAAGGGCATGGGCCGAGCTACGGCTCCCTCCACCCTCCAATGAAGACTCCGGGGCAGGATCCGTCCTCGCCACCCAAACCGAATGACCAATGCGGGGTAGGCGACGGCCAAATACCCGTCCGATTATAGAGGCTGCGGGGAGGCGACGGCCCAATACCCGTCCTCTCAAAGATTTCGGGGCAAGCTTACGGAGCTTTGCCACCCAAACTGGAGGAAAAGGGCATGGGCCGAGCTAACCCCCTCAAATGAAGACTCCAGGACAGGATCAGTCCTCGCCACCCAAACCGGAATGACTTATGCGGGGTAGGCGACAGCCCAATACCCGTCCGACTATAGAGGCTACGGGGAGGCGACGGCCCAATACCAGCACTCTCAAAGACTCCGGGGCAAGCTTATGGAGCTTCGACATCCAAACTGGAGGAAAAGGGCACGAGCCGAGCTACGGCTCCCTCACCCCTCCAATGAAGACTCCGGGGCAGGATCTGTTCTCGCCACCCAAACCGGAATGACCAATGCGGGGTAGGCGACGGCCTAATACCCGTCCGACTATAGAGGATGCGGGTGCGACGGTCCAATACCCACCCTCTCAAAGACTCCGGGGCAAGCTTACGGAGCTTTGCCACCCAAACTAGAGGAAAAGGGCATGTGCCGAGCTACACGCTCGTGTCCCCCCTCGAGTGAAGACTCCGGGGCGGGATTCATCCTTGCCACCCAAACCAGAGAAGGGCACGGACCGAGCTACGGGCTCGCTCCTCCCCTCAAGCAAAGACCCTGGAGCCTCGCCACCCGAATTGGGGCAAAAGGACGAGGGCACCCAGACCGGGGCAGGCCTCGTCCAGGGCTAAAACCTTCGGTCAACTCATGGTCCCGATAAAGTATGCCCCTGATGCGACTTATCATTACAAAAGGACACTTGGGAAGCCCGCTATTAATGACGACGTGCCCCTCGAGAGGTGCAGGCCTGACGCTTCACGCCTAACACCGCCTGATGAAAGTGGGTTCAAATGCCTTGACCCTGACAAGCCAGCTCACAGTGCCAGCTCATCATATCAGCCTATCAGCAGCTACCTACCCTCACCATCTATAAATACTCCCCCCTTCACCTTTAGAAGGAAAAAAGAAATGAATGGGAGAGCGAGTACACCTTAGTCCGACCCCAACGAAGGTTGAAAGGGGGCGAGATGCCCTCGTATTCGATCTCTCCTCACAAACCCGGGGCGTTAGGATCGATTTGCCTTTAGACACTCCCCCCTCTCAAAAGGAGTCCCCCGTTGTCACGCCCCTCTCCCCAGAATACCCTTATTTAAAATAAATTTTTTTCTTCCAACTATCCTGGAGAGCGAGGGTGATGAGAAAGAAAAAGGGAGAGAAAGAAGGAAACTGAATATGCAGGCCTCTGCGCACATGCTGGGATAGTACACGTGAAGCTTCACTAAATTATCCAACAGTCACACAAAACAACAACTACATTTAATACATAACATGCTTCATTTTTATACACAGTCCGAGTACACCAATATATATACACAGCCACTCTCCACCTTCAATGACAACCAAGACACTCTACACGCTCCATCACTCACCAAACGCTACCCCTGAGACCCGACTCCAAGTCACCACCAACCACACTGCCCCTGCTACCTGAAAAATAGGGAGGAGCACGTCAATGCGTGCCCAGTAGGAACCAACTTGGATTTGGAATATCATTTTAAGGTTATCAATCCACAAAGCAAGGCAGGAGAAATATGACGTGTAACTAAGTAAAATAACGGAAAGTAATTAGCAAAGTAAGAGGATCATACCTGCGGTCCAATGTCGAGGCACTGCAAGAAAAGGGTTAGCACGAATAATAATAATAATAATAATAATAATAATAATAATAATAATAATAATAACGCAAGTGTTCAAGCAACCACTATCTAATAAGATAAGTGCAAGTGCCTGGGGCATGACACAGAATCACAAAGAACAGGAAAAGTGAATGGAAGGTGCTGCCAGCAGAAGGAGTAACACGTAAATTCTTATTTTATTGTTTTATAATTGAATTAATTGGAACTTGGGTAAACTGTATGATACCAGGACCTGGACATCACCCCAAATTTGGGGTGAATATATCACATGACGCAGTGGACACGAGCACTGTACGCCGGGCCTCCCAGCTCTCCCGTCCCTGGCAGGAGTGAGGCTCTCCCACAATAACACAACCTCTGTATGTCTCCTCCACTCCCGGTAAAGGCGAGTGGGTATAAATATCACATATCACATAATCATTTCCCCCAACTTCTCAGTCCAGGCCTAATATCCACAATTTACTCAAATCCCACCTAAAACCCGGGTTTTGCTAACTCACCCTCCTTAGAGAGGATTTAGACATTCTAAAACTTTATTCAACATTATATATAGCACTGAAGGGGACACGTTGCATGGTTTCACATTCCACACTCATATCAACATGGGCCATACAACCAAGTGTCATGCCCTTCAACATATCCATTTCAATTCATCACTCATAACATATGATACCATGCTTAACATGACCCCATCATTGCTATTTCACAACATATTTCATATCACAAATATTTACAAGCTCATTTCTCATATTATTCAACTATCACTTCATTGTGGCATTTTCACGAACACGTGGTGAACGTGACGTGTATGTCCGTAAGAACATTAGCAAATCCATTGGAAAAACATATCATGAATCTATCTTTCATGCAACAACAATAATCATGCACTATAGAGGGTGAACTAGCAATAGAACACAATTTATAACATCACTTTAATGTTTCAGCTTGCTGGAATTTGCAGAAAGTGGCAATACATGGGCACATAACATCAGTTTTTATTGTGAATTTAACAAAATGTCATAAATAAAAGTTATAGATATTTTAGTCATGGAGTCACAGATAAAATTTTTGGAAAAAATATTAAGTATATGATTTATAGTGAATTATTTGGTAAAGTGTGTCAAATCTGTTTTTCAGACAGATTTCAGGGTCTGTATTGAAAGCCAATTTTGGGCATGTTGCAGCCAGAAATTCAACATATAAGCATTCTGATGAATTTTTAGAAAAACTTGTTAACTTTCCAACAAGACAAAGAACATGAAATTCCATTGTGTGTGCAAGTGTTGAGATCAATTTTACTAAACTGTGTCGAAACTGAAAATCAAACAGATATGTTGTAAAGATGGAATTTTTTGCTCCTAATTTCTGAATTAAACATATATCAAAATTTATATGATTTTGGGGAAAAACTTCAAGATCTACAAGTTCATATTTTTTTCGAACCCTAATTCGAGCTACAGTAACCAAAATCAAGGTCAAAACAAACATCCAGATTTCCGAATTTCAAAGGGAGTAATTTTGCTAAGAATTTTCAAGGGAGATTCATGAAAATTGAATCATGGCATATTAATTTGATTACCACTACTTCATATTGATAAAACATGATGTAAAACATGACAAAATAAAATCTTAATTAAATTTCCAAATCCAAGTTTGATTCCTACCTCAAAACTTTGGTTTTCTTCCTTTCTTCTCTTTCTTTCTTCTCCACCTTCTTCTCCCTTGAAGCAAGCTTGAATCCCTTCTAATTGAGATGGGAAATTAGGGGTTTTAGGTTGAATAAAATGGAGAAAAGGAGGAGGTTTTGGCCGGCCTAAACTAGGTTGGAGAGGCAAAGAGAAATGGAGAAGGGGGGAGAAAGTTCAAGAAAAGAAAAGATAAGGTTTTCTTGAGAAATTTCTACACAATCACTTAGCTTCTCCCCTAAGCCATGGTTAATTCAAAATGACTAAAATACCCTCCTAAAAATACCCTCAACTTCTAGGTATTTACAAGTTTACCATTACTTTATGCACACACTACTTTAGGATGTACGCACATCACTTTTGGTCCAAATGACCGTTTTGCCCCTCGTCTTTCTAAAAATTTACGGAGGTTGCCATTGACCCCTAACCCATTTCACACTAGCATGGCTCTTCCTACACATATCCACGCACATCCATGCATGCATACATGCTTCACGCACACACGTCTAACACATTCATGTTGTTTTACACCCACGACGTCATTTGCTCTTCTCCCACATTCACATTTCGCATTCTCTTCCCTTAGCCACGTATTACGGCCTAATCTTCCTTGCACTACATCATATACATCGATATCTGCGCTTATTTCATGCCCACGTATGCATCGTAGGTAGAAATACCACGTGCGTTCAGTAGAATAAGTGCAAAATATGGCATGACATCCTACCAACCTTAAAATAAATTTCGTCCTCGAATTTTCTAGGGTGTGATCCTCGCCGAGGTCAGCTAGGTATGATGGTCTTACTACCCATGAGGTACAAACAAGAATACGTATCTATACCACACTTATATACTCTATATGCTTCACTATCATCCATACACATTCGTATCGCACATATGTCACAGATACATCCTATTATTCATCTAGTAGCACATCCATAGCACTATATGCATCATTACATACACATACGTATATGTTCTTCATATAAACATCTAGGCACATGTATTCACACACTAACATACACATCACACGCCATAAATAAGTCTCTATACGTATTATTATACGTATTTAGATTACTACTCATATCCATGTGCATACGACATCACATCGTATCCATATCACGATACCTTCAAGTATAACGACTTATATTCTACCTGCTTATATATATAAACTAGTCATTACCTGTGCCCATAGGGCACGGTTTATTTAATGGCTGAGTTTTTCTCCCCCAAAAATTTCAAGTTCCCCCAAATTTCAAGTTTTCCCACAAAATTTCAAGTTTCCCCCCAAATTTAACTTTTCCCCCAAAATTTAAGTCCCCCCAAAATTGTCATTACCACCTAGGACAAACTTGCCACGTAGGACAAAGCTTTGTCCTAGTATGATAAGATTCAAAATCTTCAAAGAACTGAAAAAAATGGTCGGAAGGGGTGAGAATAAAAAGGGTGAGTGGGTGTGTGGGGAGGGTCCATGGGCAAAAATACAAAAACCGGGGTTGTATGTGCAAAATTCCCCACCTCCTCTTTTATCCCTCAAAATCTCATCTCTTATATTTTCTCTTATCCAATTTCCCCGTTTTATATAATAGATATCCAAATTCTCTTATCCAATTTCTCATGTCTAAATTCTCTTATCAATTTCTCTTGATAACATCCGTCTTTTATATAATAGATATCTCTTATCCAATTTCTCTTGTCCAATATCTCTTATCCAATTTCTCTTGATAACATCTCTCGTTTTTAATATAGATATCTCTTATCCAATTTCTCTTGATAACATCACTCTTATTCAATTTCTATTTTCCAATATCTCTTATTCAATTTCTCTTGATAACATCCCTCTTTTATAATATAGATATCTCTTATCCAATTTCTCTTGTCCAATATCTCTTATCCAATTTCTCTTGATAACATCCCTCTTTTATAATATAGATATCTCTTATCAAATTTCTCATGTCCAATATCTCTTATCTAATTTCTCTTGATAACATCCCTCTCTTATAATATAGATATCTCTTATCCAATTTCTCTGGTATCTTATCCAATTTCTCTTGATAACATCCCTCTTTTATAATATAGATATCTCTTATCCAATTTCTCTTTTCCAATATCTCTTATCCAATTTCTCTTGATAACATCCCTCTTTTATAATATAGATATCTCTTATCCAATTTCTCTTGATTACATCTCTCTCTTATAATATAGATATCTCTTATCCAATTTCTCTTGTCCAATATCTCTTATCCAATTTCTTTGATAACATCCCTCTTTTATAATATAGATATCTCTTATCCAATTTCTCTTGATAACATCCCTCTTTTATTATATATATATATATATATATATAGTGATCTTCGGTTGCGAAAAATCCCATGCGAAAGCCCGTGCGAAAACTTTTTTTTATTTTTTTGAAATTTTTTTTTTCAAAAATTCTTTTTTTGATGTTTAATCCATACAAATATATACCCCAGGGAAAATAATGGGTGAACCCGTTGGGCATTAGAGCACACATCCAACCATTACAAATTTAACGGTCTCAAAACGTGCGAATTTGATGAAATGGCTTGATCGAAGGCCAAATGACATTATTTCTCAACCATTATTTTTTGAGGGGGGTATAACAACATATAATGAGGGTGGAAAAAAGAATTTTTGAAAAAAAAAATTTCAAAAAAAAGATAAAAACATTTTCGCACGGTGCGAAATGTTCTCATTTGAAAATTTTCCTATATATATATATATATATATATATATATATATATATATATATATATAAACACACACACATACATACATACATACATACATACATATACGTCTATATCCATGCACAAACACACAACAATACACATTAATCTACACACCATTTCTTGATAGACAGTGTCACTATCACGGTGTCACATCGTATGTACACCTGATCCCTATACACCCAATACTTAGTCATACGAGCTCACTCCCATGTATAGGCATATAAATATCTATATACACACATTATTTAGTCACATCCATACATACATTCACGTGCACATACTAACACTGGCATGATCAAGTCACATAAGGTTCACAATCATACTATAAATAAATATACACATAACCTCACATCCATAGCAGTGCACCTACTGCCTCATACAGATAGGTTCATGTACCACACACATTACACACATGAGTGCACAAACATAATATGTTTCCTTCATATGCTATATATATAACTACCCTTGCACATCCTACGCATATACTGTCGTAATAATCAAATAATTATAAACATCCATCTACACTCCCCACACGCGTATACACATAAATATACAAGCGAATACACACATTCCAATACCCACATATCAAACAGTTTCATTCACTTGCATTCATCAAACACATATATACACATATACCCCATATCTATTACATTTACATCCACATTGCACATGTATATACATACACATATGTTTTGGTACAGACTTATATATATGCATGCATACAAACATAAATACATTTATCCAAGGCACATCGAGATACACCTGGATAAACAACCATATATAATAGATTAGCAGGTAAACAAACAAAGGTATATATAAGCATATATATATATATTCATTCATCCAATATACACGCCATTACATATACTCCTACTACCCACTGAGCATACATGAACACATTCCTACGCTCAATTGTGACATGTATATGCGTAAAATACATGACAGGAGACCCACAAATGTCCACAGAATCATGAGAGCCAGTATTTCACAATGTTGATGTCAATGCATGTCTCTGCGTTCTGAAAAATCCATCCATCAAGTGAACATCTTATCATCAAATGAGAGGGTCCAAGAAAGGGAGAGCTTGAAATGATCCAGGCTGCACAGGTGTTTTGAGTCCCTCCGAAACAAAAGGTGAGCTGGTGGCTCAATTACAAAGCTTCATTGGACACATTAGAGAATGATGAGAGGCCTATCTTTCACCAGGCGGAGGTCGATGTCCCTGCATTTTGAATATTCAGCCTTCAATTGAACTTCTTTGCATCAATTAGGAGGCTCTTGTTATCTCCCTATGCTCTTCTTCTTGAAGGGGTCCAAGAAAGGTACGGCTTTCAGTTTCATTGTTTTGGGTTAGTCGTCGTCATCATCGCCGTCGCCGTCGCCGTGGTGTGGACCACGGGGGGGGGGGGGGGGGGGAGCCCGGTTGTTGGAAAGCTTATGAAGAATGTAATCCATTGATACAAATTTTGTGGCGTTTCTTTGGCATTTTCATGGTAGATTTTGGGCTTTTCGTTCTATTTTCTCTATATACTACATGAAAACGGCAAAGAGAGACCACGAAATTGTTATCAGTGAATACTATTCGCCATGAGCGTTCCAACAATAAGGACAGCGCGTAAAATGGACACTAAACGACGAAAACTTCACCGGTAGCAATATGCATGCATTAAAAGGTGAGAGCAGGGGCTGTCGATGGCATGAGAATGGATTCCGAATCCGATTCCATAAAATCGGCGGAGCTCAATTATTACCCTAAAACTATTCAATTTCTCATACCATCAGTTGACGTTGTATTATTGGCTGGATCAAGATGTAGACCATAACAAGCTCACTTTGTTGACTTAGGCACTGGAAGTTCTATCAACGAATTTGCACATGCATCATGTTTAATATAAACAAATAATGAATCTGTATTATGTTGTGGCTTACTTTGCGTCGGTGATCTCCGTTTTCAAAGATGATGGCCAGTGGCGGAGCCAGGATGATATGACATGGGATCAGGCGCGTTGCGAGAAGACATAAAAACTGTTGGAGTTTTTCCTAAACAATGTATTGGAGGTTTAGTCCCACATTGGATGGACAAGAAGAATTGTTCTACTTTATAAGTAGAAAGTTATCTTGGATATTAAATTGATGTTTGGGCCAACTAATAGTAGTGGGCCATTGATATGCTAGTGGGCTATTGTTGGAATATATATATTTATATAACAAATGCATCAATTTAATTTTTTGTTTTCGTAATTAATGTTTACGGTTTTTATAACCGTCCAACAGTTACTACCATCCATCTATAAATAGATGGCTGTTCTTCAGACAAAAACACACTGGTACAAAGGATCTTTTGTTGATTTAGTGCAATCACAAAAGATGGATTCTGAGTATCCCTGAGACGTTCGGTCCACCCCGGAGCACTTGTTTAGGGGCGAAATAGTCTTAAGGGCAACGCTTTTGCGTGCTTGAAGAATCGGTCAGTTTCATAGTTGGTATCCGTAATCTCTCATTTTTCAACAATTTAATTTCATTATTTGTTATCTAATCTCTCGGTTTCTACATTCTTAAGACTATTATGGCAAACGTTCGAGAGATGACAGCGAACTTTATGAAACTGGACAAGTTTAATGGTGGCAATTTTCGAAGGTGGCAGAAGAAATGCACTTCCTGTTAACCACTCTGAAAGTTGTGTACGTTCTGACTACACCACGCCCTCAAGAGAGGGAAGATGAAACACTTGAAGAAACTTGTGCTAGAGCCAAGTGGGAAAATGATGAGTATGTGTGCCGTGGTCACATTCTCAATGGTATGTCGGACGGGCTGTTTGATACATATCAAACTGTTGAGTCTGCAAAGGACTTATGGGATCAATTGGAGGCAAGGTATATGCGTGAAGATGCTACAAGTAAGAAATTCCTTGTTTCGCAATTTAATAGTTATGCCATGTCCGACACAAGATCGGTGATGGAACAATTCTATGAAGTTGAACGCCAATTTAATTTCATTATTTGTTATCTAATCTCTCGGTTTCTACATTCTTAAGACTATTATGGCAAACGTTCGAGAGATGACAGCGAACTTTATGAAACTGGACAAGTTTAATGGTGGCAATTTTCGAAGGTGGCAGAAGAAATGCACTTCCTGTTAACCACTCTGAAAGTTGTGTACGTTCTGACTACACCACGCCCTCAAGAGAGGGAAGATGAAACACTTGAAGAAACTTGTGCTAGAGCCAAGTGGGAAAATGATGAGTATGTGTGCCGTGGTCACATTCTCAATGGTATGTCGGACGGGCGAGAGATGACAGCGAACTTTATGAAACTGGACAAGTTTAATGGTGGCAATTTTCGAAGGTGGCAGAAGAAATGCACTTCCTGTTAACCACTCTGAAAGTTGTGTACGTTCTGACTACACCACGCCCTCAAGAGAGGGAAGATGAAACACTTGAAGAAACTTGTGCTAGAGCCAAGTGGGAAAATGATGAGTATGTGTGCCGTGGTCACATTCTCAATGGTATGTCGGACGGGCTGTTTGATACATATCAAACTGTTGAGTCTGCAAAGGACTTATGGGATCAATTGGAGGCAAGGTATATGCGTGAAGATGCTACAAGTAAGAAATTCCTTGTTTCGCAATTTAATAGTTATGCCATGTCCGACACAAGATCGGTGATGGAACAATTCTATGAAGTTGAACGCCAATTTAATTTCATTATTTGTTATCTAATCTCTCGGTTTCTACATTCTTAAGACTATTATGGCAAACGTTCGAGAGATGACAGCGAACTTTATGAAACTGGACAAGTTTAATGGTGGCAATTTTCGAAGGTGGCAGAAGAAATGCACTTCCTGTTAACCACTCTGAAAGTTGTGTACGTTCTGACTACACCACGCCCTCAAGAGAGGGAAGATGAAACACTTGAAGAAACTTGTGCTAGAGCCAAGTGGGAAAATGATGAGTATGTGTGCCGTGGTCACATTCTCAATGGTATGTCGGACGGGCTGTTTGATACATATCAAACTGTTGAGTCTGCAAAGGACTTATGGGATCAATTGGAGGCAAGGTATATGCGTGAAGATGCTACAAGTAAGAAATTCCTTGTTTCGCAATTTAATAGTTATGCCATGTCCGACACAAGATCGGTGATGGAACAATTCTATGAAGTTGAACGCATACTTGGTAATTTTAAACAACATAACATGAACATGGATGAAACTATTGTTGTTTCCACTATCATTGATAAACTGCCCTTAGGATGGAAAGAATTTAAACATAGCCTCAAGCATAAGAAAGAGGATTTGTCTCTGGAGGAATTGGCTAACTCTCTTCGTGTAGAAGAAGAATTCCGTAAACAGGAAGAAGGCAAGGACCGAGTGGTCCATGTGGTGGATGAAGGCCAATCCAGTAAAGGCAAAGGTAAGGCTAAGTTTCAGGGCAAAGACAGAAAGAGAAAAGGCAAGTTTATTCCAAATCACAATAACAAGCAAACAAAAATTGCTTGTTGGATTTGTGGTGGTCCTCACATGAAACGAGATTGCCCAAAGAAGAAAGGTGGTTCTGGTAGTTCAAGGGTTGGTCAGAATCCTTATCAGAGGAAAGTGGCTGATGGCAATGAAAACTTCACTGCCATGATATCTGAAATCAATATGATTCAAGAGGACAATGACTGGTGGGTTGATTCTGGGGCAACAAGACATGTATGCAAGGATAAGGCGAACTTCAAGACCTATGAAGCAGTCGAAGAACCTACTTTTCTCTACATGGGAAATAAGTCCCCGGTTAATGTCTTTGGAAAAGGAAGTGTTCTGTTAAAGTTTACTTCTGGAAAGTGTCTCACTTTAACTGATGTGTATCATGCTCCGGATTTGAGCAAGAATCTGATGTCTGGTTATATCTTGAACCAATATGGGTTCAAACAAGTGTATGAGGCTGGAAATTATGTACTGTCTAAGGGTGGTATGTTTGTAGGCAAGGGGTATGCCCATGCCGGTATGTTCAAGTTAAACATTATCAATAATAATATGGATGTTTCTGCTTATGTCTTGGATGTTTTAAATGATTCTGTTTTATGGCATAATCGTTTAGGACATGTTAACTTTAGAAAATTAAAAGACATGGGACATTTGTCCTTGATTCCTTGTTTTGATAAACAAACTGTAAGTTGCAAAACATGTATGGTAACTAAGATTACGAGGTTGCCTTTTCCTTCTATTGCACGAGAATCACAGTTACTAGACTTAATCCATAGTGATTTATGTGATATGAGTGATTCTTTAACAGTAGATGGAAAGCGGTATTTTGCAACTTTTATTGATGATTATTCCAGATTTTGTCAAGTGTATTTATTACGATCAAAGGATGAAGCTCTTGACAAATTTAAAGTCTTTAAATCCGAAGTTGAACTTTACTGTGAGACATTCATTAAATGTCTTAGATCGGATAGAGGGGGTGAATATTATAATCCATTGTATTTCCAGTCTAGCGGAATAATTCATCAAGTTACAGCACCTTACACACCACAGCAGAATGGTGTTGCTGAAAGGAAAAACCGAGTTTTAACGGAAATGGTTAACGCTATGTTATCAAATTCGGTTTTATCCCATGGTTATTGGGGTGAAGCATTGCAAACTGCTTGTTATATTCTTAATCGAGTGCCTACTAAAAGGCATAAGTCTACTACTCCATATGAACTTTGGAATAAGAGAAAACCAAATTTAAGCTATCTTAAAGTATGGGGTTGTAGAGCAATAGTTAAAGTTCCTGAACTTAAACGGAAAAAATTAGGGGAAAAAGGAATTGAATGTCTGTTTATAGGTTATGCTTCTAACAGTAAAGCCTATAGGTTTAAGGTTATAGAACCAAATGATCATTATTCTGTTAATACTGTTATTGAGTCACGAGATGCTATCTTTGATGAAAATCGTTTTACAACGATCCCTAGGCCTCGTGATATAACTTTCGAATATAGAACTAATGATCATGAAGATGTTCGTATTGAACATGACTCCCCTAATGAAGAAACCTCTCAATTAAGGAAAAGCAAGAGGGCACGGAAATCTAAAGATTTCGGATCAAATTTCTTTATGTTTCTCGTGGAAGGTAGTAGGAACACAGTTTCTATTGATAATTATATTCCATTTTGTTACAATATGGAATCTGATCCTGTTACCTTTAAAGATGCAATGATGTCTCCGGATGCTCCTTTTTGGAAGGAGGCTATTGATGATGAGATGGACTCAATCATGGGTAATAGAGTCTGGAAGTTGGCAAATTTACCTCCAGGTTGCAAACCCATAGGTTGTAAGTGGATTTTCAAGAAGAAAATGAAGGTCGATGGAACAATTGACAAATTTAAAGCTCGGTTAGTAGCCAAAGGATACTCCCAAAAGGAAGGTATTGATTACTTTGATACTTATGCCCCAGTTGCAAGAACGTCAACTATTAGGGTGTTAATTGCCTTAGCCTCTGTGTATAATTTAGTCATTCACCAAATGGATGTTAAAACAACATTTCTGAATGGTGAATTAGATGAGGAGGTATACATGGAACAACCTGAAGGATTTATAGTTCCTGGGCAAGAAAATAAGGTTTGTAAGCTTATTAAGTCTTTATATGGACTTAAGCAAGCTCCCAAACAATGGCATCAAAAATTTGATGAGATTGTACTTAGTAATGGTTTTCACATTAATGATGCAGACAAGTGTGTATATTGCAAATTTGGTGGAAACAAAGGAGTAGTCATTTGTTTATATGTCGATGACATGTTAATATTTGGCACTGATCTCCAGCAAGTGGAGGATACTAAGAACTTCTTATCTACCCATTTTTCTATGAAAGACATGGGTATGGCAGATGTGATTTTAGGCATCAAAATTACTAGATCTAGTAATGGGTTGATCTTGTCACAATCACATTACATAGAAAATGTATTGAAGAAGTTCAACAATTATGATTGTAAGGTTGCATCTACACCTTTTGATCATAGTGTAAGTTTAACAAAGAATACCGGTCAGCCTGTAAAGCAGTTGGAGTACTCTAAAGTAATGGGCTGTTTAATGTACGCCATGACATGTACAAGACCGGATATAGGCTTCGCTGTAGGAAAGCTGAGTCGTTATACTCATAATCCGAGTCATGCACATTGGCATGCAATTAGAAGAGTACTTAAATATCTAAAGAAGACAATTAACTTTGGTCTTCACTATACTGGATTTCCTTCTGTGCTTGAAGGATATTCAGATGCAAGTTGGAGTTCTAATTGTGATCATTCTTCTACCAGTGGATGGATATTTATTCTTGGTGGGGGTACAGTTTCTTGGGGATCTAAGAAACAGACTTGCATTGCGGATTCCTCTATGGCATCCGAGTTTATTGCTTTGGCATCCGCATGCAAGGAAGCTGAATGGCTTAGGAATTTGTTGTATGAATTACCTCTGTGGCCGAAACCTATGTCACCTATATCACTTCATTGTGATAGTAAGGCTACTTTGGCACGAGCTTACAACATGGTTTACAATGGTAAATCAAGGCATATTGGTTTACGACACAGTTTTGTAAAGCAGTTGATTCATGATGGAGTTGTAACTGTAGACTTTGTGCGTACACATGAGAATCTTGCAGATCATTTGACGAAAGGCCTTTCTAGGGATTTGGTTTATAAAACTACAAAAGGGATGGGTTTAAAGCATACGTGAAGAATCACAAACGATGGAACCTCGACTTAACGCTTGATAGAACCTTCGAGTCTTAAGTTCAATGAGATCAAGTACATCATTTTGTGGTTGCAAGCACACATTCATGTCATCCCAAAGTATAGTGCTTGGTTTCCATAATGATTAGGTAAGGATGAGTATTTCATACTCTTAATGGACATTTAGTGATCAATGTTTGATGTAATGTAAATTCCCTAGTTATGACTGGGTGTATTTGTATTGTGAATATTAATATTTATAAATATTCACATGTTTCATTCATTTTTTCATTATGATACTTATTATGGGTATTGACAATGTCCACCTATATGAGTTTAAAGTGAGGCCGCTTTAGGGAATCAATAAGGCTTGGTTTCTAAATGCTCATGAATGGATACAGGACACATGGCCATACTAGTAGTGTCGGTTTTTTGTATCAGGGATTAGGAATCTTATGTGTGTCATGAAATTAAGTAGTCAAAGAGGATAGATGGTTCAAAGCATAGTCTACCATGCTATTCTGACTATTTAAAAGAAGTGATCACTAAAATGAAGGTTCAATCGCGAGACACCTTCATTTATGCATGAGATTAACATTTCTGTATTGCTCGGAAATGGTGGGGGATTGTTGGAGTTTTTCCTAAAGCAATGTATTGGAGGTTTAGTCCCACATTTGATGGACAAGAAGAATTGTTCTACTTTATAAGTAGAAAGTTATCTTGGATATTAAATTGATGTTTGGGCCAACTAATAGTAGTGGGCCATTGATATGCTAGTGGGCTATTGTTGGAATATATATATTTATATAATCAAAGACTTAGCACTTAGCACTTTGCACGTGTGAGTCTGTTACAAATGCATCAATTTAATTTTTTGTTTTCGTAATTAATGTTTACGGTTTTTATAACCGTCCAACAGTTACTACCATCCATCTATAAATAGATGGCTGTTCTTCAGACAAAAACACACTGGTACAAAGGATCTTTTGTTGATTTAATGCAATCACAAAAGATGGATTCTGAGTATCCCTGAGACGTTCGGTCCACCCCGGAGCACTTGTTTAGGGGCGAAATAGTCTTAAGGGCAACGCTTTTGCGTGCTTGAAGAATCAGTCAGTTTCATAGTTGTTATCCGTAATCTCTCATTTTTCAACAATTTAATTTCATTATTTGTTATCTAATCTCTCGGTTTCTACAAAAACTGCATTCGTGTTGTGCATAGATGCGATGGTGTTCAAGTCGGCAAGTCCAAAGAGACCAATGAGGTGTTTTTTTCCATTATGTTTAAGTCCATTCGTGGTAACGAAGTGGACAACGAAATAGATGTGAAATTCATTGCTCAGGCCACATCCAACATATGTGTTAGGGAGATCGAGTAAGAAATCCGAAAACAAAAAACAAGTTTTAATTACAGAGAAAGAAAATAAGTTAAGAAGATTCAACCTGAATTAATTTAGACCAGCTGAAAATTTTTCCATGCATTTATTAAATACAAAATTGCTAACGTATTAACGAAGATAAGAACGAAAAACTAACACTGATTACTTCGTTAGTTTGCAGAAAAGTGAAAATTTAAAGGTGATTATTTGACCAAAATGTGGTTATTTTTAATGCGAAGCAGATAGGTAGAAATAGTGATTTTTTACATTGAAGAGTTGCACGAGGATGGTCTCGCACGGTGCATTGCTTATGTTTGCATGAATGCATGCAGCCTCTGCTGTTGGGACTACTATCCATGTGTTCCTATCAAATGCAAAAAATCATCCCCTTGCTAAAAAAATGAAATTTAAACAAGTAGCAAATTTTCTCATGCATTTAGTAAATACAAAATTGTTCACGTATTAATGAAGATATGAACGAGGAACTTAAGCTGCTTTTTTAATTTGCCAAAAAAAATTGAAAATTTAAATGTGATTTTTTGCACAATATGTGCTTATTTTGATGCGAAACTGACTGATAGAAATAATGATTTTTTGCATTGGAGAGTTGCAATGGGATGATCTCTCACGAGGCATGCACTTAAATACATGATTGTTGATGCAGCCTCTGCTGTTGGGACTACTATCCATGTGTTCCTATCAAATGCAAAAAATCATCCCCTTGCTAAAAAAATGAAATTTAAACAAGTAGCAAATTTTCTCATGCATTTAGTAAATACAAAATTGTTCACGTATTAATGAAGATATGAACGAGGAACTTAAGCTGCTTTTTTAATTTGCCAAAAAAATTGAAAATTTAAATGTGATTTTTTGCACAATATGTGCTTATTTTGATGCGAAACTGACTGATAGAAATAATGATTTTTTTGCATTGGAGAGTTGCAATGGGATGATCTCTCACGAGGCATGCACTTAAATACATGATTGTTGATGCAGCCTCTGCTGTTGGGACTACTATCCATGTGTTCCTATCAAATGCAAAAAATCATCCCCTTGCTAAAAAAATGAAATTTAAACAAGTAGCAAATTTTCTCATGCATTTAGTAAATACAAAATTGTTCATGTATTAATGAAGATATGAACGAGGAACTTAAGCTGCTTTTTTAATTTGCCAAAAAAAATTGAAAATTTAAATGTGATTTTTTGCACAATATGTGCTTATTTTGATGCGAAACTGACTGATAGAAATAATGATTTTTTGCATTGGAGAGTTGCAATGGGATGATCTCTCACGAGGCATGCACTTAAATACATGATTGTTGATGCAGCCTCTGCTGTTGGGACTACTATCCATGTGTTCCTATCAAATGCAAAAAATCATCCCCTTGCTAAAAAAATGAAATTTAAACAAGTAGCAAATTTTCTCATGCATTTAGTAAATACAAAATTGTTCACGTATTAATGAAGATATGAACGAGGAACTTAAGCTGCTTTTTTAATTTGCCAAAAAAATGAAAATTTAAATGTGATTTTTTGCACAATATGTGCTTATTTTGATGCGAAACTGACTGATAGAAATAATGATTTTTTGCATTGGAGAGTTGCAATGGGATGATCTCTCACGAGGCATGCACTTAAATACATGATTGTTGATGCAGCCTCTGCTGTTGGGACTACTGCCCATGTGTTCCTACCAAATGCAAAAAATCACCCACTTGCAAAAAAACAAAATTTAAACTAGTAGCAAATTTCCACATGCATTAGCCACAAAATTGTTCACGTGTTAAACGCAAATTTTTTTGCATAGTATGTGCTGATTTTGATGCGAAGTAGATGGATAAAAGAGTGATTTTTTGCATTGGAGAGTTGCAAGGGAATGAACTTACATGACGCATGCACTGAAATACTTGCTTATGTTTGCATGCAAGTATGTAGCCTCTGTCGTTGGGACTACTATCCGTGCGTTCCTACAAAGAGGGTTGAAACTAGGATGTGATGACGGGGGATGCCGAAAAATAGAAAGTATCGGATAAACAAATTAAATAAATTCACATGAATTATATTGCAGCAACTAACAATTAAATACTCATTTAAATATATCAAAATACGTCATTACATTCTCACTATGTTAAAATAGAGCACGTCTTTCTTCAATGTCACGAAAATCATTTATAATTGAATCTACACTAAAAAATTTGAGCAATTTTTTTCTCAATGTACACAAGAAAATAATCAGACAAGAAATCATTTGTTATCATGTTACGAAGTGTAGGCTTGACGAAATTCATCGCTGGAAAAGAATGCTCAGTAGTATCTGTAGAAACTGGAAGTGTGAGAATAAGAGTTATCACTCTATACACAACATGATATACTTCTGCTTTCCTAATTTTTAGACATTGATTAGAAATTGTAGTCAATGTTCTAAAATCTGGAAATTGCCGAACATGATCAAAATTTTGATATTGTATTCGTAACTGTGTCATATTATATTTTGTAAAGTTTTGTTGGTAAAATTTTTGTGCCAATTTGCAAATATTATCAATTCTGAATAATTCATGCATCTCACTTGGATCTAAAGTTAAACTAAGAATGACCAATTGCACTATGTTATCCTTGACTTTGTTGTTCAATTCTTGCAATTGAGAGTCTATCACTGCATTGAAAACATCAACTTTGTAATCCTGTTCAACGGTAATTTTATTATGTTGATGACAAGCTTTTCCTCTTCTTGCAATATGAGGAGCGTTAAAATCTGATATATACCGCTTCACAAAAAAATCTGTCATTTGTAACCAAAGTGTCACATTCATCTTCTCTTAACTTTTGAATAAGCATTTTTTAGATGAAACAAGATGCATTGTATTTAAGATGTCTCGAGATTAGAGTTGCAAAGCTTGACAACGTATATTAGAAATCTCTAAAACTTCTCCCATAAATGCAAAATGAAAACAAAGTCAAAAGTAGTCATTGTCTCGTAAGCTGAATCTGCATCACCGCGTTGAGAAGAAGTAGCTACATCCTCAATAATACTTAATAAAACTTCACATATTGCACTAAACATTTTTAACAAAAACAAAAATATAAATAGATTTCAAGCGAGAACCCCAATGGGTATCAGCTGCCCTTTATAGAAAACCTATTTGATTAATCATTTTCTCTTTGAAGCTCATCAGTTTCAAGTAAATGAGCAATATTTGACGCATGAGTAGCTTTTAATTGGTCATTGCGCTTACATGATGCACCAACAAAATTGATAATGAAATTTAACTTGGTAAAAAACTGATGGACATGAAAAATTTCTTTAGATGCTGCAACTAATATCTATTGCAAACGATGAATAAAACAATGAATCTAATAAGCTTGTGGACATTCAAATGAAACTAAATCTTGTAAACTATTCCATTTTTTACGCATGTTACTTGCACTAACATAACCTTGCCCTAAGATAGATTAAACATTAAGATTATAATGAGAGATCATCGAAAAAATCCATTCTTTCAAAGTTAATGATGTAGAGTCTTTGACATGAATAAGCCCAAAAAATGTTGTATATGTAGCCATCTTTGTTGACAAATCTCAAAACAATCGAGATTTGCTCTTTTTAGACCCATTGCTAGCTTCATCAACTATTAAACAATACTTTAAATCAACAATTTCTTCACGAATATCTATCTTTTCTCACTTTAGTTTCTGAGACATGCAAAATTTGTTTTTGTGTTTTTGGTAATGTATATGATGCATTTTGTGGAGTTTTATTCAAAACTGCTGCTACTTTATCATTAGAAGAGGCGACGAAAATCAATAATTTTAAAAAGTTTCCACAATTACTTGATGACTTAGACTCATCGTGGCCCCCCTAAAAGAACATTCTTGAAATGCAAGCCACCTAACTGTCTTAATTAAAACTTTCAAGCGAAGTCTATATATTTTCCATTATTTCTTGTGATGTGAATTTCTCAAACATTCTAGCAATATGAAATGATTGGTTCATGAGATCTACACATGCTTTCTCAGCATTACTATGAGGCAGTGTGAGATCTTTTCTGATATGGGCCAAAAGTACACAATTTTTTCATCTTTCACCTTTTTCCATGATCAAAATCCATTAACAGTGAATGCATCGGATCCAAAATGTCCATTTAGTTTATAAAATAGAAAGCATGATAGACACCATATAGCATCTGCAATGTGAGAATATTTTAACCACGATGGAAAAAGCTTAAACCATGTTGATTGAATTCTTCGTAAATGTTTTTCACCTGATGTTTGATACTTAAGAAGTGTGCCTAATAAGGACAAACTTTTATATAAGCTCTTCGAACTTCGTCGCCCTTGTCAGTTGGATACTTCCATATTTGTGGCCGTAATCCTGGATCACGTTCTACTGCATTGATATCAAACTCTTTTTCGATTTCAACTCTTTGAAATTTTGGTGCAAATGATCCTCCGAATGCACATGAATATCTATTGCTGGAGTTTCAATACTTTTTCTTTTTAAATGATGAAGCGATTGTTTACCCTGAAAACATTGCATTGTTTACCCTGAAAACATTTTGATTATGTTTGAGTATGTATAAAACTAATATGATGCTTTCTTTGAAATGATAGCTTCTCAACTAAAAAGAATCAAAAACTTCAACGAAAAGAACCCATGGCCACATATAATCAAATGATCCCGCAACAGGATGCCTACCAGAAGCACACATTATAGGCAGCACTCTATATATATTCCAGCTTGTACTGGCTCTACTGCTATCAATAGTTCATGGTATGCATTTCGCAAAAAGTCAATGGTTCTTCGCAACATGTTAAAATTCTGGAGATGATTAAGCTCACTGCTTACTACAAGCATATCTCTTCTAGGACCTGCCCCCTAGACTTATCCTAGATGGCGGGTTTGTCTCAGTCACAAGTTGGCTGGCTGAGACAAACCCCCAAAAAATAACCCATCTTTACTCTTATTTACGTGGCTGCCATCCCCAAACACCAAAAAAACACTTCAAAACTCACTTATTTTTGTGCACCCTTTTACCCCCCCACGAAACCGGTATGCACACCCACGCTTCTCGCTTCTTTTCGGTTCCGTGCGTGCACCACATCCCATTCGTGTGGGTTTTTTTTTCCTTCAGTGCAGTTTGTGCACGGGTTATTTATAGACATATAACATTATAGAGGCACAAAGTCAATACTTCTCCTCTACGTGTCAGAATGTTTAAGAAATGAGAATGTTAAACACTTAAAACTCATTGCTCAATGGTCAAAACAAAGCACAAATATAATATGGTATTGATTCTAAAGCAACTGGAATTTGTGCAACCCAGTAATATTCATACCCACTTAGTGCTCCAATGAACGTAGTGCATATTGGATCGGACCAATCAGTAAGCAATCAATTAAAATTAAAAACATGCTGGAAGATAATGAAGCAAGTTCATGTGAATGCATGAAACTTGCACAAAAAGTTAAAAGCAGAGCTTTTTAATCGAAACCCAATACAATCAAATCAAAATCCAATCTTTAGAAGCAAACCAATTGAAACATGAACCAAAGAACAGAACTTCGACATTTTTTGCAGTAAATTTTACTAAAAATTTGACACGATCCAGTAGAGAGAGAGATGCTAAAAATTTCTTTTTGAAAAAGAAATGAAATTACAAAGAAAAAAAAGATCTATAGTTTCTCATCTGAGATTGAGACGGATTTTCTTTTCTGTAAATAAGGAGAAAAAGAATAAACTAGGAAAATGAAAAGCAGCGCAGCAGTCTCCTGGTGGTCCCGATCGATCTGTCTCTTGCTTCGAGTGGACTGATGACTGATGAGAAGGTGAGTTCATGGATGATCACCACACCAAAAATCAAGTGAATCCAAAACTAATTGACAGTCGATATACCCGTTACAAATTCAATGGTTTTGGAAGAATAAAACTTTTTATAAATGGTGGATCAATGGTCTAATGACCTTAGTGTTCATTCATGTTTGATGTTTTTGTGTTTTAGAATGTATACGACAACCTTGGAAAAAGAAGTTTCAAATTTTTCTAATAAAACAGTTAATGTCAACACATGAAATTTTTCTATGATGACAGTACACATATACATCGTACTCATTTTTCAGTCAACTTTGAAACATATGATGAAGTATGATGTGGGGGTGAGGCATGCATTGTTATCATGAAGATGGAAAAAAAAGTCGGATCAAATTTACAACATGAGTGTGTCGTGTTAATGTATTAAAATGTTTCCCCTTAACACGCATCATAAGTTCACGAACATCTTCTATCTATGCGCTAGGCGTCCTGTCTCTAAATACAAATTACCAAAACACCGCAACATATCAGATTAGTTAGGGTAAAAATATTTGGGTATGGAGGTGATTTCAAGTATCCAAATCACGTGCACAATGCTTCATCTTCATTTTAGCAACATTTAGATTGTGATCGCCTATTTTTGCAAGATGATGTGTTAACTCGTCTTCCATTATTTTCGTTTCAAATTGGAGTGTTTGCGTTTGTGAAATAAGGCCTTTAATAAATTGGCGTTAATAAGAATAACAAACTCAGCCCAATATATTGGGCCTTAGCCCTCGAGTACCCTTCCAAGATTGGAGGAGCATCTCTGGGCTAGGCCTCGTTTGGGCCTGGTCTATGCTGGCGTTTTTGCCCTGAGAGTGATAATTTGCCTAGTGATTTTGGCACGAAGCTCCACGCCTTCTGGAATATAGTTTTTTTAATTAATTTATTTATTATTCAGGCACGTGCATCGCACTTCTGTTTAGCTGATGAACCGTAGTTCATCAACTAAACCACGGATCATAAAATCAAATCATGCAAAGGTCATAAATTTGATATAGCTTAAAAGAAAGAATACGATTTAATGTGACACACACCGTCTCGACCTTCAAACGGTTGCTTTGGAATTTAATTATGAAACTTGATAGCAATTCAAAAAAAGTTTCGATTTATAAAAGCTGAGATAAGAACCGATGATTCATTATGTGTTGCGATCTACTTGGCTGTTTCAAAAAAACTGTATTTAGGAGCATATTAAAATTATTTTAAGCTCACAAGAATGCCGATAATCTGATATATTAATTTAGTTAGCTTTTAATTTCTTACTTATGAAAATTGCAGAATTAGTTTCTTTTTGTTGTAAACGTGGTGGCTATGTAATTCATAGCTCTGTATTTATAGTGGTAGGGTTACATAATGGGTGGATACCCACTAACGGGTAGGCCCACCAAAAGCCCGTTTATAACACTTCCCCTTATCCATCCATTGTTGTAAGCCGTGATGAACGCTTCAGGGTTCATATAGCTTATCTGATCATGAGTCTATGGATACTTCTAGATCCTTAAGTTTAAGAGTACTTGCCTCGTTAAAACCTTCGCCAAGGAAAAACCAGTGGGAAAAACCAGTGGCTAAGGGAAAAGAGTACAAGTCTCTGTAACTTCCCCTGATCGATGGATAACATCAGAGGTGGATACTTCTGGATCCAGAGTTGATGTGGCTGTCTCGTTAAAACCTTTGGCTATGGATAACCCAGTGAGAAAAACCAGTAGCCAAGGAAAAAGAGTACCGCACAACATTAACTCCCCCTGATAAGCATAAGCTTCAGGCCTGTAAATCTCTCAACTGTCTCATCCCAATTCCTAGTACAAGTTTTCTAAAGGTGCTGCGAGGCAAAGCTTTAGTAAACAGGTCTGCCAGGTTGTCGCAAGACTGGATCTGCTGGATGTCGATCTGGTTGTCCAATTGCTGTTCATGCTTCCAGAAGAGCTTGGGGGATATGTGCTTCATCCTGTCACCTTTGATGTAGCCACCTCATAGTTGAGCGATGCATGCAGCATTGTCTTCATACATGGTGGTAGGTCCAAGATCTCCCGTCTTCAGGCCGGTGGTCTTGAGGATGTGGTTGATGACTGATCGAAGCCAAAAGCATTCTCTGCTAGCTTCGTGGATCGCAATGAGCTCGGAGTGGTTGGATGAGGTTGCTGTCGATGTCTGCTTCACGGATCTCCATGAGATGGCCGTCCCACCGTATGTGAATACAAAACCGGTCTGGGACTTTGCGGTATGTGGGTCGGATCTGTATCCTGCATCTGCATAACCGACCAAGTCGGAGGATACACCTTTCTTGAAGTATAGTCCCATGTCCACAGACCCTTGGAGATAGCGCAGAAGTTGCTTAACTCCGTTCCAGTGGCGCTTTGAGTGCACAGAACTGTATCTGGCTAGTAAGTTAACTGCGAACGCTATATCGGGACGCGTGCAGTTTGCCAGGCATATGAGTGCTCCAATTGCGCTTAAGTAGGGTACTTCAGGACCCAGTGTTTCCTCCCCCTCTTCCAGCGGTCAGAAGGGGTCTGAGTCGACCTCCAATGATCGAACGACCATTGGTGTGCTAAGCAGATGACATTTGTCCATAAGGAAGTTTTTCAGCACTTTCTTTGTGTATGTCGATTGGTGTAACAGGATTCCTTCGCTTAAGTGTTCAATTTGTAGGCCTAGGCAGAACTTCATTTTGCCAAGGTCCTTCATCTCAAAAGTCTGTGTGAGACTTTTGGATATCTCACCTATCTCTTCAGGAGATCCAATGATGTTCAGGTCGTCTACGTAGACGTCAATAATCACGAATCATGTTCACTTTGCTCTTATAAAGATGCAAGGGCAGACTTTATTTGTTGTGAATCCTTATTGCACTAGGGATTCACTGAGTCTGTTGTACCACATTCTACCTGACTGTTTTAGACCATACAGTGATCTCTGGAGTTTGACCGAGTAGACGTCCCGAGGTCTTTCTGTCATTTTTGTCGGTAGTTTGTATCCATCTGGGATTTTTATATAGATGTCCTTATCTATATTTCCATATAGGCATGCAGTCACAACGTCCATGAGCTGCATATCCAAACCTTCCTTTGTGGATAGGCCTATAATGAAACGGAAAGTGATCGCGTCCATGACCGGGGAATAGGTATCATCATAGTCTATTCCTGGTCGTTGGAAAAAACCTTGTGCAACAAGGCGCGCTTTGTAACACACGATCTTGTTATTCTCGTTTATTTTTCTCACGAATACCCATTTATATCCCACAGGTTTAACACCCTTTGGTGTTAGGACTACAGGTCCAAAAACTTTGCGCTTCGATCGTGAGTCCAGCTCTACTCCTATTGCCTCGTTTCACTTTGGTCAATCCTCTCTGCGTTTACATTCTGCTAGAGAGCGTGGATCGGTTTCATCGTCGTATTCAGTGACGTGAGTGGCAATAATGAGCGCGAAGTTATCATCGATGATTGTGCTTTTTCTGTCCAGTACCTCCCAAGTACGTACATAATTTAATGATATTTCTCATATATTTTCCTCTTCAGGGGTTGTTAGGAGGGGAGAGGTAGCTGGGCTGAGCTCAACATCCTGTGGTGGTATTGTTATTGTTGCTCCAGGATTTTTTCTCTTTCGAGGGTTCTTATCTTTGGAGCCTGTGGGTCGTCCTCTTTTTTGTTGAGGTGATTCGGGATATAAATTGCTTATTTTCCTCCCATTTTCGGGTATTTTATGTGTATATCATATTAAATTTGGCTTTAATACGGGTGTATTTGTGATATTGTGTATAATTGAAGCCTATTCGTATTTTATACATAAAATGTGGTTTTTGTGAGCTAATTTTTGCTTCTACTATTTTTCAGGTACTCCTGGGATTTTTCTAGATTTTCTGGAATTTTTTCAGAATTTTTGGGAATTTCTGGGTATTTTTGGAGATTTATTTGGTGCTTACAAGGCATTTCTAGAATTTTTGAAAAAAAAATAAAAAATAAAAAATAAAAAGATTTTGTTTTTAGCCCAGCGGGCCGGCCCGCATGGCCGGCCCGCTTCACAATCCCGCAGCCCGCGCGCGCTTGTTAAGTAAAAATTAAAAAAATAAAAAAATAAATAAATAAAAAGCCAACGCAATTCGAGCGGGCTTCGGCCCGCTCGAAATTTCGAGCGGGCGCTGCCCCGCTCGAAATTTCGAGCGGGCAAAGCCCGCTCCTTTCTTCCGCAGGCGGGCGCCAGTGCTGCGGGTCGGGCGCCCGTGCGACCCGACCCGCAGCCCGAATTCTATGTTTTGTCGCCCAGATGCGAATTTTTGACAGAGCTCGGATTTTTGAGTTGGGAAGCTGCTGTTTTTCGTTTTGCTGGCGTTTTTTTGTGTTTTTTAGGGTTTGAGAGGGTTTTGATGGGGGAAGAAGCCACGGAAGCTTGAGAAGGCTTGGTGGAGCTTGGAGATGCTCGGAGGAAGGCAAATAGGAAGAGGGAAGGCTCATTTGGGAGAAATCTTGGTGAAATCCCCCCTTTCTCCCATTGTAATTTGATATCTCATTTTTGTATGAAACTTGGGTTAATTTTGAATGCAATTATCCTATTGTTTGCTATGATTGTGTAGTATTGAATTGCTTGGGTTGTGGTTTATTGATGTTGGGTGTTAATTGTAGCCCTAATTTCCTCTTGCCCTATTTTGAATGTTAATGTTGGATGTTTGATTAGGGCACAAATTTAATTGGCTAAGTCCCGAGAGGGCAAATTTGAGAGAATCCATGTGCTTAATTTGATTAGTGTCGTGATAATCTATCCATCCCTATTGCAAAATTATTGTGTTTTTAAAGCTAAATATTCTGATTGGGCTTCCTTAGCCGGATGACCGATTGTATTATATGTGGTAATTAGGACTTGATTAACGCCAATTTTAATGATCCCACAACCCATGCTCTCTCTCCTAGCTATCCTAAACTCCACCTTTGGCTCTCTAACCCTACCAATTTAGGTTAATTTTTGTTTTCACCACACTTTACCGACATTTCCACTGTTAGCGAGTTAGTTGTTAAACACTTTATTTTTCATTATCAATCAATTTTGTGAACGTAGAACGACTTGTCCCTGTGATCCGACCCGGTACTCACCGGTTATTTTTATATTGCATTGACGCTCCTACGCTTGGGAGTGGAAGGCGTGCGCTTACGCGTTTTACGAGTCAACCAAATTGGCGCCGTTGCCGAGGACAACGGTTTCTATTATTAGTAATTTTTGATTGATTTTGAAATTTTTAGTGTGATACTTCTACCTTTTAGTGTGTGTCTTTTCGTTTATTTATTTTCCTTTTATTGAGTCTTTTGGTTGTTATTTTCATTTTCTTGGAAATTTTTTTTACCATGGCATCATCTTCAGATTTTTCGGACTTTGATTTGGAGGATATCCCACTTCCGCCATACTTTCATGGCACGGAGTGGGAAAACCCTCATTTACATATTAAAAAATTTGAAGAGTGGATGCATTCATGTCTTGGTGGGAATATCGATGATGATTGCATATATTTTAGATTCTTTCCCGATTCTTTACAGGATGATGCTAGACTTTGGTTTGATTCATTGTCTCTGGACTCACATTTTACTTGGTTGTCATTTCAGGCTGAATTTCTCCGAGTGTTTTTGCCTATCTTTTTGGAGCAGGTACAGGGGCGGCAGGCCATGGAGCATGTAGCGAGCTTTATCCAGGCTGAGTGGGAGGCCTACCATCAGGCTTGGCAGAGGTTCACTGATTTGGTGCTTGCATGCCCACACCAGAGCTTTCACGAGGATCATCTTCTGCAGATCTTCTACACAGGGTTATCGCCATCTGGGCGAGATTTGGTGCAGATGAGCTGCGGTGGAGAGTTATTTGATTATTCGACCGAGGATTCTTGGTGTTACCTGAGGGACCTTGCGGAGTGGGAGCAGACTGTGCCTTCTGGAGAGCAGTCACTTGGATATGAGGATGATGGCCAGTCCCAGTTTCCACTTCAGGATGCAGAGCTGCAGGCCCAGTGTCAGCTTGAGGAGCCACCTTTGGGCTCTTTTTCTTGCGACCCCATGGGATATAGAGCAGAGCAGGAGGATGGGTTGCATGAGAGCCAGGTAGAGGATATTGACAGATTATATTTTGAGGAGTCGGAGGAGACAGATGATGGAGTGCGTGTCGACCACGACGGTGACACGATGCATTTTCATTTTAAGTTTGATATAGAAGTGGATGTGCAAGATGGCCGAGAGCAGATCGAGTACACCATGGAGCCTGAGCCACAGGCCACTTCAGAGTTAGCTTCACAGGTCGAGGCGGTTGAGTATTTTGGGAGGACGACTGAGATGAGCTATTTCTGGGATGGCGAGGATGATGCGTGCTTGGATTTGCCCGAGACGTGTCTACCTCCAGTCCTATCACAGATGTCACTTCCCTCGCCTCAGGATGCGCACTTGCCAGTCATCGAGGAGGTTTGTGAGGAGCAGTTATCAGATATGGGGAGTGCCGCAGATATCGTTGATGTTGATATGGATGTCGAGGAGGATGATAGCGACGGGGATTGCGAGATGGTTTACGTTGAGCCTGAGCCGTCGTCTCCTCCAGATTCTCTTCTGCAGCCGCTTCCCACTCCTCCTGAGGCAGCGTATCATGCCACACCTAGCACCGTTATTCAGGGAAGTTTCCACCATCTCATGCCTTGCATTTCTGAAACCAAATTTTCACTTCCATTTACATTTGTTTCAGATTGTCGTCCATTGCATTTAAATTCTTTTATTTGTTTTGACGACCCGTTTTGGAATGCTTTTGCAGGGCACGAGGACATGACTTGGATTGATGCAGCTCGTCTCCCACGTGATCCATATTATCCAAAGGAGATGCTTGGAGTTGCATTGCTGGAATCCAAGGAGGCCGGTGGTGGCCTAGCTCCAAAGCAGCTGGCGGAGGAGCAAAAGGATATGATCGAGCAGCTACCACCACCGTTATACATTCGGGATCCGCCATTTGCCACGGTGTGTTCTTTCCATGTAGTGTAAATAAATAAAATTAAAAGTTAGTTTGCTTTTGCATTTTGCTTTCGTATGCTTTTCTTTTTTTCTTTTCTAGGATCTTTTGCCGAGATCTAGTACTCTCCCAACATTGAGGACAATGCTTATTTTAAGTTGGGGGGAGAGTGTTAGAATCTTTAGGATTGTTTAGATTTTGGCCTAATTTTTTTTTTTTTTGAGATTCCTCCAAGTTTCGCCTCATTCCATGAATTCATTGCATATCATATTTTGGCTTTCTCGTTCCTACGCCGTTAGCTTTGTTTAGTCCCTATATGCTTAATGCCATGCAATTTTTCGGATTATCATTTTGGTATCAATTTCTTGATGTTGGATTGGCGTGTTTTCATTTCTTTTCCAATTTGGAGTCAAATGCTAATATGCAATGTATGAACTATTTTAGACGTCGTGATATCTTTTTGAAACAATTTGGGAAAAGTTTGGTGTAAGCGATTTCATGTGTTGGGATGAATGGTGTAGTTTTTTTTAATTGGATTGGGAGTGGCCAAATTGTGTTTACTTTGTTTTCCTCTTAGGAGTGGGTGGATGAGTTGCTAATTTGTATTGGAATGAAAAAGAAAGTTAGTATAAGTGAATGTTTCTTTCTAATCGAATCGAGTAGCCGGTGCCCCACGAAACATTGGGGAGGACGTCAAAGATGAGATTTAGAAGATCATTCCATCCATTTGCATATATAGCGTCATCGCGTGTATGCAAATGGGTCGGTGTTTGCATTTATGGCGTTATCGCGTGAATGCAAAACATAAACATCCAAAAAAAAAATCCAAAAAATAGAAAACGAAAAGAAAAGAAAAGAAAATGAATGAAAAATGAAAGAATAAGCAACATGAGTGATGCAATCTCATCTCCCACAACTTAGAGGAAATTTCTTTTGTTTTGGACACTTTCATAAAAATTGGAAATTTTGACATCGTGATATCCCGATACGTGTGATACGGGGCTTATTTCTTCACTTTTCTTTGAATTGGATTGAGGAGAATGTCATTTGTTGTTTGCTTTCATATATTTGGTATATTGGCTTTGAAATCAATTGGAAATCTCATTTTTGGAGTATGCCATGATGATATCGAGGATTTGGTGCATGTCTTTCAATTTTATCCGAATTTATCGCATATTTTGCTAGGGACTAGCAAAAAGCTAGTTGGGGGGGTGTGATTCGGGATATAAATTGCTTATTTTCCCCCCATTTTCGGGTATTTTATGTGTATATCATATTAAATTTGGCTTTAATACGGGTGTATTTGTGATATTGTGTATAATTGAAGCCTATTCGTATTTTATACATAAAATGTGGTTTTTGTGAGCTAATTTTTGCTTCTACTATTTTCAGGTACTCCTGGGATTTTTCTAGATTTTCTGGAATTTTTTCAGAATTTTTTGGAATTTCTGGGTATTTTTGGAGATTTATTTGGTGCTTATAAGGCATTTCTGGAATTTTTGAAAAAAAAAGAAATCAAAAAAATAAATAAATAAAAAGATTTTGTTTTTAGCCCAGCGGGCCGGCCCGCATGGCCGGCCCGCTTCACAATCCCGCAGCCCGCGCGCGCTTGTTAAGTAAAAAAAATTAAAAAAAAAAAAAAAAAAATCCAACGCAATTCGAGCGGGCTTCGGCCCGCTCGAAATTTCGAGCGGGCAAAGCCCGCTCCTTTCTTCCGCAGGCGGGCGCCAGTGCTGCGGGTCGGGCGCCCGTGCGACCCGACCCGCAGCCCGAATTCTATGTTTTGTCGCCCAGATGCGAATTTTTGACAGAGCTCGGATTTTTGAGTTGGGAAGCTGTTGTTTTTCGTTTTGCTGGCGTTTTTTGTGTTTTTTTAGGGTTTGAGAGGGTTTTGATGGGGGAAGAAGCCACGGAAGCTTGAGAAGGCTTGGTGGAGCTTGGAGATGCTTGGAGGAAGGCAAATAGGAAGAGGGAAGGCTCATTTGGGAGAAATCTTGGTGAAATCCCCCCTTTCTCCCATTGTAATTTGATATCTCATTTTTGTATGAAACTTGGGTTAATTTTGAATGCAATTATCCTATTGTTTGCTATGATTGTGTAGTATTGAATTGCTTGGGTTGTGGTTTATTGATGTTGGGTGTTAATTGTAGCCCTAATTTCCTCTTGCCCTATTTTGAATGTTAATGTTGGATGTTTGATTAGGGCACAAATTTAATTGGCTAAGTCCCGAGAGGGCAAATTTGAGAGAATCCATGTGCTTAATTTGATTAGTGTCGTGATAATCTATCCATCCCTATTGCAAAATTATTGTGTTTTTAAAGCTAAATATTCCGATTGGGCTTCCTTAGCCGGATGACCGATTGTATTATATGTGGTAATTAGGACTTGATTAACGCCAATTTTAATGATCCCACAACCCATGCTCTCTCTCCTAGCTATCCTAAACTCCACCTTTGGCTCTCTAACCCTACCAATTTAGGTTAATTTTTGTTTTCACCACACTTTACCGACATTTCCACTGTTAGCGAGTTAGTTGTTAAACACTTTATTTTTCATTATCAATCAATTTTGTGAACGTAGAACGACTTGTCCCTGTGATCCGACCCGGTACTCACCGGTTATTTTTATATTGCATTGACGCTCCTACGCTTGGGAGTGGAAGGCGTGCGCTTGCGCGTTTTACGAGTCAACCATGAGGTACGGCCGCTTCTGCTGCAGGTGGATTGCATCCATCTTTGGGTATGTTAATCCTAGCTGGCGTATTTGCAGCAGGGACGTGTGATCTGACAATCTTCTGGTTGTCAGTGAATTTGTCCGGTAAAATGTGAACTGTGTTTTGAATTTGAAGGATCTTCAGGATCTCTTCTTCACATTGATTTGTACGCTGATCAAAATGGGATAGAGTCTTTGTGTCCCATGTAATGGTCTTTGAAGCTTCTGGCTTCTGTGTGTTAATGCCTAGTTTCGGAAAGGTGCTTTCATCAAACTCACAATCTGCTAGACGTGCTTTAAAGGCGTCCCCTGTAAGGGGTTCGAGGTATCTAAAGATCGATGGTGAGTCGAAACCAATATAGATACCAAAACGCCGTTGAAGACCCATCTTGGTTCTCTGCGGTGGTGCTATGGGGACATAGACAGCACATCCGAATATCCTCAAGTGAGAGATATCGGGCGGGTTCCCATATGCAAGTTGCATCGGATAATAAGATTGATTACCTGACGGTCGTAATCTTATCAGCGATGCAGCGTGCAATATGGCATGTCCCCATGCACTTACCGGCAACTGGCATTGCATCAACAATGGTCGAGCGATCCATTGTAGTCTCTTTATAAGAGATTTGGCTAACCCGTTCTGGGTGTGAACATGAGCTACAGGATGTTCAACTTCTATGCCGGTTGCTTGGCAGTAGTCTAGGAAGACTTGTGATGTGAATTCCCCAGCATTGTCCAGACGCAATTTCTTGATCTGGTTGTCTGGGAAATGTGCCCGCAACTTTATAATTTGTGCAAGTAGCTTTGCAAAGGCTACGTTGCGGGTGGACAGGAGGCACACATACGACCATTTTGAAGATGTGTCGATCAGTACCATGTAGTACCGGAATGGTCCACTTGCGGGGTGAATAGGCCCGCAAATGTCTCCATGTATTCTCTCTAGGAAACTTGGAGACTCAGAGTCCACTTTTAGGGTGGATGGTCTCGTAATCAATTTCCCTTTGTAACAAGGGGGACAAGGATTTGCACCCTTCCGAAGTAGCGTCAGGCTTTTCGGGTCAATTCCACGGGATTTGGATATGATGTGACACATCATATTCCTCTCAGGGTGTCCTAGTCTATCGTGCCATAGTTTGAATTCTGGTTGATTATGGCACTTCTGGTGCTCTAGTGTGTTTGTTTCCATTGCTCTGATCCTTGTGTGGTAGAGACCCGACGGGAGTCCCTCAAAACGCTTGACGGTGTTTTTAGCACCGTTTTTATGAGACGTTACATCAAGGTATTCTCTGTTTTGTTTGCTCACCGTTTCAAGGTGGTATCCGTTTAAGCGGATATCTTTAAAGCTTAACAGGTTTCTATGCGAGCTAGGGGAGAGAAGTGCATCTTTTATAAGTAGTTTTGTTTTGTTGGGGAGCATAAATTGTGATTCCCCTGATCCTTCAATGATACCTGATGGACCGGAAATTGTATTTACGGTGCCATCGTATTTATTAATGCTTTGAAAAAAGCAGATGTCTTGGAGGATCGTGTGCGTAGAGGCACTGTCCACTAGGCATTTAAAGTCCATCTATTTTAAAAGAAAATATCGCAGTATAAGGTACACACAGAAAGATATACTACGGATAATCAATTTAATGTCTGAAAAGTACTTCAACATGCTAGAGAAGAAAAAACAAGCAGATAAATAGTTTCTCAAAAAGGAAAGCTACAATGCATATAAAATAGATAATGTCCTCAGTCGAGCAGGTCATCGTTTGAGAATCCTCAGCGATGAACCTGATTGGTGCCAGGTCTTCTTGAACCACCAGGTTTGTCTCAGCTTGCTTCTGGCTCGCTTTGTACAAGTCCTGCAGGTGGCGTGGAGTCCGACAATTCCTGGACCAGTGTCCAGTCATGCCACACCTATGGCACTTATCTTCCCAGTCCTTTCTGGAGGCAGATGTCTGGCCGTCGTCCTTTCTTTTCTACACATTATTCTTCTTCCTCCCCTCATTGTTGCTTCTGGGAGGGGGTCCTCTAGCCTGCTTCTTCATCGCTTTGCCCTTCTGGGGTTTGCCTTTGAAGTTGCTCCTCTTCTTCTGGGAGGAGCTATGATGCGCTTCAGGCGCAGGAGCAGTGTCGGTAGGGCGTGAGTTATGGGTGGCCAGAAGAAGGTCACGATTCTGCTCTGCCATCAGAAGGCATGAGAGAAGCTCTGAGTATTTCGTGAACTTTCGTTCACGATACTGTTGCATTAGTATGACATCCTTCTCATGGAAGGATGTATACGTCTTCTCTAACATGCGCTCATCCGTCACCTTTTCACCATACAACTTCAGGCGTGAGGTGATGCTAAAGAGTGCCGAGTTGTACTCGGCAATAGACTTAAAGTCTTGGAGACGGAGGTTTTCCCATTCATATCGCGCTCGGGGAAGTATAACATCTCTTTGATGTTTATATCAATCCTCGAGGGCGGTCCATAACTCATACGAGTCTTCCACCGTGAGGTACTCGGCCTTCAGGGTCCGATCGATATGGCGTCTGATATAGATAATTGCTTTCGTTTTATCTATATCAGAAACCTTATCGCATACAGCGATGGCGTGGCTCAATCCCTGCGCTCGTAGATGGAATTTTATGTCCAACTGCCAGCTTAAGTAGTTCTTGCCTGAAGCATCCAAAACGTCGAAATCGACGCTCGCAATTTTGGCCATTTATCACTCTAGCATGTTAAAAGATAGGCAATAATTAGATATTTTCACAGAGAAATAAATAATTAAGCATTTCAGACACAGATATTTGCTGCGTGGATCGGCTAATCACCAAATTAATTACAGTCCATACAGTTCCATAAAGAAAATGAAAGTACAACTCGGGAACCCCCGTGGGGCCCCTATTCTTCGAGAATGGTCCTTCCACTTCTTGAGGCGTCCGCCGGGCTTGTAATATTACAAAATTATCCTCACTACATTTTTCTCTCAAAAAGAAAATAATGCATGAAAAAGAAAATGGTGATAACTAGCCGATCCAAAACCACAGCAAATATTTAACATTCGTCGCAGGCAGTTATAATGCAGCAGGCATCATCACAGGCAGTTTATACATTGCATGTAATTTAATCATCACAGACAGTTTATAGTGGAAAATTCAGATCTTTCGTTTAAAAATTATTGGACCACTAGGCAACGTCATGCACCGTTAGGTTAGTTGACTAACGGCAGAGCGGTCGCAGGATCTTCCTAATTTTTAAACTTGTAAAAATCATATAATCCGAATAAAAAGTGTTGAATTAAATCACATGTAATCAGATTATAGCGAAGGAAATTCGAATTTAAATCTGAAAAATCGTTTGAAAATAGTGAATTTTCTGGGTGAAACCCTAGTTAGGGTTTTTGGTCGCGCGGATTGCCGCTTCAGGCGGTTAGGGTTTCCGGACATGAGCGCGCACCGGGGGGCGCCGCTGCTGGCGGCGGGGCCCGCCGCTCCTGGCGGCGGGGGTGGCTCCAGCCGCTGCAGGCGACGGGGCCCGTCGCTGCCGGCGGCGGGGGTGGGCCGCCCGCCGCTACAGGCGGTGGGTTTGGCCCGCCGCTGCTGGCGGCGGGTCGGGCCCGCCGCTGGCAACGGCGGGGCCGCCCGCCGTTAGCAACGGCGGGGGGGGGGGCGCCCGCCGCTTCGGGCGGCAGGCAGGGGGTTTTGGCGCGAGTTTTGGGGAGGATTCGCGTTCCGGCGAGAAGATCCCCTAGGGTTTGATGGTTTTGGGGGATAAAAATCCAAATTTTAAGTAGAAAAAAGCGTTTTTTGATCTCCAAAAAATCGTTTTTTATTGTAAAACGTTGATTTTTAACAATAAAAACAACAAGAATTTAATTGATTGATCTAGGAAATTGGATCTCAACATATGCTCATATGAAATTTTAGATTTAGGGTTTCTGGATTACCTCTAGATCCTACCCGCCGGATCTAGCGACGTTCGATGAAGGAAGCCCGTTCGCGTCGCGTTCGTCCGTCGGCAAGGATTTGGCTCAGCTTCGAGCGTGCTGATAACGTATTGTAAACGTGGTGGCTATGGAATCCATAACCATGTATTTATAGTGGTAGGGTTACATAACGGATAGATACCCACTAACGGGTAGGCCCACCAAAAACCCGTTTATAACACTTTTCATCTATTTTATCATACAACGTAGTTTTCCCTTCCAGTGTGTAACCATTTTTAATGAATTCCAAAATCTTATTTAGGAAAATTTTACATGCAAAAAAAAATCAATTAAGATTGTCTCGAAACGTGATTAATCTTTAAAACAAGGAATATGTTTGACGCTGCTGTGTTAGTTTTAAGAGACTGAACTGAATCGGATCTAATTTTTAAAAATCCATTTATTTTCTATATTCTCATAATTCTCAACAGAGACAAAAGCTAGCACTTCGGTATCTTAAAAAGGCTTCATAGAATAATCCATCGCCACAAACAGCCAATTCAGCCTTTTTCGCTGCAAGATAGGAAGCCCCAAGAAGCAAACTTGAAAGATCAAGATCATTGTGTCCAATACCAAACTCTCAAGCAGCATACTAGTAGAGCTCGTTTTCCTTGTGGGTGTGAATCACACAATCGGACTTCGGGTAGGAGACACAAGTTAGCAGGTATCCGTTGGCCATCTGCCCATCGTCGAGGAAGGATCCATCGGACTGGTCAACAGAACCCGACGCAATTTGGCCAGCGCAAGTGGAACATGCCCCTGCTCGGCACGAGTATGGCAGATCCACCCCTGCATTCTCCGCTGAGTCGAGAATGTAGGCATCGTCAGGGGCATCAAACTCATGCTCCTCGCCTTCTGGAGTGATGAGCTTCACCTTGTAGGTGGCCATCGCCATTGCCCTGAAGGAATTTGAGGACTTGAGGCCGAATGACTTGGCTGTGCTCTTCGAGAAGCTGAGCGACTCGGGGCTTTTAACGAGGGCATAGGCGGCCTTGCTTCTGATGTTGCACTTGAGTGCAGATGATGGTTGGTAGGCAGTGGTCGACATTGTTTCTATTAAAATGAAGCCATACAATTAATTTGGAGGTGAAAGTCACAATCGTTTTCAGTAGAGAAAAATATGAACAATTAAACGCCAAGTTCATATGTGGTAAAAATACTGCTGCATGTGAGAAAAGTTACTAAACTCATACACTAAATATTTGGGGAAAACATTCATGTAAAAGTAAATCAATGTGAAGAGGCGAATGTGTATGCAATCTCTTTTGCAATGGAACAAAATGGTGCAGTCATTATGCTCACATGCAGCGGCAAATTTGCTCTTTGGAGAATTATGAGAAAGGCAAGCATATAAGCTCTCTGCCTTTCACTCGAACTCCAGTACCAACATATTGTGATAAAATGACCCACAGACGATGACTTCATTTTAAAAAAGAAAAAAAACAGAGAATTAACACTTCTTAATGAGCCCACAACGCAATTAAAGATTAACTTGAGGAACAATCAATCAGTATCAAAAGAAGAACAGAAAAGAACAAGAGACATTAGAATTGGATAACAAATAAAAATTGAAATGCAGATCTTAACACCGCCTCCATCAACAATCCCTTGCTTTATAAAGTGAAGAATGCACTCCCGTTGCATTCGGGCACCGGCACAAGTATGAATTAAACAGACAATTCCAGCATTTGATATTGCTAACCATTGATTAAGAGCATTTCAACCAAGCATTTTAAGAACAAACCCTACTGCGACAAGATTGTTGTATTCCCAAACGTGTCATTCAACTTGCTTTCATTCTATGACTGGTTTCTATTTTAAAACAATTCCATTTTACATTTCCCATAACACCAACACTGTTGTGCTCTAGCTCGCAAAAGGTCTTTTGGGTTTGCATCAAGAGACATGAATATGGATAGAAACCAAGGCAAACGACTCTTAGTAAGGAGCTGTAAAGGATGGATGACTTAAGCACCGGTGATCAGTAACATAGTGACTTGTATGACGCAAGTTACAGCGAAGATCTTATCAGAAAGTATTCAAGAAGTTCAGAATGAAAAGAAAACCACACAATAATTGGACCCATGTAGATCCTACCGCTATCTATCTAACATTAAGGTATTAAGGCCGAGTTTGGCAACACATGTTCTGAAAGATGTTTCGTTTAAATTCAAATCAAACTGAGGCATGCACTCGTACAAACCTCGGTTTGTAAAACTTCAATCAGATTGGATTTTTATAAACCACATTTCATAAGGCTTGGGATCTCCAAACCTTAGCTTCAAAAACTCCTTTTGTTAGATTCAAACAAACCAAATTATGACACCTTAGTTTAGACCCCAACTCCACCAAAGCCCAGTCTCAGAAACTAATCCTCGTTGCCAAATGATGCTTAAACTGTGTCTAAACAACTAAAATAGTAATTAACAAACGAAACACACAAAAATTCCTAAGAGAAGATCGAGATTATGTCCTAAAAGGTCTCAATCAGAGCATGAGTCCATCAGCTGTCATCTTCTTCAAACCTCACAATACTGAACCACACACTCCTATCTGAAACAAACAATCGATATCATACGAAAGACGGCGACATCTGGCCCCTAATCTTTCCCCCCACAAGATTTACAATAGCTGACAATTCTCTAGATTCCTACGGGATCCTTTAACTATAACCAAGATACCAACCATGTAAATCAACACAAATCAAACGCAAGATGATGATAATTTCAATCAGAAAAGCAAATAACACCTAATTATTTCACACAAGAAAGACAAACAACACAAATTTCTGATTCTTGTCAAGCACTTCAACTTTCAATGATCTTAGACATTTAGAACAAGGGCAAAATATAGATCGAGATTCCAAATATTTGAAACATAACAAAGGGGAGAAAATCAGAAAATTGCTCACCGAGCTCAGAGAGATCGGATATCTGAAGCTAGCGGAGAATCCAAAGAGAAAGAGAATGAGGAAGTGGAGCGTGCCCTAATTTTCGACCGAAGTCGCTCATTTATAGTGAGGATTTTTGGGGGTGCCGACTTGCGACCATACATTAGCCGAGAGGTCGCACCTAACCCGCATCAGAGACCATTAACAAATTGGCATGCGTCTTTTTAGTAAATTACGAAAACAACCCTTCCACCTCTGCAGAAATAGGAAGCTTGGGTAGTTATGAACAGGACAATTGCGAGCTGTCGGTCATTTGACTTGGATAACGAGGGTAGTTTTGGTAGTCTGCCTAATGAGGCTTGGATTCTTCCTGCTGTGCGTCCTTTCAGCGGCCCCATGGGCCGGCGGCCAACTGTGACGTCATATACAAGATGGGGACAGCCACAGTCTGATGACGTGGGCTCGGGCCCACAAATTTTGGGAAAACAAATAAAGAATAAAAAAAATAAAGAATAAAAAAAGAGCATTGCTAAATGCATCTTAAAAAAATGAGGTGCATATAAGAATCTGTGCAAAAGTTTACTAATTTTGGAAAATATAAAAGGTGATTAGACAATCTGATGTTAAGTATTGACTATTTTTGGTAAAAAATAGTACTATGCACCTCATTCCTGAGGTGCATAGAGCATTGTCCTAAAAAACAATGGATATCTAGAGGGAAATCTGACAAAAAGGAGATTTAAAAAAGTAGATGTACTCTCTGCACCTCATTTTGAGGTCCAAAGAGGTGACCTTTAACTAAAATGAAAAAAAAAATCAATTTATATGTTACCAATGTTGTGAAGGGAATTTAAGGAGAAATAGGTGTAAGGGGTTTGGAGCCCCCTACCCGTGTATTTATAACTTTCAATAGTGGGTTGGATACCCAATTGGCCCATTGGGCCTATTCATAACACTTCCCCTTATCCAATCAACATTGAAATAAGAGGTGGATTCTTCAGGATCCGAGTTAGGGTAACTGTCTTGTTAAAGAAAGAACAGTTAACCCATAACTTCCCCTGTTTTGGGGATGTGTTTATGGGTGGATACTTCAGGATCCAGAGTCAACGAGGTTGCCTCGTCAAAACCTTGACTACGGAAAACCCAGTGGGAAAAAACATGTAGCCAAGGGAAAAGAGTACAACTCTGCAGTTGACTCCCCCTTATCTGACCAAGCTTCAGGCTTGCAGATTTCCTATGAATCTATACATCAGTCTCCTATGTATCTATGAGTTCATAGTTCTCTCATCCTGACCCAGTTTACATTTACTCACTCTCCTCATCCCAATCCCATGTACAAGTTTTTCAAAGATACCAGTAGGCAGGGATTTGGTAAGCAAATCCGCCAAGTTATTACATGATTGGATCTTCTGTACCTCAATCTGCTTTTGCTTCTGAAGGTCGTGCGTCCAGAAGAACTTGGGGGAGATATGCTTCGTCTTGTCACCTTTGATGTAGCCGTCCTGGAGCTGGGCTATACATGCTGCATTGTCTTCATAGAGTGTAGTGGGTGCAAGAACGCCGGTCGTCAGGCCGGTGGAGGTGAGTATGTGCTGGATCACCGAGCGTAGCCAAAAGCATTCCTTGCTTGCTTCGAAGATCGCAAGTAGCTCGGAGTGGGTGGATGAGACGGTCGTCATGGTCTGCTTCACAGATCTCCAGGATATGGCAGTGCCGCCATATGAGAACATGTATCCGGTCTGAGACTTCTCTGTATGAGGATCGGACCTGTAACCTGCGTCAGCATAACCAACTAAACCAGTTGATGCCCCTTTCCTGTAGAATAGACCTAAGTCTATGGACCCTTGGAGGTAGCGCAGAAGATGCTTAACTCCGGCCCAGTGCCGCTGTGTAGGTGCAGCACTATATCTGGCTAGTAAGTTTACTGCGAACGCTATGTCAGGGCGAGTGCAGTTAGCCAGGTAAAGGAGTGCACCGATAGCACTTAAATAAGGCACTTCGGGGCCTAGTACTTCCTCCCCCTCTTCCAGCGGCCGGAAGGGGTCTTTGTGTACATCCAATGATCTGACGACCATCGGAGTGCTGAGGGGGTGGCACTTATCCATCTGAAACTTTTTCAATAAGTTCGATGTGTAAGTTGACTGGTGTAACAGGATCTCATCTTTAAGATGCTCTATCTGAAGGCCTAAACAGAATTTTGATTTTCCGAGGTCTTTCATCTCGAAGGTTTCTGTCAGGCTTTTAGAAATCTTTGCGATCTCTTCAGGAGATCCGATGAGGTTTAAGTCGTCTACATAGACGGCTATAATTACAAATCCTGTTGCCTTTGCTCTTATAAAGATGCAAGGACAGACTGGGTCGTTTTTAAATCCTTGCTGTGCAAGGAAGTCGCTCAGTCTGTTATACCACATCCTTCCAGATTGTTTTAGACCATATAATGATCTTTGCAGTTTCACTGAGTAGATGTCACGTTCTCTCTCTTTTAGTGCTGCAGGCAAAGAATAACCGTCAGGCAATCTCATATAGATGTCTCGGTCTAGGTTGCCATATAGGTATGCAGTAACCACGTCCATGAGTTGCATATCTAAACCCTCTTGTGCTGTTATGCCAATGAGGAATCGGAAGGTGATCGCGTCCATGACCGGGGAGTATGTGGCTTCAAAATCCACCCCATGACGTTGGGTAAAACCCTGCGCTACAAGCCTTGCTTTGTAGCGTACGATCTCATTCTGTTCATTTCGTTTTCTAACAAATACCCATTTATAACCCACAGGTTTTACACCTTTTGGTGTCTGGACTATTGGTCCGAAGACCTTGCGTTTGGTGAGTGAATCCAACTCCACTCCTATTGCCGCTTTCCACTTTGGCCAATCATCTCTGCTTTGACATTCTGTTAGAGAGCGTGGTTCAATATCATCGTCGCAGTACGCGACGTTGATGACAATATTACACGTAAATGTGTCATCTATTGTTGTGCTTTTTCTGTCCCAATACTCCCCAGTTCGTACATAGTGTATCGATACTTCATTTTCTCCCAGTTTTTCCTCTTCATGAGAGTTTGGGAGAGATGGGGTAGCAGGGCTTAAATTAGCATCCTGTGGTGGTATTTGTTTACCATTGCCAAGGGTCCTACTCTTTCGAGGGACTTAGTCCTTGGATCCCGGTGGTCGTCCTCTCTTTTTGAGAGGTCCAACCATTTCTGCTGCAGGCGGATTGCATCCATTTTGCGGTATGTCAATCCTAGCTGGAGTGTTAGCAGCAGGGACGTGTGATTTGACAATCTTCTGGTTGTCAGTAAATTTGTCCGGCAAGAGATGGACAGTGTTTTGGATGTGGAGAATCTTCAGGACCTCCTCCTCACACTGGCTTGTTGGCGGATCAAAGTGACATAAAGTTTTTGTATCCCAAGTGATACTTTCTGAAGCTTCGGGCTTCTTTTTCTGTGAGCCTAGTCTTGGGAACGATGTTTCATCGAATTCACAGTCTTCTAGACGTGCCTTAAAGACGTCCCCCGTAAGGGGTTCTAGGAATCTAATTATGGAGGGGGTGTCAAACCCAACATAAATGCCTAGGCGACGTTGTGGACCCATCTTTGTCCTTTGTGGTGGTGCTATGGGGACGTATACTGCACAACCAAATATTCTCAAATGTGAGACAATTGGTGGGGCTCCAAGTGCTAGTTGCATTGGAGAAGATGACTGACCTCCAGAGGGTCTTAATTTTATTAAAGATGCAGCATGCAAAATTGCATGACCCCACGCATTCACTGGCATCTGGGATTGAAGTAATAATGGACGAGCGATCCATTGCAGTCTCTTAATTAGAGATTCTGCTAACCCATTTTGGGTGTGAACATGCGCTACAGGATGTTCGACTTCAATTCCCTGAGCTTGGCAATAGTCTAGAAAGACTTGTGATGTAAACTCCCCCGCATTGTCCAGACGAAGTTTCTTTATCTGGTGGTCGGGGAAGTGGGCCCGTAACTTTATTATCTGAGCTAAAAGCTTAGATAGTGCTAGGTTACGGGTGGACAGTAGGCACACATGTGACCACTTAGTTGATGCGTCTATCAGGACCATAAAGTACCTGAACGGACCACTTGATGGGTGAATCGGCCCACAAATGTCTCCGTGGATTCTTTCCAGAAAGCTGGGAGACTCCACATCCACTTTCAGTGGAGAGGGTCTCGTGATCAGTTTACCCTTGTAACAGGGTGGACATGGGAATTTGCCTTTTTGAAGAATCTTCAGGTTCTTCAGGTCAATGCCCCTGGAGTTCTTTATGATGCGGTACATCATAACCGAACCAGGGTGTCCCAGTCGACTGTGCCAGAGTTGGAATTCTGGTGTTTGGGGGCACTGCAGGTGCTCCACCATGGATGTTTCTGGAGTTTGTATACTTGTTTGGTAGAGTCCCGAGGGGAGTCCCTTGAAACGTTCCACAATGGTTTTTGAACCATTTGTAAGAGACGTTACAAGCAAGTATTCCCTTTTATCTTCCTCGACCGTCTCTAAGTGATATCAGTTTAAACGGATGTCTTTAAAACTTAGGGGGTTTCGGATGGATTTTGGGGAGTATAACGCATTTTTAAGTGTTATTTGTGTGTTACCGGGGAGCAATATAATTGCTTCCCCTGATCCTTCGATTATATTTGCTGGTCCTGAGATTGTTCTCAGTGGGCCAGAATAACTACTTACGCTCGTGAAATAGTCTATGTTTTGAAGGATCGAGTGCGTCGATGCACTGTCCACTAGGCAGATAAGTTCCATATCTAAAAAATGGGGAAAGACATTCAAGCAATAAATATAGATAAAAGATTCACTTTCATAAATAAATGCTAAAAAGATATTGTTTGACATGGAAAATAGAACTAGATACGATGCATAAAAATTTAAGATACATTGCTAATTGCATAAAAGTGGTCCAGATCTAGAGAGTATCATCTCCCATGAAATCTTCGGGAGTCCATGAGGTCTCTGCCAACGCTGCGCTCTCCATCAGGTTTGTCTCAGCTCGAGGCTTGAGGCTTGCCTGGTAGAGGTCCTGGAGGTGTTTTGCTGTGCGGCAGATTCTGGACCAGTGGCCCGTCATCCCGCATTTTGAGCATTTGTCCTCCCAGTCTTTCTTGGGAGTGCCTCCTTTGTTGGGAATCCTCTTCTGCTTCTTGTCCACGAACTTCTGGTTCTGGGGAGGAGCTGGGTGAGTGGCCTTCTTCCGCTGCTTCTGTTCTTTCCATTTCTGGAATTTTTCCTTTTTGTCCGTCTTCTTCTTCTGGGAAGACTGGAAGTGGGCCTCTGCAGGAGGTGGCAATGGAGCGGAGCCAGGAGGGCGCAGGTTGTGGGTGGCAACCAACAGGTCTCTGTTCTGTTCAGCCATGAGCAGGCATGAAAGAAGGTCAGAGTACTTTGTGAACTTCCTCTCTCGATATTGTTGCATAAGGATCATGTCCTTTTCGTGGAAGGACGTAAACGTCTTTTCCAGCAACATCTTCTCCGTCACTGGTTCACCACACAACTTCAGGCGTGAGGTGATGCGGAAGAGAGCTGAGTTATACTCCGCTACGGATTTGAAATCCTGTATGCGGAGGTGAGTCCACTCGTACTGTGCACGGGGGAGTATGACATCCCTCTGATGTCTGTACCTCTCCTCGAGTGCATCCCACAGCTCGTAAGGGTCCTCTACAGTGAGGTACTCGTCCTTTAAGGTCGAGTCTAAGTGTTTCCTGATATATATAATGGCTTTCGCCTTTAATATATCGAAAACTTCCTCTGTGTGAGGTGCTTCCACTAAAGCCTCCTTGTTAGCTGGGGCAGTACTAGTTGTTGCCTTTTCAGTCTGTGTGAGACTGAAACCATGAGAGCGCAGATGGAACTTCAGGTCCAACTGCCAACTCAGGTAGTTTGACCCATCAGCCTTCAGGACTGAGAAGTCTACATTGCGAGTCTGGCCATTTTATGATCTAGCATGTAAAGAAAAATAGCATGTATCATTAAGACTGAATAAAACAGACATCCACGCATGTAATGTAGTCATTTTCATGGCATGAATTTTGATTAGTGTGATTTTAACATACATGCTTTTTTTCAGGTAATGTGAATAATTAATTACTAAAAATTAACAATCACGCATGCTGTTAAGGGATTTCATTGTGACATTAATACATGGTATTAAAACTAATTAGCTAACCACGCAGTTTAATGCATAAACAATGAAAACAGAAATAATGACCTTAGGCTATGGGGATCAGCCAGCCGACACCGAAAAATAAATAAAAAGTCCAGTCCGAAGTTACATCAAAAATAAAATGCATGAAAATAAATTACAACTCGGGAACTTCAGAGAGAAGCCCCTATCTTCATTGAGCGAAACGACTTCAGCTTCTTTTTGGTGTCCTTCGGTCTTCTTTTTACATTTTCATCCTCACATACAAAGTTTCTCTCAAAAGAAAAGAAAAATTGCGGGAATTTAAAACGGTGTCGGAAACCTGGCTGATCCCTAAAAACATAGCCTAATATTTGCACATCCACGTAGATAATATTTTTGCAGCATACAACCACGCAGATAATCAAAAAGACACGGGCATTTAAAGTAATTAAAATTGTGTGTCGTGCAAAAAACATTTTTTTTTTGAAAAACTTTTTGCCTTTTTGATCCATAATATAATGTTTTATTTTACCGCTTTCAACCCTTTTAAAAATTTCTTTTAACTATTTTGGGCTTTTTAGGGCCAAAAATAAATAAAATAATTTCTGTGGATGGGCTAATTTTCTGGCCTTTTGGGCCATGAAAACAACCCATTAGGGTTAATATTGGGCCTCCCCCGAAAAATAGCCCGTTAGGGTTAGGGTTTCTGGAAACCCTAGGGGGGGGCCCGCGGCGTGTCGCCGCGACGGCTGGCCGCGTAGGGCGCGGCCGTCGTGGCGGCGACAGGCCGCGGCTGCGGGGCCGCGGCCGCCGCGGCTTCAGGCCGCGGCGCTTGGCCGCGGCCTGGGCCGCGGCCGCGGCGATTGTTCTCCGACGGCGGCGCAAAGAGCGCGCCGCCGTTCCGCCCTACGGGCGTGCGGATTTTTATTTTTGGATCAAAGGCGGGGGAGGTAAAAATCGGATTTTTCAACAAATTTGATCGTTAAAAAACAAGTTTTTATTGTTTTAAACATGTAGATCTTATTAAAAATGTTGAATTTAACCGAGTTTGTGAACTTTTTGATCCTAAAACATGCAGATCTAATGAGAAAAGCAAGTTTAGATCTAAAAAGTTTGGATTTTTACCTCTAGATTCGACGAGGAATCTAGGCGACGGTTGGTGAAGGATGCCCTTTTCGCTCACCGTTGAGAAGATTACGATCTTCTTTTTCTGAGCGATTTGTGGATCTCCTTTCCCGCGAGCCGCCGTCTCCTCCAACGAGCGTGATCGTGCTGATAACGTGTTGTGAAGGGAATTTAGGGAGAAATAGGTGTAAGGGGTTTGGAGCCCCCTACCCGTGTATTTATAACTTTCAATAGTGGGTTGGATACCCAATTGGCCCATTGGGCCTATTCATAACAACTACGGTTTCTTTTTCTTTCAAATTTTTACTATTTTCAGCCAATATTTCATCACTACACCTCATTTTGAGGTGCAGTTAGTCCATCTCTAAAAAAGTTCCATCTTCTGATTTTCTCACTCCTTTCGTTTCTTTTATTTTGTGTTGATCTTCATAGCTTAGAACTTAAGGACATAAAATATTGTTTTCCTATGATTTTTACTGGTAGATATACAAATGGAAAGTGTTTTATTATTATAAAACCGTTAAATTTTAAGTCATTTAGATGATATTATATAAGAAATACAAAAAAAAAGAAAAAAACAATACTACATGCTTTTTGTTTTTTACGACATGAGATTTGATGGCTGACTTGAAAAGCCACCTACAAATTCTATACGCCCCATTATTCTTGATAACGATTGCATATTTTGTCTTATCATAGATGGATCTTTATAGGTAGACAATCTTTACTTAGCCCAGTCCATACTTTACTTAACACAAGCAATGCATCTCTACTCCCATGCCTTTTGTAACCCACGTATAGTATAATACGACTGTAACGTACTCTTCCGTCCTTTGAACCGTGTATGTGGAGGTTGAGACCATTCTTTATACTTGTAAACCCTTCCAAGTGGTGTGTAAGGATGGCCATTGTGATTGCAAGTGGAATGTCGTGAGTGGTAATTACTTATGCAAGTGTAGGGGGTAATTTCTTTCCTATTTTACTTCAAATAATAATCCTTAACTTGTAAAGCTTTTTAATTAAGACTCCATGTAGCATTGCAACCTTGTAAAAGACCAAGTCAAAGTGCTTTTAAAGAGAGGCTATATGCAATGGCAAACTTGTAAATGAAGCACAAAGGGATAGGGCATTTAATAAGAAGTTGATTGCAATGGCATATAGTGTAAATAAGAGACAAAGTTGGAGGGTTTTTATTTAAAAGAGTTTATTTAGGAAATGTTGTTTTAATTAAATAAGAATAAAAGGGGAGATAATTTCCATTTCGCTAGAATACTCTACTTATTTCTCTCGTCGTCCATTCTCCTTTCTTTTCCTTCATTTTTTCTTTTCCTTTTGCTTCCCTGTGAGGCTGAATTCTCCAAGGAACCACAAAAAAAAAAGGAAAGACAAAAAAAGAAAGAAAAGAAAGATATAAAGGAAAAGAAATCAAAAGAAGGAAGAAGGAGAAGAAGGGGGAGTTTGCCATTGCACAAGGGGGAGGAAGAATAGGAGGAAGTAAACTTCATTGAGGTAGGAAACTCTTCTTACTGTAGGAGTCTTAAGTTGTAGGATAGTTGTGCTTAAGAGTTCATTTTTGGGATGAATCTTTATGTTAGTTCAACCAAGTTGGTATTTTTAAAGCTGTTTTCCATATAAATTTGCCAAAGATTGCATTTTTAGGACTACTCCTTTGGTGGCTGTAATAAAGTTGTAATCTTTTCAAGTTAGTGTAAAGACGAGGATTTGCTAATTTGATAAAATAGTAGTAGGATATGGTCAAGGTGAAATTTTTGTTTAGGTCCTCACAAAACTAGCATTTTCTAAGAGACATTAGCCATTCATGCCAAATGTTTAATCCTTTATGCATGTTACCACCCTTTGTATTTAAAATTACCAAGGATTTAATCCTTCATAAGGAACCATGCTAAATTTACTAATGTTTGCTAACGTTTGCATTTTAGTTAACATGTTGGTTATTAAAGTTGCCACAAGTTGTTAGAGAATGATCTTAGATTGTTAAAATTACTAAATGGCCTAAAGCTTGTTTGTTGAGTTGAAACCATCATGCAATGGATTCATTTGTTGTGGGTTGGAAAATTATATGTAAGTGAGAATTGTGAAGGCATGATGTGGGAGGTATTGTTATGCGCTAAGTGGGCTTGGAATTATGTTGTGGATAAATTAGAGAACTTCCTTTATGGCTCTTTTTGTTGCATGCCAATCAAATGTTGTATGCTAGCTTGTAGTTATATGTTCTTTATTCTTTTATGGTTCTTCATGTTATTATTTCGTACTATTGCTTTGTGGTGGTTGTTATTTATTCCCTCGTGTCCTATTTTTAATCCAATAAAACAAACTTAAATTCTCGGGATGCCTCGGTCTGCTCCATGGCAGGTGAGCACTATAGAAATGGATGGGGGGAAAACTGGGTCCTAGTAGGATATGAGGGATGAACTGTGTTATGATGTACCTTGTTCAGTTTTGGATATTTGTGGTGTTTGTCGTACCTTACTCAGTTTCGGGTACAGTGTCTTGTGATTGTGGAGTTTTCCTCACTTGCACCCCGATGCGGGGGGAATGTGTGGAGTGAGAGGCCACGTTAAGGAAACAGTGCTCATGTATCACTGGCGGGTGCTCCTTACCACCCCATCTTGGGGTGGAGTCCAGTTCCGCATATTCAACGACACACCCAGATTTCCAAATAAAAATTTAATTAAATATTTAAGTGTTTTAAATTTTCAATGTGTGATTCCTCTTTTTCCTTGCCTGACTATGATTCCTTCCGTGCTTTGCATTATTTGTGACAAGAGAAATAAAGATAATAAGAAATAAATAAAATAAAGTAATAGTAACAACAATCCCTAATTAATAGTTACTTTCCGCATGAGTTGAGTTTCCTACTGGGTCACGCTGTGACGTGTTCCCTCCAGTGGTTTTAGGACCAGAGCAGGTGACTTTGGAGCATGAGCAGGAGCAGGGGATGGACCTTACAAGAGATGCTACCTTTCACCCGGGTTCCCAAGATAGAGCGTGAGTTGTACTTTTGTGGACATAGGTGGAGTATCTTCATAGTATTGTACTTTTGAGTTATGGACATCAGATGTATTTATACGTTGGACGTCTTCACTTTTGTACTTGTACTTACCTTCCAGTTGTACTTTTGCCAGTGTACATCTCTGTAGTGTTTATTGCTGTCTATGTTGGAGCATTATTTAGTTACTTTACTTTCCTCTGTCTGTGTTGTTCTAGCATGCGCAATGACCTGCTTGTAGTGTTTTTATATTCCACGTTGGGTGCAATACCGCGGCCTGTCAAACCCCCTTCCCCATTTATCCTGGAATTCGAGGTATTTGGGTGACTGTGGCGTGACACCTTTTTTGGTCGAACCAACCTAACAGGCTGTGGACCGAGGAGAAAGGTGGCTCATCGAGCCACTGTTAAGCCATTGGGCCTTTAGTGGGCAAGTACCATAAATCATTTCCATCATCAGATGTCACCAAGGATGACTTGCAGCCCTGGGCATTCCTATTCTATCCATACCAACCATGCTGGAACGGACAAACCAGTAAGCTACCTTAGTTTGCAAATTAACCGTCTTATTAGGGACTCGTTAGCTCAGCCATGCGGGAGGGATTCCATTGCCTTCCCATCCCCTAACAACGTGAGCAGCCAGACAATGCCTTTTTTTTCGCTTTTTTGGGTGTTGAAAAAAGTCTACCCGTTTTCATGTTCGAATTAAACACTTTCCCTTTATGATCAAACAAGATTATTATTCTTTTTACCCAACATACGCGGATCAAATCATGATCCTCTAATCTAATAAGAACAAGAGATCTTTCTCGATCAATCCATGTGCCCCCCCATTCCTTGAGAATCGGAAAGATTCTTTTCGAGTTTGAATTTGGTTATTTAGAATCTTGGTTCTTCTTTTTTCTACTTATTTTTTTGTTTTATTCTTTTTCCCCCTTCCTTTCTCCTCCTTTTTCGGACGAAAGCATAGGAATGTCTGATTAGAATTTTGATTGTTGTATCTTTATCTTTATCTTTTATCTTATACTTTTCTTGGGACCAAACGGAACTGAGAGAGCCAAGAGAGATCCAATCAATCTCAAAAACAGAAAAGAGAAGAGAAGACTCATGCTAAAATCCTCAAAAGGAGAAAGGTACAGGCTAATACTTAAAAGTAAACCTCGCAGGGATTAAAAGGTCCTTTAGTTTATTGTTTTCAAATTATTACTATCATTAAATTGTTGTGAATGGGTATTTACTGGGTTGATGAGTTATTGGGCCAACCTAAGTGGTTGGGCCCATACCCACTTGTATTCTCCCCTTTGGCTATAAATATAGACTTGAGGGCTCTCCCCTCAGTAGTTGATTCATAACACGTTATCAGCACGAGCCTCTAAAATTTTTTGTTTTCCACAAATTTTTTTTTTCCGTTCGTTGCAAAGGCGAAGGCGAAGGCGAGACGGGAGATTGACGAGCGCGGTGCAAGGCTTCCTCCATCAAGGGTCGTCATCCGCGTAGGGCTTCGAGCAACCGTCGCTATATCCGGAGGACGGATATAGAGGTAAAAACTCTAAAAACAAGGTTTTTAATCATACGTATGATTACCCCTCCCCTAGATCTCACAAGATCGTCACGGGGATTCATCGTCGCCTTGAAAACGACGGATTTGTCTTCTCAAAAATCAAATTTTTTTTAGGGTTCTTGGATTTTTCTGTCAAACCCTAAATCAAACCCCGCCGGCGGCCTCGCCGCCGCCCCCCCCCCCCCCCCCCCCCCGCCCCCCCCGCCCACGCCGCCCACCCCCCCATAGGGGGGGCGGCGCCGGCCTCTGCCGCCGCCCTCCCCTGCAGGGGGGGCGGCGGCCCCCCCTCCCGTGCCCGCCATCCCCCCCGCAGAAGGGGGGCGACGGCCCCCCCGCCGTCCCCCCCCCCCCCCCGCAGCGGGGGGCGGCGGCCCCCTGGCCACGCCCCCCTCTGCGGGGGGCGACGGCCCCCGCCGTCCCCCCCGCAGCGGGGGGCGGCGGCCCCCTGGCCACGCCCCCTTCTGCGGGGGGCGACGGCCCCCGCCGTCCCCCCCCCCCCCGCAGCGGGGGGCGGCGCCCCCCCCCCCAAGCCGCGCCCCCCCTCTCTGCGGGGGGGCGGCGGCGGCGGCGGCGGCGGCGGCCCCCCCCCCCGCCGTAACCCTAACCCTCAGAAACAGAGAAAAAAAACAACAAAAAAAACAGTGATGTGGGCCTGAAGCCCACAGCAGATCTGTGGGCTTCAGGCCCACAGAACTCTTTCACAAAAAAAAACAACAACAACAACACAGATCTGTGGGCCTGAAGCCCACAACAGATCTGTGGGCTTCAGGCCCACAGATTTCCTTAAAAAAAACAGATCTGTGGGCCTGAAGCCCACAGCAGATCTGTGGGCTTCAGGCCCACAGATTTTCATCAAAAAAAAAATTGGGGGGAGGCAATAGGGCTATGAATGTGCCTCAAAAGGCAAACTATTAGCCTAAAAAATTGTTTTAAAATGGGGATTCAAAGGCACAATATTCGTGAAAAATCACGGTAAACTACGGGGGCAAATATCGGGCAGACAAGGGCGTTTTGGGGATTTGTTGGGGGGCTTTTTGGGACGACGAAGGAGACTTTTCCCTCTGACAAAGAAAATGTTAATTTTGGCCCTTAATCAATTTGATTGATTAAACCACATTCAAATTACAACCTGTGCATTGTAATGATGTTTTCTGCAAATATCATATTTACATGCTTTGCATCTCTGGTATATTCTGTTGGATATTATATGCGTGGTTGTGCATTGTATTTAAAACTTAATAATTAGGAAGATCCTGCGACCGCTCTGCCGTTAGTAACCTAACGGTGTATGACGTTGCCCAGTGGTCCAATAATTATTAAGTGTTTAAATTATTTATCCATCTCTGTGAATATTAAATGCCTGTGATGCCTGTGATGAAAATGTCTGATGAAAATGATTGATGAGCATAATATTTCTGCATGAATTGCTAAATGTGGTTTTTGGATCGGCCGTTTAGTCCCACAGTTTATTTCCTGCATTTTCCTTTTATTTTTGAGAGAAATTGTAGTGAGGAATTTATGTAAATGTCAAAGAAAGAAGACCAACTTCCATGGAGACGGAGGCCACGCTTGAAGATGGAGATACCATATGGGACCCACGGGGTTTCCAAAGTTGTATTTTCATTTTCTTTAAGCTGCAAATTTGTATAATTTGGACTGTGGACTTTTTTGGACTCTTTCTTGTGGGACTGGCCGATCCACACATTTAGTTTTTCGTTAAATATTGCCTCCGCATGAAAATGTTTTATCTGAATTAATTATTCATTCATGCATGTTTGTGCTCTGCTAGATAAATGGCTAATATTGCAAGCGTTAATTTCGAAGTACTTGAAGCATCAGGTAGAAACTATCTAAGCTGGCAGCTAGATGTAAAGTTTCACCTGCGGGCAAAGACCCTCATCGCTGCTGTGACTGAAAAAGAAAATGTTAGCGATATAGAGAAGGCGCAAGCCATCATCTATATTCGCCGCCATGTGGACAAGATCTTAAAGGCTGAAAACCTTACGGTCGAAGATCCACTTGAGCTATGGACTGCCCTTGAGGACAGGTATAAACATCAGAAAGATGTTATACTCCTAAGGGCACGATACGAGTGGGAGAACCTGAGACTGCAGGACTTAAAGTCCGTTGCCGAGTACAACTCAGCACTTTTTAGCATCACCGCACGCCTGAAGTTGTGTGGTGAAAGAGTCTCGGAAAATCGCATGCTGGAAAAGACGTATACGTCCTTCCATGAAAAAGATGCGATACTCATGCAGCAATACCGTGAACGCAAGTTCACCAAGTATTCCGAGCTGCCGTCATGTTTACTCATGGCCGAGCAAAGCAGAGAGCTTCTTCTCTCCACTCACAATATACGCTCCCCGGCACTGCCCCCCACCAGAAGCTCACTATTCCTCTTCCTTCAAAAAGAAGAGGGATAATAAAAGAGAAGAAAGACCACAGAAGGGGGGGTCAACAGAAAAAAATGCCAAGGGCCATGTACAGCAGCAGCGAAATAATGAAAGTAAGCGGAAGTTCACGAGGCACATAAATAACAAAAATAGAAATGATATACCCCCACCCAAGAGGGAATGGGAAGACCAGTGCCAAAATTGTGGCATAAAAGGCCACTGGTCCAGAATGTGACGAACTCCGCATCATCTCCAGGATTTGTATAAAGAGAACAAGAAAAATAAAGCTGAAACAAACCTGATGACATCTGATGCTCCAGTTAAGTTTTTCAGCTGACGACTTCGAAAATAATGACATGCTTGACTAGCCTTTACTTTTATCTTGCAAAATTGTTTAGAACATCTCACGTTATGAGAGCTTTTGTATTACACAATCTGTTTTGATTGAAAAATTTCAGTAGACAATATATGAATATGTCTATCTGAATATGCATGTGCCTTTCATCTTTTTGAAACTGCTCTCATAAATAATTAGTAGACAATAAACACGTACGATCTCTTTCAATACAGAGCCCAATATCAGGGCTATATTGAAGATCCAGGGAATGCAACACAGTTGCCCCCAAACGACACAAAAATAATGGATGCACTAATCCCTCCGAATTCCAAAAAGAAACTTTCTAAGTTTCAAGGACATCCGTTTCAACGGATCCCACTTGGAAACAGCAAATGTAAATGAAAAATTACCGTATGCGACGTCTCAAGAAATAGGAGTAAAATCCACACTTGAACGTTTTGAGAGCCTTATAGGCCTCTACCATACGAAGATTCGGAGAAAGGAAGCAGAATTAAACGGAGCACCTGAAGTGCCCTACATCAGCCGAGTTTTTACTCTGGCATGTTGGACTTGGCCACCCTGGATTTGTGATGCACAGCATCTTATCCTATGGGTATGACTTGAAAAACCAGAAGATTCTTCAGAAGGGAAAATTCCCTCGCATCCCTTACTATAAGGGAAGATTAATTACAAGGCCATCTCCACGAAAAGTTGAAAAAGGATCTCCACGCTTCCTCAAAAAGAATACAAGGAGACAGATGTGGATAAAATCCACCACCCCTAGTGGGCTATTTTGGTACTTCATTGTATTGATAAATGCATCCTCAGAATATTCGTACGTATGTCTACTACAAGACCCGCAACTTAGCTTTTCCAAAAGCTATTGGCACAAGAATAAAAATGTTGCGGGCACATTTTCCAGACAATAAAATATTGTAAATAAGTCTGGTTAATGTTGGGAAATATACCTCCCAGTCTTTTCAAGAGTATTGCCAATCAACGGGAATTGAAAATGAACATACAAGTGCCGCATGTTCATACCCAAAATGGGTCGGCAGAGTCACTGAAAAGTAGACTCCAATGGACTGAACGTCCATTAAATCCCGATTGCCTATGGATGCATGGGGACATGCAAACTCTGCATGCTGCATCGTAAATGAAAATAAGACCCTCTGGAGGTCAGAGTCTCCAATGCAACTTGCATATGGAATGCCACCGAACATTTCTCATCTGAGAATCTTCGGTCGCGCAGTCTTAAATCCCCATTGCACCACCAAAGAGGACCAAATCGGTACTCAGCGTCGCCTAGGTATCCATGCAGGGTTTGACTCACCCTCACTTATAAGATACCTAGAACCCCAAACGGGGGACGCATTTAAGGCACATCTTGAAGACTGTGATCTCGATGAGACGAGTTTTCCCAAAAATAGGCCCAGATACTGGAAAATCTGGCGCGAAGAAAATTATAACGTGGGATACAAACAGCTTGACCCACTATGATCCGGTAACAATACAATGCGTAGATGAGATCCAGAAGATCTTCCACATACAGAACACTATTCACCAATTACCGGAATCATTTATTGACAACCAGAAGATTGTCAGATCACACATCCCTGCTGCAAAAACTCCAGCTAGGATTGACATCCCCGAGAATGGATGCAATCCACCAGCAGCAGAAGTGGCTGATCCTCAACAGAAAAGAGGCAGACCACCAGGCTCCAAGGACAGAAACTCCTGGAGACCTTAAGACAATACTACCACAGGACAATGAGCTCCTGTCCACACCATCACCCTTCCCGGAATCCACTGCAGAGGAATTGCCGGGAAAAAGTGAAATTAAGTAAATGTTGTACGTACTGGGGAGGTGTTGGACAGATAGAACATAAATTGTCGACAATATATTCACGTATTATATTGCCATATACATCGCAATGGCGATGATGTTTGTAAATTATCGTTCCACACTCCGTTGCTAGAAGGCAAACGTAGAGATTGGCCAAAATGTGGAACGTGGCAATAGAAGATGAGCTGGACTCACTTATGAAACGTGAAATGTTCGGACCTGAAGTCCAGACACCAAAAGGTGTCAAACCTGTGGATAAAACAAAGTATTGCAAACATAAGAAAAATAAATACAAAATCGTATGCTATACGGTACAACCTATAGCCCAAGGAAAATTTCGCTGAAACTAGGGATCGAACAAATTCAAATGAGCATGTCTCATAAATGATGCATCAGTCTCCCTAAGTTATCAAAAGCGAATACCTTACGATTTGGCGAAGGAAAATTTTGGATATGCTGTTATTGGATGTTGTGACGGCATACCTTCATGGATATCTTGTAAAGATAATTTCCACATTTCCTTAAAATGCCTGAATAGACTTCGGGACATCTATTCAAATGAAGAAATATAAGTATAACAAATAAATGTACAACCAAGAGAATCACTTGAGAAGTCAATGATTCCTACTGAAGGTTGTCTTTGCATCTATGCAAAGAACAGGATTAGAGATCTTAGTTGTAGACAACTAACATCTCATCGGATCTCCTGAAGAGAAAACTGAAATAAATGTACTAGCCTGACTTTTAAACATGAAATAAAAAAGACCTAGGCAAATATAAAGTCATGGCTCATAGAATCCTGTTACAAACGCCCAGAAGTGCGTTGGAGATATTAACAGGACCATTGTCATCCAAAGTACACCTACGGTGGTACACTTACTGGATGAACAAAAAGAACCATTCCGATCGCTGGAAGAGGGGGAGGATATAACTGGTCCTAAAGTCCCTTATCTTAGTGCAATCATGCACTCCTGGCTAACTGCATGTGTCCCGGTATAACAATTGCAGTAAACTCATTAGCCAGAGATAGTTGGCACCTAAAAAGAGCCATTAGACCTGAGTTAAGCCTTCTGCGCTTACTCCAAGGGTCGAAATATTCGGACTTACAAAATGTAGTAGCTTCCTCCAATGTTTATGCAAATGCAGGTTTCAGGTCCAGTCCCTATGCTGAGAAATCACAGAACGGGTACCCACAGTGGGATGGCCATCCCCTGCAGAGCTGCAAAGCAACTTATGAAGGCAACATCATCCTATCATTCCGAGATCCTCACCATTCCAGAATCACACCAATGGTGTATTTGAGGGCGCCTGGTGGTACATCACATCTTAGTGACGACTGGGATAGAGGCTGGTTCTGTGGAGCTAACCATATAGTCTGAAGACCACATCAGAGGCGACAAAACTTAGCAACCTCCTCAGAGTCCCTGGATTCAGCAGCTGCTTGATGGTGACAAAATTTGTAATTTGTGTACATTTTCGGAATATTGTAAATAGGAGTGATGAGATAAGCCTAAGAGATCTGAAAGCCTAAGAGCTTTTACAGATCAGGGGGAGTTGAGGGAATTTGTACTCTTTTCCCTTAGCTATGGTTTTTCCCACTGGGTTTTCCATAGCCAAAGGTTTTAACGAGGCAAATCAAATCAACTCTGGATCCCGAAGTATCCACCCCTTTGTGACGCTCAGAATCCAGAAGTATTCATGAGCAGAGTCACTTGTACAAATCAGGGGGAGTTAAAGAGCGTTTGCACTCTTTTTCCTTAACTATGGTTTTTCCCACTGGGTTTTCCATAGCCAAAGGTTTTAACGAGGCAAAACTCACCAACTCAGGATCCTGAAGTATCCACCCTATGTGAGACCCATACAGGCTCAGAATCCTGAAGTATTCATGAGCGGGGTCCACAACCATGGCTGGATAAGGGGGAGTGTTGTGAATGAGTATTTACTGGGTTGATGAGTTATTGGGCCAACCTAAGTGGTTGGGCCCATACCCACTTGTATTCTCCCCTTTGGCTATAAATATAGACTTGAGGGCTCTCCCCTCAGTAGTTGATTCATAACATAAATATAATTTTATTTAGTTATGACTAAGGTTCAACCAGATACGGCCGAGAGTTTATGATGGTTTTTGAATAAGCATTATGATAATTTTGATAAAATTAATGAAAGCTAAATGTAGATTATAATAATCTACACTTCGAAAACTAGACTTGGGTAAACATGCCAACATTGGCACAATCAATTGATGGTATGAATATAATTATTATTATAAAAAATATGACCATCAACTCCCCCGAATGGTCATGATCATGACCCCAACATAAACAACACTTTGCATCCCAAAGGAAACAACTACACGGAATCAGGAAAAGGTGTTTGCTCAAAAAAGCAAGCAAAGCGATCCTTTCAGAAAGCAGAAAGATATGGACAAATTGAATAAACAAAATTAGTCGTCTTTGCATTGCCCTCATCATTCATAATGCTACTTGAACAAGTCCAACTAGAGTACAAAACAGACGGTGTAAGAGAGGGGAGCTCGGAGAAGCCACCTTGAAATTTACAATTAGTGATCCCCAGCAGCAGCGGCGGCAAGCTGCAAAATACAATGATTACGATGACGCTTTTCTCTAACGACGAAATTGTTTAACACCATAAGAACCTTTTAAGATATATGGCTCGTTCGACTGTACAGAGGATACAACACAAATATTAACGTAGAACAGCATGATGATCTGCAAGCCTCCCGTGTTTCTTATGCGAACTTTTCGCATCCACACTCGTTTAACCAAGAACTGAGTAACCGCACAAGCCAAGACGATGTGTTCAATGCTCTGAATTGATGGAAGGATGCAAAATGATTCATCTTCCCATGTTCATTAAGCAAAAGACGAGGATATAAACACTTCATGTCAAGCCATCCAATACCCTAAGGAACCTGGGGAACAAGTAAGCATTGTTAAATCGAACTAAAATAATTACAACGAAAGAAAATGAGCAAGGTATCAGCATCACATGGACGTGATCAGTTAATTTATCTCACAAAGTTAGGATAGTAAACAATACCATTAACTCGTTTGGCAACATGTTTACATACTTCTCCTCTGCTCGAGCCACTGTTCACCCCCTCTAAAACACCAAATTGGAAGGAAGTGAGCCACAGTCCCGATGGATCTCGAATTTTGGCCCATCAGGGGCGTTTTCGTAATTTTCGGATTTCTAGGGTGTTTTTCGTAATTTTCAGTTTAAGGGTTCTTTTTGTAATTCGGTATTTTCAGTTTATTATTTATAGGGGCTATGTGGATTAGAGAAGGGTGTCAAATATCGAGTGAAAACTTGTTTGAGGGGGAGATTATCCCACTTTTGCTGGAGAGCGTGACCCCCTCTCAAATCGGCGACTTAGGAGAGCGAGTTTCACTTGAAAGAACTTACCATATCTTGTATTTTTTTATTTCAGTTATTTATCAATAAACACATCAACTTTCTCCCAAAACCTTTTTTTTCTAGCCCTAAAGATTCTACATTTACGCTAAAAATCCCACCTTTCTATCAAAACCTTAGCTTTCTTAATCAAAATCCTAAAAAATTCCTATCAAATGGTATCTGAGCGTTCGATTCTAGAATCAATGAGAGATTGGAAGGAGGCCATATCCATGTTGAGGTAAACGTTGAAGAAGATTGACGAGATCTACCGCCTGAAGATGAAAGAAATCTGTGGCGTTGATCCAGAAAAAGGAGGCACCTTTGACGGAAAAGAAAGAAGAGAAATCACTTACACAACTTTTTAGGGAGTGGATTGAAGACTTTGATGACTAAGAGGCAGAGGAGTCAGCGAGGCAAAGAAAAAGGCAGAATTTTTGGAGGCTGTCAAGCTAGATCTGAACGGTGACGACAGCTCCTACGCGGATCAGGGCGAGAAGGACTTCGAGGTGATGGACAACCAGACGGGGGGAGGCACGCCCTCACTCACTCACTTTGGGTCGCGGGCTGCCCCTGCAGTGCTCTGTCGAGCCCCTGCAGGGCTTGTTGGGCCTGCAAGGCCTGCTGGGTCGTGCCCTTGCCTTGCAGGCCGGCTAGCCCTGTCATTGCCTAGTAGGCCCAGTTGGGACTGCCCACCGTTTCGCGGCCCGTCAGGGCCTGTTCGTCGTCTTTCGGGGCCCCCATGGCCAATCCGTCATTTACCGTAACCTTCATCAAATTCTAAACATAAAAGAAAATCACAAATAAGCTTATGTAAGGAGATCAATTAATTCATGAGAATTTTAACAAGCTTCTATAAATAGTAGAACTGAAAATGAAACAATAAAAATTATGTAAAAGCTCAAAACCAAGTCTGGGTCTACAATTGAGCTTGAGCCCAAGTCGAAGCCCACGATCAAGCCTGTGCCCGAACCAAAACCTAAGGCAAAGTTTAAGCCTGAGCATAATTTTGAGGATAAGACTAAAACATAGATTGAGCCTAAGCTCATGTTGGAACTCGAGATTGATGCTAAACCAGGGTATATTCTATGAATCCTATCAGAAAAGGCAGTGTGATAAAGCATTAATATTGATATAATTATATAAATATAAATAATAATAAATAAATAAAATAAAGAGACTATGGTTAATAGAAACTGAGTAGATTACCCAAAAGGGATTTTTAGGAGCTCCATTACAGAATTCGGGTCTACCCGTTAATGGAGAAGCTATAGGAGCAAACCCATTGTAAAACAGGAGCCAGTCCCCAAAGGACAGAGCCTAGCAGCAACATGGGACAAGGTCAACACCCACTGTTGGGAGATGTGTATGCCCTCGAGGCAATTTGTCTCTATGTATAAGTACAAACATGTTCAAAATAACATAAGCTGTTTGGTAAGTATTTACCTAAGTAAATAATAATATAGTTTACATTAGAACTTAGCTAAAGTCCTGAAACTTAATGCAAGGTCAAACAAGTATCGAGATGAAGATCTCGATCATAGAGAATTGCTTGATCGTTTGTAACATAAGTCTAAAATCGTTCATGGCCGTAGATATTTCGAGAAACGGATATCGACACATCGGATAGACCATTATGTCTTTGTCTTCACCATAGATTGGTGATGATGATCTCATGGTAGTTCGACTTGACGAAGTTGGAGACGAGACACATGTGCTTATTAGAGAATGGGTTCACTAAACGACCCAACGAGAACTATCATATGGTCAACATAAACTCATCTATCAATGATAACTCTTAGTGATGAGAGGCAAGTTGGTCCTTAAACTCGAGGTCATTGTACAAACCTGTACGTGAACGGTATCACTTAGATCTCTGACATATCTTTGAGGTAAGGCATGTCGAAAGGTCTTTGGTTGGGTGACACTTGAAGCGTGCGTGGAGAGTAATGACCAATGAGGAGTTAGTGTCGCTGGAGTTAGTTCGGTCCTTAGTGAAAACTTTGGCCAACGTATGTTAGAAAAAGTCCAACATTATTAGACTAAAGACCTATAGAGACTAACCGGTTTCAAGCTATTAGGGTCGACAGTTGATCATACCCTAGCCTTGATGAAGCAAGATAGTTATAACGAATGGGCTAAAATTGTGGCATTCATCACGGACACAGTCAAGGTGGTCCCAATAATATTCATGTCAATAGGCTAACCACATAATGATGATAACGAAACATGGATGACACCTGTTGTTTGTGGTCACTGTCATCTGGGGTTTCGAGCACTACCTGTAGTAGGGTCAGGCTATAGGGTCTCGCAGAGAGTGGGACCTTCGTCAAGTTATAGGTAGGATGTGAGAGATAATACTTACGATGTATGTGAATTTATTACGTCGCAAATGGTTTGCGATATAGCCTAAAGGATATTAATGATGTGGATTTAAATGTCACAAAATATTTGTGAACATATTTTATAACAAAGGCATAGAACAAGCTCAATCAGGGGTCTAGGAATGTCCCAGACCTATTCGTTTTGGTCCAAGCCTACTGGGATTGGAAAAGGACCAAAAGAAAGAAAGAAAGCCAAAAGAAAAAGCATTTAAAAGGCCAAAAAGGGGGCTGGGCCAGACCGCCTGCTCTGGGCGGGCGGGCGCCCGACCCGCAACGGAGGGGGGTGCCCGACCCGCAACGGGCGGGGGTGCCCAATGGGGCCCACAGTGGGCCCCACATTTATTTTCCATGCAGATCTGCGAAACACAGATTTTGGGTTGGTTTTTTGGCAGATTTTGAACGTTCATTTGAGGAGTCAAACGAACTCAGAATTGAGCGCCGTTTACTTCTATACGTTCACCGTTTAGTGCTCTTCGATTTGATATAAGATATCGCTTCTGGAGTTCAACGGTGAGAGAGAAATATTTCGTTAAAGTTTAGCCTTTATAAAAGGCAAACTTGTAATTGTAATGCCCTGGGAAGCTACTGCACATGTACTAGAGGGGGGGTGAATAGTACTTTTAAATAATAAGGAGTGTTATTCCTAATTATCGTGCAATTAACAAACAACGATGCGGAATAACTACAATCAAGAAATAATGCAAACACAAACACAATAGTTTAATGGGTTCGGATCCACCCAAGTCTCCCCGACTTGTTCCCGGTGATCCTACGTCCCAACCACCCGGATCCCCTCCGGATACTTGAGTTAGAAACCCTAACTCAAGATTTCCAATATGACCACTTGCGAAAACCTCACAAGTGCAAACGACCTACAATCGATGACCGTGAATCCCACAACCCGGGATCACGCAAAACCTCTCACAACCGAGAGTATACAATTCAAATATAACTGAAATGAAATGCTTACCAACAAAATACCTATGCCTTGAGATTTCTTACCAAATTAGGGCAAAGAGGATTTTGATGGAGGAAGAGTCACCAAACCCTAGCTTCAAGAAGATGACCAGCAATGGAAGCCTAGGGATGAGATGGATGACCTAGAATCAAGCTCTTGGCTTGGAAGGCTCACAATCAATGAATCTCTCTTGATGAATAAGAGTGAGGGAGAGATTCTTGAGAATGGGAGAGCTTGAAGATGAGAGTTGAAAGCTTCTCTTTGAATCAATAGAACTCTGAAATAGCAGCCTTAGATACTATGAAATAACCCCTCCAGGTATTTAAAGGATCAAGGGAAAAGAGAGAAAGAAACGTCGCTTTCAAAACTCCAACGGATCTAAATCTGAAGCAGACTAGTCGGTCTAAGAAGGATCATTGACCGACTAGTTCATCAACTAGTCGGTCGGTGATTCAACATGGACCGACTAACAGCTCGACAGCCAAAAGAGTGATTTCCAGGCAACATGAACTAGTCGGTCTAAGAAGACTTGCCAACCGACTAGTTTGTCAACTAGTCGGTCGGTGAGTGTTCTTTGACCGACTAAGAGTGAAATGTACGAAGCTGAATACAAGTTACACTAGTCGGTCTAAGAACAAATTCTGACCGACTAGTTTCACAACTAGTCGGTCGATGAATGTTCTTGGACCGACTAACTGTAAACAGTAACTCAGGCTGTACAGAGGCAAGCTCAACTAGTCGGTCTGAGAAGGATTCCTAACCGACTAGATCGTCATCTAGTCGGTCGGTGAACCTTCTTTGACCGACTAATTGATCGACATGGCTGAGCTGAAATGAGTTAGGACATCTAGTCGGTTCATGAAGAGTTGCCGACCGATAGACATGTAAGAATTACTCAAGGCTTAACATTCTATAAATCGAAGCTAAAAGACTATGAATAAAACCTTAAGGAACGGTCGTCGAAAGCTTCGATCAAATCTTCATGACTTCCAAAAAGGTCCAAAAGCTTCAACGAAGCTTTAGGCATTGAATACGAGCTTTGAGAAGTCTTAAGATGTCGCTTTGAGTGTTCTCGTGAATTTGGCGACGATCTCCATAACTGCGCTCACAAATTGTTAGTACACGATTTATTTATGTTTGCTCATCATCCAAAACCAAATACGGGGAGTCCAATACTCAACATTCTCCCCCTTTTTGGTGATGACAAACCAACATAAATAATAATCAATAATAATGTACTAAATGAAATATACTTACTCCTCCTGCATTGATGACACATTAGTTCCATATGAAATAATAAGCACATACATCAAGCAGACGAGGAAAGTAAAAATGCAAATCCAATATTTGAGATTTAGGATATGTAATCCATTTTTATATCTTAACTCCCCCTGAATCTAACATATCAAATTAGATTCATGGTAAATTATCATTTAGCACATGCCATTATTATGCCATTATTATATCTCTCCCCCTTTGGCATAATCCAAAAAGAGCGGGAGGAAGCCAATGACAATAAATCATGTCCAAATAATTCATTAAGCATGGGAGTCGAAGAATACGACCTCGGTCCAATGACACCAAAGTAAAATACCAAAACATATTAAAGGTGTGCCAAAGAGACCTTAGTCGAAAAACGAAAAATGAAGTCATCAAAATACCAATTGTAAATTCACGTATTGATGAAAGGAATTTATTCTCCAATATCAACATTTATAGCTATTTTAGTGCATGGAAAACAATTCTATGTTTTCATACAACTAAAGCTATTGAATCAAAATAAATCGTCGAGCGACGAAATCAATATCAGAGACATACATAAAATGTGCACAAAGGAATGATCCATCAGAAGAGTGGTGCACAACATAGAATATCAAATGACACAAAATCGATCAAAAATGAACATAAAGTAAAAGCACATCAAAACTAAGTGAAGTGTGCGATGAGAAGTGACAATTTGATAAAAGTAATACGAAAATTATCATTATAACTTTTAAAACATGTCATGCCAAAAATAGATATGAATTTCAAAGCATTTATGGCATTCCCAATTTTATCATGCTAGGAGAGACAAAATGATACCAATGTAAAGAAATAGATTTTAACTGAGCATGCATTCAACCCTCATGGATACCAAATGTAATATCATACTTACAACATTAAGCTCCCCCTACATTGGTGCATTACCCAAGCACCATCAACTCCGTTTGAATGAAAGTCTTCGCAAATCGAGGAGTTGGTAGGGTTGGTATCCCACGGTGGATTGAACCTAGAAAACTTCATTTTGGTATCCAAAAATCCTTTTGGATCCAATGGGTTAGACAACAAATATTAAATACGAAATAAAAATTATTGTAACCCATAAATTAATATGATCAAAATCAATTTTATAAACATATGCCTTGGTACCCATAACATGATCATAAGCTCATGGTACCAAGCATTGAAAGATTAAAGGAACTAACCCTTCGGAAACCAAGTCCAAGAGGAACTTGACTTCCTAACATAATCATCATTCAAAATAACATCATTAATATATGATTTCACATAAACATTCATAGCATCATCGCTAGTGTTCTTGGGACCCCAAATAGTGTACATTTTGGGAATCCTCTTCCTAGTGGTTGCATGCACAAAAGGTTGATTTCTATGTGGTGCATGGGGCCTAGGAGCATGAGATCTAGCAATAGCATTATGATGATCATGAGATCCATGATTTGGTGTAGCATACATACGTGGATAAGCATGAGGTGTGTATGCATGATGATGATTATGAGAGTATGCATGCACATGTTGATGAGTTGTTTGAACATAAGCATTAGGATGTGCATGAGCATGATTACGTGCACGTGGGTGTCTCATATGAGTGTTTGCACGTGCTCGTGGGTGCGGAGTATAAAGATCATCATTAATATTTGCATGCACCGGTGGAGTAGGATGTGTGTTCCTACGTGGCATAGCATGTGAGTACAAAAATGCATGACCCCTCTTTGGAGGTCTACCCAAAGTGGGTTTCTTTCCAATCGGGGGTGTGTACGAAGTGGAAGCACTATTGGTAGGAGAACTACCAATGGGGTGTTTGCTCCCACTCGTCGAGGCATCGGATGTCGGCCTAACAAAGGTGGTAGGAGATTTGGATGAGTCTCCCATCTTATACCCCAAGCCAATGTGGTGTTTGGCCGGAAGTAAGTCATTTAGGATATTATCCAAATGGCCCTTACCTTTATTGAAATCATTGATACGGCCTAACGTGCACTCATACTTCTCTTTGAGAGAATGCAAAGAAGCATCCAAAATGGATACTTGCGATGTGAGTGCATAAACACGTGATTTGAGATTCTTATTCTCAATACTCAAAGTTGAGTTTTGAGACGTCAAATCCGCTATCACATGTTCATCCGAATCCTCAACACGAACATGCTCAAGTTGAGATTTGAGGGACTTCACCTCATTTCTCAACAAGCCATTATGAGTAAGCAAACTTGCTTTCTCATTGGCGAGTGTCTCAACAATGGTGTCATTGTTGGTGATGGTAGACTTAGGAGAGGTTTGGAGGTTGACAAGTTCATCTTTGGTCTTATTATATCGATCTACTAATTTAGTAAATTTAGACCAAATTTCTTGGTTTGCTAACCTCATTTCATCAATAGTAGGTTCTCCGCTTTCATCCTCGCTACCATCCTCGCTTTCATCCTCGCTATCATCGAAGGATGACTTTCGATCTTTTGCCTCATTAGCCATGAAGCAAAGTTTTGCTTTCTCCACTCTTCCATCATCCGACTCTCCACTTGAGGAATCCTCTTCGGAGTCGGTGAATGTGCCAACAAGTCCTTTCTTGTACTTTCTCGACTTGTCGTACTTCGATGCTTTCCCCTTCTCCTTGTGTTTGTAGAGAGGACAATCCGGTTTGATGTGTCCTGGCTTATTGCATTTATAACACACGGGAGTAGAAGCATTAGTCGAACTAACTTTAGATTTATTCAAAGATATACCTTCTCGGAGGAATCGATCGAACTTCCTTGCCATACGGGCAATGGATTCCATGTCCAATTCGTCTTCCGATTCTTCATCATCGGTAGATGGAGCGGCCTTGAAGGCAATCGCCTTTCTCTTTGGCTCATCTTGCTTCAAGTACGCTTTCATCTTTTCCTTCATTCGGATCTTACTATCCTTGCGTACCTCGTAAGACAACAAGGTACCCATTAGTTGTACGACGGTATATTTATTCATGTCATTACCTTCCTCGATGGCGAAGGTACGCTTTTCCCAATATGATGGAAGACCGTCGATAATCTTCGCGACTTTCTCCTTTTGGGTATAGACCTTCCCAAGAGCTTCCAAGTCGTTTGATATATCCACGAAGCGAGCGTAATATTCCTTCATGGTTTCGCCCTGCTCCATATGAAACAACTCAAATTCTTTATTAGCAACGACGAGTTTAGAATCTTTTACCGTACTCGATCCTTCGTGCAATATGAGGAGTTGGTTCCATATTTGATATGCACTCTTACATGTGCATATCTTGTTGAAGTCCTCGGGCTCCAACGCACAATTCAAGGCATTCATTGCCTTGGCATTGGCTACTTCCGCGGCGACCTCCGCGGGAGTCCACTTCGCAAAATTTTCTTCGGAAGGCTCGACATACTCCGTCATGGTGGCTCTCCATAGTGAAGCGCTCCGGAGGAAAATTTGCATCCGGCATTTCCAGTACCCATAGTTGGTACCGTTGAAGTGTGGAGGCCTGACTGAGGATAGTCCTTCCATAACTGAAGAAGCTCCATCGCGGTTCTTGAAGACGTTGTAGTCGTTGTTCGTCATAGCTTTGAACTTTGGCTATGTGTAGCTTTGAACTTGGCTCTGATACCAATTGTAATGCCCTGGGAAGCTACTGCACATGTACTAGAGGGGGGGTGAATAGTACTTTTAAATAATAAGGAGTGTTATTCCTAATTATCGTGCAATTAACAAACAACGATGCGGAATAACTACAATCAAGAAATAATGCAAACACAAACACAATAGTTTAATGGGTTCGGATCCACCCAAGTCTCCCCGACTTGTTCCCGGTGATCCTACGTCCCAACCACCCGGATCCCCTCCGGATACTTGAGTTAGAAACCCTAACTCAAGATTTCCAATATGACCACTTGCGAAAACCTCACAAGTGCAAACGACCTACAATCGATGACCGTGAATTCCACAACCCGGGATCACGCAAAACCTCTCACAACCGAGAGTATACAATTCAAATATAACTGAAATGAAATGCTTACCAACAAAATACCTATGCCTTGAGATTTCTTACCAAATTAGGGCAAAGAGGATTTTGATGGAGGAAGAGTCACCAAACCCTAGCTTCAAGAAGATGACCAGCAATGGAAGCCTAGGGATGAGATGGATGACCTAGAATCAAGCCCTTGGCTTGGAAGGCTCACAATCAATGAATCTCTCTTGATGAATAAGAGTGAGGGAGAGATTCTTGAGAATGGGAGAGCTTGAAGATGAGAGTTGAAAGCTTCTCTTTGAATCAATAGAACTCTGAAATAGCAGTCTTAGATACTATGAAATAACCCCTCCAGGTATTTAAAGGATCAAGGGAAAAGAGAGAAAGAAACGTCGCTTTCAAAACTCCAACGGATCTAAATCTGAAGCAGACTAGTCGGTCTAAGAAGGATCACTGACCGACTAGTTCATCAACTAGTCGGTCGGTGATTCAACATGGACCGACTAACAGCTCGACAGCCAAAAGAGTGATTTCCAGGCAACATGAACTAGTCGGTCTAAGAAGACTTGCCAACCGACTAGTTTGCCAACTAGTCGGTCGGTGAGTGTTCTTTGACCGACTAAGAGTGAAATGTACGAAGCTGAATACAAGTTACACTAGTCGGTCTAAGAACAAATTCTGACCGACTAGTTTCACAACTAGTCGGTCGATGAATGTTCTTGGACCGACTAACTGTAAACAGTAACTCAGGCTGTACAGAGGCAAGCTCAACTAGTCGGTCTGAGAAGGATTCCTAACCGACTAGATCGTCATCTAGTCGGTCGGTGAACCTTCTTTGACCGACTAATTGATCGACATGGCTGAGCTGAAATGAGTTAGGACATCTAGTCGGTTCATGAAGAGTTGCCGACCGACTAGATCGTCATCTAGTCGGTTGGTGACTCTACTTGAACCAACTAAGATGCACTAGAAGCCGAGGGAAGAAGCGATAGGCTTCGGGAAAGTTTCTAATGGCTTCTAAGATAATCCTAGCTCTAAGATATGAGCGATATGAAGATAGACATGTAAGAATTACTCAAGGCTTAACATTCTATAAATCGAAGCTAAAAGACTATGAATAAAACCTTAAGGAACGGTCGTCGAAAGCTTCGATCAAATCTTCATGACTTCCAAAAAGGTCCAAAAGCTTCAACGAAGCTTTAGGCATTGAATACGAGCTTTGAGAAGTCTTAAGATGTCGCTTTGAGTGTTCTCGTGAATTTGGCGACGATCTCCATAACTACGCTCACAAATTGTTAGTACACGATTTATTTATGTTTGCTCATCATCCAAAACCAAATACGGGGAGTCCAATACTCAACAGTAATTAATCATTCCTCTAATATATTTAGTCTCACATCGGTTATTTTGAGATTAGGAGGGGTAAGCTCCATATATAAATTCCTCTAATATATTTAGTCTCACATCGGTTATTTTGATATTAGGAGGGGTGAGCTCCATATATAAATAGGGGCTAGCTCCCCTCCATGAAACTCGCACCAAGTCTTGGATCAAGGGAGCTCTCAAAAGTTAAGAGGACGCCTATATCGAATAGGCGAAAATAATTATTCCGTATTTCTCCATTTTCTTCCTTGCTCCTGCTCGGGCTCTAGCAAAGCTACGAAGGAATTTGGATCGGATCCGAAGTCTTGACGAAGGATCCACTCAAGATGAAACTTTCTGTAACACGTGGTTGACTCGGCGATAAGGGGATTGTCCATCTCGGGACGCGGTGCAGCTCAAGTGAAGCGGTTCAACCCAACGCGGAGCATTGGTTCATGAGAATCGATGTTCTGCTAACATGTGGAACAAAGGTATGTCATTTATATTCATGCGTTTATAATTGCAATAATTTTGTAGATCTATCTTTAGGGGTTGGTCAGACCTGTCCCGGGAAAGTAGAGATTCTGGCTAGGGCTTTTATTCCTTAAGGCTTTCTTAAAATTGTTTTAAGATTTTTTTCGCTGCTTTATTCTGCTTCCGCGTCCGTCCGACTTAGACCGGCCGTCGAATTTAAGCCCTCAGGACCCAAGAAAAATCATTCACACATACCCCACAAAACAGGGCCAAATCAAAAGCATAGACCAAAGTAGGGCCAAAAGCAACATTGGGCCACTAGCACCTCCTTGAGTAAAGGCTTCTACAATGGATTAACCAAAATGGGGATATCAAATTGCATGAAGAATAGGTCTTACATGTAAATGGTCTTGTATCCAAGACTCAAAATTTCCACACCAGCTACATGAAACAGATTTTCAGATGTCCATAGAAAATTTATCGCTAACTGTCCAAAGTGAGAAGTAAAAATGTTCTAATACAGACGTTCCTCAGTAATATCTTCATGACTCTTAAAGTCATACGTGTAGCAATACCAGACCAAATACGATGAGTGGTGGGGTCCTGAGCTAAATCTTAGAAATCTTAATGTCATAGTGCCTTTTAAATCCTCCTAGCTACTATCCTACTACAATAATTCTTGCCAAGAAGAATGCCCATGTTGGGGTAATTCTACCAAGAAGGTAATTCGTTACTTCTACATCATGTTCTTGTACAATGCTCAAGGCTCTAATCTGATTACACGGAAAAACTTTTAATTTGTTATGATATCAAATAATGGATTCAATGAGTTCTTGTCAATAACTAGTCGTTGAATAAAAACATTAAACTAAAAGCCCATACAAAATGAATACATAAGGAAAAAAGACCATATGCAGACAATGAAGAACCATAAGACTGAACTACCTGAGATGCTTGTGCCCATTGATCTAACTTTCTATTCACTCATGGGATCTGGGCAATCCAAGGGACCACCATGGCTCCTCGCTTCTCGAAAAACCATGCATCTCTCGGCTATCTCTCAAACCTAGGTTTAGGTTCGGCATCAACGGAAAAATGAAAGCCTCAACTAATCATACTCCATCACCACAATTTGAGCTAAAGTTTCATCTTGAGCCATTTATTGATCAGCGCTACAAATAGAGACGATGTGTTGATCTGATTGAACGCATCAATTTTGTCCTTCCTTATCCACCATAGCTTAAACCACAGTAAGCTTTGTGCATAGTCCTTTATTTAGTGATCTTGGTATATTCTTCTGAAGATTCTCATCTGAATTATATTTTGGTTCAGTTTAAAGTTCAAGGCCGAGTGGTTTCCAACTTCGAGAAGTTGTTGTCTATTGATCTGTTTGTGTTTTCTTGCCACCATATATCAGGTGATGAATTTTTCATAACCAGTGAGAATGATACGAATCAATTTCTATTTAGTCAAATTTAATTAGGATTTTATTTGGATTTTGGTTAGAATTCTATTTTTTAATTGGTTTTATTTGTTAAGATTTTATTTGATGTTTTTAGTAACTTGGTATTTCAGTTTAGTCCAATATCGAAGTGGTGAAGCTTGTGTTAAGTTGTAAATATACATAGGCATGAGAACTTTTTTATTTTAGTCAATGGATTCAAAATTTTTGAGTGAATTAAACTCCTTGGCATGAGAAATTTCTAATTCAACGAAAAGTTAAATTCCTTAGTGAGAAGCCATGTAACCATAATTCCCCCATTGTTCTTTCCCAAACGTTCCTTAATTCTCCTAAAATTTTCCTATTTCTCCCAAAATTTCATTTGTTCAAAGTCATACCCTATTACAAACCCACGCAGTGCCCATTTTACTTGTTCCATCTTGCTAATTAAACTGTCATCACATTCCTATTAAAATCATTAATGTATACATAATAAATATGTAGATCAGCTAGCCAAGAAGAAAATTCCTCCTTCGCTATCGTTTAAAAGTTCATTTATGCTATTTTTAGATTATCAGAACCGTTACTTTGATCTTCATATTCTAAAATTTCAAAATACCAAATATCTAATGTACTCTAAAGATTTTCTAAAGATTTTGCTTGTTTATTTAGGGGGTGCAAAATGTTCTCTTACTGTGAAACTGTTAAATTATGACGAGGAGATGAACGAACAAAACCTTTAATATTCACTAGATATTTAGTATTTTAAGGTTTTAAGATGAAAGTGAACGGTTTCGATCATTTAAAAATAGCAAAGATTGGACTTTTTAACAATAGCCCATGATGATTTTCTTTTTTATCTTAGTTGATCTACGTATTCTTACATATATCAGCTATACTATAAAGTTTTTGTTTATTTTTAAATGAAAATTTAATACTTCAAATTAAAAAATTATGAATCTAAATCATATATCCATTTTGTTGGGATGTGATCTAATCATCTAAACTATAAATGAGCAAAATTTTAAATGATTCCTATATAGTTTACACATTGATCAAGCAGGTGACAAATTAGTCACTTTTAATAAAATTCTAAAACATTTAGTCCCCACTTGATGCATTGATAAAACATATCCAACCCATTAAAAATTTTATTTTTATATAGTTTAGATAGGTTGCATCAGATTCAATACAAGGGCTTTGTGATTTGGGTTCATAATCTTTCTATTTGGAATGTCAAGTTTTTGTTCAAAAAATAAATAGAAATTTTGTAGCTCATTTGTACATACATACATCGTGTACGTTAGCTAGCCTAAGAGAAAATTCATCTGTGATTATCGTTAAAAAATTCAGTCTCTACTATTTTATGCATCTCTAATATTGTTAGGCAATTGGAACTATGGTAATTGGAACTATTCGCTTTAATCTTCATTTCTTAAAATCTCAAAATACCAAATATCTAGTGAACCTTAAGGGTTTTAATTGTTCATCCACTCGTCGTAACTTTAACAGTTTTGTAGTAATAGAACTTTTTGTAGTGACTAGATGAAAGAGCAAAACCCTCAAGATTTACTAGATATTTGATGTTTTGGAGTTTTAGAATATAAAGATCAAGGTGAACAATTCTGATCGACTAAAAATAGCACAGATTGAACTTTTTAAGGATAAGCAAAGAGGGATTTCCTCCTTAGTTGGCTAGCCTACATATTCATACACAAACACACATCATAGCAGCCTCATACAGTAGTTTTTGGGATTTATAATGTAGCCATATCTGTGTCATAGACTATTGTAGTCCGTATAACTATGCAACCTAAGCCAAAACCTTGCAACAATTCTCAAGCATATTTAACATGACCATCGCAGCGGTAATATCAAGATGTAACAGCAGAAGATATCAAGAAGAAAAAAGTTAACATAAATATGCACCTTGTGTTCTAAAGTCAGGTTATAAGGTAAGGCAAGCCATCTTAACTAGTTCACATGTGAAGCATTGCATGAAAAATAGAGTAAATGTCACATCAGCTCCACATAGAATCGACCAAAAAGAACAGGAAAAGATGCGTGAATATAAGTAACTTACCTACAATGCTCACCGTAACAATTATGACCAGTATTAACTTTACGGGGAACCGGTTGCATGAAATAAGATATGGAGATTTGTGATATCTCCTCTGGTCAAGTTCAATACATCTAAGGAATTGCATGGCACTCATCAAACATTTTAGGATTTTTCCCTGCCAAAAAAGCATCACATACAATAAATTACGGGCACATTTCACTCAAACTTTTATGTATATAGCCACAAATACCAAGGTTACAGCAAACGGGATTATTTTTTGTGAAATTCTGACTATTTAGTCATAACATGAAGAAATTAAAGAGAACATGCATTCACTGGACTAGAGGTGAGTCAAAGCACATAGCAGTTGGCACCGATGTATATGTATAAGCAAATCTACTACATATGTTAAAAGCTGACACAGTGAAATCAAAATTATTCTGCCTCCGTTCAACGTGCAGACGACACAAGTCTTTCTTGCCTTAAAAATGCAGTTTGGTTCTGCCACACTAATTCATCACGTCCTTTGGATCCGTTCATTGCTTATCATTATGCACAGTGCCGAACCTGAACCATGCCTCAAAGTTTCAGCCACATTGGCTCCTCTCCTATGCTCGCTTCCCATACCAACTTCTAACAGATCCCCCCCCAAAAAATAATAATAATAAATAAATAAATAAATAAACTGCCGAAAAAAGTAAGAGTGTTGTTATTCGCACCACAGAAATTTATGAATACACCACACTACTTGATTCATCTGATGCGTTTCGAACACTCCGATTTGTTATTTTACTCAAATACCACCTCCCTCCAATTACTAGCCACATCATCACCACACCTATATTTTTAACATCAGATGTTCGGATTTGGAAATCCGAACGGCTGTAATACAATACATGTGTAAATCCGAACACAATGCATATTTTATTATACTGTTCGGCTTTGCAATTTCGAACGGAAGAATAAGAGTATTAGAGCCGTTCGGATCTCTAAATCCGAACATCTGATGTTAAAAATATAGGTGTGGTGAATCAAGTAGTGTGGTGTATTCATAAATTTCTGTGGTGCGAATAACAACACTCAAAAAGTAAACCAGATTCTTCTGTTCTTCTGTGAAGATACAACTGAAAGTTTGATGGGTGATCAACTAGCTGCGGGACATGGGTGATTATCACAAAAATCCACTGATAGGGTATTTTGCATTGGTCCAGAAAGTATGTGTGCAACTTGATCTTTTGTAATGAAGAGTCGTGCATACACGCTATAAAGCCAAAATGAATGTGAATGTGTACTCCTATGTCATCTGCACCTCTCCACATGATGAGGATCCGAGAATTGTTTAAGGATGCCAAATTCCATTCGAATATGGAGGCAGATGTGTTTTTGGTTGTGCTTTAATATATTGCAGCTTATATTCCAATTTACTCTTCAAGCTTCATCTATGCATGAGAATGTTTATAACTTTATTTCAGTCATTATTTTGATGGTGAGATATATAAATTACAAGTAATTCTAATGCTTACCAACTGTTATTAGTCTTATGTGAATGAAAATTAACTTCTTTATTGATCAAAAACATGCTTATGAAACTTTTGGTGCCTGCAGAGAAGATATATGATACATATGACGAACACAGCATAGAGGGCATTTTTGATCCATCGTGTACCTAATACTGTTAGTCAAGATTATTTTTACATGCTATACATGCTCAAGATGTATATTTCTACACTAAATGAAGGCATTTGCATTCAAGAATTCAAACAAATGAATGTTTCCAAGCATAGCATCTAAATAAAACTTAATTTGTATTTACTATGAATTTTCACCTAGTTTCTTAAAACTGATTTGGAGGTAGCAAACTGAATAAGTGAAATAACCACTCAACATTGTCCCAACTCCCAAGCATGTGCAACACATGTTCCTTCTTGACGAGTACTATGGAAATTAGAGAGGATCAATGTTATCCACATTTTAACAAGGTCAATTCAAGAGTTCAACCCGGCACTACCATTCAGCTTTCTTCAATAAATTCTATTAGGCAAAAGATGCCATAACTTTGAAAAGACCCCATAAGCACATCGGCGATATATGGCATAAAGACCCTCACATGCAATCCTACTGTTATCATCTGAAAGTAAAAAAAGGAATTGACCTCCAACTTCAAGGATATCAGAAAGTCTCCTGCATAGTGTCATTTACACCACCAACCTTGAAACGACATTGGGGCTTGCATCTCCAGGAGAGAAATTCTAGCACATCTGCTATCACAACTAGGTCCATAAAGAATATTTCATTAAGATAACCTACTACCAAGATTACAACTATTCTGAGATCATACTACCCAGTATCTCTCCGTTTTATACACCCCTTAACATCAATTACAGGAAATGTTTGTCTTTTGGCGATTGAGCAGAATATTTTTGAATATTTGGAGTTAATGACATCTAGACATAATTGGAATTTGCCAATCTATCCAGAGGATTCCACAGTCATGAAATGGCAGTAACAGGTACTCGCTTGATCAAACTCGTCTCCCGTATGATCACCACTGTTCCTTTTAATCATGATGGGAAAGAAGACCAATTACAATTTTTGTATGGACCACTCAAAGAGGACATTAGCTTTATACAGTCCAAGCTCAGTTACCGTCAGCTAACTTTTCACATGAAAGATAAGTAGGAGTTCATTGAGAATGCAACCAGTTCCTCATGGCCCAGGATAATGCAAGAAGGCATTAGTAGATTTTACTATTTGCATAAGATGGGTTCAGTCATATCTAATGGTATCACAATACAAACCGGAGGGTCTTAGCCAGTGAGACCTGGCTCACTGGAGAAGGTTGGGTTGGGAAATGGGAGCTCCTAGGTTCAAGACCATGCTCCAGGGGCAAACCTTTGCTTTAAAAGAAGATGATGATGCAGAAAAAGAAGATGAAGCGAAGTACAATACACCAAAAAAGAAGAAGAACTCCAGTTCTTCCAACATTGATTGAAACAAGCATGATAAGGACCATACCAAAATTATCAACTTCTGAACTAAATATGCAAAGTAGTGAGTAGAAACAAGAAACAAGTGCAGCGTGTTGCTAATCACATAACCTAACAGGCCAACACCAGCCTACGATAGTCAGATCATTAGCCAATGACTATTGAAAACAGATATATTATATTCAAGAGCAAAAAATAATTTAAGAGTCTACAGATATTCATATGTATCGGAATAAAGTTAAATTATTACTGCAATTCCATTTTGACATTACGGGTCATTTACGCTATAGTTTAACAATAAAAACCAAATATAAATAAATAATTTTAATATCATCTAAGTTGCACAGCCATGGCCATGGAGGTATGGACATAAACTGGTGAGATGTAACAAATTCTAAAAAGGACACACAACACGTGCATCCAACACAACATGGCTTCACAATAGAATAGGGCAGAGCCAAAACTTTTCTTTGTTTTGTTTTTTGTGGGGGGGGAGGGCACCCCACTAATTACACAAGTAACTACATAAAATGTAACACTAAAATACCATATTTGGCTTGTAACATTTCCCTTCTAATCCTTTTTTAGTTTGATAATTACATTATTTGTTCCTCTCAAAAATAATCACATCTTAGACCAAACCAGAAGGATAAACTTTGCATATCATAAATTTATATATAGCCTTACATCAATACTAAATAATTAAACTTGCACAGGATTCTTTTTTGTTAGCCATTACTGTGTACAATGTTTAAACATTAGTGACATTAGTGACACATATATTGGAATGTAATACAAGATTAAATATTTTTAAGAAGAACTAAGCATGTAATTATTACATAACTATAACATTAAAATACAATACGTAAAATAATTTTCTTCTGTTCTAATCCATTTTTTAAATAAAAATGTTAAGACAATTATATGTTTAGTGTAGTTCCAAATAAAGAACAGGTTCTATTTGTAAGTTACTAGAAAATTACTTTCTCTAACTGATGCAATTGACATTGCCAAGCTAATGGACCCAACATGAGGTGCACTCAAACCCAACTCTTGATTTAAAAGTGTCACATCTATATGTATTATGTTATCTCTTTGTTAACAGCAATGATTCAAAATTTCATTGAGTTTACACCCAATCTCTGCAATCAAAAAGGTGGGCCACACATGAAATGGTTACAGGGTTTAGGACTATAAGGTAGTGGCTGGTTAAGATGTTTCCCAATGTCAGGGGGCGCGCGTGCACCAGCCCCCCCAAATAATAATAATAATAATAATAATAATAATAATAATAATAATAATAATAATAATAATAAATAAATAAATAAAAAAATAAAATGCACACACAACATGGAAGCCCCTGACCATAGAAGTGTCAATGCTATCAAGAATTTCCATACCCTGATGAAAATTCAAGCAATTAGTGACAGTTAGATGTGATTTAAACCCATTGTCAGGACAAGGAAATTAAAACTAGAGTCCCTCGGCCTTTTTTTTGGGAAAATTCACGGCCAGTCTGAATGGAGAAGTCCCATAATAACTTACGGATAAGACCACCAAACAAGGTATTTGATTCTATATAACTAGAGACTGAAAAGCAGAATTTTGTAAGCACGGGTTTTCAAGCCATGACATAAAAAATGGCAGCTAAAGTTACTACATTCGCTTAATCTAATTGCTTATTTAATGTTGATGTCCCAATAAATGCAAATGGGTACCTGATGTAGGACAGGATAGATTTTAGTGATTTGGTGGAGGATTTGGGAATGATTTGAAAAATTAGGATTTATTGGCTTCTCACCAAGAATTCCAAGGCTTCTCAACAAGGAGGTGGAACCTTTCTCATGTCTGTGGAAAATTTCCATTCAACTTTTTGTTGATTCATTGGTTGAAAACAAAATAAGTCTAGGGCCTTTTATAGGCCTACAACTCAACACTTTTTCTATTCCACCCGATGTGATACTAAACTCACCGAAAAAACTAAAACTCTTAAAATAAATAAAAGACTCCAAATAACTAAAACAAAAATAAAAATATTGATCGTAGGCTTTTAAATTTTCCTAGCCCGATTCGGTTTCCTAAAAAAGAAAAGAAAATAAAATAAAATAAAAATCTTGATCGTATCCTATGAATACCTGTTGATTTGGAGGTGTGATACCCGTGGAATATGTTATCCTTTGTTCAGCATTTTCCATTGTATCTGTTATCTCACCATCCTTTCTCATCTTTGTAAAGATGCCTTTACTACTGTTTCCAAGCCAAAAGTTCCTCAAAAAACCCCAAGCAGATCCCCTAATTGTATTCTGATAAGAGTAGGATTTTGCACCTAACCCACCAAATTCCAAATCATAAACCCCTGGCTTTTCAATCTCCTTTCCACCTAAGCCTTGGAAAAATGCTGGTCCATGTGTGTCATGCTTATTGAGAACACCGGACCCGATTTTCCATGACACGTGATTTCTTGATGAATCATAGACATTATCTGCATTTTTTATACCATTCAATGGCAAGACATCAACCTCTTCAGGTTTTAGCTCAATGATTTCATCTTCATCTGTGTTAGAATCAAGAAACCGTCTCGTTATGATATTCTCAGTGACATAATTCGAGCTATGGCCTCCAAAATTACCCCCAGAAAGAAACGACGTCAACATGTTTTTGTCCTGTTCATTTAAGTTCATCCATTGAGGATTTCTATTATGGTCATCCTTTGATGCATCCTGCACACTCCCTTCCACTTGAAGAATGTGTTCCCTTATTGCTCTGATAAACTGTTTGTGCTTCAAAATTGCAATTTCCCTGGACTTGGACTCATCTGATAATGCAGCAATGTTGACTTCTCTCTCAAAATCTTCCAACTGAAACAAGAAGATTTTGAAGTAAATTAATTGAACTTCAACCTAGAAAATCTGTAGGAGTGCATACACATGAGTGTATATGTACTGTTTACCTGCCATCTGGTTGTTTCAAGAGCAGTTGTAAGATCTCTCTTAAGGTACTGCAGTGAGCTCATAAGTTTACCATCTGAAGGATCATCTTGTGCAAGACTCTGTTCATGTAACAAACTCCGGTAGACAGACTCCATCCTGAATTTTCAATAGAAAATTACATCAACACTTGTTACCTAAAGCACTCATATGTGCATAAACTTCAGACAGACGAAAATATGTCAACCAGAGCATGTGCATAAGATGGTAATGACACTTCTCTCTCAAGTAGGAGGTGCAATGCAGTTGCCACAATGGGAATTGTCCTAATTATCGACCAGAGTGTGGTGGTGGATGTATGTTCCCACAAGACTAAGAGGGTACTCTAAGCGGCCCGGATACTCGTATTACCCAAAAAGAAGAAAAAAAGGAAAATATGTGACACGATCCGGATGATTGATCAATTAATTTCAGATTTAAAAGAGGAAAAAATATTTAAAAAAAGAGGAATTTTTATAGAATTTTCAGCGAAGAACAATAGATAAATTGGTCCTCTTTCGAGACGAAGCACTATGTCCTAACTTTGGATGAACGGAACAAAGCCTAAAAACCCTCACAATTGATACCTAGTTGTTCTTCACAAATAAGCATAAGGAAATAAAATGACGGCTAGCCCTAATAAATAGAAAAGGAGGGGATTTACTAATCTAGTCTGAAAAGACTAGAATACCCCTAGATAACTAAATCACCAAAGCCTAAGCATCAAGTGGGACCCGGGTGCGGCTTGCGACAAGCGGGGCGGCGGCTAGGGGGCGTCCGCATCAATACCTCCCCCTAAAAGAGCCACCTTGTCCTCAAGGTGGAGATCTGGCTTTGGAGGCTCCCGAGGGAAAACAAAGGCTAGGGTCACCTGTCAGAACCACCGTGCGACCCCCCTCCTGGAATTCCATCCTAAGCTGCTTCCAATTCATCTTCACCTCGCCCAACCCCCTCAGCCACTGCACGCCCAAAATCACATCGATATTGTCCAACTCTAGGGGCAAGAAGTCCTCCATGATCTGCATCCCTTGTAAGGTCAGACTCAGCCCCTTGCACATCCCACTGCTCTCCTCCCTCCTCCCTGTCCCTGAGAGGACCGTAAATGTCTCTAAGGTGCTCACCTGCAACCTATGATGATCCACCAAATGTCGAGAGATGAAGTTGTGGGTAGCCCCACTGTCTATGAGTACCGTCACAGGCGCGTCGTCCAATCGCCATGACAACTTCATGGTATGGTTCGTGGTTACCCCTACCAAGGAGTTCAGGGACACATCCGCTACATCCAGGTGTGCGTGCTCAACCTCGCTCCCTTCCGTCAACACTGGCTCCCCATCGTCTGCATACTCTCCCTCGTCCGGTACTAGCACAATCTGCATCAGCCTGCTCGCACATCGATGACCGGGACTGAACTTCTCATCGCATCTGAAACAGAGGACTGCAGCCCGCCTCGCCCTCATATCAGCCTCATTCATCCGTTTTCCAGGGATCACTGGTCGGGTTTCCTCTCTCTTCATTTCCATGTCCACTGGTGCTACTGTAACCCCGGAAGTGGGGCCGGTGCTGTCTGACTACGCTGGCACTGGGTTCCCCAAGTCCCCTGAATGCGTCTCTCCTCTGCATGCTTCTCCTCCGCCTTGTGGGCCAGGCGAAGGACATCCTCCAGTGTCCCCAGACTCTGCATCTTCAGCTCCGCTCGTATAGAGGGCTTCAGCCCCCTCATGAAATTTCCAATCATCACCTCGTCGGTCACCCCCTTCACCCTACTATTCAGCATCTCGAACATCTCCACATAATCTCTAACTGTCCCCTCCTGCCTCAAAGCAGATAACTGCTCATAGAAATCTCCCACTGGGGTCTCCTGGAACAGGTCTAGTATCAGTGCAGACAACTCCTCCCAAGTGCGAAAGTGGGTCCGCGCCACCTTCCATCTGTACCAGGCCAACGCCTTGCCCTCGAAATAGATTCCGATGGCCCTCAGAACCTCCTCCTCCGCCAACCGCATCACCTGGAAGTAACGCTCCGCCCGGTAGATCCACCCATCCGGATCCGTGCCGTCAAAAATCGGCATCTTCAGCTTCATAAGGCGGCGATCTGCATTGATGTCCCCCTGAGGTCCCCCGTTTCTACCGCGGTCACCCCCACGGCCGAACCCTCCGTCGACTGCCTCAATCGGTCCTCCCTCATCAACCCCATATAACTCCTCCGACCACGCGGGCCTCTCCCAGGCCTCGGGCTGATAGTGGTGCCCTGGAAACTCCGGTGGTCGTGCGAACACGGGCCTCGGCCCCGTCGGAATGGTCTCTGCTCTCCAAAACTGGCCCGCTGGGGCCCCAATAGCCGCCCCCGAAGCCCATCCACCTCCTACTGTCCCAGGGGTTCCTCCATGATGGGGTACGAAGCCAGCCACACCCCCAAAAGGTCGAGACGTAGTCACCGGGCCCCCAGGAGGGGCGGCCCAACTCGCCGGGCCCGCGGAAGGCCCGGCCCAGCTCGCCGGGCCCCCAAATGGGTCCCCGAATCCTCCCGCACCCCCCGCGGCCCTGGCAGGGGGTGCCGCCTGCACCCAGAGCCCGTCGGGGTCAGCCGGGGGCTCTAGTGGCCCCGGCGGGCTCGCCCAGGCCTGGGAGGGCCTGGAAGAGCTCGCCGGGGGGTCTGCGACCCCCGGAGGGCCGGGCGGCCTCGCCCAGGCCTGGGAAGGCCTGGGTTGGGCCGCCGGCCCTTGGGAAGGCCCGATAGGGCCTGCCGTGGCTTGAAATGACTCGCGTGGGTCTGTTTTTGTGAAACAGGCCCGCGCGGGTCTAGGGTTAGCCGTGCCGCCCTTTTCGCCTCTTCCATGCCGTCGCCATGATGTGGAAATTCCGCCGTCGTCTGCGTTTGCCCTAGGGAGGCCGATTCTAGGGTAGAATCTCCCCCCTCTTGGATCCCCTTGCCTCGATCTCCTCCTTTCGCCACCACGTGAGCTTGTATCATCTCTTTCAATTCTCGGAGATCTCGTCCTTGTTGCGCGGCGTCCGTCCTCATCCCCCGGAGTTCGATCTGGATGTCTTCTTACGAATGGGCGTGATCCTTGAGTGAATCCCCCACCGTTTTCTTCAATCCTTCGAACCGTTCTTCGATCTCCCGATTGAAATCCTCCCGTAGCCCTTGAATCTTCTCATCGATCAAATCCGCCTTCGATCGTGTGCTTGCCGCCATTGGGATCTAGGGCTCTGATACCAATTTGATACGATCCGGATGATCGATCAATTAATTTCAGATTTAAAATAGGAAAAAATATTAAAAAAAGAGGAATTTTTATAGAATTTTCAGCGAAGAACAATAGATAAATTGGGCCTCTTTCGAGACGAAGCCCTATCTCCTAGCTTTGGATGAACGGACCAAAGCCTAAGAACCCTCACAATTGATACCTAGTCGTTCTTCACAAATAAGCATAATGAAATAAAATGACGGCTAGCCCTAATAAATAGAAAAAGAGGGGATTTACTAATCTAGTCTGAAAAGATTAGAATACCCCTAGATAACTAAATCACCAAAGCCTAAGCATCAAGTGGGACCCGGGTGCGGCTTGCGGCAAGCGGGGCGGCGGCTAGGGGGCGTCCGCATCAATATGCCAGCATGTAGGTTGCACATTTATAATTATTTTTAAAAGGAAACAGCACCAGCGAAGGCAAGGCCCAAAAACCACAAATATATGACCTAATGAAACGATTGAGAAAGATGAATTTAAGTAACCTAAACAAAGACCACCAAAGAAAGTATACTGCTCAATGACAAATAAAGAAAAAAGGAAGAAGCTTACTTGTAGCAAGCTACTTAAAGTTTATCTTCCATGTCTAGGTTGTGTTCTCACTTGTCATAATTCTTTCAGTCACTTTTCAAAAAATAATAATATAAGGCTACTTTCTCAGAATCAAACCGATATTAAATGGTCATGCAAAAGACAAGGAGCCATGATCTTGCCAAAAATGTAGCTTTCCTAATCTTCATGTATTTGGAACTTAATCATATCCAAACTGTTTCATAATGGCTATATAAGTATATAACTATTCGACAAATAAACAAGAGATCTATAATGCAAAGAAAAAACTGAATGAAATATCATTACAGCAAGAAAAGACTGAAGTAGACATGGTACGATGATAAAAGGTAAAAAGTATGATGCAATGGAAAGAAGGCTTGTACGTCAGAAGATACCTATGCGATATCTTTGAATGCTGAAATAGTTGAATATGGAAGCTACTTTAAGAGAGCTAGCTAACACACACTGATGAGACAGCCAATTGCACATCTGGTGCGCGCGAAGGACCATAACATGTATTGCAGTCTAGTTCTCCACACAATTTCCAGACAAAGTCAATGTGTTGATGAAGAGGAGTTACTATATATCCTATAACTTTTTACTAAAAGAATACCGAACTGAATGAGGAGTTCCTCGAAAGTGTGTGTATGCATTAACGCACAAATTTTCAAGTCGGATGCTCATTCTAATTTGAAGACAGATGTTGCATGAAGCCTCATGAGAGCTAAGATATTAATGTCTTGCTTTAGAACCAAAGAACCCGGTTTTAGGTCCCCCCCCCCCTCCCTCCCGGCATGCGCGTGCGCACAAATGAAAACACAACATGGACATGATTTAAAATAGTCGAATTAATCAACAAAATATGTCTCTTTCACGTGACATATCGCCAAAAGTTTCAGTCCTGATAGCATTGTAGTGTAATCTATTTTAAAGCTAAAGCGAAGGCTGCAAGGATAAGAAAATGTCAGAAACAACTAACAACTGATCAGAATGCTCATTGTAACATACAAAAACACCAAAAGTAGTTAAATTTCGTTGAAAATTTAGATGAAAAGTAATCTAGAGCTCATCTTGCTTCCTTGAACCGACTCATGGTTACTTAATCCGAAGGTTTGTGCTTGATAGAAATGACACTGGACACGTATAGACGTTTGTGGAAGATGTCTGACATAAGGCAGAAGTAAAAAAATCAAAAAAAAGTCTCAAGGTGTTGGGGGTGAATGGGATCACCTTTCTTGGGATCATTTGCCCTCTTGGTAGGCTTATCCAGAAAACAATCGTCCTGTAGAATTCTAAGAACGTTGAACCAACGAACAAAGCTAATGACTTTCTCTATAAAACCGGTAACCCAGCAATATATATATGAAAAGTAACGTAAAATAAAAGACAAAAGACACACCTGACATCAAAACTTATATTGGTTCTACCTAATACTTGATGTACGTCGAGTTAGAGAGATCAACAATGTTTCAATAATCTTGAATTACAAGTTATGGCATTTGGTTCAAGGAAAAAACCAAAACAGTTAATAATTTAGAGAAAAAACTATGAAAAAATGCCCTTTGTCGATCTCAAATAACCTTTTCTTGGCCACTCAGTTGGCCATTTATATTTCTAACAGTAACCGCAAACTTATATATGAGAATTCACAAAAAAATCTAGCCAAAATAAGGTTTAAATACTCTTGACAAAAACCTAACGGTTTGTCAGGAATCTGGATCCGAAACAGATTCGGACACATGCCTGCAACCCGCAAGCGCTGCTCGCTCGTGTACCCATACATGCAGCACACGTGACGTGCGCGTGTCGACTGATAGGCCATGGGACTCACTGGCCGCGTGTGCTCGTGGGCCATGCCCACACTGGCGGGCCGTCACGCTGCAGGCCTGGGCCGCTCGCCTGGGATCGCACGCATGCCACGCGTGTAGAGGCTCAACGGCTGCACTATGCATGATTTTGGGCTACGGAAAAATCCACTTATATGCTTCAGAAAATCATGTTTTGAGCCCCCAAAATCTCTTAAAGTCCTCATAAATCCTAGATTAATCTTGGAATATTTTTGGTGTTTTGTATCATATTTTTCAACACTTCACCTTGACACAAACACATCTCAAAACCCATGCCAAACAAAAACTACATAGCCTCTACATCTAAAAATAAACCACATTATCCAGAGGCCAGATCACTAAGCTAGTGAGCTTTGCATTAAGCATCACTAACTAACCAAGTGTCCAATGAATCCCCTTGCCAATGTGAATTTCTAAATTTACCGCATCTCTTGAGTCCATGACTTGAAGCAAAGCATGTTGTGTCTCTCCATGTCACTGATGCGGCGCAGGTCTTGGATGGGACGCGCGAGTCCATGGAGCCAGGAAGGCCGGTTCAAGTGTATCAAAGGCGGAGGCGACTTGGATCCACCACGGACCCGATCCCAAACTTGTAATTTCGCAACTACGAGGGGGGTCGTTTAGTGATTCCACATTTTGCTAATCCCTCCCTTAAGCAAGGGCCGGCCCGCCCTAGGACGGCTTATCGAAGAATTGATCTAAAAGGTATTTTATTTCCTAGAACCCTAGAATAATTTTTCCTTAAATCTCTTATTGTTCTTTTGCCTTAGATTAATTATTCCCACTTTTATTAGTAATTTCAGATCCGTTCTTCGCTTTTAAATCTTAGTTTTATTAGTCCAAAGCCATAAAAGTCCCACCTTTACCTCTATAAAAAGCCATAGACGCATCAAATTGGTATCAGAACACTAGATCCATGGCGACCACAAGATCCAAGAAGCGGATCGACTTGTTGGAAGAGAGGGTGGAGAAGCTTGAGATTAAAATTAGCGAGGGATTTAGCGAGGTGAGAAAGGCGGCAGCGAAAAGCATCGTGCTTTGACGGAGGCTATATCGGCAAATAAATCTCAGGATTTAGCAGCGATGATAGCGAATCTCACTTCAAGGCTATATCCAAGCAAAAAGAAACCCCTTTTGGCAACAAATAAAGGGAAAGCTGTGATTTTTAACGAAGGGGTCCCAAAATGCGCAGACAAAGATAGATCTGAAGCCTGCGACTGTCGGCGATCCAGATATGAAATTATCAAATCCAGATCTGAAATTTTCAGACCCAGATCTGAAATTTTCAAACCCAGATCTTCAAGTTTCAGGACACTGTTCTGCAAGTTTCAGATCCAGATATGAAATTTTCAAATTCAGATCTGAAATTTTTAGATCCAGATCCAGAGCTAAAGGCAACACCTTTGGGCTCGGAGCTCCACCCCCACAGCGATCCGGAATCAGATGTGGGCTTAACCACAGATATATAGTCAAAGACGACGCTTTCGACAGAGAATCGGAGAGAGGCGCTCTTATTGGCAGCAAAACATGGAGGGGCACCTCTCCAGGGTATTCCCGAGGGGCTGTCGCTCCTCCTGGAACCCACAGGGGGGCTGTCGCCCCTCCTGGGGCCACCAGGGGGGCTGCCGCCCAGACTGCAGGTAGGGGTGGCAAACGGGTCGGGTCGGGTCAGGTTTGACCCGACCCGGATAGGGGTAAACCCGAACCCGACCCGAATTGAATCCAGGTCAGGATCTTAAAACCCGTACCCGACCCAGAAGTAACCCGGGTAACCCGAACCCGACCCGCGTTCTTTAAATTTTTGATTTAAAATTTTTTTACAGAAAATCTGCCTATCTCAAGGCTCGAACCCGTGACCATCTCCCACGAATTGAACGCACTAACCAACTGGCCACTCGTGTTTTTGTGTTCTACAACAAGAAATCACTCTTAAATACCTTCACAAATAATAAATGCTGAATTAAAATGAAAAAAAGTTGCAGGCGCAAGTAATCGAACCCGTGAAAACCAATTTGCGTGAACGACAACTCAATCCCAGTAACCAAACTACCAATTGGCAACCTTGAGTTGGTATCAGTATATAATATATATATATATTTAAAAGTAAAACGGGTCAAATTCGGGTCAACCGGGTTGATGGGTCAAACCCGTACCCGACCCGGATTTTATCCGGGTCGGTCGGGTTGACCCGAATCCGACCCGACCCGGATTGGCCTCTACCCATACCCGGCCCAAGAGACCGGGTTCGGGTCGGGTCGGGTCGGGTCGGGTCCATTTTGCCACCCCTAACTGCAGGGGCTGCCACCCCTACCCCAGGGGCGCTGCCACCCCTACTGGGGCCCCCAGGGGCGCTGCCGCCCCTCCGGCAGGGGCTGCCGCCCCTCCTGGAGCCCCCACGGGCGCGTCCGGCCTTTCAACTACGACGACGAGGCCTCCGATACGCCGGACAGTGAGGATTTGGCTTTTTGGGCCCAAAACAGCGAGCGACAGAGCCCTTCCAGCAGTGCAACGACGGCGACGACCATCCAAAGTATTTGTGGGGGCCCGACGACGCTTTTTGGATCCCGCCTTGGCCCGACGATATTTTTCCAGACGTCGTTGAAAGCGGTGTTGATCAATCTCATCTGTTTGACCCGGGAGGAGGCATGTAATCGACCTGGTGGAACGGATGGCCCACGGACATCATGCATCACCTTGAGGACAAGGTGGATTTTCAAGGTCGGAGTAGTGATGCGGCTGATATTTGGAGGGAAATTGTTATGCACACAACAAGCTGTGAGAGAATTGATTTGCACACTACAGGCGGGATTATAGGAGGCCAGCCGACCCTAGAGTATGGGGAGGCAAAAATTGTGAGAGAAGTTTCTTTTATTAGATTATTCCTTAGATCAATTGTATTGGGTTTTTTCTATTCCCTTAGATTAATCTCTAGGTAATTGTCCTTTCGTTTTGTAATCATTAATTAGCGAGTAGCCTATTTTGTGAGATTTATCCTATAATTTCAGATCTGAATTTCCATATCTAGATCTAAAATATCCCACTTTTATCATCAAAACCTTAGCGAAACGCATCAGTCACCTTAGCACATCTTCAAGAAAAATAAATTTGAGCCTTGCTCAAATTTATCGCCGACCAGTCTGTCTGTTACCATATTCTCTTTCTTGTAAATTTCTTACGATACGCTAATATGTTGACATCTTTCCTAGCACACCGTCACCTTGAGTTTGCGTCCAAGCTCAAAACATCCACTGCAAACTTATCTGATGTAGGATCTTCATGTGCATGCAATGCATAAGCCAAATTCACACAGTCCTTTTAGCGAGCTAGAGCATTCATAGTTTGCCACCACACTCTGCAAGCAATATAGTCATCCATAGTAACTCTAAAATCTTTACCTCGGCTTGAGCGCCTTATCATTGTTGCATGCATAATATCCTTATGTAGACTTTTCCCATCAACCGCCACTACTTTGCTAACATATATGTCGAACTTGCGCTTTAGAATAAGCACGTCTATCTCGTTTGACACATCAATGCCTCCATCTGTTTTAGTACTTTTTGACGTCTTTCTTTGCAGTACCGCCGACTCATTAAATGTCACATGTCGACCAATCAAAATCTTCTTCGCATTTGGACTCCAAAGTCTGTAGCTATCGACAACATCCATGTATCCTAACATGACACACTTTTTTCCTTTAATGTCGAACTTGTTATCTTCCTCGTGAACATAAATCGGATATTCAAACATTCGAATATGATCTAGATGCACTGACTTTCATGTCCAAATGTCCTCTGAAATTTTTGTGTCGATAGCTGAAGATAAAATTCTATTCACCAAATAAGCTATGGTCAATATAGCATCAGCCCAAAATCCCTTCGATAATCTTGATGTAGATCTGAGACACTCCGTCTTCTCTAAAAGTGTCATATTCTTCCTATCTGTAACTCCATTCGACTGCAAATCTCTCAGTGTTGTGAATTGCTATTTTATTCCCTGCTTCTCAAAGAATTCCTTAAACTCTGAAGTAAACTCAGCATCATTATCGGATCTCAGTACTTTCAGCTTTTTTCTCATTTGACTCTCCACAATGGTCTTACACGCCTTGAACTTCTCAAACACTTCCGACTTTTCCTTCAGCACATACGCTCAAGTTTTTATACATAAATCATCGGTAAATGATATGAAGTAACAAAATTCACTTAAAGATTGAACTAGTACATGACCCCAAACGTCGATATCAACATACTTAACAATCCATCTTTCGTTATGCTTCTACTCAACAAAAATATCATTCATCTGCTTGTCATAGACACAATCCTTACAAAATTACGGTTTCTTAAAGTGCATCCTTTTAATCAGACCACACTTTCTCAAAGCTTTCAAGTTTTTCTCCGCAACATATCCACGTCTCGATACCACAGCCTGATTGAATCAATCTCCTATGAGCTCTCAACTTCGAAATTGGAATCTCATATAATCGTTGTCCCCTTCAACAAATATAAATCCCTGACTTTTCACCTATTATCATCACCATCGATCCATTTGATATTTTCAAAGCTTCTTTCTCTATTATAACTTTACGATCCATGGAATCCAACACACCCAAAGAAATTAGTGACTTTTGATACAGCCTATGACTAATTTGTGGGGAAAGTTGGGATTTTTGGTGGAGGAAACAAATAAAGGGATATTTTTATTGAATAATTAGATCTGAAATAACATGATAATACCTCGATTCGAGATGAGAAAATTTCCTAACTTTCTATTCGAGATGAAAGTTTAAATCTCCAAAGCCGGCACCTTGGCCTAGGGTTTAGCAACTCAAATCAAGCATGAGAAATACAATTAGGGCCGACCCTAGCTAAATAACACATAATTTGTAGTTATGCATAAAAGCCCTCCTAATTTTCTGATTTGCATTAAAACCCCAAAAGTCAGACATTACGAATTCGCCCATGAAGTTGTCACCACACGCATCCTCCTATATGTAATGATCGTATCAACTTCCTCAGCTCTGGAACATGCCATATGTTAATGAGTGTATGCATCATACCATCGAATATCCTGATTCTCATTAAACTTACTCCAACAGCTTTGCACGTGTCATTGGTGTCTATAAGGACTGATGCATCCTCCTTCTTTTGGTAGGGTATTGAAGCACACCCTATTTGACGTTATGTGGAACGATGCACTTGAATCCATGATACATGAATGATTCTCAATATTTGGCGAGCACACAGTGAGCATATCATAGGCCTTCTCGCTCCTCACCTTCTCCATCTGCACAAATGCAGCTGACAAATACGTTGTCATATCTTCCTTGTCTCTATTCCTCCGTTTTGGGCAATTGCTCTTCCAATGTATGATGATGTACCTTTAGTACTTGATCTCGATCTCCTCCTATTGCCGCCTTTCGTATTGCTTTGTCCTGAAGCAAATACACCATAACTATCTAAATTATTCAGATAAAACCAACTCCTACAATCTCATCTCTCAACTCCTTACTATAGAGCCCCGTATTCACATTCTTAAGGATAAGAGTATCTCTACTGTAGATCATAGCGTTGATAAATGTCATGTATCATTCTGGCAACAACAGTAGCAGAATTATCGACTCATGCTCTGCTTCCACCGTCAATCCAATGGCATTCATCTTCATCACTAAGCTAGTGAAGATATCCAAGTGATTTTCAACAAGGTCAGATCTCGCATCTTAAATGTTGAGAAAGTCCTTAGCAAGATTAACATGCTGATAGTAAATTTTTATGTTACGACTTTTCAAGCTTTTTATATAATCCATTGGTTGTAGTCTCTTTGGATAATTGATAAATCATTTTGTCCGATAAACTGAGCTGGATGGTTCTCATGACGAAGTCCTCCATCTCTATCTTCCTTTCTAAGATATCTGCTGGTAAAGTACACCTGCCATACACCATCTTGTGAACACGATCCTTCCTTAATATTGCATTCATCTTATAATGACCATCTATAAGATTCTCTTGCCATCGAATTATTTAATTTTGTATTGTATTCCTTCGACCGTCACATAGGAACCACAGGTATAGAAACTCGAACCAATTGTTCCACCGGTTGCATAACATTTTGTTGAAGAACGTTATGTCATTGCCTTGAACTTGTTTCACGAATCTTGCTCTAATACCAGTTGTTGTGGCTGATTGGGATCACCTCTCTTGGGCTCATATGCCCTCTTGATAGGCCTATCAAGAAGACAATTATCTCGTGAAATTCTAAGATCGTTAAACCAACGAACAAAGCTGATGACTTTCTCTACAAACCTACAACACGTAAATATATATGAAAAGTAATGCAAAATAAAAGAAACATACGCACCTGACACAAAGATTTATACCGACTCCACCAAATACTTGATGTATGTCCAGTTGAACAGATCACTAATACTTCAATTATCTTACATTATACGTTATGATGTTTGATTCACGGGAAAAACCAAACCAGTAAAGAATTTTACCAAGAAAAATAATGGAGAAAACACCTTTTTGACTCTTAAATAACCCTCTCTTGGTCCCTCAGAAATATGTGGCCACAAACTTGTGCAGGAAAGTTCACACAAAAACCTAACTAAAACAAGGCTTATAAACCCTTAACAAAATCCTAACGGGTCTGTCAGAATCTGGATCCGAATTGGATTTGAATCCACGCATGTAATCAGGGCGTGCTTCTCACATGCATGCCCTCACAAGAAGCGCACGTGACGCATGTGCGGAAACTGCTGCCACGGGCCACGTTGGCCTTGCATGCTCTCACGGGCAGTGGTGCTATGGACCTGGGCCGTGTTCTTCGACTCAGTAGGCTGCAATGTGCAGGAGTTAGGGCTGTAGAGAAATCAACGTCTGGGCTTCAAAAAATCAATATTTTGGTCTCCAAAAATCTTTAAAAATCTCAAAAAAATCATCATAAATTCTAGATTAATCTTGGGATATTTTTAATATTTTGTATCACATTTTTCAGTACAAGTTAGTGATATCACCTACATGCAAGGCTCCAAAAATTCTCTAAAAATTCTCATAAATCCTAGATTAATCTTGAAATATTTTTAATGTTTTGTATCACATTTTCAATACAATGTAGTGATATCACCTACATGCAAAAGTAAAATTACTGAAAGAAAACAAATTTCATTACAGCCAAGACTCGTTGACAAATGATAATGGCTATGTTGCATGAATATGGACACAAACACGTCAAGATGGGGATAGCACAACACGAAACAATGACACTCTTAAGTAAATTTTAAAAAGTACTACCCAAATTAAAAGTATCATTATCGATACATGTGTCAACACGTGTCCGACACGACACTGCTCTGCAATTGAAGTAACCATGGACGTGTGACCTAGAATACCAACAGATTTTAATAATTCTACTTATGATACAATATCCACCTTTATCTTTAGTTAAGGAAGTCTTGCGCAAATTTTGCAAGAATCGGTTCCTTTAATGTTAATTCATTAGCATCGAAGTGCTAAAGTGGCATACAGGAGAGTGGTCAGTGACATCACGTCATAACACTAGGCTTCACATGGCCTTGAGTTCAAAGCTCAAACCACATCAATTACAGTGTAACATGCATCTATTGACTCTTATGTACTTTTCCTTTGCAAGCAAGTCATGTCTATGCTAGAGACCTCTCCATGCAGGCCCAAATGCCTGTGAAGGGAAGTGTTATTTTTCTCTCCATATACGCATTGTTGTTTGCATGCTTGGGCAAAAGCGCACATTTTGACAATTATCACTCTATTAAAACGGGGCCATAGCCAACACAAATGTCAGATTGGCCCTGGAAAAATTGACCAACCATTTGAGTGGCCATCACCCTAGTTTCAGCTCTATGTCGATGCCAAATTCCTAACTTGAACTATGAACAAGGAATGATCAGAACACGGAAGGCCAATATGATCTGATCATGCAGCTTATTTCCAACAAAAAAAATTACTTCTCTGCTTATGCAACTTGGTAATAATCACAAACATACTTAATTTTCCTTTTTAATATTTGTCTTTAGACTTCAGCATTCATTCAAGCTCAGAGTTTACTTCATAACATCATATTGTTTTCTACGAGATAAATGAAATTTGTCCTGTGGGTTTTTACTTTCCTACAAGATACTGCATAAATTTCGGTTTGGTTTGATTAATTTTTCTTCGATTTTTTTAATTCTTTGTGTCTTCTATATCTTTATTTCATTGTACACGACAATTTATCCTCATGTATTCTAAATAAATGCATTATACTTGTTTGAACAAATTTTAATCCTTAAAAAAATAAAAAAAATCCGCATTGAAGCACATAGCATTGACGCTTGAAAATTAAAAAAAAAGTAAGTACAGCTGCAGCCAGCGAAAGTATAGGTAAATCGCACTGATGTTTAAATTGAAATTTGACTCATTAAAAAATTTAAAATGAGGAATAAAAGAAAGAAATGCTAACCTGTCGGCAGAATCTTGAACCACTTCTGCCGCAGAGAAAAGGGGATCTGATTCCCATCTGCTGAAGCTCTCGGCCATTGATTGAATTGGATCCCGTAATTCAATTCAAAGATAATAAATTAATAATAATAGTACCCCATTGAATTATCATAATTGAATTAGAAAAGCCATATGAAATTGAATCTCAAAATTCTCGACAATTTCCTGAATCGAACCAGATGGAAGCGAGCGGTGGAAGTTTTTGAAGGTAGTTGCGATCAGAGTTTTGTCGGAGAAGAACAAAAACCAAATTTAATTGAATTAAAGAACCGATTACTTTGTTTAATTAAATAAAAGAAGGGAACAAAAAAAAGAGGCAAGACTTAGGTCTTTTAATAAAATAAAGAAAGTAAATTTTCCCTTTACGCACTGCATGTTTTGCTTATCCATCCGTTACTTTCGGGCTAATGTGATATTTAACCCGTAAATCTTAGATTTTTTTAAAATATTATTATCTTAATTTCATTAAGTTGCACCAAATTACCCCTGGTTAGTCATTGTCGTTCAAAATCCTAACTCAACCATGGTTAGTTGTTGTATAATGACCGCATTGTTGGGATATTGAGTCACATCTTGTATAGGTTTGATAATGAGCAAACTTATCATCTAATATTTATGACATGTAGTTGAGCTTAAGGCAAATTAAAAAGAAGCACTCAAACCTATAAGTGAGTTCAACAACGCCAATGATCAAAGAAAGTTAGACAATGAGCTTGGAGAGTCAAAGATACATCACAATTTCAATGTAAAAAATTTATCTTCTGATGTAATTTTCTTTTTTCTTGTCTTACCACGTTAAAGCCTTGATTGAAGCTCACACGCACATATATATAACACTAAAAATAGTTTTAAAATGTTTTAAAATGATTTTATTAGAAAAGTCCCAAGTTTTCTGATATGTATCAGTATATCAAGAAACTGGTCGCTCAAGGAACACAATGTGGTCGACTAGTGAAAACGTGAGCTTTCAGATTTCTGTTGGCTGACTGTTAATCAACCACTATAGTCTGATTGGTCGACCAACATGGCACTAGTCGACTAGTTGGTTGACCAGTGAATCCCAACAATTATATTTCTCTGGCCAATGAGCTATCCATTTTATATCGTTGGAGGTGCATCTTAGGAAACTGTTTTGACTCGATTTTTGCCCTATGAATAGAGGAGCTTTCTCAGTTTTCATCATTCATTAAAGAACAATTTTATGCAAAATAAAATTGCTTTTGAACTCCAAAGTTTTAAAAAAACACATCGTTCTCTTGGCCAAAGTTCTCCAAAGCTTTCAATCGTTTTATTGGCCAAACCCTTGATCTTCCATGCCTCAAATTTCATCTTTTGAGATCAGGATCTTCTATAGCCACTACATAACTACACAAGAGCCTCAAGAAAGGCTATATGTAAATTGTATCTTCTTTGTTGTGAGGAAAATCCTCATTTGTGATGTGTTGGGTTTGTAATCCTATTGGAAAGAGGAGTGTTGTAAGAAATCCTCTTAGGAAGAGGTAGTTGTACTATTTTTTGAAATCATGGAACTTGCCAAGTGGAACTTAAGTGCTAGAGTAGGGTACATGGTACCTGAACCAGGGTAATTTCTGTGTTTGCGCATGTTATACTGTTTTGTGTAGTGATACTATTTCTTGCTTGTGTTATTTCTGATGCATACTTGATGTGTGCCATTATTACACGTATTTTACACTCTTTTCACATGCATTTCATATCATTTCATCCACTGTTTCACGTCATTTCCTCGTTTTTGTTTTCCTTTTACGCTTTTTGGTATTTTTCATGTGTTGCAGGAGAAATCAGGGATTTTTGGGCTCAAAAGTGGGAGAAACAAGGATGAAATGGAGCGAGAAGTGATTGTACAACAAAATGTGAAGACATGAGCTCAACCTTGTCCTATGCAGCCGCGTGGATCAACCTATACGACCGCGTCGACCAGGACACAACAAGTAAGTCAAGTGGAAGCCACGCGGCCGAGTAATCAGAGCCAAACGACCACGTCACCATGAGCTAAAGAGAGAAGATTCTGAAGCCACACGGTCGCGTCGTCCATGCCAAATAGCCATATTGTGACGAGCTGAAGGAAGAGAACTGTGCATCGATGTGGTCGCGTCACTGGAGATCCACACGGCCGCGTCCTCCCGAGCTGAGTTAAAGCCAAACGACCGCTCCATGCGGTCGTTTTAGACGAGGTATGGAGGAATTTACCTCCAGACGACGCGGTGGCATGGGCTAACCACGCGGTCGCTTCACCTGTAGGATTTTGGCCCCAACTTACGCATCTTAGGCCAAACGGCCGCATCACCCTTGACGTGGCCATGTCCTTCGAGGGTTTTGGGCTCAAGTGGGCATCGTCAAGTGGTAGTTTTGGGTATTTTTGAGTGCTATAAATATTTTTTGTGACCTGTTTGCGTGGAGGATCTTTTTTTGGACTCTTTTTGCAGATATTTTCAGAGCTTTGCAGGTGTTAAATTCCTTATTCTCGGTAATATTTGATTGTTCTTTTTGTTTCTTTTGTCTTTTAGTTTAATCTTTAAATAATGAATTTCTCCATTAATTGCTCTTATGATTGTGGGTTATTTGCTGTTGAATCTCTATCATTATTAGTTGCAACGAATGCACTTTCGATGAATTCTATTATCTATAATTGCATGGGTCGTGAGCAGTGATTTATCTAGGGCCAATGAGTTGAACCCCATTGGATGAAACTATGAATTGATGATTTATTGATAAATTTTTGAGCAATTGAGGATGAAAGGTATGTTAGAATGAATATTATCAATGTAGATCAAATTCCCCCTTCGTGGGTAATTAGTTTAACTCATGATTGACGTCAGAATTTATCTAGGGGTTTCGAATGCATTGATCGACACTATCGATGTGATAGACGAAAGTCAGTCATCGATTAGATCACTCCTAACATAGATCTGAATCCTAATTCACGGAAGTGGCATGGAGGAAGATTGGTTATATTCGTCAGACTTAATGCACCTAGCGCGTATTGATGCACAATTGATGTCGGTATCGATACGGGTTAGGTAGTCCTATCATGCATCACGATAGTGGGGGGATAGGGTCAATATAAGGGGATATCTTATCATGTGCCACGGAAGTTGGAGGATAAGAGAATACCCTTAGATTAGACGACCTCTCCCGAGCCTCATAAACTCAACAATTAATTAATACTAATCAATCCTAGCTTAGTCTAATGGTGGGGATATCCAGGCCCTAGAGTCTCTTTTTATTGACACTTTCTATTAGTTTTTATAATCCTTCACCTTATATTTAATCATGTAGTTATTAATTTAGAAAGAAATTTGTAATAACAGCTGCCTCCCTGAGGACGACCCGTACATCGCTACAACTACATTGTGCGCTTGCGGCTATAAATATTGAAGCACACGACACCACGAATAAGATTTTGGCGCTGGTGTCGGGGAGGCATGGCTTGTTATTAGTTTCATTCTTTGTTGATAGTTTATGTATTTTTCTCTTTTCTTTTTGTATCTTTCTCTGTTATTGATTTTTGGTGCTTTTGACGTCTCCCTCTTTTGTGTATGCGCATGAGATCGCAAGGTGTAGCAGATTTGTATCCATTAAATCCTAAAATTGAGGCTACTGAACGTAGGAGGAATGCCGAAAGGAAGAGAAAGATGGAACTTGAATCAATGAAGGAGATAGAGAATCCTGATCCACAACCAGCTAAGTCTCTTATGGATATTTCTATGCCCTTCAACGTGTCGACGTCAAGCATCACAAGGCCAGCTGTGGAGGCCACAACTTTTGAACTGAAGCTGGCATTGATAATTTTTAAACAACATGATCAATTTGGAGGGAAGCCCATGGAAAATTCCAATGAGCACTTGAATATCTTCTTAGAAAAGATGGATACGCTGAAAAAAAAGTGGCATCACCTCTAATGCCATCAGGCTAAGGCTCTTTCCATTTTCTCTTAGGGATAAAGCTAAGGACTGGCTTAGAAGCCATGCTCATAACACTTTTACTTCATGGGATGCTCTTTCACGCGCATTTCTAACTAAATTTTTTCCTCCAGGAAAAACAGTAAAAATGTGATCACGTCGTTCACCCAGCTTGAACATGAGTAGTTGTATGGAGCTTGGAAAGGTTCAAAGATTTACAACGCAACTGCCCACACAACGGTGTGCCCAACTGGCTATTGATCCAAGCTTCCTACAATTGACTCTCTCGTGAGGTGAAGATGTCAATCGATGCTGTCGCTAATGGCGAATTATGAGCAAGACTCCCGAAGAGGCCAAGAAATTGTTGGAGAACATGGCCACCAATAATGACTCGTGGAACAATGAGAGAGCTACCTTAAAGAATAGAGGTAATTAAGTATGAACTTGATGAGGTTTCCATGTTATCAGCAAAATTTGATGTTTTCACGAAGTAGCTTTCTAGATTAGGACTCGGTGCTGCTAATCCGCCTACGGCGACATTTTGCGAAGTATGTGGTGTGCAAGGACACCACATAGAGAATGTCCATCTACACACACCACATCACCGAGAACGATGATAGAGCAAGCTAATGCTCTATATAGGAATAATCACCAAATTTCTCGTATCGGAGTGGAGGATTGCAGCCACAAATGCTATTCCCACAGCAGCAACAGCAGCCCTATGGGCCTCCTCCACAAAATTTGCAGCCCTCTAATCAACAACCACCCCTCCCCCTATAAAATCTAATCTTGAGAAACTGATGAAAAGCTTTATTATGATGCATGGGCAAAAGAACGAGTACTTCCAGACTTCCATCCAACAACTCGTCACGGGTCATACGTGAAGACTCAGGTGGCACAGCTAGCAGAGCAAGTGGCGCAGCTAAATAGGTCACAAGGTCAAATGTCGTGGCAGACAGCGACAAATCCACGAGGGCACATCAATGCCATTACCACTAGGAGTGGTAAACAAACCGAGGACCCCGTGATGCCGGCTGCCGAGGAGAGGGAACCCATAGTGGAACTTGATCATCGTATGAAGATTGAGCTCGAGGAAAATGATATGGCAAAATTGTAGGATTTTCTGGGTCCTTAGGGCCATAAATCCGACGTCCGACCTAAGTCGGTCGGACGAAGTTATCAAAACAACAGCGGAAAAATAACTTAAAACAATTTTAAGTCTAGCCCTAAAGGGAACAAACCCTAGCCAAGATCTCTACTATCTCGGGGTTGGGTCCGACCAACCCCTAAGGATAGATCTATGTTATAATTGCAATTTATAAACGCATGCTTAATTTAAACTACAACCTTTCACTCCGTTTCCATAGAAAACGAAGCGTCGTTTTCAACAACATTTATTTGGCCCCGCGTCGCTTCTCCCGAGCTGAACCGCGTCCCGAGCCGAGCTGCTTTTCGAACCGCACCGCATCCCGAGGCGAGTAACACCATTGTCGCCAATCCAACCACGCGTCGAAGAAGATTTCACCTTGAGTGGATCCTTCGTCAAGACTCCGGATCCGATCCGAGCTCCTTCATAGCTTTGCTAGAGTCCGAACAGGAGCGAGGAAGAAATTTAGGGAGAAAAAGAATATTTATTTTAAGCTTAGTTCAAGGCTTGCTCACGTTTAATGGAGCTATCCAGATCTGCAGCTTGGGACGAGTTTTGAGAAAGGGGGTAGGCCCCTATTTATATAGGCGGCTGACCCCTCCTCTTTCTCAATTTTCGATGTGGGACTAAACATTTTTGGAGAGAAAAAATCAAATTAGTTTGCCTTACACGAAGGCCAAACTTTGACGAATTTTCTCTCCCTCACTGTTGAGCTTCGCAATTGATACAACCTATAAAATCGAAGAGGGTTGAACGGTGAACGCATAGGAAGAAATGGCACTCCATTCCGAGTCTGTTTGACCCCTCAAACAACTCGTCAAAATCAGCCCAAAATCATGAAATTTCGCAAATTGCAGCCGTCAAGCAAAAGGGCACGAAACCCTAGGCCATGAGGCCCCATACACACAGCCTGACGCACACGCTTTTGGGCGCCCACCCGCAGCATGCGGGCAGGTCCCACCCGCCACTGGGTACGTGGTGTGCACGTGCCTGCGTGCGCTTGGGGGAAGCCCCACCTGCATGAAGCGGACGGGCTTTTGCCCACACAAAAACGGGGCCCGCTTGGGCCCAAGCCCAGGCGACCAGCGACTGGGCCTGGGCTTGGGCCCAGTCCAGTGGCCTGGGCACGGGGCCACACCCATGTCCCATACGGGCGCAGGCGACGGTTTGGGTCGGGGCGCGCCCGACCCGCTAGGGTCATGCCCCCAACCTGTTAAGCCCTTTGGGGCTTAAAACTACATTTTTTGGGGCCATTTTGAATCGGTTTTCGACGCCGTTCGAACATGGATTTAAACCGGGACGTTCCAGTCATCCAGATAACTTTTTCTACGCGTTTATTATATTAAATATGCATGTAAACAAATTACGACACATTTAATATTCTTTGCATCATATGCAAAAGTTCCACAGCTACAATAAAAAATCATTTGCATCAAATACAAATGATCTGAGGGCATACATCCTCCAACATCTCCTACTTGCACTCAGTATCATTTATCTCGAATGCAGGAGCTAGCTGCAAACTCTTTGCAGTTTTCTTTCCCTTGCATCAAATGCATATTCTTCCTAATTTCTGCTTATTACTTGACGAAGGTCTCACTCTGTGTGAGACCCTACAGCCTGACCCTACTACAGGTGGGCTCGAAGCCCCAGACGACAAAGACAGCAGCCGGTGCCGTCCCTGTTTCGGTATCAAACTTATGTGGTTAACTCATTGACATGAGTATTGTCGAGACCATCCTGACTGTGACCGTGATGAATACCGCAGTTATAGACTTTTCGTCAAAAACTATGCCGCTTAGTCAAGCCTAGGGTATGGTCAACTGTCAAGCTTACCAGCTTGAACTTAGTTAGTCTCCATCGATCTTTAGTCAAATATGTTGGATCCTATGGATGGCAAACAACACTAGAAGGGGGGGTTGAATAGTGTTGTATAAAGATAAAACTTTTTCGTTCTTTAATCACAAAACAAAACCTTCTAATGTTGCCTAAGAAACCAAGTAGAGTGATCTACGCTTGGTTCTTAATCAACTTAATTAATCTTCAAAACAAGTCAGAGATAAAACTCTTCTGGTAGTCGACTCCCTAAGAACAGTAGTCGACTCCCAGAGGGAAATTAAGCACAGCTCAGTTAAATAAATACTTAATGAAGATATATAAGATTTCACAGAAGTATAAGAGAGAAGCAGATACAGAAATTGATATTGCAATATATTATGAATGAGTTACAAATGTAATACTCAATGAATCAAGATAAACAAAGTAGAGATAAACAATCACAGAGAGAATCAAACACAAACACAAGGATTTTATCCTGGTTCCCCGCAACCCGGGTACGTCCAGTCCCCGACCAATCCGGTACGAGATTTCCACTATCTGCCTTGACAAATACAAGCACCTAACTTCACTCGTTAGGATTTCCAACGACCTAGCCTTGACCAGGATTTCCGATCACAACACCTAGACTTGTCTAGGGTTTACCCTTGCCTCACAAAACGAGGACTTTCCAACTGGCAACAACTAGACTTGTCTAGTGTTCCAACAATCAACACAATAGGAGATTTGTCCAATACTCTACAATAAGTGATAGAGATTGGTTAATACACCCGATTCTATAGCCAATCAAAAGATAGACAATTTGTGTAGTGGCTTAATAGAATGATAGTCTAGATCACACAAAGATACGAGATAAGTTCTTTGTTATCCAGAGCTTTTTCAAAAATCCTTCAAATAAAATTTAGAGAGAAATAATAGAAAGGATTTTGAAAAACAATTTAGCCAATAAAAATAATGGTATGATCTTCAAAAAGGAATGAGAAAATATTTGCAAGATCAAAACAGAAATTAAACTGGCTAGAGAAAATTAGAGAGCTTTAATTCACGAGAGCTTTCACGAATTTTGATTTTCAATGTTGTTTTTTCACAAAAGAATTTAGCTCTATTTATAGGGAAAAACTGAGATTTGAATTTCAAATTTCGTTTGACTTTTGTCCCAAAAATTTCGGAGTAAATTACTCAAAAGATTTTAAAATTCAAATTCAAAACGTCTGAAAATTTCCAGCAGGTAGTCGACTCCCTCATATAGGTAGTCGACTCCCAGAGGGATCTAGGAGATTTTCATCCCTGAGAGGTAGTCGACTCCCTACTTTTGGTAGTCGACTCCCAGAGGAGTTTTTCCTGTTGTTCTAGTCAGATGGGTAATTAGCTCCAGGGTGCGTGGAGTTTTACAACGAGAATTATGAAGTGACTAGATATCTAAATATGTATTTTACTGTTTTAAGGTGTGATTCCCTAGGATCACATTGAAATCTAGCACATGCACAAACATTAAACATGATGTCAGGTCTGCTGGCGGTTAAGTAGAGTAAGGAACCGACCATACCTCGATATGTTTTCTGATCAACCTTTTTACCTGCTTCGTCTTTGTCTAGGGATGTGGATGTTGCCATTGGTATGTTCTTTCCGGATGCGGTTTCCATTCCGAACCTTTTGATCAAGTCTCTTGCATACTTTGTTTGATGAATGAAGGTTCCTTCTTTTCCTTGTTTGATTTGCAATCCGAGAAAATATGTTAGCTCCCCCATATGGCTCATTTCGAATTCTTCCTGCATTAACTTGGCAAACTCTTGGCAAAGATCCTCATTAGTAGATCCAAAAATGATGTCATCTACGTATATTTGGATAAGAATGATATCATTATGAACTTTCTTAACGAATAAGGTTGAATCTATTTTTCCAACAGTGTAACTTGGGTCACTTAAGAATTTTCTTAGTCTTTCATACCAAGCTCTTGGAGCTTGCTTTAGCCCATATAAGGCTTTGTTTAACCTGTAAACAAATCCTGTTTTCTTATCATGTTCAAATCCTGGAGGTTGTTCAACGTAGACTTCCTCCTTTATGAATCTGTTTAGGAAAGCGCTTTTTACATCCATATGATAAAGTTTAAAATTCTTATATGATGCAAATGCGAGTAACATCCTAATAGATTCTAGTCTAGCAACAGGAGCAAAGGTTTCATCAAAGTCTATACCTTCCTCTTGAGAGTAACCATGTGCTATTAACCTTGCCTTATTCCTTATCACATTTCCATCTTCATCTAGTTTGTTCAGGTATACCCATTTGGTACCGATAACGGGACGATCTTCCGGTCTAGGCACTAACTCACATACTTGATTGCGTTCAAATTGTAGAAGTTCTTCTTGCATAGACTCGATCCATGCTTCATCTGCAAAAGCTTCTTCTACCTTTTTCGGCTCAATGTTAGAAACAAATGCAACATGTGTTAAGTGTTCTATTTGAGATCTAGTTCTAATTCCTGCATCAATGTCACCTAAGACTTGTGTGTGTGGGTGATGTGTAACTTCAGGAAATGATTTAGGCAAATAACTAGGGATATCATTGATAGATTCATTATTAGGAGTGGGTGCAAAGAGCATGCTTTCATCATCATCATTATGAGTAATGTTATGAGGTACAGATTCATCAAATGTTACATGTAGAGTTTCAACAATAGTTTCGAAACTTTTATTGTAAATTCTATATGCCTTACTACGTAAAGAGTAACCGATAAATATGCATTCATCCGCTTTGGAGTCAAACTTATCTAAGTTATCTTTAGTATTCAGAATATAGCATTTACAACCAAAAACTCTGAAGTAAGATACTTTTGGAATTCGTTGGAGCAATAACTCATACGAGGTCTTTTCAAAAGGTTTTCTAATTAAAACTTTATTTTGAATATAGCACGCGGTTGCTACAGCTTCCGTCCAAAAATTCTTTGGAAGGTTGCTTTCACACAACATTGTTCGTGCACACTCTTGGAGTGTTCTGTTTTTCCTTTCAACTACCCCATTTTGAGGAGCAGCTCTGGGAAAAGCAAAAGTATGAGAAATGCCTCGTTCTTCACAAAAAGATTTAAAATGTTCATTTTCGAATTCACCACCGTGGTCACTTCTTAAAGAAATAATTTTCATGGAATATAAACGTTCAATCCTTTTGAAAAATATTTCGAATTCATGGAAGGCATCATTCTTATGAGTTAAGAATAATACCCACGTATATCGAGTGAAATCATCAATTATGACAAACACGTATCTTGAGTTGCATAATGATGGAGTTCTAGTTGGGCCAAACAAGTCCATATGAAGTAGTTCAAGTGATCCATTAGAACTAAGTGCTCCAATATTTTTAAATGAACTCTTATGCATTTTGCCAAATTGACATGAGTCACATATTTTATCTAATTTAAAACTTATCTTAGGAAGTCCTTGCACCAACTCTTTCCTAGAAATCTTATCCATGTTTTTGATGTTCACATGGCCAAAGCGTCTATGCCAAAGCAGTGGATCATTTGTTGAAGCAATTAAACATACATTTGATTCATACTCATTTAGTCAAAGTACATAGATATTTTCTTTTCGCTTACCTTAAACAAGGATATTTTTCATATCTTTGTCATATACTAAGCATGAGTCAAGAGTAAATATAACTTTCATACCTTTGTCGCATAGTTGACTTATGCTTAATAGATTATGCTTTAATCCTTTCACCAAGCTTACATCTTTGATGAGCAATTTTGAGTGATTGCCGATATTGCCAATTCCGACAATTTTACCTTTCTTGTTGTCGCCAAATGTCACGGTTCCGCCATCATACATTTTTAGATTGCTAAGTAATTTTGCGTTCCATGTCATGTGTGCGGAGCATCCACTATCCATTATCCAAATGTCTGTATCTTTATCATCTTGACAAGCCATCATGCACATATTATTTGCGGGTTGCTCTTTCGTTTCTTCATCACTTAGTTATCCGAATTTGAATCATTCTCTTCTTCGTTAAGTTTGCTCTCTTCTCTTTTGGTGGTTTCAAAAGTCCATTTATCAATAGTCTCCTTTCCATACTTGACTTTAAGCAAGTTCCATATTTGAAATGTCGTAGTGGTCTCTGAAACGTACTCAAAGATAGAATCGTCAATATTAAATAATAATAGACTCATTACCTCAGAGTGAAGAACGGCTTTTTCCATGTCTTGGTTTGTCCATTGGGATGGAGGAGTGGTAGGCTTGATGTACGGGAACTCGATGAAACTCCATGCCATATGTCCAAGGGATTCAATGTATGTCAACATCCTCTTTCTCCAATCCGCATAATTTGTTCCATCAAATCGTTGGAGGCCGGATGCTACCATTGTTGATGCCATCTCGATACCTTGCTCTGATACCAAGTGTTGGATCATGTGGATGGCAAACAACACTAGAAGGGGGGTTGAATAGTGTTGTATAAAGATAAAACTTTTTCGTTCTTTAATCACAAAACAAAACCTTCTAATGTTGCCTAAGAAACCAAGTAGAGTGATCTACGCTTGGTTCTTAATCAACTTAATTAATCTTCAAAACAAGTCAGAGATAAAACTCTTCTGGTAGTCGACTCCCTAAGAACAGTAGTCGACTCCCAGAGGGAAATTAAGCACAGCTCAGTTAAATAAATACTTAATGAAGATATATAAGATTTCACAGAAGTATAAGAGAGAAGCAGATACAGAAATTGATATTGCAATATATTATGAATGAGTTACAAATGTAATACTCAATGAATCAAGATAAACAAAGTAGAGATAAACAATCACAGAGAGAATCAAACACAAACACAAGGATTTTATCCTGGTTCCCCGCAACCCGGGTACGTCCAGTCCCCGACCAATCCGGTACGAGATTTCCACTATCTGCCTTGACAAATACAAGCACCTAACTTCACTCGTTAGGATTTCCAACGACCTAGCCTTGACCAGGATTTCCGATCACAACACCTAGACTTGTCTAGGGTTTACCCTTGCCTCACAAAACGAGGACTTTCCAACTGGCAACAACTAGACTTGTCTAGTGTTCCAACAATCAACACAATAGGAGATTTGTCCAATACTCTACAATAAGTGATAGAGATTGGTTAATACACCCGATTCTATAGCCAATCAAAAGATAGACAATTTGTGTAGTGGCTTAATAGAATGATAGTCTAGATCACACAAAGATACGAGATAAGTTCTTTGTTATCCAGAGCTTTTTCAAAAATCCTTCAAATAAAATTTAGAGAGAAATAATAGAAAGGATTTTGAAAAACAATTTAGCCAATAAAAATAATGGTATGATCTTCAAAAAGGAATGAGAAAATATTTGCAAGATCAAAACAGAAATTAAACTGGCTAGAGAAAATTAGAAATTCACGAGAGCTTTCACGAATTTTGATTTTCAATGTTGTTTTTTTCACAAAATAATTTAGCTCTATTTATAGGGAAAAACTGAGATTTGAATTTCAAATTTCGTTTGACTTTTGTCCCAAAAATTTCGGAGTAAATTACTCAAAAGATTTTAAAATTCAAATTCAAAACGTCTGAAAATTTCCAGCAGGTAGTCGACTCCCTCATATAGGTAGTCGACTCCCAGAGGGATCTAGGAGATTTTCATCCATGAGATGTAGTCGACTCCCTACTTTTGGTAGTCGACTCCCAGAGGATTTTTTCCTGTTGTTCTAGTCAGATGGGTAGTTAGCTCCAGGGTGCGTGGAGTTTCACTACGAGAATTATGAAGTGACTAGAAAAGCTCTTGAAAACTATTTTGAAGATAGTTAAAATTATTTCGAAATCATTTGTGTGTGTGTGTGTGTTGTCTATTTGATATGGCTTTGACAAATTCCCTACAAGACACGACACACTCACACTAGACTCTGAACATGTCTTCGGAAGTTTTGGTCAACTTGATGAAGTGAAGGCAAGCTTCTCTTTGTGCTTCTTGTTTTGTTTGAGCTTGAGCTTCATCATTTGAGTTTAGTCATGTTCGTCTTTGTCGTGGAGTATTGATGCGTGCTTCTTGGAGTATAAGTAGAGCTTCCCGAAATCTGCACATTTTTTAAGTGTAGTGTAGTTAGTACACTAAGCTTTGGTGTGCTCATCATCAAAATTACTTGGGGTTGAATTCAATTTCCATCAAAATAATGTTGGACTTCTTCCAACATACTCTGGCCAAAGTTTTCATTAAAAGATCGAACTAACACCGCGACACTAATTCCCATTGACCAAAAGAGATGAATCCTATCTTGGTCATTACTCTCCTCGCATGCTTCAAGTGTCACCCAACCAAAAACCTTTCATCGGGGCTTTCCCGAGGCTAGATCAGTGATCTAAATGACACCGTTCATGCACATGTTCGTACAATGATTTCAAGTTAAAAGACCAACTTGCCTATCATCACTAAGAGTTATCATTAACAGATTGGTCAATCATAACCATATGATAACTCTTGTTGGGTCATTCAGTGAACTCATTCTCCAATGAGCACCTATGTCTCGTCTTCGACTTTGCCAAGTCAAACGATCATGAGATCATCGTCACCACTCTATGGTGAAGACTAAGACACAATGGTTTATCCGATGTTTCGATATCCTTTTCTCAAAACATCTACGACCACGAAAAATTTCCGACTTATACTATTAACGGTCAAACAATTCTCTATGATCGAGATCTCATTTCGATACTTGATTAACCTCGCATTAAGTCTTAGGACTTTACTTAAGGTCTAATGAAGACTACAATATTATTAAACTTAGGTAAATACTTACCAAATAGCTTTCTGTTATTTTAAACAATATGTTTGTACACTTACATAGAGATAAATCACCTCGAGGGCATACCCATCTGTAACGACTGGTTTTCATGTATTTGGATTAGCTATATTATATTATATGTTTTGGTGGATTTTCTCCTTATGCGTGGTTTTCGTCTCCGTATCTTTCATTTTCGAACGTTTCGTCGCGTTTTCCTAGCTTCTTCCGTTGATCGTCGATTTCGGAGTAAGTCATTCGTGACGGGCTTCATATCGGTAATATCTTATTGTTAGATCAAGCCTAGGAGTATTAGGAATCGATCCCGGAGCTTCGCGCTCCATTTCGAAACTTTTGGTGTACGTTAGCCGGTACAAGAAGGGGAACCGACCGACTAGATGATGATTTAGTCGGTCGGCAAACCTTCATGGACCGACTAGTGGGCTTTGTAAATTATTCAGGAGTTACTGTTTCTCGTTAGTCGGTCTAAGAACATTTGTCGACCGACTAGGTAGCAAACTAGTCGGTCAGCAATCGTTCTTTAACCGACTAGCTCTATGATCATTTTTGACACCAAGTAATATTCATTCTTAGTCGGTCTAAGAATGTTCATCGACCGACTAGATGAGAAACTAGTCGGTCAGTAGTTGTTCTTTGACCGACTAAATCTAAATCCTATTTTTGTACAGGAGTTACTGTTTGGACTTAGCCGGTCTGCGTTGGTCAACCGACCGACTAGTTCCCAAACTAGTCAGTCAGTGGTTGCTCTTTGACCGACTAATCAGTGTCGAAACCCTAATTTCTGGGCAGCCGCCATCACTCCCTATTTAAACCCCACACACGATTTCTTTCATCCCTCTTTCATTCTCCTGAGCCTCCTTCTTCCCCAAATCACTCTCCAACATTTTCCCCAAGCCATTCCTTCCTCCCTTGGAGTTTCCCTCTCTATTTTGGTCTACCACCATGCCCTAGGTCATCTCCAACCCCCCAAAACCCCCAAAACCCCATTTCTCCATATTTTCCCCATCCATTCCTGTCACGCCCCGCTTCCCTAAAATGGAGGCGAGACGTGAGAAGGTCCACTCAAACGTGGAGCTGTGAAGCTGCACGCCTGATAAGCGTCAATTTAGTATAAGCAGGTCCCTATAAACGCAAACGGAACAACAACAATAATAATAAAAGGAGACGGATATGAAATAACCAATCCCAAAGTTTGTCCACAAAATATTCAACATCACAGAAAAGCCACCAGGCTAACAGGAAAGAGTCTAAGGCCCAGAACAAGGCCAAACAAAACACAAACATAACAGAGTATCAAACTAGGTGCCACGCACCGACAACTAAGCAGTCTAAACAAAGAGGCCAACTAAGGACTAAGACTGGTCCCCAGTGTCAACGAAGTCCTCGATCAACGCGGGTTCTGACTCAGCGTCAGCGAACACCACGTCCTCAGCAAGTAACTCAGGCTCGGGCTCTAACATGTGACACCCAAAAGAGAAAAGGGGCACATGTCAGCAAGTCGAAAGACTTGTGCAAGGAAACGGAAGAAAGGTAAACTAGCAACCTAGCAGTTACAGTATGGTGCATGGCAAGTAAGGTAAGGTGGTAACACGTAAAGTAAAGTACAAGTAGCAAGTGGTTGTTGTGACATGTAATGTCAAGTAACAAGTAAAGTACAAGGGATCACTCAACGAGTGCCCTATTGCCCGCAGGCTGTGTTCAAGTATCAAGTACAAGGGATCACTCAACGAGTGCCCTATTGCCCGCATGCTGTGTTGAGCTCGTCTTCTGGAACACGAGCCAGAAAGTGTATTTGGCATAGGATTGTGCCCACGCAAGGTGAGTGCCTAACCGGAACAAATAGTACAAGTATGTAGTGAAGCTACGCAATCACGATGAGTATTCAAGCATGCAATGACATGAATTGATATTCACGTACCGTTAATTGTATTTAAACGTGACAGGCAAAATGCAATGACATGAACATATTCGCGTACCGTTAATTTAAATTAAACATGGCAGTTAAAATGCAATAGCAGTTAAGGATGCATGGATGACATGAACAGTTAATACGCGTACCGTTAATTGAAAGTAAACGTGACATACAAGCATGATGAGGGTGACGGACCAAGCTTCGTTGTCAAGCTAGGTCAACGGCGTCTAGACGGTTATCCTTTCACCGTCTAGTCTCTTTTACGCTAAAGCAAGGCAATGGCCTAAGACATGGCCCAAATCAAGAGATGCAAGTTTCACTTGCCTGATACCGGGATTGACGAGCAATGAAGACCGTCACACAAGCTAACTACGGAATGGATCACTGTTATGGCAAAACAATCATTAGCACAATGTTTCTAAATTGGTTTCTTATTAGAAACCTAATCATCTAATAATCCATTTTATTAGGGTTTCACAATGTCAATGTGGGTTATGCTAAAACTAAAGGATTCGAGTATTACCGTGAAGAAGCGAAGGAACGATGCCGAGCAACCACGGCAACGGAAGAACGATCCGGCTCAGATCTGGAAATGAGGGAAAAATCTGGAGAAATGGGTTTTGATGTGGATTTTGGGGGTTTGATGAAGGCTTGGGGAAGATGGAAGGTGGATTGTGACAAGGGAGGGTTTGGATGATGAAGGATGAGCTTGGGATGAAGGATTAATGGTTTGAGGAAGATGGGGGCTCAATGGGGGAGAAATTAGGGTTTTAGGTCATGAGGGAGGAGAAGAAAACGTTTGGAGGGGTATTTATAGAGTTTGGTGGCGGCTAGGGCAAAACTAGGGTTTCCTGTACTGTTTAGTCGGTCAAAGAACAACCACTGACCGACTAGTTTGGGAACTAGTCGGTCGGTTGACCAACGCAGACCGACTAAGTGTAAATAGTAACCCAGACGAAAATTAGGATTTAGATTTAGTCGGTCAAAGAACAATTACTGACCGACTAGTTTGACAACTAGTCGGTCGATGAACGTTCTTGGACCGACTAAGAGTAAACAGTAACTAGTGTCAAAAATAATTAAAGAGTTAGTCGGTTAAAGAAGCATTGCTGACCGACTAGTTTGCAACCTAGTCGGTCGACCAACGTTCTTAGACCGACTAACGACAAACAGTAACTCCTGAACATTTAACAAAGCTCACTAGTCGGTTCAAGAAGGTTTTCCGACCGACTGGATCTTCATCTAGTCGGTCGGTGCCCCTTCTCATACCGGCTAACGTGCACCAAAAGTTCCGAAATGGAGCGCGAAGCTCCGGGATCGATTCCTAAGACTCCTAGGCTTGATCTAACAATAAGATATGACTGATATGAAGCCCGTCACGAATGACTTACTTCAAACACGGCGACCGACGGAAGAATATAGAGAATCAAGACGAACGAACGAAAATGAAAACTACGGAGACGGAAATGGAAATCACAATCAAGAAGAAGCAACCAAATATATATATATAATAAAAATCCATACATGAAAAACCAGTCGTTACAATTCCAGATCTGAACCCTAGGTTCCCCGGATCATTTCTTCCGTTGTCGTGCTCGCTTTGCATCATTCTTCCGCTTCCGATACGGTAATAAATCGATCTCTTGATATTCTCATAGCCCATTTGTGTTTTTGTGAAACCCTAATAAAACTAGGTTGGATGTTGTTCTAATGTTGTTTTGCCATGGCAGCGATCTCTTTTCCGTAGCTAGCATTTGTGTGACGGCCTCGTTGATCGTCATCCTCGGGGCTAGGCAAGTGAAACTTGCCACTTAGGGTTTGGGACATGTATTAGGCTATTTGCTTGTTGTAGGCGTAAAAGAGACTAGGCGACGAAATGATACTCGCCTAGGCACAATTTCAGGAACTAGCTTGACAACGAAGCTAGGACCGTCATTTATCATGGTGCATAACTATCATGTCATGTTTAATTTTGATTAACGGCACGCGAATTAATTGTCATTCATGCTATCCATGTTGTATGTCGCATTCGTAGCACACGCTACAATACTTGTGTTTCCTAGCCCGTGTTCCAGAAGCGGGCTACGTGAGTTGGTTGATAGCCAATGCCCGATCTACTTGTTTACCGGCTAGGCACCTGCGTTGCAGGCATAACCCTACGCCATACTTGTTAAATACACTTCCTGGCTCGTGTTCCAAAAGCGAGCATTCTGTGTTCGGGGTAATTCCCTGGCTCGATACACGTGGAGGGGTAGAGATAAACGGTCACTTGAGCTTAGGAGTTGGCCCGATCAGCCACTCTAGCCAACAAGCGGAATCTCTGTGCACAACTTGTTTACTTGACGTGTTCACTTGGCGTGAACCACTTGACTTGTACTTGTCCGTGTTTTACTTGTTATCCATGACATACTTGCTACTTGTACTTCCCTTTACTTGTCACTTCCATACTATACTTGCCATGCCATGCATCATACTATAACTGCTAGGTTGCTAGTTTACCTTACCTTCAGTTTCTTTGTCCAAGTCTTTTAGACTTGCTGACATGTGCCCCTTTACTCTTTTGGGTGACACATGTTAGATCCCGAGCCTGAGTCCGTTGTTGAGGATGAGGTGTTTGCGGACGCCGTGCCCGAGTCTGTGTTTGGCGAGGAGTACGTGGACACTGGGGACCAGTCCTAGTGTCTTCGTTGAGCTTTCCCCTTTTTGTTTTAGATTGCTGTAGTTGTCGGTGCACATCACCTATACTCTGTTTACGTTTGTCTTTGTTTGGCCTTGTTCTGGGCCTTTAGACTCTTTCTTTTAGCCTGGTGGCTTTTCTGGATGTTGAACTTAATTTTAATGTTGGACAATTTCTGAGATTGAGACTTTGTTTCCGTCTCTCCTTGTGTTATTATTGTTGTTCCGTTTGTGGTTACAGGGACCTGCTTATGTTTTATTGACGCTTATCGGGTTTGGGGCTTCACAGCTCCACTCTCGTGCGGACCTTTTCACGTCTCGCCTCCATTTTAGGGAAGCGGGGCGTGACACCATCTCTCAACAAAAAATCACCGATATTGGAACCATCCAAGGAGAAGGAAGCTGAAAAAGTTGATGGTGACACCCCAGCTGAGCCTCCAAGTGAATACATTCCTAAGGTTCCATACTCTTCGAGATTGGCAAAGATGAAACTAGAAGAGAAATACTGGAAATTCTTTGACATGCTGAAGCAACTTCACATCACAATCTCGTTCTTAGACGCCATCTCAGAAATCCCATCATACGCCAAGTTTTTGAAGGAGCTGATCACTACCAAAGGGAGAAGGGAAAAGGTTATACTATCCATGGAGTGTAGTGCAATAATCCAAAGAAAGAGCATCGAGAAGCTTGAAGATCCGGGAAGCTTCGCCATCCCTTGCGCCGTAAGAGACGCCACGTTCAAAAGAGCACTGTGCGACTTGGGCATAAGTGTAAGCTTGATGCCCTTGGGCATAAGCGAGAGGCTAGGAATGGGGGAGCCAAAGCCCATAAGGATGACGCTACAGCTTACGGACAGATCAATTAAGTACCATGTGGGGATTCTAGAGGACATACCGGTAAGGGTTGGAGACATGATTATTCCATGCGATTTTATGATCATGGATATGCCGAAGGATGCCCGTATTCCCATAATCTTGGGGCGTCCGTTCTTAACCACAGTGGGAGTGCTCATAGACGTGAAGGGATAGAAGTTGTCCCTCAATGTCAGAAAAGAGAAAATTGAATTCGACCTTCAAAAGAGCATGAAGGAGTTTATGGATGATGACTATGATCAAGTTGACCTTTTGGAGGAGGTGATTGAAGAAACGGAGCTAGAGGACATACTCCTGAGCTCCACGATGAGGCTTCTATATGACAACTATAAGCACAAATAAGATTTGGAGACGATCGCTCTAGCGAGGAAGTTTGATGGAGCACCAAGGAAGGGGGATCAAAGAAGGAGACCCAAGATCATACCCCATTGACCCCAGAGAGTTGAAGATTGAGAAGATATCTGAGGCTACGTCAAGGACCAACAAGGAGAAGCATGGAGCGAGAGTTGACATCACGCTCTCCACCCCAAAGCCACCATGAAAAATATAAATGGAGTCGAGCTAAAGATGTAAAACAAATGCTTCTTGGGAGGCAACCCAAGTTCTTAGCTTTTCTAGTTCTTATTTTTCCTTTTCCTTTAGTTAGAATAGTTTGATTTCGGATAAATAATTCAATCCCTCAAACCCCAACTAATCCTGGTCAATTTTCAATGCAGAGAGAAACACACGATCGTGTGAGAAGCCCCACGCAGTCGCGTGAAGGAAGACAAGAAGGGCAAAGAACCAAGGTAGCCGTCCTAGTCGATGCGGTCGTGTGACATATCACACTCGAACGCGTCTGCTGGGGCCAAATATGAAGAAGATTGAAACTGGGAATTCGAGATTGACACAATCGTTTCGTCCAAGCGACACGACTGCTTAATAAGGCCAAATATCTAGAGATTGTGGCTATATTTTCATCCACCTGACATGGCCGCGTTGTCCAAGCGACGCGACCGCGTCAACCCGCTTTTTACGGCCAAAATTCCCATCAAAATTCATCGTCACGCGGTCGTTTCGTCCATACGAAACGACCATTTCGTCCATCCATCACCAAGGCCAAAACCTTATCCTTAAACGACGCGGTCGTTTCGTCCAAGCAACCGACTGCGTAAAACGCTCAAATCACTGGATATTTGGCGCTTAATTCCTTCTGACTGAAACGGCCGTGTCACTCTCACGATGCGACCATATGGATACCACTTTTGGCTGCTTAGTTCCCAAGACGACGTAGTCATTATGCCATCGATGCGACCATGTCGTCTTGCCCGTGTCGTCCATACACCCTTGGGTTCGAGTCAATTGAAGCAACACGACCGTTGACCCAAGCGATGCGACCGCATCACTTGACCGTGTCGCTAGTCTATTTAAATCCCAAAACCCCATGCGACCGAGTTCACTTCATGTCCTCTAAACGTTTCGACTTCCCCTTCTCTTCTTCTTCCTCTCTGATTACTCGACTAATCCTAAACCCTTCTCCTCCTCCAATTTCGCACCCTCACACTCATCCTACTCCACAAACTTTCCATCATCACCCACTTCTTCATTGAAACGATCGGAGCAAAAGCCATAAAACGACCAAGATTAGGGATTTTCGATAATTTTGCCAGGACGCGGGCAGCCAACTATCTTGGGGGAGAATAATAGCATCTTGGGATCATCTTCATTGCAGCGAGGAGCTTCGACTACTTGGGTAAACTCGCTTCTCACTTCTACTTTCAATTTTCACCCAATTCCTTGAGCTGCTCGCTGAATTTTATAAAATTTTCGAAGAGTCGTGTGTTGCACGCATTCACACACACATCCCACTTTGCATACACACTCTCTACACTCATGATGCCCCTTGTTAGGGAAAACACACTACCTTTGGACCCACACAAAGGAGGAAATCACGCGCACGCACGTCCATGGACGTTGCGTCTGCATCCACAGCACCTCCCATACAACCTGCCATTTCACCTCCACAGTTGGATACCATGGGCATCATATTTGCTAATGAACATCAACAAGACACTTTCATATCCCTCTCTTAGTGGACCATAATTCCCACCAATTCCCGAGCATCCCTGCTCTAAATGCTTTAGGTCTCACCGAGGGTGTCCAGACCCTATTACACAATATAGGATGGAATGATTTTCTAGAGTGGGAGGCACGGACCTATCGAAGACTCACCATTGAGTTTCTGAGTTCACTCAAGCGCCAAAAAATGGGTTTTCCTTTCGCTTGATGAACAAGGACTAAGGCATGTCATATGATTCCCTGAACACCATCTTCAAGTGGCACATGGCTCTCTATCCAGAGGCCTTCAGATATAAATCCGGTGTGCCCCAAGCCTATGATTCTGACGCTTTCTGGAAGCAAACTGGCCAGGATGAATTTCCTATCACTAGTGCTAAGGCGTCATTCAACATTCACACATGCCTTCGCATATCCCTCTGCATCATAGCAAACACCATTTTCTGTCGGGAAGAGACTGGCCAAGTATTCTGAGATGAGCTTTTCTTCCTTTGGGCGTTGACCCAACCCCGTAGAGTTCACGATGGCGGCATCACCACTCCTAGGATTATCATTCATGCCGGTTCTTGTCTGGGGTATATGTTACTCCACACCATTAGTAGCTCCAGTGCCACGATTTGTTGTGGAGGGCTAATACTGTCTGTATCCTTTCAGACGGATGCTGAGCAAGAGGAGCCACAACCCTCTCCGTCAGCTTAGCACCACCATCAATGCAGGCAGATGATGGTACACCTACAGAAGTCAACAACTCACATGTGAGAAGATCTGAACGAGTCCGGATTCTATCAACCAAATAGTCAGAAGCTGAGTATCTTCTGCTTTCTAAAGCGGGGGAGCCAAAGAGTTTCTAAGAAGTAGTATCTCATAAGAATAAAGAAAGTTGGCTGCAAGTTATGCAAGATGAGATGGAATCTCTGCAGAAGAATTCTACTTATAAGTTGGTCAAGCTTCCACAAGGAAAGAATGTGCTGAAGAACAAATGGGTATTCAAGTTCAAGAAAGATGGCAACGGAAAGGTGGTGAAGCACAAAGCTTGACTATTGATCAAATGATTCCTTCAGAAGAAAGGTATTGACTTTGACGAGATCTTTTCACCTGTTGTGAAGATGGCTTCAATCTGCGTCATCCTCGGGTTGGTAGCTATGTTGAATTTAGAGCTGAAGCAGATGGATGTCATTACAGTATTTCTTCATAGTGATCCACATGAAGAAATATACATGAAGCAGCCAGAAGGTTTCAAGGTTTCAGGCAAAGAAAACCTCCTATGCAAGCTGAAGAAGAGTCTGTACAGCCTCAAGCAAGCATCATGATAGTGGTACAAGAAGTTGACTCATTCATGATGAGTCAAGGCTACAAAAGGACCGTTGCAGACCGGTGTGTTTATACTCAGCGGTTTTCAGATGGTAACTTCGTTGCATTGCTCTTATATGTGGACGATATGCTAATCGTTAGACAAGATGCAAAGAAAATCAGCCAGCTGAAGAATGACCTCTCTAAGTCTTTTGATAAGAAAGCCTTAGGTCATGCTCAACAAATTGTGGGAATGCAGATAATCCGAGATAGGAAAAATAAGAAGTTGTGGCTATCTCAGGAGAAGTATATTGAATGCGTGATCAAGAGATTCAATATGGATCATACCAAATCAGTTAGGATTCCATTAGCCAACCACTTCAAGTTGAGCCAGAGATCATGCCCTTCATCTAAGAAAGAGATGGAAGAGATGTCATCAATACCTTATTCTTCAGCAGTTGGAAGGCTGATGTATGCAATAGTGTGTACAAGACCTGACGTTGCACATGCCGTATGAATGATGAGCCAATTCCTTTCTAATCCTGTGAAGGAACATTGGGAGACAGTCAAGTGAATTCTCAGATACCTCAAGGATACTTCAAAGGCATGTCTTATGCTACGGAGAAGCTGATCTAATGTTGGAGGGCTATACAGATGCATATATGGCTGGTGATCTTGATAGTAGAAAATCTACATCAGGTTTTCTTTACACTTTTGCAAGGAGATGTGTCTTGACAGTTAAGATGTAGAAGTGTGTTGTGATATCCACAACAGAGGCGGAGTATCTTGTAATCACAAAAGCTGGTAAGGAAATGCTGTGGTTAAAGCGATTTCTCCAAGAATTAGGAATCAAGCAGAAAATGTGCACGATACATTGTGACAGTCAAAGTGCTTTGGATCTGAGCAAGAGTTCAATGTATCAAGCTCGGACAGAGCATATCGACATACGTTATCATTGAATTCGCGAGGTGCATGATCAATACTTGTTGAGACTAATGAAGATCCATACATAAGAGAATCCAGCAGACATGTTCACGAAGGTGATGACAAGAGAAAAACTAGAGCTGTGTAGAGACATAGCTGGGATGATTATCAAGTGACAATCACTTTGGACGCAACTGGAGGGGGAGAATTGATGGTCAAAGTTCATAAATGCCCACATGTGCTACACAAGTATTCTAGCTGCCCATCCTCTTTTTTCATTTGTTTTCGGTTTGATATCTCTTTCAATATCACTTCATGCATGATGCATTATGGGTCATTGAACCCTTATAAAATGGGGGTTAGAGCAGAGGATGAAACACACCAAAACCCAACAGATATAGAAGAGAAAGAGAGAAAAGAAAGAAGTGGTTTTCTTCCATGAGAGAAGTGTGTCCAGTTCTACATAGAATTGTAAGAGTGTTCTCCACTAAGAGAAATTTACCCCAGAGATGGAAGTTACCCAGAGAATTAAAAATTGTAATGAGTTTGGTTTTGTATAGTGGTGTTTATCATAGAGTGTAATTTCTTTAATGGTGAGAAATAGTAAAAAATTTTACTTTCTAATTTTTACTCTTTTACTGACAGTAATTCTTATGGTGATCCGTGAATCCCAACAATGAATACATGCATACTCATTGAATGGATGCAATGGGTATAATATTAACTGATGACATGGGCAATGAGTTCAGAGAGCTAATGGATGTTCAACATGAGTGCTGAAACTTGGACCCCCAATCAGCTGATCGGAGGCGAAGTGTCTCGATTTGAGCCATTTGATTAAAATCAGTGTTTGTAGATGCACTAGTCATAAACCGTGCCCGCGGCCACGGTTCATTTTATATTTTTCCTTGCGAAATTTTTGTTCCCCGAATTTTTTTTTCAAAGCCAAAATTTAAAAGAAAAACAAATTAGCTTACAATATTTAGCAGCATAGGCGCCTTCGGCGTAGGTGCCTTCAGTGCGGAACAACAAATTCAGCGCATGCGCCTTCGATACAGAACACCAAATTCGACGTGGGTGCCTTCGGCGCAGAACAACAAATTCGACGTAAAACAACAATTTCGATGCAGGTGCCTTAGGCGCGGAACAACAAATCAACGTTAAAAAATGGCGCGGAACAACAAATTCAGCGTATGCGCCTTCGACACAGAAAACCAAATTCGACGTGGGTGACTTCGGCGCAGAACAACAAATTCGACGTAAAACAACAATTTCGGCGCGGGTGCCTTAGGCGCGGAACAACAAATTCAGCGCATGCGCCTTCGACACAGAAAACCAAATTCGACGTGGGTGCCTTCGGCGCAGAGCAACAAATTCGACGTAAAACAACAATTTCGGCGCGGGTGCCTTAGGCGCGGAACAACAAATCAGCGTTAAAAAATTTAGCGGGCGCCTTCGGCGCGGGCGCGGCTTCATATACGTATAATCCGTGCCCGTGGGACACTGTTCATTTAAAAATGTTGGACCCACTAATTTTAAACAAACATCAATAATTATTAGTTTCCCCAGAAATATCAGCTGATGGGATCGAAATTTTACAGGGTTTTGCAACGCGAATCAATGAGTTGGCAGCATTCTCCCGCATTCATTCTCCCACAGCTCGCGTTTATTCCCAAGATGAGATTGTGTGTCTGCACAACATTTTTTTTCATAACTAATATTAAAAGGCAATTCCTAATTTTAATGTTTTTGTGTATTCCCAACAAATTTCTCTTCAACCCAAAAATTTCCATCCAAAACTTGATATGACATTGCCACATAGGACAAATTCAAAATCTGCCCTCAATTGTAATATAGATGTTCTTTCATTTATTTAAAATTTTGTCAACCAATCGGATCTTGGAGCTCAGGTTCTGCTGATCATGGATCTCAAAATCATTACTCGTTCAGCATTGTTTTTTTCCCTGGGTTCTCTTTAACTTCTTTCATGCCATTGCTTTCCCATGGCCTATCCTCTCTGTAAGAGTAGCAAAGACTAGTGTTAGACCTGAAAGGTAAGATCTATGACTGCAGGAACAGAACGGGGAGTTAAAAGAGCAGAGAGTAAAACGAGAAATAAACTGCGGGAGCAACGAGGAAAAAACAGAAGAAGAAGGGAAAACTTATCTAGTGAAGATGAACTGCGCCGTGATTGAAAACAACTACGGCCCGACCGTGGTGGTAATCGGATGATGCCGGTTGCTCCCCAAGGTTAACGCAGTCGCGTCTGGACGCGTCCACTCGCGGCCAGAAGCGGCGGAAAACACGGGCACTCCGCGCTGCACAGGCACGACGCTAAGGGTTTCTGGATACGTCACCCACATTTTCCATTCGGCCCAACTTGATTTGGGCTCTGCCTCTTGCTTGGGCTCATGCGAACGCGAGCTTCCCTTTATTTTTAGCCCATATACAAATCCAATAACACATATGAAAAAAAACCTCTTATATACCCACACAAGATAGTGTGCCTATCCAATGTGGGACTAAAAGAGAGAGTGGAAGTGAACAAATGGCCAAAAGAGCCATTAATTCCAACAACTAGAGCGCATAATACGCCAAAAAGAGAAGCATCACAATGGCGTAGTTGCAACTTCATTATGGACGAATTCCTTCTAATTCTTAATTGCTGAAATTGCTCTAATCAAGATAACCATGGCAGCCACAACCTAGTGTTAAGAGGAATAGGAATAATTCAGAGAAACGATTGTATGAGCAAAGACACGGGTTAAGGACAAAGATTAACGAGTAATTTAAATGGGCAAATGCTTAAAAACTCCTTTAACGTTTAGCCCAAATTGCACATTAGACCTCTAGCCATTGTATTCTTCAACCTACACATATTAACGTCCGCTTAATACGCAACACGATGAGTGAATCAAGGATCAGCAGCAGCTGACTTCAAGCAGCGTTTGGCATATGGAACAGCTTCACATGCGCAGGCTGCACTTGAATATACAAAGTAAACTTAGTTTTTTTGATTTGTGGATTGATCCAGAAAGCACGGCAGTTCGTCTGATCGTGTAGTGACTAGTGATTGAAAATTGCGTTATAAGTCAAGTGGGAATTTAACAAGCCGATCAGCTCTATATAACAAGCCTCCATGTGTCCCTACGAGAGCAAATCAAGTCCAAGAATTGGCCGAACATGGAGGCCAAGCAATCGTCGTTCTTTCTGCTGATCATTTCCCTGACGCTGGCGTCAATTCACGAGTCCAATTCCGCGGGAATCGCCGTCTACTGGGGCCAAAACGGCTTCGAGGGCACCTTGGCCGCGACCTGCGCCACCGGCAACTACGCCTACGTGAACCTGGCCTTCCTCGTCCAGTTCGGGGCCAGCCGGACCCCGGTCCTCAACCTCGCCGGCCACTGCGACCCGAGCTCCAACGGCTGCGTCCATCTGAGCACCGACATCGCATCCTGCCAGGCCCAAGGCGTCAAGATTCTCCTCTCAATCGGAGGCGGGGTCGGGAACTACTCCCTCTCGTCGCCTCAGGACGCCAAGAACGTGGCCCAGTACCTGTGGAAGAATTTCTTGGGCGGGCACTCGACCCGTCGCCCCCTCGGCCCCGCGGTCCTCGACGGCGTAGACTTCGACATCGAGCTCGGGACTAACCTCTACTACGACGACCTCGCCAGAGACCTGTACAAGTACAGCCTAAGGGGCAGGAAGGTCTACTTGTCCGCAGCCCCGCAGTGCCCGTTCCCTGATTTCTTTGTCGGCAATGCGCTGGCCACCGAGCTCTTCGACTACGTTTGGATCCAGTTCTACAACAACCCGCAGTGTGCGTACTCGCAAGGGGACGTGAGCAGGATTCTGGGCTCTTGGAAGCGGTGGACTTCGTCGGTCAAGGCGACGATGATGTTCGTGGGGCTGCCGGCGGCGCCTCAGGCCGCCGGAAGCGGGTTTATTCCGGCGAGCGTGCTTACTTCTCAGGTGATCCCGGTGGTTAGGAGCTCGGACGAGTATGGGGGCGTGATGTTGTGGTCCAAGTTTTATGATGATCAGACCGGGTATAGCTCCTCTATAAAGGGCTCTCTCTGAATTTAAGTAGGGTTGTGACTGAGATCTGTAGTTTGTTGTTCTTTGAAGAATAATAATGTTGAGCTTAGCTCAGATTCACTTCACTGGTCATGCATTTTGTATCCAGTCTCTACTATCTAGACGCTATTAGTGTTATTTTTAATTAGCTTATGAACTATTATCTGCATATTGATTTTTACATAGAAGATAAAGTCTCTTCTTAGGTTTTGTGATTTGCACATTTTGAAATCTCTTCATCTTTATGTCTTCATCATTGTAGAAATTTGAACATGGCTAACTATTTGGATAACACTTTAAAATTATCAAGTTACAAATTTAATTTAGTCTATATATTAGATAATAAATATATGTGTACATTCAAATTTGATGTTCTAATGAGGCTTAGCTCTATCGATTTTTTTCAAAGATTTTCTACCATTTATTTTAGATAAGCACTAATTAGGATTTATCAAAACGATTTTTTTTTAATACAACAACACAGTAAAACTTCAAACACGAATATTAAAAATTAATTAAAAAGGTAAATGTAAACACGTCACCTAGTCATTTACCCAATTAATAATAATGTGTAGTAAAAACTTGAATTATGACGGCTGTGGGATTTGAACCCACGCCCTTTCGGACCAGAGCCTAAATCTGGCGCCTTAGACCACTCGGCCAAACCGTCTCGACGTGAGTAAGACATTCATAAAATAATTTGTTTTAATGAAAATTACACATATTATGATCAGTTTATAAGGCCTTTTGAAGCTGTAGGATCGCATTTTTCATCTGTGATGAACCAACACATTTTTGGAATCATACGCTTGTCATGCAACCACTCGGACTGATGAGGGCATAAAATAGCTACCTGCGGATTATGGATACAAGGAAGCTCTAGGAAAGAATGCAGTAAGGTTTCCGAGCCTCTTTCTTAGCTCTGGAGTATGCCTGTTGACGAACTACTCGTGAACAAGATTACGTTCGCTCGTGTTCGTTCGGGAAACTTTATGAACAAACTTGAACAGATTTTTAGAACTCGGTTAGTAAACGAACATAACTGTGTTCATGAACAAATCAAAACTCCATGTTGAAGCTCGTTTAAGCTTGTTTGTCAACAACCCTACTCGTGGACCAGTGTTTTGTATTATGCATACTTAGTAGCATGCTAACGCTAAGTTTTCTATTCGGACGTATCGAGTTACAGATTCCATTTTTATAGAACCGTTAAATTTGCGATGTGCGAATGAATAAGCAAACCCAGTGGATTCACCTGGCATTTGGTGTTTTGCAATTTTAGAATATGACGTCAAAATGAACAATTCTAATCACCTAAAAAAATATTGAAGGATGGAGCCTGTGAGGCCCAAACAAGGCTTACCACATGTGTCACGTGACACCCATTACGCGGAGTCACCTTCATTCCGACAATGTCAAATCTTAATAATATCAGCTTGCACGTGCATACTCATATACAAATAAAAAGTCCAACCATAAATATACATAATATCCATGTTGATTCCAATATACATGAAAATAATCTATTTTTAAACAAATCATAATTTGATATTTTGATTGAGATTCTAAATTCTAAGTGTCTACGCTTCTTTTTGATCAAGATAAATTTGAATCTCAAATTTAATACTTGGACCAAATTGGCAAGCAAAAGTTGGAGCTTTTCATTCAAAGAGGGCCACAATCATACCGAGCATGACCGAGCGGATCGCCAAAGAAACATTTCAACACGACGCCGAACACAAACTTCTTCACAGCAGAGGTTTCCGTCCCCATCCTCAGCTCCGAAAGACAAGTCTCAACCGACAGTCCCAGCACCCTCAGCCTCCTCTCCTTCACAAATCCATCAAAAGCTTCTCCAATCTCGCCCTTGGCTCCCCGCGAGCCCGGCGCCATCGCCCTCGCCAACCGCCGAGCTAGCACGACCGCATCCTCGAGGGAAGCGGAGCCGCCCTGGCCCAAGAAAGGGCTAAACGTGTGCATCGCGTCGCCCGAGACCATCGCCGTCCCCCTCCTGAACGACCCCAGGAGATCCCGCGGCGCTCGGTACTTCAGGCTCGCGTGGTGCAGCGAGCCTCGGTCCGCATTGTGAACCATTTCGATCGTCTCGGCCGGGAAGCTGCTGGTGGCCTTTCTGGCCGCTTCTTGTATCGACTTCGGGTCCGTCCTTGTCGCCGCATCTGCATTTCAGTCCCAAACATGGTCATATGAATACAAATTACATGCATGATGTGCGTGTACACATGCCTGTAGGGAGCCATGGCCTGATGAGAAACCAGTAGACAAGGTTATCGTCAATGGGTATCCTTCCTACTAGAACATTCTCCCTCCTCGTCCTCACAAACTCCCTGCTAAATCCATGGCCATTGGGATAGTTCGTGTAGCCCCTTGTCCTTGACGTTGAGAAGCACTTCAAGGGTTTTAACCCCAGATGGTCTGCAACCGTAGAGTTGACTCCGTCGCATCCGATCAGTACCTGATCACATGACGTTAAAATTACATCGAGATACAGATAAATTAGTATTGGGTCAGAGAAAGAGCAGAGACATACTCTGGTTCTTATTAGACTGCCATCCTTGAGGTGAAGCTCGTGGGCAGAAGCATCTGCATTGCTCTCGATGGACACGACCCGGCACCCGAATCTGATGGATTTTGGTGGCAAGCGACTGGCTAAGGTCTCAACCACATCGCTCCTCTTCAGGCATCGGAGTTCTTCGTCGCTTCATGGTAATGCGATCCAAGTCGAATCAAGATCAAGATCAAGATATGGTAAATAAAATGTGCTCGATCGTTTAAGTTACCGGAACGGGATCACTCTCTGCACGCCAGTATCCAGAGAAATTTTCCGTATCCTGAAATTGAGAAAAATTAATTATAAAGAGATTAATTTCAGAAGCGAAAGATTACGAGGAGATGTAATTCGTTAGCCGTACCCTTTGATGGCTACGGATTTTCGCCGGAGCTCTTCTCCAACTCCGAGTTGATCGAGAGCTCGCCAGCCATTGGTGTACACTGCGATCCCCGCGCCTGCAGACCGCAACACGAAAGAGCTCTCCAAGACCAGACTCCTGATACCTTTCCTATAACAAGTAATATATCATGAAATTAATTTACGAAAGTTTGTTTGTCTGAAGCCGCGATTTCTAGTAGGAAAGAAGTACAAGGCTGGGACCTGTGAAGGGCGAGAGCGGTGGCAAGGCCGCAGAATCCTCCACCAACGATCACAATGGCTTCGTCTTGGCTGCACAACTCCATTGAGCTCTAGCTCTTGATTTGCAATTAGCTTCAAACTAACACCCCATTTAATCCATCACATGGCATTCGCCCCTAAAGTTTGGTGCTAGGCATTCATGGATGTGCACACGCACACGCACATATCTGCGTTTCTATTTATCTAGTTGTCTACTTGTCTGCATGTTCCCCACACGTAAGCATTGCTGACTATGGCATGATTGAGATGGACCATCTGGAACCATCTGGAAACGATTTGTTTACTTAAAATGGCCAAGCAGGCGTCGGCGTGAACTCAAGCTACATCATGATCATTTACTTGACGTGTTTGGTGGTTGATGCTTAATGATTAATAAGAAATGCGGGCAACAGCCTTCTAGAAAGAAATCTAATTTCTACCTTCCTGATGAGGTCCACTCTTTATTATTGGTTTAAATAAACGTCACAGCCGCACAAAGCTATTTGATCTTCACATTCTAAACCCTCGATATAGTTGCTCTTTGTTCTAATCAAGTTCGATTACTGTGCAAACCCTTTAACATTGCAATAAATAAATCAATACTGTATTGGGACTTTAGAATATGAATATCAAAATAAAATAACTTGCGGATGGCAAACTTTTTGACGATGGATGGCACTCATATAGGAAACTCCGCCTTAGGAAGCCAGCATATGTTTCTCATGATTAATGTTGGTATGCTAAATTTTAGGGATAGAGAAAATATTAGTATGCGATGTTACAAAGAAGAAGATTTAATTTTGTCATTTCTGCACATTGTTCCTCGTAGATGCATATTTCTTGGTCTATGCAATGACATGTAATGCGGAGGTTGTAGCAACACAATCTACTTACAATATGCAGAATCAAGAAAGGAAAAAAATAGAAACTATGTTGCATACAATCATCAGTTGCATACAAGAGAGTGACGTGCACTCCCTCTTAACTTCTTTTGGGTACTGATACAAAATCTTTGCAGGGAAACAAAAAACCCCCCAAAAAAAAACAAAAGCAAACAGCAATGAATTGGAGACTACGGCAAACATTACTCTGCCTCTTGCCAGCAAGAGATACTTGTACAAAGATGTTTATAGAATTAGTCGGTTGCAGGAGGAGCGATGGTATAATTACAAAAAAAACAGACGAGGACAAAGGAAAGCAAATCATCACCAAGAAAATAATGCCCACAATGTTGATGATTGATTGTTGTGTCTCGTCCCAGAACCAGAAGTGGTCTCCGCCGAACCAGCCAAACCACCGCACCCCGCCTCCGAACCATCCTCCTCCGCCAGAGGCACCTTCACTACCTCTCTCTTCCCTTGTTTGAATTTCTTTATTACATTTCTCAATCTCAGCTTTCTTTTCTCCAAGATCACCTCTCTAGTGCTTTTCTAGCTTGCTCCTGCATCCAGTATGACATGAAGACAACCGTAAGAATATAGAATAAGCTAGCACGGTGGAAGAAGAAGAAGAACAATGGCGAAGCATTGACCACCAAAGTTTTTGGGCTCACCTCACCAGACATAATGTAATCATTAATGATTTGCTTAGATAATCCAAAGTTTTACATTAGGCATCAGCTAGGGGTGACCAACGAGTATTGACCCGACGGGTACACCACACGCCCAACCTAAGCCCGAACTGAATTTTGGGCATGGGTAAGAGTGTAATCAGGTTCGGATGGAATCCAGATCGAACCTGTCAATCCACATAAAATACAGGTCAAGTATGGATGCGGCATCCTTGCACAGACAGATCTAGACCCTGTTGGAGTTGGTCCTAAAAATTCCTTGTTGTAAATATGTGTCTTAGTGGGTGCACATTTGTACTTTAATTGTATCCTTAAGAAGACCGTATAAATAGTCTCTTAGCTTTAGGGGTTTTCATATAGAGAGAAACATAACCTAAATAAAAAAGAGGCTAGGGAAGAGAGAATGCTTTGGAGAATGAGAAGCAAAGGTGGAAGATTTATGTCTTAGATCCTTGTAACGTGCCTTTGGGAACTTCTAATAAAGCTTAGTATTCCTCTTTCACATCTTGTTCTTTGTTTTTTGGCTTGTTCTTTCTTTTTTGTCTTGGATATTATTGTGCTTGGTTCTTTGAAGAGGTCGGTGGAATCAACAATTGGTATTAGAGCTTGGTTTTATCATTATTGCTACCCATTTGGAGCATTTTAGGTGAAGAAATTTCGTCAATTTTCGGGTTTGTGAGTTGCGAAATTTTGGTGCACTCAATGTGTTTGACAAATGTCCTCTATGGAAACTTCCACTTCTATTGGGTTTAAGTTTGAGGTGGCGAAGTTTGATGATCGTATCAACTTCAGATTATGGTAAATAATGGTAAGGGATGTTCTTATACAATAAGAACTCAATGTTGCTTTGTTGGGGAAGACAAAGAAGCCGGAGAAGATCGATGATGAAGAATGAACTGATCTAGATGAAAGGACAGTGAGCACAATACAATTGTATCTCTCGGATGATATTTTGTATAACGTTAGTGGAGAGAAAATAGCAAAGGATCCATGGGAAAAGCTTGAGAAGCTTTACAAGGGGAATTCTTTATCAAACAAGCTACACTTGAATAAGCAACTTTATGGTTTGAAGATGGGAGAAGACAAGGATGTGTTGGAACACATGAACATCTTCAATAGGATGATTTGTGACCTCTTAAGGTTGGATGTGAAGTTTGATGATGAAGACAAGTCTCTTTTGTTGTTGAGTTCTCTTTCGGACTCTCATGACCACTTTGTTACTACTCTATTGTATGGAAAAGAAACTCTCAAGTTTGAAGATGTGACTCAAGATATTATCGTGAATGCCGCAAGGAAAAGATCCTCGAAGGGTGATTCCAATGTGGAAGGTCTCGTAGTTAAAGGGAAATCGAGTGATATAAGTAGAAACAAAGAAAGAGCCAAAAGCACGACATACAACTCCCGGTCCAAGTCAAGGAGCAAGAAAGATGTTGCATGCAACTATTGCAAGGGCAAAGGGCACTTCCAGTGAGATTGCAAGGAGTGGTTGGCGCAAAGGGAGGGAAAGCAGGTGAAGCGGAACTCCTCTCCGTCTCTCAAGGTAAATCATCACATGCATGGATTTTAGATTCCGGTTGTTTTTATCATATGTGTCCAAATCGAGAATGGTTTGACACTTATGAGCCTTTGATGGTGGTTCGGTGTTGATAGGAAATGCTGCACCGTGCAAGACAATTGGAATGTGAACTATAAAGATCAAGATGCATGATGACGTGGTCCATACATTGGGAGGAGTTAGACATGTGCCGGCACTCAAGAAAAACCTCATTTCTTTGTGCATGCTTGAAGCGAAGGGATGCACTTTCAATGGAAAGGATGCGATTCTCAAGGTGTCGAAATGGGTCTTGGTACTAATGAAGGGTACAAGAGTGGGCAACAATTTTTACAAGCTTGTGGGTGACGCTATTTTAGGTGGAGCCTCAATCTCCACAATGGAGAAAGAGGATGGTTGTGATGAATGTAGGTTGTGGCATATGTAATTAGGACACATGAGTGAGAAGGGCATGTGTGAACTTCACAAGAGGAATTTGTTGAAGGGAATGAAGACATGCAAGCTCGACTTATGCAAGTTTTGTTTGGAGGCCAAACAAAGGAAGGTGTCTTTCAATACTACAAAGGTAGAATGCAAAAGCAAAGGCATTCTTGACTACATTCACTCCGATGTGTGGGGACCAAGCCCGGTTATGTCAAAAGGTGGAGCTTCCTACTTTGTGACGTTCATTGATCACTTCTCAAGGAAAGTTTGGATGTATTTTATAAAGCACAAGTCCGAGGTCTTCTCCAAGTTCAAGCAGTGGATGGCGGAGGTTGAAAACCAAATGGGAAGAAAAGCGAAGTGCATGAGAAGTGACAATGGGAGTGAATACCGCGATAGATGAAGGGATTAAAAGGCATTTCACATAGCAAAGAATCCTCAACAAAATGGCGTGACCAAGAGTGTGAATAGAATTCTCATGGAGAGGGCTAGATGTATGAGGCTTTATGCGGGGTTGCCAAAGTCTTTTTGGGCGGAGGCGGTTAACCATGCATGCTAGATCACTTTCGAATGCTCTTAACCTCAAGGTGGCCGAAGAGGTATGGAGTGGCAATGAAGTGAACTATACTCTTCTAAAGGTGTTTGGGTGCCCGGCGTATACACATGTTCCACATGATGAAAGGTCAAAGCTTGATGCCAAATCACATAAATGCATTTTCCTCGGTTTTGAAAAGGGAGTGAAGGAGTACAAGCTTTGGGATCCGGTAAATCAGAAGAAATTGACTAGTAGAGACGTGGTCTTTGATGAAGCTTCTATACTATCAAGGGATCTTGAAGATCAACGAGATGGTGATGGCAAATGAAATAAAGTGGCCGAAGAAGTCTCATTTGAATTGGATGACTTGAAAAGAACTCAAACTTCACAATAGGAAGAGGGGAGCTCAAGCCATAGTCCGGATCAAGAGAGCCCTCAAGAAGAGCCATGTAGCATTGCTCAAGGGGAGTGCGAATGATCACAAAGCCACCTAATAGGCTTGGATAGGAGCAAGCGGAAGATGTGCACTATACTCTTGCCATTAGCGGTGGTAAGCCCATTTCATTTCAAGAGGCTATGGATTCACATGAAAGTGGCAAATGGTTTGAGGCAATGATGGAGGAGATGAAATCTCTCCACAAGAATTTCGTGTGGTAGTTGGTGCCGAAACCAAAAGATCGTAAATCGATGGCTTGCAAGTGGATATATAGTGTGAAGGAGCCTTTGCATGAAAAGGAAAAACCAATTTTTCACAGCAATGTTGGTATGGAAGGGGTATTCACAAAAGGAGAGGTGGACTATGATGAGATTTTCTCCCCGGTTGTGAAGCACACTTATATTAAGGTACTCTTGGCTATGGTGACAGAGTTCAACATGGAGCTGAACAACTTGATGTAAAAACGGCCTTTCTTCATGGTGAATTGGAGGAAACTATTTACATGTAACAACTGGAAGGGTTTGTAGAAGTGGGCAAAAAAACCGTGTACCGATTGAAGAAGTCTCTCTATGGACTCAAGCAATCGCGAAGACAATGATACAAATGCTTCGACTCATTCATGTTGCACATTGGATACTCAAGGAGTGAGTGTGATTGTTGTTTGTACTACAAGGTTCTTGATGATGGGTCCCACATCATGCTTCTTCGCTATATGGATGACATGCTAATTGCATGTAAGCACATGTCAATGGTGTACGAGCTCAACTCTAAATTGAGCCATGAATTTGACATGAAAGACCTTGGGACGGCTTCTAAGATTTTGGACATTGAGATGAAGAGAGATAGAGATGCCAGAACGTTGTGGTTGTCACAAAAGAGGTATGTCTCTAAAGTGGTGAAGAGATATGACATGATGGATGCAAAACCGGTTGTCACACCATTTGCTTCTCATTTTGCTTTAAGCAAAGAGCAATTCCCAAAGACAGTGGAGGAACTTGAGAAGATAAAAGCGTTATCGTATGCAAATATGGTATGATGCTTGATGTATGCCAAGATATGCACATGGCCCGACATAGCCCAAGTGGTTGGTGTAGTTTGCAAACACATGTCAAATCCGAAAAAAGAGCATTGGAATGAGGTGAAGTGGAGTTTGAGGTATTTGAAGGACACCAAGGAGTTGGGTATCATATTTGAGAAGAAAGTGAACTCAAATGTTGTAGTGGGATATATTGATGTGAATTATGCAAGAGATCTTGACAGGATGATGTCTACTACCGGGTATGTCTTTAAACTAGCTACTGGTCCTATTTCTTGGAGGTTGGTGCTACAATCCACGACGACATTATCTACTACGGAGGCCGAGTACATGGCAATCACGGAGGCTTCTAAGGAAGCCATTTGGTTGCGGTGTTTGGTGAATGAACTTGGGTTGGATCAAGAGAACATCAAAATATTCTCGGATAGTCAAAGTGCAATTTGCTTGACCAAGAATCATGTCTATCACGAAAGAACAAAACACATTGTGGTGTTGTATCATAAAGTTCGTGATTGGGTCGATGATGGTGATATCTCTATCGAGAAAGTGAACATCGACGAGAATGCGACGGGTGTATTCACCAAGACGGTGACAAGGGAGAAGTTTAGGCATTGCCTAGACTTGCTCAACATCTCATTGTGCTAGAGATGTGAAGGAGCGCCTCTCCTCTTGAGGATGGAGGTGTGGTTGAGGTGTATGTGACACCTTATTGATCTTTATGAGGCGTGGATGAGTTTTCTCACCAAGGTGGAAATTGTTGGAGTTGGCTCCAAAAACTTTGTATTGTAAATATTTATGTCTTAAATCATTCTAAGGTGCTTTGAGAACTTCTAATAAATCTTGGTGTTCCTCTTCCACATCTCGTTCTTTGTTTTTGGCATGTTCTTTCTCTTTTGTCTTGGATATTGTTGTGCTTGGTTCATTGAAGAGGTCGGTGGAATCAACAATGACCCAACCGGCATTAGTGTAATAAACATATAACGATAATTTATAAAATTTTAAATTTATAATGAGAAAATTGGGCATCGTATGTCATATGAGCATTTCACTCATATGATGCTCTTTAAAAATCCAAGCTTCGCTATTTTTTAAGGATCTGTCCATTCATTTTTATCTTTATATTCTAAAACCTAAACATATCAAATATCAAGTGAACATAAATTAACTCCTTGGAAGACTAACAGTTTTGCAGTAATAATAGAACTTGTCACCTCTAAATCACCAAACAATAAGTTTGGTTTCACTTGATAATTGGTAATTTGTAATTTTAAAATATGAGCATCAAAATTAACGGAGCTAGTCGTCCAAAAATAGTAAAAAGGTAAACTTCTTATGCATCATATGATGTTTGTGCTTATATGACATCCATATGATGTTTGTGCTTATATGACATCCGATATACATTATTCTCATTTATAATTTATAACCAAAAATCATATCCTCTCCCAAGCTCTCTTTCTCTTGGACTCTCTCTTTCTCTCGTTAGCAGAAATCCTGAGATGATAAGAACGAGCAGTGAACCCAAAGTTAGCCCTTATTCCAGCAAACCCTATAACGCACCATCCAACTCCAACCTACTCTGAGGGCCACACATCTCCCCACGATCTCCATAACCTTCAATTTGCTCCAATATTTAGATCCAAGCGGCCTCCTCTATGATCTAGTCAACTTCAGTCTCCAACAAAACTGTTGAGTGATTCTTTTTATCCTCTACCTCTACTCCGTTAAATTTCTGCTGCAAAATCAAATTTTGAAAGATAGATCAGGATCAGACGACGTCTGATGCAAGGGGATCAGACGTCTGAAAGCCTATGCAATCTACAGCCAGACAGAATAGTCAGACGTCTGATGAGCAAGTTTCAGACGTCCAATGTATCCAAAGTTTCAGCCGAACAAGTAGTCAGACGTCTGGGTTTTCAAATCAGACGTCTGACCAGCATTCAGGCATCTGAGAGTTCTTTCTCATACATCTGAATGGCAGCACTGATAATTATTTTCAATTCTCTGGAAAATGGGTGCTTTTCAGTGCAGATTGCATTAGGCATCTTGAGTTCATCCTACAGAAACTGGGGTCAGACGTCTAGAAGGCAAAGCCCAGAGGTCTGATAGCCGGCCGACTTGATTTTCTGCACCCAATTTATGACCGTTGGATTGAGCTCTTTCTCAATCCAATGGCCATGATTATTTTCAACAAATGAGGGCTATATTAGGGGTAGATCGTGAGATGTTAGGGCACGGTTGAATCAAGGCAAAAGAGAGAGTTGTTGAGCACATTCAAGAGAGCTTTGAAGAGAGATTAGAAGTGATTAGAACCATAGAAGAGATAGCATGGTGCTTTTAGGATTTCTTGGGTTACGGGGTCTTCTTATTTTCTCTTTACTTCTCTTGAGTGAGTTTGATAGTAAGGACTTGGTGTATTCTTCCAAGTTATTACTCACTAAAGAATGAAGAAGAAGGCGGTGTAAAGCTTGTATCAAAATAGTATAACTTCTCGGAATTCTGGGGTAGGTCAAAGTCTTGACCGAACCAGTGTAAAGACACGGCCTCATTTACTTTCTTGCTTTTGTTGATTGAATGCATTCGTTTGCTCATTTTCGTCCTGCAAGATTCGGATAGGGTGAAGATTGTTGTTCTGTTGATCAGTTTTTTGTGAGTCCTACTTCCTAACTAGTCGTAGGGATTGCTATTCCGCGGGATAATCTTTTTGCAACATCATTGTGGTTATTTTCAGTGGCATAAATTTGACTTCATATCCCTTGGTACACCAAAACAGATGTTGGACTCTTCAGCCAACGGGTTTTGTATAGGTGGGCACAACTATAAGCATGAACTGTAACCACATATGTGGCAGGTTCAAGTCAGATTACCCTACATCCATACCCAGTTCTCCAGAAAGCTCGAAAAGTTAGTATGCATAAGAGGATCCATATATTGGCCAGGTAAACTAGCCTGATGTAGCTCGAGTTATTTTACAACTATTTGTCTGAATTTTTTAGGCAAAATTTTGGATCCTTTCTGCAGACTAGTCGAATCATTTGAGTATTTTAAACTCTCTACCAATTAGATAACATAATTGAGGATTAAAACACGCTTGGAAATGATGATCTGACATAAGAACGATTACTTTCTGTTATGTAAATACTTTTTTAAGAGATGGTGTCCTTTCTGGGCCTAATAATCTTTCAGAAAAAAGTGTGCTAAGAGATGGATTGAGTTATAATTGAATTTACTCCAAATCTAAACTTACTATGATGTATAATCAAGGTCCGTATAACAAATTTTTAAATATTTTTAAATTTTTTAAAATATTTATCATATTTTTACAAACAAATTAGAATTGTTTTCATATTTTTAAATTAGAAAATAATAAAATCTAGGTTAGACGTTATGTTTAACATTGAGTGTACCTAACTTTTCAATTAATTTGGACTTACAATAACTTTTTTAATTATTATAGTCTCATTAAATGAATTCAACTTTACTTTTTTCAAATGTAAATATTGAAATCAGATGTGGCACCAAAATAAAAGTACAATAGTGTAAAATTGAGAACCCTCATTGGCTTTGCATTAAAATGATACAGATAACATATATTAGATAAAACTTATAAATAATATTGGGTTGATTTATAAGCAGGTCAGAACACATCATCGTATTCTTCCATCTTTTCCTTCAACTTCTCCAAAGCCGTCATCTTTCGCTCAGCCCCTCAAAAATAGCCTAAGAAATCCATTAGCCCCTTCCACCTATAAATAAAATTCAGAAATAACGAAAATTATAGAAAAACCTAAAAGGTCTGAAAATTTCCCAAAACGCCCCTAAAAGTCTGTAAACTCCCAAAACGCCCTTAATGGACCCAAAACGCAGAAAAATGCCAGATCTATCAATATCCATACTTGGTGATTTTTTAATTGGATCGTATTAAATGGGTTATATCCTACATGGATCAGCACTACAAAAAATGGTATTAGATGGATTGCACTTTCAGAGCACAAACTATCTTGAAATCTCAATTCCTTAATACTACATGAAGCGCATGAATACTCGATTACAATGCATCCTGGTGCACGCTAAATGGAGCTCATGTGTAAAAATTATGAAGTTTAGAAGTTACAGAGAGTCTATTCAACCAATTTTGCAGTTTTCAAATTTAAGCTGATTTGCAGCTGTTTTCATTTTTTATTTTATTTTGTCTTCTAATTATCAGTAAAATAAAAGTCCTTGCCAAGCTCGTGTTGTTAATAGATTTGAAAAGTTAGTTTCCTTTTTTTGTTTCCTTTTTTCTCATTTCTTTTTCTTTCTGTTTGCTTTTCTTTTCTAATAGAATTAGAATTGTTTTTCTTTCCATAAAAGGATTAGATTCTAGCTCTATAAATAGAGCCTTGTGTATTCAATTCTTCATAAAATTGACTTTCGAATAAAGCTTGCTTTTCAAAACAAATTTATCATTCCTTGTTGACTTAAGGACGCCTCGGGCATTTGAGGTTAGATCGTGGATTTGAACCTTAATGTATTCTGCTTTGGTCGTGGTCAATTTTCCTTCGCTTCCATTCTGCTTGAAGTAGTAAAACCCAATTTAGTCCAAAGGATCTGGATTGGATTCAAATCATGACCTACCCAATTGATAGCTCCAAAACAAACCACAAGATGGCTAAGGCAAGAATTGTGATTCACGAGCAAACCAGCACTTTAAAACAAGTAAAATATCAAAGCTCTTGGGTTTGAAAATGCTCAAGGAAAAAGATACCCCGCTTTCAGACCAATTGTATCAAAACAAATGCCAATTATACATCAAAAGCCCCTTTAGCCAGCATATGCCCAACCATCTCAAATAGCTTTCTATTTCATGTACCCTTTACCAAGGCTTAAACAAATTCACATCTCTAAACTGGTCTTTTGTATATTCCAACGCATTTGTTTTTATGCCTTGATCCACATATTCTTTCAGAGTCTACTTCGTCGGCATCTCACAGCCTATGGCATTACTGTCATTACTAAACCTTTATGCCAGCACCACCATGATTATAGCCGTGGTAGAATTCAATACCCGTAATATCATGAGCTTGCCTTCATTTCACCACTACACAAATGATATTGTTGCAACTTATCAAGTTTACACCTAATCCAACAAGAAGTCTAGACCGCTGCCTCTCAACATCTCCTTATCTTGACACTGGAACCAGAGCCATGCAGAGCCTAATGGCCATCCTATCACTGCATAAGTAACACCAATATCAGAGCCTAATTTGGTAAATAATTTTGCTAAAACCATATAGGCTGCTCATCCACTGCAAGCATGCTACATTCATTGAGTAATGTTACTACAATAACTCAATTTTGAAGCTAACACCACTATAATATGATGGACCAACTCTTGCATGCATTCAAAGTAACAACAATAGCTCATTGTATAAATACGTGCCAACATGTCTTGATAAATCTTACTGTCAGGGGCTCATTCATGTATATCCAGCTGGTTTATCCTTGTCTGAATCACCCTATGGGTTTTGACTCTTTTGTTTGCACTTCATCAACAAAGAATTGGTTTCTTCTTTCTACGCTTGGTGCCAATTGTGGAAGTTGGCTCGATTTAGACGTTGATGATTCATTAGTCATTTAATCGAGCTATCTTGTGCCGAGATAACTCGTCAGCGCTAGGATATGACACATCAGACTCGGCATAAGTCAGATATGTCGAATGCCGAGCTATGGGACTTCAGCAGCGTACTGGACTCTCAGTCGTAAGGGTCGTATGGGTCGGCGGCTCAGATGGATCGACAGCTCTACGGTTCGACCTACCCAGTGGGTCAAACAGCTTGGGTTAGCACTTCGGTCGCTCGGTCTTCAGGAGGAAGCTCGGTCGTGCAGAGCGGGACCGACTTGGATGTGACGGAGGTCATTAGAGTGCAACGCATGCCTACTAGGGTTCGCCACGCATTAAATGCGTAGAGCTGTAATGGGATAGGAATTCTATTAAAGTCAGGATCCGTATCTTTTGGGAACTCCTCCTCAATGATGGCACCTATTGTACCCTAGGGATATATATATGTAGTTTTAGAGGAGGGTTTCGGTGAAACACATTAGATATATAGTTCTTAAACCGCCATTTGTGAGAGCCAACTTTGAGAGATATTGTTGTGAGAATTTGGAGAGATCATTGTATGACTCTTCTTCGGTTATGAAGATAGAAGATTTGTATTTGTTCTCTCCTATCATAAAAAAGCTCAATGGCGTTCCCTTGGCCAGCCGAAGGCCTAAATGTGTTATCTTTCTTAGTGCTTCATGTTTGTTTGGTTGCTTATCCTTGTCCTCGGTCATCGACAATTCTGAGTATTCCAATGTGTTGTACGCCGTGTGCACACACCACCAATATGGTGCTCGGTGAACCTCAAATCAGTATAAATGCTGAACAAGCTGTTTTCAGTGTCTTCAACGAATAAGTTTCGCTCATATACCACCGATTCATTAATATTATGTATATACGTCCTCATATGTGCCATATCAAATGGAATCTTACATTTGCAGCATATTGGAAGGTTAATTGACACTTTTAAGTCCAAGACTTTTAACATAAAATTTTACAGTAAGCGACAATTTAAGGCTTCCTCTTGGCCTGTAATACCATTATTTGGTTGATCAATCATTTGAATAGACTCCGATCAAAAATTATACATCACATCCCCAGCTATTTGATTAATAGGACGAACAATATGTGCCCTTTCTTACGTCCAACTTTGGCAGCAAACAAAACACACGAAGATTTACCCACCGTTCTGACTAGATCTAATAAAACTATACTTCTCAATTTTAAAAATATATACTATTATTAAACTCTAAATTGAGCCATGAATTTGACATGAAAGACCTTGGGGCGGCTTCTAAGATTTTGGGCATGGAGATGAAGAGAGATAGAGATGCCGGAACGTTGTGGTTGTCACAAAAGACGTATGTCTCTAAAGTGGTGAAGAGATATGACATGATAGATATTGCAAAATCGGTTGTCACACCACTTGCTTTTCATTTTGCTTTAAGCAAAGAGCAATGCCCAAAGACAGTGGAGGAACTTGAGAAGATGAAAGCGTTATCGTATGCAAATATGGTATGATGCTTCATGTATGCCAAGATATGCACACGGCCCGACATAGCCCAAGTGGTTGGTGTAGTTTGCAAACACATGTACCCTTTACCAAGGCTTAAACAAATTCACATCTCTAAACTGGTCTTTTGTATATTCCAACGCATTTGTTTTTATGCCTTGATCTACATATTCTTTCAGAGTCTACTTCGTCGGCATCTCACAGCCTATGGCATTACTGTCATTACTAAACCTTTATGCCAGCACCACCATGATTATAGCCGTGGTAGAATTCAATACCCGTAATATCATGAGCTTGCCTTCATTTCACCACTACACAAATGATATTGTTGCAACTTATCAAGTTTACACCTAATCCAACAAGAAATCTAGACCGCTGCCTCTCAACATCTCCTTATCTTGACACTGGAACCAGAGCCATGCAGAGCCTAATGGCCATCCTATCACTGCATAAGTGTCATTGTGGCAGGTACACCGCAGTGTATTTTTGTTATATATCAAGAAAAAATTTGGTAAATAATTTTGCTAAAACCATATAGGCTGCTGATCCACTGCAAGCATGCTACATTCATTGAGTAATGTTACTACAATAACTCAAATTTGAAGCTAACACCACTATAATATGATGGACCAACTCATGCATGCATTCAAAGTAACACCAATAGCTCATTGTATAAATACGTGCCAACATGTCTTGATAAATCTTACTTGTCAGGGGCTCATTCATGTATATCCAGCTGGTTTATCCTTGTCTGAATCACCCTATGGGTTTTGACTCTTTTGTTTGCACTTCATCAACAAAGAATTGGTTTCTTCTTTCTACGCTTGGTGCCAATTGTGGAAGTTGGCTCGATTTCGGCGCTGATGATTCATTAGTCATTTAATCGAGCTATCTTGTGCCGAGATAACTCGTCTGCGCTAGGATATGACACATCAGACTCGGCATAAGTCAGATATGTCGAATGCCGAGCTATGGGACTTCAGCAGCGTACTGGACTCTCAGTCGTAAGGGTCGTATGGGTCGGCGGCTCAGATGGATCGACAGCTCTACGGTTCGACCTACCCAGTGGGTCAAACAGCTTGGGTTAGCACTTCGGTCGCTCGGTCTTCAGGAGGAAGCTCGGTCGTGCAGAGCGGGACCGACTTGGATGTGACGGAGGTCATTAGAGTGCAGCGCATGCCTACTAGGGTTCGATGCATTAAATGCGTAGAGCTGTGATGGGATAGGAATTCTATTAAAGTCAAGATCCGTATCTTTTGGGAACTCCTCCTCAATGATGGCACCTATTGTACCCTAGGGATATATATATGTAGTTTTAGAGGAGGGTTTCGGTGAAACACATTAGATAGTTCTTGAACCGCCATTTGTGAGAGCCAACTTTGAGAGATATTGTTGTGACAGTTTGGAGAGATCATTGTGTGGTTCTTCTTCGGTTGTGAAGATAGAAGATTTGTATTTGTTCTCTCCTATCGTAATAAAGCTCATTGGCGTTCCCTTGGCCGGCCGACGGCCTAAATGCGTTATCTTTCTTAGTGCTTCATGTTTGTTTGGTCGCTTATCCTTGTCCTCGGTCATCGACAACTCTGAGTATTCCGATGTGGTGTACGTCGTGTGCACACACCACCAATACGGTGCTCGGTGAACCTCAAATCAGTATAAATGCTGAACAAGCTGTTTTCAGTGTCTTCAACGAATAAGTTTCGCTCATATACTACCGATTCATTAATTATTATGTATATACGTCCTCATATGTGCCATATCAAATGGAATCTTACATTTGCAGCATAATGGAAGGTTAATTGACACTTTTAAGCTGTCCAAGACCTTTAACATAAAATTTTACAGTAAGCGACAATTTAAGGCTTCCTCTTGGCCTGTAATACCATTATTTGGTTGATCAATCATTTGAATAGACTCCGATCAAAAATTATTCATCACATCCCCAACTATTTGATTAATAGGACGAACAATATGTGCCCTTTCTTACGTCCAACTTTGGCAGCAAACAAAACACACGAAGATTTACCCAGCGTTCTGACTAGATCTAATAAAACTATACTTCTCAATTTTTTTATAAATATACTATTATTAAACTAAAGAAGAACAACCAACAGATCGAGCGAGCTCACCTGCTTCCTGCCGTCGGCGAAGAGGCAAGAATGGTAGCCGTCGCAGTTGAGCTGTTGTGGACGGGCCGACCATCTCGGGTTAGGGTTTCCAGTGAGAGCGTCGCGAGATGCGGAGAGAGTCGAATGGATGAGACATGGAGCGAAAAATCAGAAAGTGTTTGCGGAAATGTGCCATTAGGGTGTGGCAAGCATGACATGACAAACTTTCAAAATAACAGCGCAGTCTTGAATTCTGAGTTTCCAGACCACTTATTTACAAGTTTGCCGTAAAAAATCTTTTGCTGAGTTTATAGACCACTTATTTATAAGATTGTCCTACTCTTACTTCTCCCCGTTTCCCTTCGCGTCGCCGTCCCCCTTTTCCACCGTTGTCGCCGCTGAGGTCCCCCTCGCTGCCTCCACTTGAATCAGGTCAGAACTCTCCACCTCCTTCCAAAATCTATGCTGATTTCAGATCTCTTCTTCTTCGTCCGAAGATCGTCGGATTTGGATTTTTCGTAGAATTTGTTAGATTCTCGTCCTGAAATAGGCGTCTGAGTTCGAATCAGATTCGTTAATTTCTTGTTTTCGCGCTTCGTCCTTTCTAGGGTTTCCCTCCATTACATTACATTATTGATTTAGGTGACTCTTTCTTAGATTTTCTGGCATTACAATTGAAATTTCGGTTAGGAAGTTGCGAGGGGTCCTCGGCTACGGCGGAGGAGAAGGGGGACGGCGACGCGAAGGATTTCGCCAAGGTTTCGTCAAATAAAAACCGCTTCGTCCAATTACATTCGTGGTCGTTTGATCTTGCCAGGGTTTCCCAATCCCATCCTCGGACTTCCCCATCCCCCCTCTCCCAGCCGCGGACAAGGGGAGCGGCAGAGGCGTGGTGGCAGACGAGGGGGCGAAGGTGCAGAGGAGGTCGGATGAATGGGTGTTGGGGATGGGGCGGGGAATGGGGATGTGGGGAGGCGGGGGCAGAGGATGGGGACATGACGAAGGAGGGGACGGGGGAAGAAGGAAAGAGGGAGCTTGGGAGGTCGAATGAGGGGGAGGGGGCTGGTGAGGTTGGAGGAGGGGGCGAGCGAAGAGGGGGAGATGGGGATGTGGCGGTCGGAGGAGGAGTTGTGGATTGGGGGTGGGACGGGGACGTGGATAGGGGCGACGCGGGTAAAAGAGGATGGCCGTCAATGCTTCCTCATCGTCGTCGATGGGGGCAGCGGCTGAGTAAAACGATGGGTCTGTGCGCATGGTAAAAAATGAAAATATTTGAGAAAGTTTGAATAGTAAATTTGTAAACAAGTGATATGTGCGCGGAGTAAAACGGTGGGTGCGCAAATCGATTCCCATAAATTATTGGCGTTCGGTTCTCAGATTGTTTTTGATGGGCTTGGATCCGCACAAAACCTACAAATCCATCAAGCATTCGCACGTGGATCTTATAACTTCCGACCCACTGCATGGCTTCAAAATACGACGGGTTGTTCAAGTCAATCGGGACGGGTTTTATTAGGTTTGCGCTGGCGGTGGCGGCTTCGGGTGAGCACACGCTTGGGGGCTTCCTAAATCTGATAGCTCAACTCCTTCGTTCTTAAAAAAGGCCCAAAATGTCGAGATCTCTTCTCCGTCGCCTGACGCCGTTCATCGCCGGACGAATCCGGGCGAATTTCAGGCTCCTGAGCTCCGCCGCCGTTGAGGCATCGTCGTCCTCTTCTCCCTCATCATCATCTTCGCCTGAATCCCAAGAATCCATTCACATGACCGACAATTGCGTTCACGTAAGGACCGTTCCCTTTTTACAGCCCTTGCTTCTTTCAATCCTTCTGCCTTTACCATTTCCTTTGAGTTTTTGAATTTGTTATGCGGGACACGCGGACGAAGATGTTGTGGTCGTAATAGTTTTGACTGGTATCTGTGGTCGTTGATGTCAATTGTAGAGGGATTTCGTTAGAGCTTGCTATATGAATTGCATCTCAGTTTGTAACCTGGATGTTACGAAACATAACAAATTGAAACTAAGCTCAAACCTTTGGATTGTAATTTTTTTCTCTCTCTGTGTGTGTGGGGATATTAACAGACCTTTGATAGTCATAAGAAATCAGTTGGCCAGGGTATAATGAATGAATTAGGTGTTGGTTTCTAGTTTAAAGAATTTTGTGGATGAAAGAAAGGTGATATATTGAGTTAGGCAAGGAAGGGGTTGACTTTTATTTTCGCTTCCTTTTTTTAGAATTTAATCATTTCATGATTAGTATGGAATGTAGTTACTTATGAAACCATATAATCTAATGTAATTGTTCACTAATTTGAATGGAATAGTTGAAATGATATTACTTGCTTTTTATTTTATTTTATCTAGAACATCAGCACATAAACTATCCTAGTTGTCAAACTACCGACAAATGGGGTTAGTTATGCTTCTTTCTTTCTTTCATATCTTGCAATCAATGTTTCCATGATTTTATGAAGGCCAATGATTACCAAACAATATATGTAATTAGTGTGGATTGGGTACAACAAAGGAATAAACATTAGTTTCTAGTTTAGAAGGTTTACTTGGGCATTGAATTATGATGGGTTGGGTAATGAAGGCTATCACATTTGATACAATTTCATGATTTAGGCGAAATAAATTATTGCATATGATACCTTTTATATCTTTTTGATGGGATGTATATCTTGTTTAATCTTAACGTATAGATATGTAGTTTGAATGGAATACTTAAAGTGGAATCATATCTATTGTATTGGAACTTTAACAAATGGACAGTTGATGGAGGGGGTAGGGGAACAAGAAGAAAAGAGAAGACCAGGGTTGGGAGCAGAAGAAGAAAAACGTATTACGGGTTGAGAGAATAAGGGATAAAGAATATCAAAGAAGATGTAGGGAGCACACTTTCCACTCAAAAGCAATTAGCCCAAATTGTGTCAATTATATGAACTTTCATTGGAGAGATTTCAATAGCCACACACGCTTAAGCCCGCACGCGCACACGCACGCCCACGCACACACGCACGCACACGTGCATGCGCACACACACACTCTCTCTCTCTCTCTCTCTCATGTCATAATATGAATGTAATCTTATTTTTGGATTTTTTTTTAAATTTTTCTTGGGGCGTAAGTCCAATTCTAGGTTTTGTGCTTACAATCAGCTATGTATTTAGTTGAATGGAACAAAATCATAATAGGCTTATATGTGCAGAGCATTGAATAGTCAATAAAAAGGAGTTGAAAATTTAAATGAGTTTTAAATTTAGGCCGAGCATTAGTTAATTATCTAAACATGTACATAAAAATTTTGATTTTACTGGAATATAATTAAATTAATTAGTGACTTTTGAGTTAATTAATTGGATTTCAAGCCAGTCAAATATTTAATTTTTTTGAATAAAGAGTGGAGCACCTTAAGGATTATTTTTAAGAGAATCTAATTAAATAGAATTATTGATATTAATTGAATTCTAAATTTAAGAACTTCATCATAATGAGAAAGTACATAATGAAGAACAATGTTTTAATAGCACCGTCTTGGCACTAAAATAGATATACTCGAGTCCTTCATCATTAATTATAAGCCATGTTGAAATGAACCTATCAGTTCATGGTGGATGAACATTTTGGCCATTTCACATCAAAAAGATAGTGTTCTTTGTTATTTTTATATATTGGTATCTGCTTGGAATTTATGGATTCAAACTTTTGTTCCAATAGATATCTCGATCCATGTTTGTATCCATGGAATAGAACTGAACATGGATATGCACACACCAAGATTGGTGCTTTTCAGCTCTATACAAGAAGATTAAGGTGTCTCCACTTTCCACAATTTTAAGCATCATTAGGTGTACTAAAATAGCTGGTAAAGGTCTTAGATGGATAATCCAAGGGAAACACATAGATCTCAGGACCATGTTTCCAGGGAGAGAATACCATTTGGTTGGTCACGAGACAACCTTTAAAGAATATCGAAATTAGGCGGCTGTCATGTAGTTTTTGATAAGAAACAATGTTTTAAAGACCCTCGTCTAGAAAGACCATAGCTAGACCTTTTGGCCCTTTGGTACATAAATTATAATGATATGGTTATGAATTTTTTTTAAAATCCACTACCATGTAATATAGTGAAATTGTAAACAAACTTTCCCATTTCTCATCTTAGTCTTTGATTAGTAGATATAGACATGAATGTCGTGTGTTAAACACGAACACATGCTGTCATATACATCATCTTTCAAATTGTAGACATGATGATGCAGTTATACATACTTACACAAGTTTCAAATTGTAGACATTGATTAGAATCTACTCAAACGGATGGAACATATAGATCATATGAACCCTAATTTAAAAGTTAACAACCCGGATCAAAAATCCAATTTGTTGGATGTGATATAACTTATTTAGACCATTTATTAACCAAGTTTTAAATGTTTTTGATATAATATACACATACAAAAGTGGCTACAAAATCAACTTTCTAGAATATATATTTGAATATGAGAGAGTAAAAGAATAAAGTAAATAATCAGCCGTTATATGATATTTCTTATCGCAGTAGTCAAAAACTTCATGTCCACGTCATTTTCAATAATTAGAACCATTCATATTGATCTGCATATCCCACCACATTGTGTTAAGGCCAAAATTGACCGATACAGTTGTTGGGCCGACGAGGACTTTTCCGATGGATTGATCCTTCGTCGGTTGGAAGATGGGACCCATGAACGAGCGTCTCCGGGTCGAGAGTGCTAGGATCGGACTCCACAGATGAATGTTTTTCTAGCCGCGCGGTATCTCCCTAATCATGCATCATGAGAAGATAGTTAAGGAATCGGGGTTGGTGCCCGACCGATCCCCCTCCGATGCTCAAGTTAGTTCCCATTAGATGAAAAGCTAAGAGTAAGATGAAGAAGAAGATAGATGAGTGAAGGAGATGAGAGTAGATTGTTTTGTGGTACTTAGCCTTTTTTTAGGATATCTCGTTGTACGAGACTTGGCCCCCTTTTTCCTTTGGTCCATGAGATATTTATCTTCCCCCTTGATCTGTAACTTCCCTCCATATTAAGTGGTCACTTATTGCCATATAAGTGGGCTTTGAATCAGTCTTTAAGGAGAGTAACCACCCTCATTATTCACTCCTTCATTGCCCTTTTAAGGCTATTGAAGTGGTCATCCAAAGTGGTGGGAGTTTTAACCTAGTCATATGGCCAATTAGTTGGCAATTTGACTTGGCAAAGGTTTGTCCCCCGCGGCGGGCCTCGGGGCTATTCGGCCATGGCGTATCACCTTTAGTGGGCCTTGCTCATTGGATATACTCATGTCGTGGGCCGGACCCATAACGAAATTGGTATCAACAATGGCCCTCATCGCTTGTGCTCAACCTCCATAAAGGTTAAGGCCGGGTGATGTGATAATCAGGGGGAAGAAGTAACTTTGGTCGAGCAGTCGGGTAAAGAAATTGATGCGGCTAGTAATTAGAAGGAGGTGTATTTGAGTAAAATAACAAATAGGAGAGTTTTCTATTTAAAGGGGGTTGAGCCGGCCCTAGAGGGTATGCGAAAATTGTGAGAGTTATTTCTTTTATTCCCTTAGATTAATTGTATTAGGATTTGGATTTTTCCTCTAGGTTAATAATTGTTTTCTAGTCGTTAGTTAGCGAGTAGTTGAGTTGTAGTATGATTTCCTTTTAATTCCAGATCTGAGTTCAAATAAAAATCCCCTTTTATCATCAAAACCCTAGCGAAACACATCAATTGGTATCAGAGCGAGGTTGATCCATGGCGAGCACACGATCTATGGAGCGGATCGACGCGTTGGAGGAGAAGGTTGAACGGATGGAAGCCCAAATCAGCAAAGGGTTCATCGACGTGAGGAAGGAAGACGCCGAGATGGCCGCAGAGATCCGAGGAGAGATGAAGGCGAACCAAGAGAGAACATAAGCGAAATTGACGGAAATAATAGAGGCTATAGCGGCGTTGACCGCACATCTCGCACCGAAGGTGGATCCAAGCAAAAAGGAGCCACCTTTAGCGAAGGACAAGGGTAAAAAGACGATTTTTGTCGAAGGAGGTCCGGAACGAGGTTAAGACGGCGGCTTCGATCCACGTGACAAGGACTGGGAGGGGTATCGTGACCCCACGCCGCCGCGCGGAGAAGGACCCACCGGAGGGGGGTTCCCGCCCCTCCGATGGGACGACGGCTGGCCGCCGCACCCCCACAGTTCATTGTGGGGCGATGAACCCCCAGAGAACCGCGGGGGCCTGCCAGGCCCCCAGGAGGGGCAGCCACACCCGCCGCCCCTCCCTATGGGGTCGGCGAACCCAGGCGGGCCCGCCAGGGGGCCGCCGGCCCAAAATCAGGGCCAGCCGCCCCTGACGAACCCCTGGGGGGCTTCGGCCGACCCCAGGGGTGGCCTCCGAGCACCGGCAGACCCCGGGGGCCAGCCAGCCTTCCAGGATGTCCGACAGACATTTTCGAGTAGATCCGGGCTTCCGGGGGCCCAGGGCGACGTCCGAGGAGCATAATTTTCGGGTTTTAAGCCACTTATGGGACCCGTCGGAGGATTTCAGCAGCCTGAAAGGCACCACCAGTTCACGGGTGGCCCGTCGACCCGGCCCCCACCCTTCGGAGGAGTGACGGGTGATTGGAGAGCATATCAGGGCACACCAGGAGGCCACCAGATAGAACATGGACATCCACAGGGTGACTGGCAGGGATATGCATCAGAGAGAGGAGTCCGAGATCGAGCCGAGGCATATTTTCCAGACGGACGACAGGGACACCCGCAGAGGGGAGGATTCCATCAGCAGGAGAGAGGTGGATTCACTGGGGAGAGACGTCTGAGGAAGCTCGATGTGCCTATTTTTGAGGGGGGAGATCCTGATGACTGGCTGTACCGGGTGGAGCGGTTCTTTGAGATGTCTGCAGTTCCAGGAGAGGAGTGGCTTCGGGCGATATGTGTTTGTTTGGAGGGGAAGGCTTTAGGCTGGTTTCGGTTGACTGATCAGCAACAGCCATTTCGGACTTGGGAGGAGTTTACGCCGCTAGTGATGGAGCGATTTGGTGCAGGGCAGTCTGGAGGAGTATTTGAGAGACTATTCACTGAAGCAGGAGGGAAACGTAGGGGATTATATCAGGAAGTTTGAGTCGCTCTGCCACCGTGTTCGGAGAATATCCGATGAATCTTTGGAGGGCTGCTTTATGAAGGGGCTGAAGCCTACGATGGTCTCAGGACTGAGGCAGTTTGAGCCAGTTGGTCTGCGCGGGATGATGATATTGGTTAGGAAGGTGGAAGACCATCAGAATACAGAGAGGATGGCTCGCGGGACGTGGGGAGGCTTCACTTTTCGAAGGCCGGATCCTGGAGGAGGACAGAAGGCGGCCGCAGGAGGGGCAACGTCCACTGACAGGACATCGGCTACCAAGGAGAAGTGGATGGAACCACGGCCTGGAGGACATACACGAAGAATGACGGAGGCAGAGATTCGGGACAAGCGGACCAAGGGCCTGTGTTTCAAATGCGACGAGAAGTTTACTCCTGGGCATCGGTGCGGGGATCAGACTCTTTAGATCCTGATAGTGAATGACGAAGAAGAGAGAGGAGAGAGTGTGGTAATGCTGAAAGCCGACGAGGACGATGATCAGGGGCACCTGCACGTGGAGTAGCTGACCATACACTTCACGCACCACCTTGAGGACAAGGTGGGTTTTCAGGGGCGGAGTAGTGATGTGGCTAGTAATTAGAAGGAGGGGTATTTGAGTAAAATAACAAATATGGGAGTTTTCTATTTAAAGGGGGTTGAGCCGGCCCTAGAGGGTATGCGAAAATTGGGAGAGTTATTTCTTTTATTCCCTTAGATTAATTGTATTAGGATTTGGCTTTTCCCCCTAGGTTAATAATTGTTTTCTAGTCGTTAGTTAGCGAGTAGTTGAGTTGTAGTATGATTTCCTTTAATTCCAGATCTGAGTTCCAATAAAAATCCCCTTTTTATCATCAAAACCCTAGCGAAACGCATCAGAAATGTCGTTCGGCGGCGAGGGGGTTGACCCTTCGTCTTACGGTCGACGACGGAAGTTGAACGACAGAAGTCATTTTTCTGGATAAAGTGATATTTGAAGTACATGTGCTTGCAGGGTACAATTGAAGTTGAATGAAAATTTTATTGACCTATGACATGTCAGTGCACGTGTGAAAATGTGGCCAATGACGAAAGATATATCCAAAAAATGAGCATAGCTGAAATAAGAATGTCAAGATAGATGGTCCACAATATGGTAAAGAAATAGCATAAAACTTGTAAATTAATACAAATTTAGGGTAACTTCTGTTGAGTAGCAAGGGAAAATTGTTTAAGATAGTATAGACATATGTCGAGACCATTCCAAGTAGGAATTTCCATTGTAGTTAAAGGAGCAACGGGGACTGCAATAAAGGAAAGTGAACAATGATCAAGGAATGAAAATGGATATAGCAATTGCTAATCCTCAGGGGCTGTGTCAGTAAGCCTGAATAGAGAGCAAAAATTTCCACACATTGGCTGTGTATCTTGTTGTTATTGTTTTAATGAAAAAATAGAATGAGATTGAGAAAGGTACTATCTGATGAAAAGCTAAGACCTGATGCAGAGATGTCAAGCAAGCAAAGCTGGCTCGGGATCAAGGTCTTGTGAGACTTCACCATATTTGGGTAAACCTACAAGTCAATTATAAAAATTTTAGACTATCAAAAACCAACTCAACATCGATAACATGGAGATAAGAGAAAGAAGAGATGTTAGAGAGAGGAGAAAAATAGAGAAGGCAGAAAAAAGATGATAAGGAAACTTATGGTCGTGATCAGGTCTGTACAGCTGCAAATTCAGGCCGTTTGGAGATAATTGTGGTGCAAAGAGATATGCTGGAAGATTGAGAAATGAAAGTCGGCAGGGGCACCTAGAGATGATATATGCATATTCGACATGGTGATAGAATAGGGGTGGAAAAGGAGAAGGGGATATTGTTGGCCACAATATTGTTTTGGTTGCTTACAAATTTAACATTTATAGGCTACACACTACTCTCTCGACAAGGGTAGTATTGTACTGTGCTGGTATTTTCATCATAAGAAATAAATTAGTTGTACTTTAAAATAAATTAGTTGTACAACGCACTAGACAGACAATACAGTATTGGACAACCATTTGGAAAGGCCCCAGCATCCGTCGTTACTTGCTATCATAGGCAGTATCATTGCCTTGGCAGTATTGACCATATTATGTTTTGGATGAGGATGTCATGAACTTTGATAATTTACTACCTTTTAAATAACTGCATTTGCGAGTGGATAAAAGTAATGAGATCAGATCGATCTAGGAGCTAGATAGGACTACGTTCGTCACACAAGGCTTAAGTTTTTTTTACTGATGTTCAAGAGATTTTTCTTGGTTTTAGAAATTTGAAACAGATCAAAGCCAGCATAATAGTTATATGAACCATGACATTGATACAAGCTCTTGTCATTATGATCGTTTCTTTTTTGTTTAAGTAATTGTGTACTTTCAAAATTGAACTTTAGCCCGGCTCATTCCATTTTCTATAGTCAATCATGGTTTTGCCTTGCAGAGATTGAAAGAATTACAGTCAAAAGAAGCATCTGGTGCTGAAAAAATGCTTCGATTAAGTGTAGAAAATGGTGGATGTTCTGGCTTCCAGTATGTCTTTTTGCTGGATGACAAAAGAAATGCAGATGATAGGTGCTTTTCTCACTCCAAGAAATATGATGGCCTTCAGTTTAAAATCACGGAATATAGTTGTGCATATGACATGTTTCCACTCTCTTGTAATACTTGCAGGGTTTTTGAGAAAGATGACGTTAAATTAGTGGTTGACAATATCTCCTATGACTTTGTAAAAGGTGCAACTGTAGATTATGTGGAAGAATTGATACGTTCAGCTTTCCTAGTAAGCCCCTTTCTCAGTAAAGCACTATGATAATCCCACTTATTGCCTGATTAGTTTCATATATATCATTGTTGCACCATATACGAATGTACCAGTACCGCCAATGTTGGCAAAAATAAACCTTAGCTTAATTCCATGTATAGCAAGCTGGTTATTAGCAGTTCATGCATATTTGAGCTGGGATTTGTATGTTGCACTATATGATCGATAAGGTTTAATTTCAAAAACCTAAAACACACTCGAAATTAAGACCAGCTTCTTTTCGTAGATCAAGTCATTTTCGTATTTTTGAAGCAGTACCATATGAAAAAGGCACACTTAACATGTAAGAGAGGTTTTTTGTATGTATTTAGACATGATAAAATTTTAAATTTCGGGGGAAGGGGAGATTTTGTTGTTGTGGGGAATGGTGAGGTGCAGAGGGTGAGGGTGGTATTATTAAGAACGGAAAAAACTTGCTAAGAGCAAAATATAATGTATACTGTGCAAAAACTAACTGGTTACACAGAAAAAATTTTAATGACTCGAATAATGTAGCCACAATGTGTCTTCTCTTCGTAGTCGCATTATATGGATTATATTGTCTTTTGCAACTTGAGACATTGTATATGTCACGGCCTTTATGGGTCATATATTCCTAACAAAAAGAAGTGACTTACTTTAATTCTTGTAACTTTAAAATAAATTAAATGCATACAAAGTTATATATGTGATGCGGCTTGGATTTTGGCCCCATAGACATTTTAGTAAATTGACAAATTATGTAATGTTTTCTATTTAAAGCCTAGAGCCGGCCCTAATAGGGTATGCGAGATTTGTTGAGAAAACCCTTTAGTTTATTTCTTAGATAATTTGTGTTAAAATTTTCCTATTTCCTGAAGATTAATCTCTATCTAATTGTGTTATCAATTTGTAGTAGTTATTTAGCATTTAGTTAATTTGTAGTATAGATTTGCTATTTTCAGATTTGGATTTCCCCAAAAAATCCCCTTTTTATTCCACGAAAAGCCTAGATTGCATCAAATTGGTATCAGACCACATCGATCCTGATGGCTTCGTTCTTTGCGTCGGATGAAAAGGTTGAAACAGTACTAGAAGCCATCAGAACATCGGATCTCCAAGCGATGGCGGTGATTGTCCGAGAAATGAAAGAAACCCTAGATCTAAAGCTAAAGGCGATGCCTTTGGACAAAAAGCTCCATTCCCAAGATGATCCATCACCAGATCTGAAGGACCCAAGCGAAGATTTAACTGATCTGAAGAAGACGGAGGCAAACGGCGCATATCAGAAGTTTCCAGACGACGGCGACTCAGATCTGGTGCCGACGAAGAGCGGCAGAGATCAGGCGACACCTCTGGGGGCCGCAGCATCTTCGGCGAGCCCCCAGAGGGCCTCGCTGGCCCCGGTGAGCTCCTTGAGGGCATTGGCGAGAAGATCGGAGCATCGTTGGGTGGCCACGAGGACTTTCGAGCATCGCTGGCAATGTCGCCGATGAGGTTTGGCATCACCACCACCACCCACGGGTGTGCCCAGAGTAAACGAACGTAACAGGCCGAAAATCGCCGTCGTCGGATGCCGGAGCCGTCAGAAAATGCGATCAGGGCCGGCGAGCCGCCGTCGGCTCGATCCAGCAGATCCTAAGCCGCAGCCACCAGCTTGAGCCGAGCCGAGCCGAGGGCTCCAGCTGGCTCAGCCGAGCCGGCTGCTTGAGCCGGCTCAGCCGATGAACAGTGCGGCTTTTCATTATTTCTGGATTTCTGGACGATTTTCTTTAGATTTGTAGCGCTGCTTCCATATTTTGACGATTCCGGGCCCGTTTGGAGTCCAAATTTAGAACGGAAAGAGCCGGGACGTAGAGGACTCAGCGGCGGACGCTCTCCCATTGCTGCAGCAACAGTTTGAGGAGGGCGGAGCTCGTGGGTGGCCGTTTGATCCAGGAGGAGGCGAGGCGACATACTCCAATACTCAGAAAAAGCGCACTCGTGGACTTCTGATAGAACCGGAAGCAAATCTGAACTTTATTGAAAAAATAGCGATAAAAAGATAACTTTTAGCTACAATTGTAAAGGGCAATCACCCTCCCAAGACGCCGTTAAGAGGACGTCCGCACTCTTCCCTAAATTAATCACTCAAAACTCAATAGTTGCAGCCCTAGGACCGGCGCCGCACCCCCCATATAACCTCAATGCAAAATTAAAACAATTTACAAGTTTGACCTTTTGCTAATAAAATAATAGAAAATAAATCATAAGGGTGTGAACACATCCCTGAGTCAAGTGGTTGAGCCGGTTCCTCCTCTGGTGCGCCGCCGCCTCGAATATGTGATGAGCCCATCACTACTTCCCCCAAAAGAGACACTTGTCTTCAAGGTGAAAATCTGGAAATTGATGTGCCACGACGCTCTCCAACTTCTAGGTGCTCCCATGCTTTGGCAAGCCCTTCCATCACACCAACACCTCTCGCTCTTCAACTCCCCCTTATGCGCCCCCTTCAACTCCTCGGGCTCCAATATGACCTTCATATCATCCGTCAATGTCTCTAGAAGGAAGGAGGTGTATGCTCCCCAATCGCCTGTCGCAGCTGGGACAAGTGAAATACCAGATGAATGATCGAACCTGGTGGCAACTTCAATCTATAAGCTATTGGCCCCACCTTGGCCTCCACCTCAAAAGGCCCAAAATATCTGGGAGAGAGCTTTTCATTTCTTCGATGGGCTAGGGACTTTTGCCTGTACGGACGCAATTTCAGATATACCATGTCCCCCACGTCGAACTGTACATCTTGGCAGTGTAGGTCAGCCCTCGCCTTCATAACCTGCTGAGCTCTAGCCAAATAGAGCTTCAGATCCTCCAAAATCCGGTCCCGCTCTGCCAAGTACTGCTCCACATCTGATACTGACGTCGTCTTCTGCCCATAGTGCAACAAGTGAGGTCCCGTCCATACAAGATCCTGAAAGGCGTCGTCTGAGCGGCCGTGTGATAGGAGGTATTGTACCAGTATTCTGCCCACGTCAGCCAACGGGCCCACTCCTTCGGACTCTCCGAGATAAAACACCGCAAGTAAGTATTGATGCTCATATTGACGATCTCATACTGACCGTCAATCTGCGGATGATAGGCGGTACTCCGTCTCAAAACTGTCCCCTGCAACCTGAAGAGCTCCTGCCAGAATATGCTCAAAAAGACATTGTCCCTATCAGAGACACTGGACTTTTGGGGCCCATGTTAACGGATGACCTCCCTCACGAACACCTCTGCCACTGAAACTGTGATGTAAGGGTGTCTAAGCGGTATGAAATGCGCATATTTGCTGAGGCGATCCACCACCACAAATATCACAGTGAATCCTCTAGACTTAGGCAACCCGTCTATGAAGTCCATGGAGTGATCCTCCCAGACTCGCTCTGGCAAGCACAGTGGCTGTAGTAACTATCCCGGGGACATCGTCATATACTTGTGACGTTGGCACACGTCACACTCAGCTGCCATACTCGATACGTCTTTCTTCATTCCCCGCTAATACACCTCTCTAGCCAACCTCTGATAGGTCTTGATGACTTCAGAATGCCCGCCCACAGCACTGCAATGGAACTCCTGAAGTATGGCTAGGATGTGGGTGGATGTCCTCGGAAACACCAGGCAACCCCAATATACCAATCTTCGTTTCTACAAAGCATATTCCGGGTGATCTGCTGACCCCTGTAGAAGTGCCGCCCGAATGCCTGCAAGCTCCTGGTCCCCCTCGACCTCCCTCCGCAATAGCTCCCAGTCCTGAAGCACTGACACATACAATTCCACCAACTGACTATCCGCATTTGTTCGTGACAGAGCGTCGGTCACCTTATTCTCCAGCCCTGGACGATATTCTATCTCGAATCTGTACCCTCATCAGCTTCCTCAGCCACTTCTGGTGCTACTCTGCCACTATGCGCTGCTCCAAAAGATACTTAAGGCTCCTCTGATCTGTGCGCACTAAGAAGCACCTCCCCAGCAAATACGGTCTCCATTTCTGAATAGATAAGACTATAGCCATCAGCTCCCTCTCATAAACCGACTTTAATCTAGCCCTCGCTGTCAGCACATGACTGTAGTAAGCGATACGACGCTGATCCTGTATCAGCACCGCCCTTAGTCCATGTCCCGAGGCATTAGCCTCCACAATAAAGGGTCTCGAGAAATCGAGTAGCGACAACACTGGTACGGTAGTCATGGCATTCTTCAAGGCCTCAAAAGCAAGTGCCACATCGTCACCCCACACAAACTGATCATTCTTCAACAACTCTGTGAGTGGCAAGGCGATCGTACCATATCCCTCTACAAACACCCTGTTGTAACCTGTAAGGCCTAGGAACCCCCTCAGCCCCCTCAGAGTGGTGGGACGCGGCCAGTCTAGCATTGTTGCTATCTTTGCCTTGTCTGCAGCTACTCCCTTTGAGGACACCACATGCCTCACGTACTTCATCTGTGCTGTCCAAATAAGCATTTCTTTCGATTTCCGTACAATTGGTGGTACTGCAACTCCTGAAACACTACCTGCAAATGATCCAAGTGCTCCTCCAATGAATGACTGTATACCAAGATATTGTCAAAGAATACAAGTACAAATTTCCTCAGGTATGGATGGAATACCTGGTTCATCAGGGACTAGAACGTGACAGGTGTGTTAGTCAAGCCAAAAGCCATGACTAAAAACTCATAGTGGCCTTTATGAGTCCTGAATGCTGTCTTGGGAACATCAGCCTCCCTCATCCTGATCTGGTAGTAGTCTGATTTGAGATCTATCTTCGAAAAGATGGTTGACCCATGTAACTCATCGAGGAGCTCGTCAAACATCGGTATGGAAAACTTGTCTGGCACTGTTTCCTTATTAAGCGCTCTGTAGTATACGCAGAAGCGCCAGCTCCCATCCTTCTTCTTAACTAACAGCACGGGACTGGAGAAGGGACTCACACTGGGCTGGATAACACCAGCCTGAACCATCTCTGCTACCATCCTCTCTATTTCATCCTTCTGTATCTAGGGGTAGTGATAGGGTCTCACGCTAATGGGAGACGCGCCCTCCCGCAAGACTATGGCGTGCTCGTTGTCCCTAGGTGATGGGAGGCTCCGAGGCTCCTGAAAAACCTCGCCACACTGCTCCAGCATAGCCTGCACCTCTCCCGGGATTGGCTGCTCGCTACCTACCTCAGCACCACCCTCTCCTGTTATCGTGTGTAACTCCACCAGAAAGCCTTCTCCCTCTGCCTGGATGGCCCGTACTATGGTCTTCAATGAGACCAAAGCTCTGCACAGACTGGGTCCCCCTGCAACACCACTGTTCTCACATCCTCCTGGAACTCCATCCTAAGAAGCTTCTAGTTCACCTTCATCTCCCCCAACGTCTGCAGCCATGTCATGCCCAGAATGACATCCGTACTCTCCAAGTCTAGGGGTAAGAAATCTGCCAACACATGTCTCCCTGCAGTGTCATCACCAGCCCTCGTCACACACCTCTGCTACTCTTTTTCTTGCACGTCCCCATCATCACGCTAAAACTGCCACTGTCCACCAGCTGTAGCCCCTATTGCCCTACTACCCTCCAGGAGATGAAATTGTGGGTAGCCCCACTGTCAATGAGTACGGTCACCTCCTGATCATTGATATGCCCCCTCAACTTCATGGTATGGTTCGGGGTGAACCCTACCACTGAGTTTAGAGAGACCTCTGCTACATCCAATTGAGGGTCCTCTGTAGCCTCCTCCTTGATGGTCTCGTCCTCCAGCTCTGTCTCTTCATCCTCATCCTCCAGCAGCAACACATGTAGCTTGCGGCCTGTGCACATGTGGCTAGGAATGGCAATATTGCGGGGCGGGGCGGGTATTTAACTACCCAAGCTTGCCCCGATCCATCTGCAGGCCAGGGCGGAGCGGGTCGCGGGCCGGGGCAGGGCGGGTACTTTCTTACCAAAACCGGGTCGGGTCGGGCCGGTCGGGTCAGATGATTACTGCCATCCATATGAATCCCAAATAAAAATTTTATTTGTGAATTGGAAGAATTTTGATTTACTTGGTAATTTAGAATTGGGAATTGGCCCAATTAGGAGAACAGTGGAATAAAGCATGAGTTATGGGTTATTCGTTGACTGCATATTCCGCATCAGAATAGTAAGGTTTTTTAGAACCTCTATAGTTTACCGGGGCGGGCCGGGGCGCATACAAAGCCTAAGCTTGCCCCGACCCGGCTGCGGGCCGGGTTGGGCCGGGCGGGTCAGGCCATTACTGCCATCCCTACATGTGGCCTAGGGTAAACCTCTCATCGCATCTGAAGCAGAGCCCCTTCTGACGCTTCTTCCTCATCTCAACATCAGTCATCCTCCTGAACTGTCCTCTGCTGGTGGCACACTGCTCTTCTCCCCAGTCTTCTCTTTGCCTGCCTGATCTGCTATTGTGGTAGCCTTCCCCCTGAAACTGTTGAAGCTCCACACTGAACCTGTCCGCCTCAACCGCTCCTGGCTCTCCTCTCCTCTGCCTGGTGGTCATCTACCATCTGTGTATCTTAATGACCTCCACCAGTCCTTGGGGCTTGTATGGTCGAATCACTGAGTGAATAATGGGCTCCAGGCCCTTCATGAAAGTGCCCTACAGTGACTTGTCAATGACTCCTTGTACTTGCCCTGGCAGCTGCTCGAACTTCTCTATGTACTCCCTTACGGGCACATCCTGTCTGAGTGCAAACAACTGTTCGTAGAGCTTTCCCATGTGTGGATCTCGAAACCTCTCCAAGATGCGGTCCTTACCTCCCAACTACGAAATGGGTGTCGCTACTACCTCCACTGGTACCATCCCAAGGCTCTCTCCTCCATGCATACTGCCGATGCCTCTAGCTTCCGTGCCTATGTCATGCAGGACACAGTGAAAAATCGCTCTGCTCGGTAAATCCACGCATGTGAATCCTCCCTCTCAAATATGTATATCTTCACCTTCCGTACTCTGCATCAACCCCAAAGTGCCCCTGCTCCGTCCGTCTGTCTGTATGTTTAGGCTGATGATAGTGCTGCCACCTCTCATGATGTGTCTCATGTCATCCATGTGGCCATCTCCCACGATCTCCATAGCCCCTCAAGGGCCCTCTCCTCGCCCTCCGTAGCATCCCCAGTCTCCACCACTCCCATAGGCACCTCCCCCTCCGTCGTCATAGTATCCGACACCTCCTTCATACACGTAGTAAATCTCATCACCATGCACCTGCCCTGTATAGCCGTTGGACGTCGGATAGTACTCTTCATAGCCGGGACACGTCACGGAAGGCTGAAAAATAGCAGATTGGGGCCCGCCGCGCTTGTGAAACCCCTCTGGCGGCTGCCAGGGGGCTGTCGAAGGCTGTCGAACCTCTGGCGGCCCCTGCAGGATGTCTGGCAGGGTTGGCCGACCCTGCCGAAGGCTGGTATGGGTTGGCTACCCCTTCCGTGGCTCCTCTGGGGGCGGGGCGGCTGCCCTCGCCCAATTCTGGGGTCGGCCGCCCCTCCCGATGAGTTCTAGGGTTGCGCCGACCCTCTTCGGCTCTCTGATGGATCGTCTCGCTGTAATCTTCTTCCCGCGGCCCTTCTTCTTCTTCGTAATACTCTCCGTCCTCGGGAAGCAATTCCTCGTCAAATTTCTCCATGTCCTTCCCCTTGTCTAAATGTGGAACCTTTATTAAGAACTAGGGTTCATGTCGTCTTTTCCTTCCTTCCCCATGAGAATCGATAATTGGAAGATGATTTGCGCAAGGGCCTTGTCTTGCTTGTCTTGCCTACATTCAACCTCTCGTAGGAAGTCTCGATCCGATCAACGAAAGCCGTCAACTTTGCATTTGCTTCTCCGTTCTCCGTTATGATTTTCTTCACCCCATCAATCTGCATTGAGTTTCTTGTCTACCACATCAATTCGATCTTTTGCACTCGTCGTTACCACCATGTATTGATGCTCTGATACCAAATTGATATAACCGGAAGAAAATCTGAACTTTATTGAAGAAAATAGCAATAAAAAGATAACTTTTGGCTACAATTGTAAGGGGCAACCACCCTCCCAAGATGCCCTTAAGAGGACGTCCGCACTCTTTCCTAAATTAATCACTCAAAACTCAATAATTGCATGCCCTATGGCCGGCCTACGCACCCCCCATATAACCCCAATGCAAAATTAAAACAATTTACAAGTTTACCCTTTTGCTAATAAAATAATAGAAAATAAATCATAAGGGTGCGAACACGTTCCTGAGTCAAGTGGTTGAGTCGGTTCCTCCTCTGGTGCGCCGCCGCCTCGAGTACGTGATGAGCACATCAACTTCATGCACCACCTTGAGGACAAGGTGGTTTTTAGGAGGACGGAGTAATGATGCGGCTTGGATTTTGGCCCCAGTGACATTTTAGTAAATTGACAAATTCATAATGTTTTCTATTTAAAGCCTAGAGCCGGCCCTAATGGGGTATGCGAGATTTGTTGAGAAAACCCTTTAGTTTATTTCTTAGATAATTTGTCTTAGGATTTTCCTATTTCCTTGAGATTAATCTCTAGCTAATTGTGTTATCAATTCGTAGTGGTTATTTAGCTTTTAGTTAATTCGTAGCAGAGATTTGCTATTTTCATATTTTGATTTCCCCTTAAAAATCCCTCTTTTATTCCACGAAAAGCCTAGATCACATCATATTCTGTTATCAAAAGCTCTTGCTGAATTAATGCATGCACAACCTTCTTATGGTATTTGGACAAGGCATTCAGCGAGGCATGATCAGGTCCATCCACTTTTCATCAGAAAGAATGCTTGTGATTTGAGCTTTGAGAAAGAATATATTGTTTCTTTTCTCCAGTTTCTTTACTTCCTAAGAAGTAGCATTTTTCACTTGCCAACTCATCCTAAATACAAGGTTGTGCTCCCTCATATTTTGTTAGTCGTGTAGACATTATGAGTACACAATAATGTATGGTCTCCTAACCAGATTGTGTCATTTATGCTAAAGATGAAGGCTTGACCAAGCTTAAAGTATGGACTAGACAATTCTGGTAGATACCGTGTGCTAGTTTAGTAACATGGTATCATAAGTTTGGTTTTACTATATTGTTGATACTTGAGAGAACGAGGACTCCTGCTTCAATACATTAGCTATATGCCTGTATCAGTATAGTTACTACTGTAGTAGTCTCACTTCTAGCACCAATTCAGTGGCTGCCAATTTGTAATTTGGTAATTACGCTGTTGTCAATTGTTGATTTTAAACAGATTACTTAATTGCTACCCCAGCATTTATATGGATAAAAAAATGCACTGACATTATGATATCTACGTCTCCTAATAAAAAAGCAATGGTAGAATGGGTCATCATAATATAACTGTGGATGATTATGAGTGCAGTCTATGTCATATCAGTGGAGTGTATATCAGAAACCTTATTAGCCGTTTATTTTTAAATGGAAGGAATGTGGGTTGCCTTGTTTCTAATCCAACTCCCTATCTAGTTCCTTTGAGATATGAAAAGCAAGTGTTTTCTTTCCTTCCCCTTTTTTTTCACAATCCAGAGCCCCTGCCTTCAAATGCAAGCGCTTAATGTACAGTGTATGCGTAAACATCTTGTACGTCCACTCATTGAGAGATGCATGTTAATTCAGAGTTACTATAGGTTTTGGTGTCGCAGGTCAACATGATTATTTAGCATGTTTCCCTCATGGCTTCATTTATTTAGCAGCATTCGCTGTATATAGATGTGTCAAATCGACATGTCATATGCTTTGTAATGTATTATACATGTCTCATTCTGATACCTTGGAACATGTTATTGTGGTTTTTGTAATAATAATTTTAAGTGCACATATCCCTATTGTTGTAGTGTTTGTTGTTTGTGTGTTTGTGAATCGGGCACTTCCCTCCGCCAAAAATATGGTTTAATCCAGTTAGGCAAAGATTAAGATCGCTTGAATTTACCGTGAGAGGAGGTCTTCTTGGCTATGATACGTTGATACTTTGTACTGTCGGTAATCAGAAGCCCACTGATAGTGTGGCTGACAACATTAAGTATATCATGGTTCCTGGTGACTTTGTGGCTCTTATATATTTGTTTCCACGCTTTACTTTTGACAGTTCCCAATCTCTCTCTCAATACTTTCCGTAGTGTCGAAATCTATAGTGCCTTAGCATTTTAGAAATTAATGATTGAAACTTGACCATCTTTACATTTCCCAAACGAAATGCAGCTAGCACATTCTTTTTTAATCTAATCTTGTTGATAGCACCGTTTGAAATTCAGTCATTCTCGGCCGTGAAGAATTTCCATTAAAATGTGCATGATGGTAAGAATAGAGTTGGCAGTCATCTTTCCCAGCTATATTCGTTTTCAGAGTATTGGCACGTATCAACTGATGTTCGATGACTCCACTTGGATTTTTCTTGGTGCCTGCATATATCAACTAGCAGCAATGTTATGTTGGATCTGCCCCTACTGTGAAGGATTTTCGTTATTTTCCCCAATTCTCATAGCATGTTTCATCATCAGTATTAGATATTCATCTCAGGCTGGTGAAGTACTTTGTTACATCTTATATCGCCATGGTAACGTTAATTTAATGCAGGTAACAACAAACCCTAGCGCTGTTGGAGGATGCAGCTGTAAAAGTTCTTTTATGGTCAAGTAACGTTCTTGCGGCTTCAGAAATTGGCGGCAACACATATTTATTTACCAACGGACGATTCTTGTTAAATAAGAATAAACATCAATTGAGAATTGTAACAATGCCATTTTTGTAACATGGCTATTATGTATACTTGTGTATAAGTTCTACCCGAACAGCATCTTCTGTCATATGCATTTTTTCCCCCGGAAAATGTTGAGTCGTTCTCAGGTGTAGAATCTGTAATGAGTATTTTCAGGCTTCAAACACTTTCAGTGAAAGTAAAATGTGATGATCTTGGCAGCATATGCGTTTACGGTTCGCATATGAGTTTTAGCAATGTGTTTTATGATAATACTAGAATAACCCGACACACAGTGCACGACATCAAAAAAACACCCTAAAAGGATGCGGTGCACGCATGAAACTAAAGAGCGAGAAGTGTGAGTGTGCGTGCATCGTCGGGGGGTAAAGGGGGGAAAATCAGGGGCTAAACTGCAAAAAAAAGAACTTGGAGGGCAATGTGCAACAATCTCAATTGCAAACACATAAATATGTGAAAGTGGAAGGGTATTTGGGGTTGATAAAGAAGTAATGGAAGCTTGCAAATAAGGGGAATGTGTGTGCATTTAACCCAACTCTACAAAGCCACATCCCAAAGCAAGCCCAAAATCACACCCACCCCCAAATGGCCCCTACCATGATGAGGTGTCAAAGCATAGGCCAATCCTTTGTACGTCGTCAAAAAAACCCCAACAGAAAGGATCGGTGCGCGCGCGAAACCGAACGAGAAGTGTGGGTGGATGTGCGGGCATAGTCAAAGGGGTAAAAGGTAGAAAATCAGGGGCTAAACTACAAAAAATCGTTGGCGGGGGATTTCAACAATCTCAATGGCAAGCCCGTAAATATGTCGAAGTAGGGGAGCATTTGTGATTGATGAAGAAGCAATGACAAGCTTACAAATAAGAGGAATTGAGATGCATTTAACCCAACTCCCCAAAGCAAGCCTAGACCCCCACAATGATGAGTGGGCAAATTCTAAGCCAATCATTTGTCCTATTAAGTTTATCCTAATAAGACAAAGGCCCTCATTTGTATAATACAGGGGGCAAATCCTAGGCCAATCCTTTGTTCTATTAGGCTTGTCCTAGTAGGACAAAGGACAAATGCCGTTATTTGTATAATAGATAATGCCCTCATTTGTATAATAGATAGTACCTTTTATAACCAAAAGAAACCGCCAAAGGATTTATTACATTTGACTAGAATTGCACTGATTCGACTTTATATTTGCTTCTGATCTGAGGAGTTTTCATATAAAGAGGATGCCCATCATGCTTTCAACTTTCAAGATTATAGTCTTGCAGATTGTAGCATGCTAGCTCCCATGATTCATGATCTGAAATCATCGGGAACACTTGTTACAAGAAAGTAGGGGTTTAAGGGGCAATACATTTTTTTGGCAATGATAAAGAAGAAATCAAACTCCAAAATCCTGTGAATTCTCCAAATTTAAAGATACAAGATTATCATCTTACAAATTATAAAGAAGCTCAAGTACAAACCCTAGACATGAACAAGGGGAAAGCTGTTCATCTTGAATGAACACTAATAAAATTTGTTCGCCAAGAACCAGCAACTAACTTCTCAATATCAATAGCAAGTCCAAACAAGATACAATAGCATCTCTCATTGGTTTTCTCAAAACTCTTACATGTCTACAATTCTCTCCCAAAGATGAAAAAATATCCCAAAACTGAATCCATGATTTCAAGAAGCCAACAGTTAACATTCTTCAAAATTCCAGTGTACTTCTTGTCTTCAATGACATGCATGCTTTCTTTTAGACCAAGAACAAGTTTCAAGCTTATGAAGCACATCATACTGAATTTCCCATCTTAATGGTTGCTCCATTATCACCATAACCAAACAATGAATTTACTACTGGGAAAAAGGGATACGATACTCTTATCACAAACTACACTGTTTATTCCAATCACAGATCCCATCATGTACCTCAAGAAATAATGGAAATTATCCCAACTAAAAACTATTTATGTTCATCACTCCCATTCCCTTCTATGGCAACAAAACAAAATTCCCATTGAAACAAAAATGTTGATAGCAGAACCCAAAAAAAACAAGAACAAAATAGCATGAAAAATTCTCCCAACTTTTGCAGATGAGATGTTCAGAAAATTCGGATAGGCTTCCCCATGGTGCTCTTCAGATATAAGCATCTCACCTGCACAAGTAAACATGACCATCAATTTAAAGGCATCAACTCAGTGATAATAAAAAGGAAAAATGTCATCTTGAAAAACTGTACATAAAAATACATGAAATAAAATTTTCAAAAGCAACCAAAAAAAAGATGTGGGGAGCCATATACAAGGTAAAGCAGGACTAATTGAAATGAGCTTCGGGTACAATGATCAAAAAACCGTCAAAAATTATGTTCAAGGTGAGCAAACTTGAACTTCATCTATCATGTTTTGTAGACCCTTTGCATATTGCCTCTAATTTCTAAACGGTCTAAATAGTAATGATGAGAAAGCCTTTTCAGCCTTAATTTAAAAAGTGCATGTACATTCATAGAAAAAAATTGACATTCTAAACCATTTCACAATAAGCACAAAAACAACCATAGTCAAGTGTGGATGCGTCGACTTACATTCTGCCAATTCTTCTTTAGAAGGGAAACAAGAAAGTTGACGCTGAGTTGCACATTTTGAAAAATCTGCTTTTCATCCATGGCACAATTCCCCACAGCAACACCCATGCAAAGAACTTTCTTCAGCTGAAACTTCACCATCGCTTTGGTCTCATTGACTTTAGACTCCAGCGACTCCTGATGGGTAACCAGTGTAGGAAACTTCCCTGCAACAGATGAAGAGTTCAATTCACTTTGTAATAGCTACATGATGCCAAAGAAGACGATGCAGAAACAGGGGATGGAAATGCTTAATACATAGCAAAAGACATGCAAAAGTAGGATGATACTGCTACTGACAAGATAGAAAATCAGAATATGAGGAGGTAAAAAACTCTATTATACGGGGACTCAAGATACTGCTTCTGTTATACGGGGACTCAAGAACATCCTACAAGACTTTCTGCCCAAAACGCATGAGATCAGCTTCATAAGCTCATTTCTCTATTCAGCTCTATTAACGGTCATCCCCCCCTCAATTAAATTAAAGGCGCTATCGTATCTATATTGTTCCTCTTCAATCAATACTCATTTCGTCTACCCCCAAGCCCACTCCACAAACTCAATCTACCATTTAGAATCCATTATGCCTAACATGACATGCTTAATTGTCTTTGTTTACTTTCCCTGGCAATGTGTAGTCACCGATTATCTTATCTTTTAGGTTATGCAACTCATCTAGGGGCGGGAATTGGGTCAAACACGACCAAAGTCCAACTTAGCTTGCCATGGTTAGAACATGCTTAAGCCTATGATTTTTGGCCCGATTTATAAACGGGCCGGATATGGGCTTAGGGTAATTGGTCCGATGGGCCCCAATGAGGGATGCACATATTTGATCCTTAAATTGAAATCTGTGTATGAGAAATATATTTGCATTGTATATTATTGATATACTAGAAGTAAACCATGCACATAGTGCACGTGGACTCGAGAAAAACGCCACACAAGATGCGAAACCCGTGTACATCTAAAAAGGAGATAGAAGTGTGGGGGTGTGTGTATCGTATGTGGATAAAAGGAGAAAGCAGGGGTAAAAGTGCAAGGGGGACAAAGTGAAAAAAGGCCAATGGTAAACCCGAAAATACAGGGAAGATGAATGGTTTTTGGATATGCTCATTGGGTTCATGAAAGGGCAATGTCAAACACGTAAATAGTTGGCCTTGGGTGGCTTTTTCTTTGGGGGTGAGGTGGCACCCCCATGTGTGGGGTTGATGTGACACCCCTCTCCCTTTGCCACGAGGACAAAGAGTGCCACTTGGGTTTGTCATAGTAGTAGGACAAACTTCAAATCACATCCCACAAGATTTTATGAAATCGAATAATACATGTATAATATGGAATGAACCTTATAATATAACTAGGAATTCATGTACCCGTAGGGCTCATGTCCCATCACCAACTCACTTTATGTCACGTCTACACACACAAACATAAATTCAATCATGTATTTATGTACTCAAAGTAATTTCATCTATGCATGTCATAAATTCGCCCAAAAACACATTCAACCACACATACACCGCCTCTCCATCCATGTCCCCACCATCCTTCCCATCCATAAATCTCTCTCTCTCTCTCTCTCTCTCTCTCTCTCTCTCTCTCTCTCTCTCTCTCTCTCCCCCCCCCCCCCCCAACCCCCCCCCCCCCCCCCCCAAAAAAAAAAGGACCCCAGGACTTTCCCTCCTAAAAACTTTCACAATCTTTAATACCAGTCTTTAATTTTTTTAGAGTTAAATCTCAGCCTTCTTTCTACGAACTTTTTTGTCCAAGCAAGCACACAAATTCAAAATTCTTCCTGTTTTGCATAATAGATGTATTTACTACGGTCATAATTGACCACTATTAATTATCACACTACATATTGTTGTAAAAAATAAAATAAAAATGAATTTGATTAAGTGGTAAGCAATTTTACATTTTGGCATAATATATAATGCATAAATATTAATAAAGATATCTATGCATAATTGTTATAACTTGATATTTACTTGGACTGCATGCTTGACCATGTGATTGGGCTGTGAAAGGATCCACGACCATGTTATAACTTGATATTAACTTAATATACTCTTAATTACATCGGTTATTTATCTTGAAAAGGGAGGCTTGACTTGAAGGTCAAAACGGTTTTCGATCGGGTGTCACCGCGACCTCCCTTAATTATTCTTGTCTAGTGTGTGCATATTGACAAGAGTAGATTCTGGTTCAGATTCGGCTATCTCAAAGAGTTGGGGATCAACCAACATTAAGGAACACCATGGTTCCCACCCATACATAAATTATACATTACTTGTTGTTTGCAATATTAGATTTATACAGTCTGTGTTACAACAATAATGTTAAAAGTTATTTAATTATTTCTCAAAATTGTAGGTCCAATTAAGGACCGGGTGTGGTCTGTTTCTATTTTGAAAACGGGCTCAGGCTTAGAAATCAAGCCCAATAAATAAACAGGCCATTCTTGAGATTACATAACTCCAACCAAGGTTTGTGGTCAAATCATGTCTTAACAGAAGTTGTTAGCTGAAACTAAATTTGGATCTATCAAGTAAAATTGCTGTCCATCTCACTAAATACTGGCGTATAATTAGTCTTAGAAATCAAGCCCGATAAATAAACAGGCCATTCTTGAGATTATATAACTACAACCAAGGTTTGAGGTCTCTGTTTCTGTTTCATTCTTCTGGAAATTTAGGTTTTGGTTTCGGTTTTGCCCGTTTCGATGATTTCGAAGGTTAGTTTTGTTTCAACCGTATCGATAGTGTCGAATACTTAAAACCTATCAAATATTAAATCATCAAATACTTTTTTTACAAGTTACACATTTTGTTAAATATATGTAAGTGTATTATAATTTTTGGCTAATACATTTTGCTAGCTAGCTAAATAGTTAAATCTATAATTTTGCTATTCACCTTACACATCTTGCTAAACATACACATTTTGCTAAACATAACGCATTTACTTGCAAGTTTGCTGGCAAACTTGTAAATAAATGCATCATGTTTCACAAAATATGTAAGGTGAATAGCAACAGCTGCAAGACCATCAGCTAGTGTTGCTAGTCAAATTACACATTCTGATAGCAAGTTACATTTATTTACAATTTTACCATTCCATTGTTTAAACATTTAAAAGGGAATGGTAAACCTGTAAATAAATGTAACAGGTTAAGTATAAGTGAAATTTGACAAGCATCACTGAGAGATTCGTCTCTTCCTGGAGAGAGCGACACCTTAAGTCATTGAATCAAAACTTAAACATCAAAGATCAAGCAGCTAGCGATTTTTGGAGGCGTTCATCTGCGACGACGACGCCTGGATCTCAGTTCACCTTCGAAGTAAAGATGATGGCAAGCACATAGATGAAGTCCACAACCACGAAGACGACGACGACATGATGAGTTTCGTCCCATACCTTGATCCATGACTTCAACACAAACCCAACCCATTCCGACCCTTAGACTCATAAATTTCGTACATATGCACCAATTGTTTGGATATGTTACTTACCATTTCAGTATTATAATCCATGCAACATGGATGATTAATGGTAGTATCCCCATCCTATAAAAATGGTAATGGCATCTTATGATCCATCATTACTCCTTCCCCCACAAACTGCAAAAACTTCTCAATGTTAGAACTATGCTTCTATCCATAAAGATCACCCTCTTTGATCCCAACTGCCATGATGAATGACTGATAATAAATAGTCAAAATCAGTTGCCAGGTATTACTGTCATCAATTTAAAGAAACTATTGTTTAATTTTGAGATAAACATACACTCCTTCCTTTTCAATCTTCTTAAAGTTACATTGCATATTTCATATTCATATTATTACCTCTAAATCTTCTGAAACATTCTTCATTCTCCATTTAGGAACTATTCCATCTCTAGTCTTATCAACTAACTGGAAAATATATGGACTTGATACCACAGAATGACAATTAAGGGCTTTATATTATCAAGATGAATGCATTGTATATACAAATAAAAAGAACAACTTGGTAAAAGGAATAGCCATCCAACAGTCAACTACACTCTTTTTTATGCTCAAAGAAATGTCCAGATAAATAAATAATTGAAGCGTACACATCAAATTTACTAAAGATTGTCTTCGATTGGAAGACAGCAAAGCTATTATAACATCAAACTTGATCTATTAACAGTCGATGAGCATATCTGAACTTTTACATTGATCTTAATATTTACTTAGTGCATTTGACTTCATATGGAGCAATAGAAGACATGGACTTGGGAGAAAATAGATGTAGATTCCTTTTTTTACTCCATATACCAGAAGAACATGAGCTCGGGGATCATAAGAATGTGTCACTGCAACAAAATACTTATTATCGTATTCAAAAAGTGTACCAAAAAAATTGTCTTCCCACCTTGACGCTTGCATCAAAAGCTCAGGTGATTAGTGATTACATGGTGTTAATAGCTAAACATCAATGTTATAGTTTTCCATAGATCTCGCGAAGTACCAATTATACATAAATAAGATCAAATGTTTAATTGGAAACCATTACTAATATACTTGATTAGAATAACAACAACAAAAATTGACACCATCCTTCACAGAACCACCAAACTTTCAGGACTTGTGAACCAAATCCATGCCGATGCATTTACCAGCACTACCTGCATCAAATGATCTGGGTGGTGGTAAATTCCATACTGGTGTCTAGTGCCTAGCTTGCAGAGGTGACTTATAAAATTCATATTAAAAGCAAATCATCAAGAAGAGATCTACTTGGTGCATCAATTAGGAAATGAAAAAAACTAAACCTTGTTACCAAAGCTACTAAATCTTGTTAGCCAAATCTCTGGATACCCAAAACTGAATAGCGCAACAAAACTCATTGCTTAGATGAAGAGGAAAGGAAAAGAGTACTTGCCTGCCTTGTTGAGTCCAGGGCCAAGAAGACGTGGGATCTGCTTGATAACAGCCTCTGATGCAAGGAAGGCATGGTATTTCTTGGCCAGCTTTTTTACCAATTTCTTGTTCTTGTTCAGTTTTTTGAGGCTCTCAACATCCATTGACTCAAGCCCTATCTTCTCAGCCTGAAGGTTCATAATGAGATTGTCAGACATGAAAGAATGAATACACTACACAAGCCTAAACTTTGCTAATCTGAGAAAAATGGGTGTGCCTGTGTACCAATAATATTATAGGTAATATCCAATGCAATTGCAGAAATGGCATACCTCTTCAACATGCTGTGCATCACCAAGCATGCAGACCTTCATCTTTGGACGTGGAATGTGTGGTAGCTTCACAGAACCACTGAAACGCTTATCCTTCTGAGGATCATAGTTCTTCAGACCAATCTGAAGTTCGATGGTTTCAGTGAAATTACGTTTTTTCTCAGAGGTATCCTTCTTGATCTGGGAGACAGCTTCCCTCAAAACGTCACTTTGCAACTTGCTGTAACAAGTGAAAACCAATTCAGTGAACCATTAACATCAGTCGACACTAAGATCCTAATTCGGTAATAACACAGTAAGGGAAGACAAGAACAAACAAACAATAATAATACACGATAAAACCACATGCTTTGAAAGACAGGTTTGTTAGAAAATAGAACAAAAAATACATTTCATGAAATGAATAAATAACAATATTAAGATAATTGACAAAATTAGATAAATAATTAGTAAATTAAAAAGATCTATGTACTGAACAAAAAATATTGTCAGGACGTAATAGGTAGCTCAAGTCTATCAAAAAAACAAGAAAGGTTTCTTCACAATGTATGCAATCAACAATTTTCACATTTTAAGATCATTAAATAAAATTATGGAAAGATTATAGCCATCGGCACGCAATAACATAAAAAATAAAGAAAAAATATAGAACTAAATATATACAATGTCTCGTTGTTGATATAAACTGAAAATACATGTTAAGCTAAAATGCTATTTAGCCAAAACACCCTCCTTTTGTTGCTTATTACCATGCACAAGCCATCATAATAAACCAGAATATTTTCTGTAAATATAGTCTCAAAATAGCTTGCTAAAATGTGATGATTTATATTCCATAAAGATTCCATGTACCATCTATATAATGCCAGGATGATGTTAGAAAAGTTAGTGAATCCATTGGATAGTGATAACTGAAAGGTAATATCAAACTCTTTCCATTCATGAACCAAAAGCAAAAACAACAACGAAGTGTACAACATTGCCAACAAGTTGAAAACACACACGCTCAATTATGAACATTAAGATACTAAATCAAGACAACCCACTAAACTAGGTCTTTCTCTCTTTTTCTTTCCCTTTTTGATGCAAACGCTGTGATAAAAGTAACAACATTGCGCATTGGCGTAAACGAACTAAAATAAAAAGTCAATAATTGAGACACGAAAGTTTACTCACGACGTTTTAGATCAGATAACAAAATTCCCTAGGGAGAAAAAACACAATTGGTCCATTGTATCCAGGGGCGGAACCAGGTGGAAGGTGCCCTGGGCAGCTGCCCAGAGCTGCCCAGGGCAAGAATTTAAAAGAAAAAGTATTATCACAATATGGCACTAGTTTTTTGTAACCCAATGGGTAAGTCGTTGGGCTTTGGGAGACACATGTTCCGCGTTCGATCCCTATCTCAACATTGTTTTTCCTTACATATTATACATACTGTACTTCTTTATTTAGAATAAAATCTTTCTCTGTCTTATCATTTCTAATTGACCAATGGATTTTACATTGATTCAAGGAGCCACGGCTTATAGGTTCGATTCCCTTTGAATGCATCACAGTTTTTTAATATTATACAAACAAAAATATTTATTTATAATAAAAAATTTGTTGATTTATCATTAGTTCTTTGTAGCCCTATTGGTATAAACAAAAATATTTATTTATAATAAAAAATTTGTTGATTTATCATTAGTTCTTTGTAGCCCTATTGGAATGGCTAAGAGCACTCCCGCCGGTCGCATTTGGGGGGAGGTGGATTTTGAGGGAGTTTTGCAAACCCCTCCCTCAACCCCCCTCCAAAGCATTCCAACGAAAAGCCCCTCCTAAAATACGTGATTTTGGGTTTAAATTAATTTTTTATTGATGTAGCCATTGGGATTTTGGCCAAATTTGAAGTGGATATTTTTTAAAAAAGAAAGTAGACGTTAATATCCGTTGGGGATATTTTAGCATTGGATTTTGGCATTTTGGCCATATTTGAAGTGTTATGTTGCAGTTGTACTCGTTTCGTAGTTCAATTTGAATTTAGCATTGGATTTGGCAGTATGAATTCTACAATGAATCAAGAGGTGTAGTGATCAATTATTGAAACAATGGTTTTTTTCCTTCAAAAATTTGTATCAATCATGATGACAATCGGATTTGGCAGTATGAATCCTGGTTACGCCACTGATTGTATCAATCATGATGACAACGTAATAAACTAAGTTCCATTAGGTCTCATCATAGTTGTGCCATTCTCAAGACAAACAATAATAAAATACGATGATATTGAATCAAGATCATCCTTTGCGATCGGATTTGCAAAAGTATTTTAAATTTTTTCATCGGTTTAACCAAGAACGACGGAATCGCTCCTTACCTCATCGTTCGAATGAATCTCGACTTCCCGGGCGTTCCTCAAAAAAGCCTTCTGTTTTTTCCGCTTCGCTCCTTCAAACTTCAAAATGGGAGCAATTTTAATAAACAAATGATCGAGATTTCTCGAAGATGAACAGATACATATGTAAACGAGAGGAATGAAGCGACGAGAGATCAGAAACGAATTTCGAGGGGAGTCGAATGAGGGTTTTTCATTTCTCTTACCGTAAAGCTACCAGTAGATTGGGAGTAGGGAAGGCGCCGGGAGAACACAAACCCTAATTTCAGTCCCATGCCTTTATATATACTTGGGTTTTAGACACGGTCGAAACCCGTTTTCCTCTCTTTTTTATTTTTTATTTTTTATTTATTCTTTTTTTAACTATCTGTAACATTAGTAATTTAATCCCTCAAATTATACTTATGACCTGGACACGCGCCATATCTCGAGGGCCCAATTGTCATGTGTCAAGCAGGTTTGGGCTCAATTGCTGGGCGTACCAGAATCTACTGTCTATGTCAATGACGGCAAAAATTACGCCACGGCCAACATTTATTGATTCTAAAAATTAGGCATTGTTATGAACGGGGGAGGCCCTAAAAATTAGGCATTGTTATGAATGAGGGAGGCCCTAAAAATTAGGCATTGTTATGAATGAGGGAGGCCTTTGGCCTCCCCTCCTTCATTACACATTCATTAGGCCCCCATTACTTAGAGTAATGGGGACCCTTGGTCTCCTAGAGGCTTTTGGCATCCCCACTATGAGATATATAAATAGAGCACCATGACTCTTAGTGTCACGCCCCGCTTCCCAGTATACTTGGGGGCGAGGACGCGAGCGGGTCCGCATGTGCTTAAAGCAAAGAAGGGGTGATTATTTTTTTCTCTCTTCTTTGACTTAAGCACACTAAGCGTTTAATTAGCGAAGGCAGGTCCCTGCACGCGAGTTTCTCAGAAACAGCACAAATATTTATTACATTACATTACCAGCGTCCAAAGCAAATACACAAACAGTTAAGGCCTAGCATGGCCGTACAATCTGCTGAAAGCAAACACACCTAAAAATAACAATACAAATAATAAACTGAAATATAAACGTTCCGCTTTAGCCTTCCGCGGGGAGGATCTCAATGTCTTCGTAAATCTGATCAGTGGTGTTCACCTCTAAGATGGGATCCTCAAAAGTAGGGTCCTCAAGGTACTCTGTTTCTAAACCTAACATATATTTCATAAAACATTGAAATATATGTCAGCGATAAGCTCGGCAAGATATTTAAAGTAATGAAACGAGGAACAACTATAAGAGGACAAAAGAGCGTTAGTACACAGTTATGAATAATAAGTGCAGAAAAGTAAAGTATGAGCATGCATGGATATTTTTGCAGTTAAAAGTAAAGAAGTTATAAGTAAAGTAAAACAGTTGTATGTTGAGTATTTGATTGTTTGTGCACGTGATAAGTCCATGTCTGAGAAAGTAATGTTCTCGATACACCCTATCATCGGGGGCTTACCGTGACGCTTCTTGCCATTCCAACCTGGAATATGGTCAAGCTGCTTGCCTCCGTTAGTGTGGTTTTGGAGGTAGCCATAAGGTGTTCAAGCAACATTTACAGACTCTACTACAAGAACCAACCCCACCCAAGTGTCCTGTTTAGTCATTGACCAAGTTTCACCCCATCTGTATTCGATGGCTTTACCCCATCTGTAATCGATGGTTATCACATGTGTGTTTGTAACATACTCGTTTTTCCCAATTGATTTATCTTGTTAACATGCAGATAGTAAAACTGTAAAAGCGGTCCAATTTAGTTACAAGCATGTGGAAAATTGTTCCAAATGATCAACATTGATATGACTAGTCCATTTAAATTAGAAAGCAACAAAATTGAGAACAAGTTAAATGGGCTACCAGAAATTGACAAGTACATCAGATTTAGCACTAAGTTGGAACGACCAGATTTGTAATTCATTACTAAAAATACTTGCCTTGACGTGGGTGTGAGTGTCCAGGCGATGGTAACGTGATGCACGTTTTTCTGCGTCAATAGATTGGCGATATCAGTTCCATGGTTATTAACTAATTATAAGACATCAAATCAACCTATCAAAACATTATTAACTAACTAACCTATTTAACGGAATTTGTTAACGACTTAAACTGATTAAGACGGTGATGAAAAGCGTTCTAAATTTTTATATATGCTATATATGCTAAAAATAGTTTTACTGTAAGAGGGAATATTTTTCTAAAGCTTATAGAAATTTTTAGGATTTTTAAAAGCTCAAAAACTATTTAAAAATCTGTTTTCCAATTAGTGACGTATTTATTCCACAATTTATTCCGGATGCAATCTACATCGGAATGTTGCAAATGAGGTGTCAAAATGACCGTCTCGGAGAGTATTATCACATATATTTTTCTCATATTTTATTATACGTAAAAATAAGAAGATACGGATTTTAGAATGAAAATCACGTATTTATCTTTTAGGCTTAAAAATTAATTCTGGAAAAACTAAGCGTCGGATTGAGACGAAACTAGCGCCATTGGGTTCAGAATGTCATTTCTGATTTTCTAGAGCTAGTCTCATATTTTTCTGGGGCTTATATGATTACTTATAGATTTAAAACCAATAAACTCATTTATTAATTATTTAAAAATACGAAAATACGATTTTAACTCGTATTTACAAGTTTGCCATTTAGTAACTTACCGCTGCTTCTTCGTTTCAGCTGCATGGGGAGGTTTCTCCGACGTCGACGGCCGGGGGGGGGCTCGGAGGGAGCGGCGACGGCGACTACGCCGGTGGTGGGGGCGGTGACCGAGGCGGCAAGGCAGCACGACGGCGGCGGCGAAGGGCGGAGGGGAGCTGACGTTGCTCCGTGAGCTGGGCGGTGCGAGGCGTTGTCGTGGCTGACGTCGGAGGTGGCAGCGACTCGAGGCGGCGTCGGGGGGTCTCGGGGCGGAGGTGAGAGCGGCGATGCGGCTGGCACTCGCCGGAGGAGAAGAGAGCGGGGGAGAGGGCGCGAGGGCGGGGTCTCGGCGGCGTTCACGGCGGTGTACGGGGCGGATCGGGGTGTTGGCGCCGTGGCGGTGTCGTCGTAGGGTGGGGGCCTCGTCGGAGCTGGCGAAGCAGCGGAGGCGCTGGGTTGAGTGCCCACCGTGGGTTGGGCTCAGGGAGAAAACGAGAGTGAGGAGAGAGAGGGCGGGCTCCTCCGTGGGTTCACAGTGAAGATGAAGGGGGAAGTTGAGTGAGGGTGATCTGAGAGAGAGAGAGAGCTGGGTGAGTTGTGTTTGAGAGAGGGGAAGGGTTGTTAATTTATAGGGTTAAGGAATAGGCCGGTAGATGGGATTGGGATAGTTAGCTGAGGGGAAGAGTTAGATGGGGGTAGATACGGGTAGGTTAGGTAATGGGATTAGATTAGGTGATTAAGTGGGTAATTAGGAAGATAAAACTCCATTAACGAAAGTCATTAGTGATAATACAAAAAGCGAAAATTACGAAAATGCCCCTACTAGTAAACGTGTCCGAAAATTACGAAAACATACCCACGGGATCGTATCGTCACGAGGATCGTGAATACGAAGACCGTTCCAGGGTTTGGGCTACGGAAATACTAGTTTTTGGCCAAAACGTTTAGAAAGCGGGTTTGCGGGTTCTCTATTGAAATGATATCAGAAAATTACGAAATTAATGTGGGAAGCCCCAAATGATCATAGGATACTACTGCAGAAGTTTGAAAATGTTTTGAAGACGTTTGAATAGAAAATAAATTCATTGACCCAAAACTGCAATATCTGAAAACGAATTTTTATCAGATCTTTTAGAGGTATTTGACGAAATCCGATTTTACCAAAATACTCCATAACTAGTCTAATACTTTAAAATATTTTTATAGGAAATTTTTGAAATCAGTTTAAGACTCCTAACAAACCATTATAAAATACAATTAAAATTGAATTTTCTTTAAATACTTAATTTAAATGTATTGGAAAAATACAGGTCGTTACACTTAGCGATGGTGACTTATTCTTAGCAATGAAATTCTCTCTCTCTCTCTTGAGTTCATTATCATATAACACGTTATCAGCTCGTTTGCTCTAAAATTCTTTGAGCTTTTCATCTCGTCTCCACTCAAAAATTAAACCCGTACGCGCAAAGGAATCTATTGTTGCGGCGAAGCTTTGCGGAAATTTTTCTTTGGAGTGTATCGGGAGCGGAACTATCTACGGATTTTTATTCTCACGATCTTCCCTAGATCTTTGATCTAGAGGTAATTTCTTTTCGATCACGTAGATACCTACAAAATATAGTAAACTATGATTTTACAATGCTTCTTTTTAGAGGCTTGTATAAATCTGCACTATTTTGTTTAATATCAAAATTTTTGATAAAGATACTGGCATTTCTTGGAACATGGTCATCATAGGGGCACTAGGCACTCATTCCTGAATTTGATATCAATAGTGTCATTACAAATAATTTTTTACAGTAGCATTAGAAGAAAAATCGTTAGTTACCAAGAGAAATTGAGCACCTAAACATATGAAGCAAAGGCAACATTCAGATATATGAATAACCAAAAAACATTTCTATGTTCTTTTTCATGAATTCTTCTTATATTGAAACATTGGTTCAGGTTGTAACATAAGGAAGTTGTTCCACAGTTACCACTAGAAAGGAATATATGTGATCTCAATAGACGAAATAAAATTTACTGATTTACATAAATCTTTCTTACAGTGGATAGACATGTTTCATGCATTTCCAATCAAGTGAAAGAAAAAAGACAGTGATTATATATATAATATATACAAGAATGATCACAATGGGTCAGGTCGGGTGAGGGTTGACTCATCCCCTTGAAGGGTGTACCACAACCCAACCTGAATTTAATCAAGTTAACCTAAAATCCATACTGATCCAAAGAATTACATATCACCTAAACCCGATCTGCTTTAAGTGGTGACGTATGTGCCAGAATTTTGGAGTTAGCATGTCAAAGATGAGTATGTAGAGCTCGAACCGATCGATATGTCAGTGAGAGATGCCCATTTGTGACTATCAAATATTTTAATTGGGCCTGCAGACCCTATTACCTAACGGTATATATTTTTATATTGGCCTTATGCCAATTCCTTAACGGGACTCTCCCCTAAGTAAAATCAAAAATAATTTATATATTCCATGTTGAAAAATTGTTTTAAACATCCCTCTTGCATATTATAATATATGGTTTACTAGGACTCTATTTTTCAAAATATAATTATCTTAAAGATCCTGAGACCGCTCTGCCGTTAGTCAACTAACCTAACGGTGTATGACGTTTCCACGTGGTCTACAATATATTTATATTTTCTAGTTTCCCTTACCATATGTTTTGCTTGAGATATATGTGTGGTTGTTTACTTTTATGCCCGTAGCATATTTAGAACTGCGTGGATGTTTAAATCAGTAAAAATGTGTTTTTCGGGATCGGCCATTGTATACCTATTTACTTTCCTTGCACTTTTATTTTCTTTTGAGAGAATTTGTAAGTGAGGAAATTTGTATTTTAAAGCCAAAGCTCGATGCAACAGCACATAGAATTGATGAAAACTCCTTCAATGGATCATGATGTCGGTCAATGTGCTTGGCTAAGTTTGCTGGACCAACCTAGCTTGACTGGGTAACAAGTGGTCCTGGCTTAGTCAATTCCCTGGCCGCGTCCGCTGGACCGCAAGGAGTCGATTCATGACTGTGTAAGCCAAAGCTCGATGCAACAGCATATGAAGACGGAGATATAGGGACCCAGTTCAGTTTGGGTTTCCAAAGTTGTATTATTTTTTTTCTTTCTATTATGGACTTTAAACGAACTTTGGACTGTGTACTATTTTGGGTATCTGGCCGATCCCCGCATTTTTACTTGTTTATTTCTTTATGCATGAATTTTTGAATTTTAATTAATTCATGCTCATTTTAAACTACGTAGATAAAATGGCAAAATTGGCAAGCGTCGATTTCGAAGTACTTGACTCTGCAGGGACAAATTACCTGAGTTGACAGGTGGACCTGAAGTTCCACTTGCGTTCGATGGCCCTCCTTGGGTCCATTTTGGCTCCTCTCTCGGCCCCCGCAGCGGCCGAAGCTTCTGCTACAACTAGCAGCAGCCCTACAACCACTGTATCCGATGTAGATAAGGCGAAAGCCATAATCTACATTAGGAAACATATCGATCGGACCTTAAAGGCCGAATACTTAACGGTTGAGGATCCAAAGGACCTGTGGACAGTGCTGGAAGCTCGGTATAAACATCAAATTGATGTTATATTACCGCGTGCCAGTTATGAGTGGGAAAACCTCAGACTTCAGGACTATAAGTCCGTCGCTGAGTACAATTCTGCACTTCATAACATCACCTCACGCCTGAAGTTGTGCGGTGAAGAAGTGACAGAACAGCGCATGTTGGAAAAGACATTTACCTCGTTTCACGAGAAAGATGCAATCCTCATGCAGCAGTATCGTGAACGTAATTTGTAACGACCCGATTCCCGGGCCCGTTACTTTTTGGTATTTGCGCAGGTCCTGCAGTTAACCAGTGAAAACAAAATAGCCACGATGCAGAGATGTACAAAAATACCCAAATAGTGTCCATTTATTACATCCATATTGTACAAAAATGTTCCAACAGACGTACATGAAGAAAATACAACTGAAAACAACTCTGAAAACTGCGGACTCACGGTCAAATCCTGGCGCTATTAACTCTAGAGCATCTGCCTCTATATGTACGTCGTCTGCGGTGCCACAGAGATGAAACCGTAGGTAAGTCACAACAATTCTAGCAATAGAAACAAAGTAGTGCAAAAGTATGGAACAAGCTATAGTAAACAAAAGATGGTCATACAGGTATAAAAAGTAAAGTAGGAGCTGACAGATAAGTAAAGCACTGGTTACTATTCAGGTGTGGTAAGTGAAGTGCATGTGATGCATAAAGTAAAGGTGACTGAACTAGAGCAATAACTGTGGCATGACAATATTTTGATCACCGACAATGTGAAGACGTTAGTTAGACATCCATGTGGTTGTAGCAACACTTAGGGAGGTGAGCATCGTTTGGCTATCTAATAGTGTAGGCGGGCCTAATAATAAGAAGTCTAACTTAACTTCCAAATCAGCCAGTCAGTCAGGGCTTGAAGGCACAGGTCACTTCAAAGACCGCAGGAACAAGTCCATTGGTTGACTAACCCCCTTCCCATTCCTTCCTAGACACTGATTCAGTCGTAATTCAAGACCGCTTATTATTAAACCGTTCTATCACGTTCGAGTAGTCTCGACTTAGTCCGTAGAATAGTAGTAGTCGTGACTGAAGCAATGGTATCAATCAATTATCAATTAGTGCAACATCAATCAAACTAGTGCATCAGTCTTAAATGCCGCAAGGGCCCAATAGTGTGCTCCGTAATTGTGCTCCGTAAATGCCCGAAGGCCCAATAGTGTGTTCCGACAATACAAACAACCATGAGCACAATACAGCAAATCAAACTAGTGCATCAGCCTTGGCTCGAGTGTACGATATGCAACCAGAAGTGCACCCATCCCACGGAGCAACTCGTGAGATATCTACCTACCATTCCTGCAGGGTGATGGTACAGCTTAACTAATAAGGGTGGACCCGGTCACTCCCGCACACTTCATAGCTCAAGACTACCCCAAAACCTGTGTCGTATCATAATCCAATGTTCATATCAGTGTTCGTATCAATATGACCTCATGGGCCCTGTATCAATCAGCTAGTGCAACAGTCTTAGCTCGAGTGTACGATATGCAACCAGAAATGCACCCATCCCACGTAGCAACTCGTGGAATATCTACCTACCATTCCCTACAGGGTGATGGTACAGCTTAACTAATAAGGGTGGACCCAGTCACTCCCGCACACTACGCAGCTCAAGACTACCCCATAACCCATGTTGTATCACATTTCACTTTTATATCAGTATCCGTGTCTGTATCCATATCCGTATCCGTATGGCCTTATAGGCCCATCATTTCGTACATCCAACAATGTGTACAACAATACATCCATCAATGAGTACATCAATTACATTTATATGGTAGTTACTTGCTGAAAAGTCAAGGCAGAAGCCTCAACAGAGAATATCAGTCCTGGGCAATGCTTTGAAGTCCAACAACTATGATATCAAATTTCATAAAAGTTTACTATCTCAATTTAATCCGAGCAATGATTTGAAGTCCAACAATTATGATATCAAATTTCATAAAAGTTTACTATCCCAATTTAGTCATTTGGTCATTCCACTGTTGATTAGTCCTCAAGTTAATTAGGTCTCTAGTCAATTTTTCAAGTCAATAGTTGTTCTGCGACTAGGTGTCATGTCCTAAGTTCGTACAAGTACACTATCCAGATTTCCAAAGTTAGAATTAGAGTGACTTACAGTCGTGATCGTCGTAGCAAGACGAGGTTGGAGTTAGAGCTTATAAAGATGCTGGTGTAAGAAAATGGGTACCTGCAAATACAAGAAATCGTTAGTTACAGGCTACTCAATTTTCCATCTATCTGGTTTGGTCGTTTCGATTTTATAATCGATTGAAACGTCGTCAAAAAGTGTTCTAAATTTTTCTATAGCCTAGATATAAGGAAAATAATTTTACGGTAAGAGGAAATATTTTTCGGAAGCTTATAGTAATTTTTATAATGTTTTAAAAGCTTAAAATAGATTTAAAACTAATTTTTAATTAAGTAACGTAATTATTCAATAATTTCTCCTGGATGCAATCTGCATCGGAAAGTTGCGAATGAACTGTCAAAATGGCCGTCTCGGAGAGTACTTTAACATATATTTTTCTCATATATTAATATATGTGAAAATACCAAGTTACGGATTTTTGAATGAAAATAACGTATTTAACTTTTAGAGTTAAAAATTAATTTTGGAAAATCTAAGCGTCGGATTGAGACGAAACTAGTGCCATTGGGTCCAGAATGTCATTTCTGATTTTCTAGATGTGGTCTCACATTTTTCTGATCCTTATATAATTAGTTATCAATTATTTACTGTTAAACCCATATTATTTAATTACTAAAATACGTAAATACGCGTATTTACAAGAGTATATACGTATTTATACGTATTAAAATAATTACAACAAACTTTGAAAAATCATAACTTTAAAACTAAGTATCGGATTGAGACGAAACTGGCGTCTATGCGTTCGTGACGAAGGCGCGGATCTTTTGGTTGTATCCGTTCATTCGTCCGATACCTATATCATAATGTTACTATTCATATCAATCAAACTTTTTAACAATTATTATTATATTTAAAATAACTTACTCCCTTTTTTAACAGAGGCGTGAGTTGCTCCCCCTTTTTTTCGTTCTCAAAACTGTGTTCTTGCTTGCACCCCGCGCGCGCTGCTATGCCTTGTGCAATCGGAGGGGCGGCGACTGGCAGAGAGCGGAGACAGGTCAACGACGTAGACTGGCGGGGACCACCGGACGGCAACAGCTCCGGCGATCGGAGCTGTGTCACCGTGGCGAAGCGGGGCGCTTGGAGGCGGGAATCTTTGCTTGAGGGCTGTCGGGGGTGGTGGTGAACGGAAAAGCGTGGGCGGGGCTCTCTGGCCGCGGTGACGGAGCGGTGATGACGGCGCAAGGGCGGAGGGGCTCCGGTGACGACTGCTGTGGGGCGGTGTCTTCGGGTGGTGTTGCGGGCGTCGGAGTGAAGCAGTGTGGCGGCGGCGGGGGTCTCGAAGGGGAAGAGAGAGAACTGAGAGTGTTGAGGGAAGAAGATAGGTTCTGGTTGGTGTTAGCCGTGGAGGGAGGGGATTAAATAAAATTTAGATGCATGCACGACATTAAAATGGGTTGTTGGAGGTTGTGAGCCAAGAACGACGGTGACAGGCTGATATCTAAGGGAAAATACTAATAAAATATTGAGTATTAAAAGCTTTAATTGGGTTGTTGGAAAGTTAAACTCTGACTAAAGGAAGGGGGGAATGAATTTGATTGAGAGAATACGTGTTTCACGTTTCAGATGAAGCTGCCGACGGTTTGGGTAAAGGTAAGTTAGTTAAGATAGTTAACGGTGTAATTAGCAAAACCCTATTAACGAAGAATTAGTAAAACATAAAAACGAAATTACGATTTTGCCCCTCAGACCAAACGTGTCCGAAAAATTACAAAAACATACCCACGGGTTCGTATCGTCGCGAGGATTGCGAATACGAAGTCCGTTTCAGGGTTTGAGCTACAGAAATACTAGTTTTTGGCCAAAACGTTTAGTAAGCGGGTTTGCGGGTTCTCTATCGATTTGACTTCAGAAAATTACGAAATTAATGTGAGAATCCCTAAATGATCATTAAATGTTACTGTAAAAGTTTGAAATCGTTTTGATGATGTTTGTATAGAAAATAAATTCATTAAGCCAAAACGGTAATAACTGAAAATGAATTTTATCAGAAATGTTTTGAGTATTTGATGAAATCCGATCTTACTAAAATACTCCATAACTAGTCTGGTACTTCAAAATATTTTTATAAGAAATTTTTGAAATCAGTAAAACTCCTAACAAACCATTAAAAAAAATTTGTAAAATTGATCAAATACGTAAATAGTTTGTCTTGATGAAAACAGGCTGTTACATAATTTCACGAAATTTTCCGATCTGATCTCATGCCTACTTAGGGCAGAGCAGAATCGAGACTTACTGCTTGCAACTCATAACTTACGTCCAGTTGGCACTGCCCCTATCCCTGAAGCCCACCACGTTTCTCCCCAGAAGTGGAAAAACAAGAGGAATGCTAAAATCACTAAAGGGAAAGCTATAATGAAGCAACCAAGAGGTGCAGCTCCCCAGACAAACAAAAACAATAAGGGAAAAAGAAATTTAACTTGGAAGCGAAATAACACCGAGCAAGTGTCACTTCCAAAGAAGAACTGGGAGGATAAATGCCATAGATGCGGCATGACTGGCCATTGGTCCAGAAACTGCCGCACTCCTCGCCACCTCCAGGATCTATACCAGGCGAGCCAGAAGTCTCTACCTGAAACAAACTTGGCGGCTGTTCAGCCGCCAACAATGTTTACTGCAAAAGACTTCGAGAACGACGACCTTCTCGATTGAGCACCATCGTTTATCTATGCTTTTTAGAATTAAATGTATCTTCATCTTTTATTTGCTTAAGTACGAACTTTTATTTTCGAATGAATGTTTACATTTTCGCTCAAATAAAATTTCGTTTTTGCGTATATAGATGATGTCTGAGTGCCTAGTGGACAGTGCCTCAACGCACACAATCCTTCGCGATCATTGCTATTTTAATAGCGTAAATAAATATGATGGTCCTGTTATCACAATTTCAGGACTGTCCCAAATAATCGAAGGATCTGGTGAAGCAATTATATTGCTCCCAAATAACACAAGACTTCAAATAAAAAATGCATTATTCTCTCCTAAATCAAATAGGAATCTCGTAAGTTTCAAGGATTTCCGTTTAAACGGATATCACTTAGAAACCAGAAATGAAAATACGGTTGAATATCTGTATGTAACTCGTCAGAAAGATGACCGGAAGATCATCTGCGAACGATTCAAGGCACTCCCGTCGGGTCTCTACCAAACATACATTCAACCAATAGAAGCCAATATGACTGAGCACCAGACGTGCCAATCATTACCAGCATTCCAACTCTGGCACAATAGACTTGGTCACCCTGGAACAGCAATGATGCGCCGCATCATCACTGAATCCCGTGGACACAAATTGAAGAACCTGAAGATTCTTCAAAAGGGTGAATTTCCATGTCTCCCTTGTTTTAAGGGAAAACTAATAACGAGACCATCCCTCCTGAAAGTGGGATTAGAGTCTCCTGGCTTCCTTGAGAGAATTCATGGTGACATTTGCGGGCCTATTCACCCCGCAAGTGGCCCATTTCGGTACTTCATGGTACTGATTGATGCATCAACCAAATGGTCTTATGTGTGCTTCTTGTCCACCCGCAACCTAGCTTTTCCAAAGCTATTGGCACAAATAATAAGGTTGCGTACTCATTTCCCCGATAACCATATCAAGAAACTACGTCTTGATAATGCGGGAGAATTTACTTCACAAGTCTTCGAAGACTATTGCCGGGCAACGGGTATTGAAGTTGAACATCCGGTAGCACATGTTCACACCCAAAACGGATTAGCTGAGGCTCTTATAAAGAGACTCCAATGGATTGCACGTCCATTGCTTATGCAATCCCAGTTGCCTGTGGATGCTTGGGGGCATGCTATTTTACATGCCGCATCACTTATTAGGATAAGACCCTCTGGAGGTCACACTTTATCCCCGATGCAACTAGCATACGGCGCACCTCCGGATATCTCTCATTTGAGAGTGTTTGGTTGTGCGGTATATGTCCCAATAGCATCACCGCAGAGGACCAAAATGGGTCCTCAGCGTCGTCTAGGTATATATATTGGGTTTGATTCGCCCTCTATTATCAGATACCTTGAACCCCTGACGGGTGACGCATTCAAGGCACGTTTTGCAGACTGTGAATTTAATGAGAAATTTTTTCCAAAACTGGGCACACAGTCCAAGAAGTTAGAAGCTTCTGAGACCATTAGTTGGGACCAGAAGTCTTTGTCCCTATATGATCCGCGTACTAATCTGTGTGAAGATGAGATCCTGAAGATCCTTCACATCCAGAATACAGTACATCTTTTACCGGATAAATTCACGGACAACCAGAAGATTGTCCGTTCACACGTCCCTGCTGCCAATACGCCAGCTAGGATTGACATCCCCATAGATGGATGCAGCCCACCGGCAGCAGAATTGGTTGTACCTCAAATGAAAAGAGGACGCCCACCAGGTTCAAAAGATAAAGTTCCTCGAAAGAGGAAGACTCCTGGCGATACTAAGATTATCCCTCCACAGGATGCTGAGCTCAGACCAGCTACTTCTCCCCTCCTGATTTCCCCAGCAGAGGAAACAATAGGAGAAACATCATTAAATTTTGTACGTACTGGAGAAGTACTGGACAGAAATAGCATAGTCGTCGACGACGATTTTGCGTTCAATATTGCCGTTCACGTCACTGAATATGACGATGACGTTGAACCACGATCTCTAGCGGAATGTAAACGCAGAGATGATTGGCCAAAGTGGGACGAGGCAATAAGAGTAGAGCTGGACTCACTCTTGAAACACAAAGTCTTTGGACCAGTAGTCCAAACACCAGTAGGTGTAAAACCTGTGGGATATAAGTGGGTTTTCATAAGAAAAAGAGATGAAAATAATGTGATCGTTCGATATAAGGCAGCCTTGTAGCCCAGGGATTTTCCCAAAGACCGGGGATTGATTACGAAGATACGTATTCCCCGGTCATGGATTCGATCACCTTCCGATTTTTAATCAGCCTAACTTCTCTGGAAAGCCTAGAAATGCAGCTCATGGACGTTGTGACTGCATATCTATATGGCGATATAGATAAAAATATCTATATGAGACTTCCTGATGGGTTTAATCTACCCCCAGAGATGAAAGAGATACCTCGGGACATATTCTCTGTAAGGCTACATAGATCATTATATGGTCTAAAACAATCGGGCAAGATGTGGTATAACAGACTAAGTGATTTTCTTGCACAGCAAGGATTCACGAATAACGAAGTCTGCCCGTGTATCTTTTTCAAAAGAACGGGAACAGAATTTGTCATCATAGCTGTATATGTAGATGACTTAAATCCCATAGGATCTCCTGCAGAGATCAAAGAGATATCTGAAAGCCTTAAACATACTTTTGAAATGAAAGACCTAGGCAAAACAAAGTATTGTCTTGGCTTACAGATAGAACACCTAAGAGGTGGAATCCTATTACACCAATCTAATTATACAAAGAAACTTCTACGCAAGTTTCATATGGATAAATGTCATCCTTTAGGTACTCCTATGGTCGTAAGATCACTAGATGTACATAAGGACCCCTTCCGGCCACTGGAAGAGGGGGAGGAGATACTGGGTCCTGAAGTACCCTACCTCAGTGCCATTGGAGTACTTCTATATCTGGCTAACTGTACACGTCCCGATATAGCGTTTACAGTTAATCTACTAGCCAGACACAGTGCTGCGCCCACAAAGCGCCACTGGAACGGAGTAAAGCATCTTCTGCGATACCTTCAGGGTTCCATTGATCTTGGACTTTACTACCAGAGAGGTGCCTCCCCCAAATTGTTTGGTTATGCTGATGCAGGTTATATCTCTGATCCGCACACGGCAAAATCTCAAACAGGTTTTGTATTTACCTACGGAGGTACTGATATCTCTTGGAGATCGGTAAAACAAACCACTACTGCTACATCTTCCAACCATGCAGAGCTCATCGCGATCCATGAGGCGAGCAGAGAATGTTTTTGGCTACGCTCCGTCGTCCAACACAACCTCCAATCCACTGGCCTGAAGACCAGTGATCTGGAGCCTACTGCCCTATTCGAAGACAACGCCGCATGCATTGCTCAGCTTCAGAAGGGCTACATCAAAGGCGACAGGACAAAACACATTTCTCCCAAGTTTTTCTGGACGCACGAGCAGAAGAACGACAAGCAGATTGAAGTTCGACAGATCCAGTCATACAACAACTTAGCTGATCTTTTTACTAAGGCATTGCCTAAATGTACTTTTGTAAAGCTTGTAAAGAACATTGGTATGCGACAGTTGAAAGACCTGCAAGCATGAAGCTTGTACGGATCAGGGGGAGTAACATGTGGGTTGCACTCTTTTTCCTTAAGCTGTTGGGTTTTCCCACTGGGTTTTCCATAGCTAAGGTTTTAACGAGGCAAACACACTTACTCTGGATCCAGAAGTATCCACCCCTTGCCTCAGTAGCTGAGACCGAAGTGATGAATGTGTAAAGGGGAGTGTTATGAATGAGGGAGGCCTTTGGCCTCCCCTCCTTCATTACCCATTCATTAGGCCCCCATTACTTAGAGTAATGGGGATCCTTGGTCTCCTAGAGGCTTTTGGCCTCCCCACTATGAGATATATAAATAGAGCACCATGGCTCTTAGCTATGGTGACTTATTCTTAGCAATGAAATTCTCTCTCTCTCTCTTGAGTTCATTATCATATAACAGGCATGCATTTTAGTTTAAGACCAAGAAAGTCTATAGAGAGAGAGTAGTTTGAGGTGTCAATATGTTAAATGTGTGAGCATGAACAAACCCGGGCTTGGATTTCATGGACTCTTGTTCGGGCTAGGCGAGTCTGAACATGTACCCTTTTTTTTGGATCCTTCTGAAAGCGTGGTAAACAGCGCGCGCATAGACCTCGTCACCAGGGTTCGAACCCTGGTGGCCCTGCAGGCAACGGGGAGATTTTGCCGCTCGGACTAAATCCTTTGGCCTGAACATGTACTTTCAGTTCTTAGTCTTAGGCAAATTTTAATCGTGTTGTTCGTGTACTTTTAGAGTGAGCAAACCCGCTGACAACATGGTTGTTAACGGGTTATTTTGTCAGACGGTGAGGGGAAGCTGACGAGGACGACTCCGATGACGAGGCGTTCCATCGGCTGAGGAGTAAGACCCAGGGATGACTGGATCCGGGTCTAGGAGAGCCGAATCCGAGCTATCGGGTGAAGCCCGACTTAACTCCGAGCTATTCTCTGAGCTGACTGATGAGTTATCTGCATCACAGACAAATCGTTAAGAGGGTCGGATTTGGTTTCCGACCCAAATCCACTCCGATCCTTAAGTCAATAATAGACTTGAAGATGGCTCGGGGCAACCAAGGCCAACCTATTGAGAGATCGTCTTGGTGTTGTCATAACGAGAGATGGCGGTAAGTATAAGTGAAAGTAAGTGAATGAGTTGTGAGAGTACCTAGTTCTTAGTATCTCTGGAGCTTTCTTCTTTTATCGTCGTTTCTTATTTATAGATAATGATTTCCCCTTTTGTGTCGTTAATGCGTAACAGCCATGCCTTTATGGCCACACAATCATTCCCGGGGATGGAAATAACATCTGCCCATTTACTCCGACATTATTAACCGATCCATTGATACTAGCGAGGCCTAACAGACGGATGAGATGGCGCTTTGACTGGGTAAACAGCTTGCTTTTCATAGAGAGTTCTCGGGCCATTGGGCCAAGGCATTTCTCTTATCATGGGCTTCCCTTGTCAGACGAGATATCCATCTCTGCTTCATGAGCCGGCCCAACGTAGTAACAATGGTGGTAAGAACATTGGGGTTGTTGGCATCTGTGGCAGTGGGAAGAAAGACATGTACCGTGCCTCGCGGTGATCAGAATCGGAGAGATGTGTCTGAGGTTGGAGGATGGGGTTTACATGAACAATGCAGGTCTGCATTTTGTTCCCATTGGTTGTTGTTGCTGTAGAAATCATCGGAAAGACGAGGAAATGAGTAGGAAGGAGAACGCACAGACATTAGCCATGTTGCAGTCTGGCACAGCAATTAGAGTTTCACAGAGCTAACATGAGGCAAATTCTCACACGAATAGCGGTATTCCATCGAACATCACTACAATAACACAAGTCATATCGTCTCATTTCTTAATAAAATTCGCAATGTTGTGAGTGTGTGTGTGAACAACACTGCATGTAAAAAAATTCACAATGTAGCATTATTATGCATCTTTTTCCTCATCATATCGTATCATTGATAATAAAAATTATTCACTTCTCCTTGATCACATAAGTAACCAAACAGATTTGGGAAAAATAACAGTAAACACCCCATTAAAATTAACAAATAGCTTCCGAAATCGTTTAGCGGTCAGAACTTTGAAATAGCGCCAATTAACCCATAATTCTTCAAAGAAACTCTCTAAAAGGCATTGCATGCACGACTTCCCAGTTTGGCACCAACTCATACAAGTACCCTTCAAATGAAAATTGAAAGAGAATATTTTGATGCATTGTTTGGCCACTAAAATGAAGTGGCTAAAAAGTTCAGATCAAGAACGGATAACATCAAGGGTTTCATTAAATAATTATTAACAGAGCAAGTTCCAGCAAAATGTGCTAAAGCTTGATAATTAACATAAAGAGCAATGCCCAGCTCAGTGATCGTCACTCTGCCTGCCTTTGGCCCAACACTGGAATATCCTCGTACCTCTTCTGCATTGATCAAAAAAACGGACCAGATATTGGTCAGAGGGACAGCAGTACATGGACACGACAAAGATAAGTTGGAATAGAATATTAAGAGATTGCCGATTTAAGCAGAGCGTGTTAAAACAGCTGCAGCAGAAGAGTAATTGTATATTCTAGAAACCAGACTCTTCTCCTTGTTAGGGCATCTATATGGTACGATTAAAATTTGCCTAAGACTAACAAGTGATCGCCGACATCCAACAAGGTTTCGCTTCCATAAAAAGTTGCAATATGCCAACACTTCTTCAGCATCTTATGAGATTATGAAATAGCAGGCGCTTTATATTTAAGACTAAGTTTGCACAAAAGGATGACAAATTGGATCCTCAACAAGTACGACCATTTACGTAGTATCATATGCAAAGGAATAAAATTTTACTGGGACAGTTATGATGACCTTATTTACGGCACACAGCAGTGGTGACAAAATTTAGTACCCAAAATTTGCATTTGCATGCAAAGAAAAGCTAGATTAAAACCCAACTTAAGATTTGAACTTTAGTGCCTGGATCAATTCTATTATGATATCCATGGACTATGCACAATACTTTCTCATTTATGAACTGCACTGGTCTCCTAGAGCAGAAGAAAGATTTAGACGGCACCGAAAAGTTGCAATAGGTAAATAGACAAGTAGTTAAAACATCAAGAGTATAGCTTTATGGAAAGATGCTCTTTCAAAATGGACTCCGCAATCCTACGAGGGCTTTCCATGTAATGAACAAGACCAGCACCAGGGGCCAGGTCATTACAATCAAGCAAGTAGTGACGAGGAACCCACAAAAAAGGATCTGAATGAAAAGATTCCACAATACAACTTGCAATTTATAACAATCATTTAGCTCTCAAAAGAGAGTTGGAAATGCAAGCGCACACGCAAACTAGAGTAGAGATAATACCCCAACATTGTTGTGTTCCCATAGCTTGTGTACTCCATAATCTACTGCCTGCACCCACAAATAAAATTAGTAGCCAGCCAAAGCTTCTCTTCTATAGTATTGAAGGCATTAGATATATGAAGTATATTGAACAGGTGACATGATGCAGTAATGTGACAACGCAAGCTTCTCGTGTACGAAATGGCCATTCAGTGTTAAAGAAATCTTGTTGGCACAGACATAAAATATTTGTTTTTAAGCGGCGGCGTTTTGAAAGGCAGCAGCCTAGGTGATCAGGGGCAAATGTCTGGATTCAGCTGCATATGCTAGTAATAAAACAGAGAGAAGGGGATGGTGGGCCTTGTTGAACTCATCGTCCCCCACTGGTCATCATCACCTGCCTCCGCAGCCACAAATGAGAGAGGGAAGAAGAACAGTATAGGTTGATCCTGAACCCTCCTGATAGAAGCGGGTTGGGTCAACCGCTTTAATTAATTAAACCAATTCTAAGTGGGTGCAACTTAACAATAGGGTACGACTTAATAGAAGCCGGTTGGCCCAACCAACTTCCATTATAAGGGTTGAGGCTCGACTCTAGCCCTTCTCTTTCCTCACCCTCGCTTTTCCAAGTGTGAGCAATTACCAAGGTGGACACAATAGGCAGGCAGCGGGCTGGGGTAACAATCAGTTTTTCGCACCCTCCCTCCTTCCATCCTTTCTCCTCCATTTTAATTTTATTTTTTTATTTTTTTTCCCCACAAACATTGGGCGCAACACATGCAGCTAAGTGTTAGTGTGGTGGCTTTGTCACTCTGCACTGCATAGCATCTTCTGACCACTGTTAGGTGGGAACACCGTAAAGAAGACAAAAACAACTCCATGGAAGCAAATGAAAAGTTGCAAAATCAAAAGTCAACATGTCACATTAGAGAACAAACCAAGCAGTTCTCTCTCGACAAAAATCCAATGAATATTGCTAGATGGATGCACAAATTGCATCCCTTCTGAGTACCATCATGCACAAATCCATGATGGTATACAATATGGTCAATGACAGAGAGGCAAATCAGATATGTTGATGCAGGGAAACATGGATCCTGTATATATTAATACATGTTATGGCAGTCCTGAAGAGAAGAATGACAAAAATAGTATGCTAGAGGACAAGGGTCTATTCATTTTCAGCCAACAGCATGTGCTCAAAGCAAGAAGAGGCAAATGGTGTATGCACATTGTAGGAGTTACTGCATGATATCTAACATGCATATAAAGATGGTCGGATTCAAATGTTTGGAATACGTAAAACAGTTTAGATTTCTCCACAACACCAGGAAAAGGAAAAGGGCCTAAGGAATCAGTTACCACGCCATACATATGCCTTATGCAGACTTTTTTGGATTATGAAGCACACATACTTGAAAGAAAAATCAGATTCGTGTACAATACACATGGGCATGGGCACAGTCAAATATCAGGCACGAGAGGCCCATGTCCCCCCATAAAATCCAAGAACTCATATATAGCCCCCCCCCAAAAAAAAATAAAAAATAAAAAAGAACGAAAAAAGAAAAAAAAGCCAAAAACAATTGTCGTGCCTCACCAAAAATTCCAAAGCACCCCAACATTCACACGTCCTTTAGTCTTATTTTTGACCAATATATATATACCAATTGCTTGGGGAAAGAAAAATGGGGTGTGTATTGTAACATCTTCCCCAATGATGTGCGTGAAGAGGGCAAGTAGTTCCAAAGGTAAAAGAACAATATGATTATTTGGTTGAAAGAAGCCTACCGGTCAGGTGGTATGCGTTTTAGTACTTATCATCATATCGGTTCATTTTTAGGAGAATTGATTATTTTCAATCTAATGTAGCTTTATGCGCTTTATGGCCCACCTTTCAGAACATGGCATCCAGAATGCAAATGTGAAAAAATTCTTAAAGTTGAATTTAGAGAAATGAGAAGGAAGCACATTATTACCTGATATCCATGTATATCCAAAGTCTTGTTTGGTAACATGGCTTAGTTTTAGAAAACCGCAACTTGACACGCATGAGAAAACCAAAGTCTTGAGAAAACCAAAGTCTTGTTTGGTAACATGGCTTAGTTTTAGAAACTGGAGTCTGAGGTTTAGAGTGAGATTTTTGATATTGTACCACGTTTGGTATCCAAAATGGAGTTTTTCAGACAAATTAAAAGCCTCCAAAACTTGTGAAGCTGAGGTTTTGAAAATTCATTTAGATTAGATTTTGACAAACTGTGGTAAACAAATGTTTGTATGAAGACAAACCTTGATTTTTTTTACAAACATATGTTTGTATGAAGACAAACTGATGCGGATCCGCATCCTTTCACAGCCGGCGGCCAACATAGTGGGGCCCACCCCCCTTTGGTGACTTACGTGCGGCGTAGGAGGCGTGGTACCACGTAGTGGGTTAGTCAATGGGTATTCTAGTCTTTTCAGACTAGATTAGTAAATCCCCTCTTTTCCATTTATTAGGGCTAGCCGTCATTTTATTTTCTTATGCTTATTTGTGAAGAACAACTAGGTATCAATTGTGAGGGTTCTTAGGCTTTGATCCGTTCATCCAAAGCTAGGAGATAGGGCTTCGTCTCGAAAGGAGCCCAATTTATCTATTGTTCTTCGCTGAAAATTCTATAAAAATTCCTTTTTTAATATTTTTCCTCTTTTAAATCTGAAATTAATTGATCGATCATCCGGATCGTATCAAATTGGTATCAGAGCGTTGAGATCCGATGGCGACAAGCACGAGATCAAAGGCGGATGGCGTGGATGAGAAGGTGCAAGGGCTTCGAGAGGAGTTCAACCGGGAGATCGAGGGATTGAAGAAAACCCAAGGGGAGTCCATCAAAGATCATGCCCATTCGCAGGAGGACATCCAAATTGAACTTCGGGCTATGAGAAGAGACGCCGCGCAAACGGGACGTGATATTCAAGGGTTAAAGGAGGCAACTTCAGATCTGAAATTTTTGAAGGATGCCACGTCGTCGATTCCGGAGATAAAAGCTATGCTTCAAGCCCTAACGATGGAGAGATGAGGAGATCGGGGCAAGAAGATTCAAGGGGAAGAAAATCGAGGAGAATCGACGCTTGAATCGACAAATCAGGAGCAACCGGGGAGGGCGACGGCTACTACGACAATCTCGAAGCAAGCCGCAGCCGTCGCAAACCCTAACAGGGCCGGACGGCTGTTGGAAGGGGCCAGGGGGCCCTGGAAGGAGACTGCAGGCCCCCCCGGGCCTGCAGTGGGCTCGGCAGGCCCCACAGGGCCTGCGGCCTACTTTGCAGGCCCTGCCGGGCCTGCAGGACCTGCGACAGGCCCTGCCGGGCCTGCCGCAGCTGCGGCAGGGCCTGCCGAACCTGCTGCGACTTCTGCAGGCCTGTTCGGGCCTGCAGCAGTCCCAGCAGGCCCAAACAGGCCTGCGGTCGTGCCGTGGGGACCTGCCGCAGTGTAGGCAGCCCCCTGGGGGCCCGCGACGACGCCAACAAACCCCTGGGGGCCCGCAGGAGTGCAGACAGCCCTTTGGGGGCAAGACGAAGGCGGATGGGCCCGAGACACGACGATTGGGCTCCAGTAGCCCAATTTTGGAGACCAGAGGCTCATCCACAGGTACTGAGGCCGCAGGTTGATCCCAGACAGACGTTTGATGGCTTTCTGGGGCAGGGACAAGGCCCGGGAGGCTATTTTGAGGGCCAGACAGCACCAGTACAGCCACACAGAGGGCCAGGAGGACCCGGGTTGGCACGACAGCAGTAGTTTCCGAGGTACCATTACCAGCATGAGGCGTGGGAGAGACCCGTTTGGCCCGAGGAGTTGTACGGGGTGGACGGGGGAGGACCAGTTGAGGCAGGCGGCGGAGGATTCGGCCGTGGGGGCGACCGCGGTAGAGATGGATGACCACAGGGGGGACATTAATGCAGATCGCCGCCTTATGAAGCTGAAGATGCCGATTTTTGATGGCACGGATCCGGATGGGTGGATCTATCGGGCGGAGCATTACTTCCAGGTGATGAGGTTGACGGATGAGGAGGTTCTGAGGGCCATCGGAATCTATTTCGAGGGCAATGCGTTGGCTTGGTACAGATGGAAAGTGGCACGGACCCCCTTTCGCACTTGGGAGGAGCTGTCAGCACTGATACTAGACCGATTTCAGGAGACCCCAGGAGGAGACTTCTATGAGCAGTTATCTGCTTTGAGACAGGAGGGGACGGTGAGAGATTATGTGGAGCGGTTCGAGATGCTGAATAGTAGGGTGGAGGGGGTGACCGACGAGGTGATGATTGGGAACTTCGTGAGGGGGTCGAAGCCCTCTATACGAGCGGAGCTGAGGATGCAGAGTCCAGGGACACTGGATGATGTCCGCCTGGCCCACAAGGCGGAGGAGAAGCATGCAGAGGAGAGATGCATTCGGGGAACTTGGGGAGACCAAGGCCAGCGTAGTCAGACAGCACCGGTCCCACCGTCAGGGGTTACAGTAGCACCAGGGGACGCGGAAACGAAGAAAGAGGAAACCCGACCAGTGATCCCTGGTAGGCGGATGACTGAGGCTGATATGAGGGCAAGGCGTGCTGCAGGCCTCTGTTTCAGATGCGATGAGAAGTTCAGTCCCGGCCATCGGTGTGCGAGCAGGCTGATGCAGATTGTGATAATGCCGGACGAGGGGGAGTATGCAGATGAGAGAGAGCCAGTGATGATGGAAGGGAGCGAGGTTGAGCATGCACATCTGGATGTAGCGGAGGTGTCCCTGAACTCCTTGGTAGGGGTAACCACGAACCATACCATGAAGTTGCCAGGACGATTGGGCGACGTGCCGGTGACGGTACTCATAGACAGTGGGGCCACCCACAACTTCATATCTCGACATTTGGTGGATAGTCATGGGTTGCAGAGGAGCACCTTGGAGACGTTTACGGTCCTCTCAGGGACAGGGAGGAGGGAGGAGAGCAGTGGGATGTGCAAGTGGCTGAGTCTGACCTTACAAGGGGAGCAGATCGTGGAGGACTTCTTGCCTCTAGAGTTGGACAATATCGATGTGATTTTGGGCGTGCAATGGCTGAGGGGGTTGGGCGAGGTGAAGATGAATTGGAAGCAGCTTAGGATGGAATTCCATGAGGGGGTCGCACGGTGGTTCTGACAGATGACACTAGCCTCTGTTTTTCCTCGGGGGCTTTCAAAGCCAGATCTCCACCTTGAGGACAAGGTGGCTCTTTTAGGGGGAGGTATTGATGCGGATCCGCATCCTTTCACAGCTGGTGGCCAACATAGTGGGGCCCACCCCCCTTTGGTGACTTACGTGCGGCGTAGGAGGCGTGGTACCACGTAGTGGGTTAGTCAATGGGTATTCTAGTCTTTTCAGACTAGATTAGTAAATCACCTCTTTTCTATTTATTAGGGCTAGCCGTCATTTTATTTTCTTATGCTTATTTGTGAAGAACAACTAGGTATCAATTGTGAGGGTTTGATCCGTTCATCCAAAGCTAGGAGATAGGGCTTCGTCTCGAAAGGAGCCCAATTTATATATTGTTCTTCGCTGAAAATTCTATAAAAATTCCCTTTTTTATATTTTTCCTCTTTTAAATCTGAAATTAATTGATCGATCATCCGAATCGTATCACAAACATTGATTTTATTTTACGTAAACAAAATCCCAGTGTCAAGACATTGTACCCAAACTAGGCCAAGTGTATAGATACATACAAAGAATCATGCAGCGTTCCATCTGTTGGGAATCTGACACAATACCTATCAACACCAAAGTGTGCACAATGGAATAAATAGATAAGTGTCACCAAAGTGTGCACAATGGAATAATGTAGAGTTGGGATCTTGAAAGAATCATAAAAAGCACAAGTATCAAAGAATCAAAATCAGACAGTCACGCAGAGAGTCAAGAATTTATACTGGTTCCATCATGCATTTTGATGCATTTTGACTCCATCATTCTCACTCCATCCGCACCTCTCCAACTCGCACTGTCTTGCAAGCCATATTATTCCACATTAGAACGTTGCCACCTTCTCTGGAACAATACGAACTAAACCAACTCCTATGAGGAGTCGTGTGGAAGGAGCATCCCGAATCCAAATTACATGAGATTTCCAAATCTTCAGATGCAGTCGCCATCAGAATCTCACAATCATCACTATTCTTGCTATTAATTCCCACCGAGGCAAAACCAGAAGCTTCATTCTTCCATTTTCCATTCTTCATTAGTTGTAATGGCCCACCTTTTATAATAAGAGCGCACAAGGCCCTCTTCATTTTTTTTCTTTTACTCACCGTTTTCCCTTTCTTTATTCTCTTTAAGGCCCAAAGCTTGCGGCCCATTTAAAATTCTTTTAATTCTTTTCCCCTTTTTCTCCACTCGTACGAGCCAGCGGTAGACTCGACCCCTCTTTCGCTTCCCTCCATTCTATCGCAAGCAGTGACGACGGTAAAACAATAAGGGTTTCGAAACCCTAGCCCTATCCGATGACGCACGATCCTCTCGCAAGGGATTCTCGTCGATTTTGAATCCCGGTTTACACGCGATAAGTATTCCCTCTTATACCCCTCTTCTTCTCTATTTATGCGAGATGATTCTAGGGTTTTTGCTATGCGATAAACTCTCCTCTTCCTTTCAAAGCCTTCCTTTTTTGATCGGCTGGGTTTTTGGAGACTTTAAGTTGTAGATTTGATCCTTACTAAACTTTAATTTATTTATTTTGTGGGATGGATGTGATGATTCAGGTAGATTTTAGGGAGGATTACTCATCCGATGAAATTATTTTGGCAACAATTTAGGTTTACGGTATTTTTGGCTGATGTCCCTTGTTTTCGTTTTATACCCTTACGTCGATTCTTGTCGTGGTCGGCCACCGAGGAGAAGTCACAGTAATGGTTTACGTTGGGTTTGCTTGTGGTTTTGTTCGGCTGTATGAAGTTTCTGATTCATTGCATGCTGTTTTAGGTCCTGTTACTTGCTGATTTAGGAACTGTTCGCATGCTGATTTTAGATCAGTTTACATGTTGTCTTGTGCCTGTTTGCCGCAGTCTAGTGATCAGTTGCTTGCTATTCTTATGTGTCGTTTGCATGAGCAGTTCAGTTTCCTTGCATGTAGGGGCCTGGTTGCATGTACAGTTTAGTTTTTTCCTTGGTAGAGTTTTGTATGCATGTTGTTGTCCAGTTATTTGCTTGATGATGAAACAGTATGCATGTGCACTGTTTGTATGCCTCGGGTGCTTGCCAAACTTCATGTGATGTCCTTGATGCCCTGTTCCCGCTTGTTGATCTGTTCTGTTTCGAGCACTGACCTGATTTTTCATTGTTGGGCTGATTTTATTAAATTACTAATTAAATATCATGGACTTAAGATGGACACATCATGTATACACTCGATGGACTGAGCAACCCTTTAGGCAGGTAAACCACAACTTATATGGTGCCAAACATGAATCTGATCCATTCATGACTTTTCATGACTTTTTATCATTGCGTTTACTTTTCGTCATTTCCTTTATTTATTAAATTATGTGTTTAATGTGTTCTGATACTGTTAGATTTAATTGTTAAAAATATTATGTTTCTGCAAAAGTAACTAGACAAGTGAAAGATTGGAAGTTTGAGTTGTTGACTATACTAAATTACATGATTAAGAGCTATGTAACATGAATATGTAATAATGCTTATGGACATGTTTCCTAGCACATGACATGACATGATACTCTTGACATAGTTTTCTTCATAGCTTTAATCATGTGATTTAGAGACCAGAGACATGGACATGACACCTGAAACAACTAGAATTAGAACTACACTTGACATCACGGGTTTTGGGGTAACTTATAATTGAGAGCACGCGAAAGCAATTGAAGCCATGTTTTTTGTCCCTGTCTGAGAGGATGTCCCTTATGGATCCTGAGTTCTTGCTACAGTTGACCCTTTTTACTCGGTCCGGGGTAGCATCATGCGGTCCAAGGTGGACTTCACATTGCACATCGTGCTATCCTCTTATAAGTCACATCACTAGTCTTTTTGTTAGTTGCTAGACCCTTACTGCTACTAAGACTATACTAGGTTAGTACGTTCCTTTACAGTTCCATTGCATGCCTATTAACTCTTACAAGATAAATTAATTAACTATTTAGTATAAATTTAATCTACTTTACTAATAGTGGTTCAACTTCTGTTTTTGCCACTATGTGACGGATAGCTTGAAGATGAGGCTCCACAGTACGGGGAGTTTGAATTTCCAGTCGAGTAAGCTGATTTCTGAGCCTTTGAGTTGACAGTAGAGTTTTTATCTTTTCTTTTCGTTATTTTCTTTTCAGAAACATGTAGTTGAGAGCTATAGTTCCTTTCTACTTTAGACAGTGTAATTCCTTTGAATGATGAAATAAAATGAGCATTTTCACTTTTGTCTCAAATATTTCTTGTTTATTACTATATTGACTTCACTGGTAACTACAAGACCTGTAAAATTAGTGCAAGTGTGACGGCACCCGACAGTCTATTCTCCAATGTCTGGTCTCCTTGTACAAGTGACACATGTCCCTGCGCCCACGTGATTTAGATCTCGATTGACCATTGTCCTTACTAGAACCATGACCGCCCCTAGAATCCTAACATCCCCTGATGAAAAGTGCATCCCCTTGATCACTACTCTCTCATCCAGTCACTTTAACCCGAAGAACCTCAGAGTGTACCGCTGACTCAACCTCCTCCAGAGATAATATTTCACGCTCATATACCATGAACCCGACCAATGGATCGAAATCATCCGTCAGAGAACATAACAATATCTTTGCCAATTGCTCGTCCTCGATGTTCACCCACATGTTTCGCAAGTCAGACACAATCTTCGTGAAAGCATCGATGTGATCCTTAACGTATGTGCACTCTCTCATCTTCAGCACATATAACTGTTACATCAGATACAATCTGCTCGTCAAATTCTTCTTTGCATAGAGCGCATCCAGCTTCTTCGAAAACTTCTCCGCATTAGCCTCCTTAGACACCTTTGTGAGCACTTCATCTGAAAGTGATAACTAAGTGCGATCAACACAGGGTCGGCCCTGGGCTATGGCTGGGTGGGCAACCACACAGGGGCCCCGCTGGAAGGGGGCCCCAAATTTTCAAAAAGTCCACTAGTCCATATAAGAGTTGAATATAATACCCACTAAATATTTAAATGTGCTTGTGCTTGAAATTTGAAAAATCAAAACAACCTCTTAAATTAAGCCTTAAATGTTGGCATTATTGCTGGACTAGTGGACTTCCCTAGCAGCAACCGTTTACATTTACATTTGTTCATTTAATTGGCAATTTACTCATTATACTAATTACTAATTTGTTCGTTTAAGTAGCAATTGGTTTATAGCCGTTTACATTTGTTCAATTAGCTAGTTTATAGCCTTTATTTAAGTAATAACAAACTAATTATATTAATTACTCATTTAATATTAAATCATACCATCCTCATCTTATACTACTATAAAGGGACAATATGTTCCAAAGAATCAATAAAAGTTTTTACCTATCAAAATTATATTTTGTCATCCACTATTCCTTCTCAAGTAAGCTTGATACATTACAACAATTTGATTGGCGAATGACGATTTGAGCATTGTCATACATCTAAATCAGGTGCTATTATTCTTTTCTATTCTTGAGTTATTAAATTATTTTTTACGAATTACATGTGTTATTTGTTTTAACTTTCATAGAATTATAGACTTGCTTAGTTATTTATTTATTTAAAAATGGCTCCTCGAAAATATTTATCCGGATATGAAAAAAGGAAAAAGATAAAACGAGTAGAAGAACTAGTTGAATCACAAAAAGGAGCTATTGACAAATTTTTCTCAACAAGTTCAAACAATAATGAATTATGTGATGAAATTATTGTTTCAAGCGAACTCAATAATAAAAATATTATGTCTGGTGAACCTAGTGAACTCAATAATGAAAATTGTATGCCTAGTGAACCTAGTGAATTTAATAATGAAAATTGTATGCCTAGTGAACCTAGTGAATTTAATAATGAAAATTTAGGGGATGCTAGTCAATCTTTACCACATTTTGATATCTATGAACCTAGCACTTGGGAAAATCTTGATAACAAAGCAAGAGACATTTTAGTTGAGAATGGATTTGAAAGAGAATTGGAACTTAAATTTCCTTTAGACGAAGATCGTAGACATTTTTCATATACATACTATTCAAGAAAATTGAGTAATGGAGAATTTAGTGATAAAAAATGGTTAGTTTACTCTAAGTGTGTCGATAAAGTATTTTGCTTTTGTTGTAAATTGTTCAAATCTAATAGCAATACAATGTCATTAGCAAATGAAGGATTGAAAGACTGGAGACATATTAGCACAAGACTATCTGAGCATGAAAATAGTATTGAACATATGACTAACATGAACTCTTGAAATGATTTAAGATTAAGGTTGGGGAAAAAATCAAATAATTGATAATAATTTGCAAAAACAAATTATGAAGGAAAAAGAAGGATGGCGACAAGTTTTGATTAGAATAGTAACCGTCATAAAATGTCTTGCTAAAAATAATTTGGCTTTTTGAGGATCCAATGAGAAACTCTATCAAAATAATAATGGTAACTTTTTGCGAATTGTTGAGATGATGCTGAATTTAATGCAATAATGCAAGATCATGTTAGGCGTATTCAAAATCATGAAGTTCATTATCATTATCTTAGCCACAAAATACAAAATGAGTTAATTTCTCGTTTGGGCCTCACTGTTAGAAGTTCTATCATAAAGACAATTAAAGAAGCAAAATATTTTTCAGTAATTCTTGATTGTACTTCAGATATAAGTCATCAAGAACAAATGGTCCTAGTTGTAAGATGTGTAAATATGTCAAGTAATCAAATAAAAGTAGAGGAGTACATCTTAGAATTTTTGAAGGTAGATGATACATCTGGATTGGGGCTCTTTAATGAATTGTTAAATGCATTAAAGTTACTTGATCTTAATGTTGATATTAGAGGACAAGGTTATGATAATGGTTCTAATATGAAAGATAAACACCAAAGTGTTCAAAAAAGATTACTTGAACCTAATCCGAGAGCATTATATATGTCAGTGCGTGTCATGGTCTCAATCTTACTCTTAGTGATATGGCACATTCTTGTGTTAAAGCTATTTCATTTTTTGGAGTTATGCAACGTATATATTCATTATTTTCGGGTTCTACTAAGCAGTGGAAGATCCTAATTGATAATGTTTCTTCACTTACTGTGAAATCTTTGTGTAATACTCGCTGGGATAGTAGAGTTAAAAGTGTAAAAGCGATTAGATTTCAAGCTCCTCAAATAAGATTGGCTTTGTTAGAATTATATAATTCTTCAGAAGATGCAAAAACGAAGAGTGAGGCCGAAAGTTTGGTCATTGCAATTGAGAACTTTGAACTTTTACTTGGTATGATTATTTGGTATGACATTTTGTTCGCAATTAACATGGTGAGCAAAAAATTTAACACTACTATGAATCAAGTGAGAGATGTGATGTTATATTTTGAAAATTTTAGAGATGATTGGTTTGAAAAGAGTTTGGATATTGCTCAAAGTATTGCATCTAATATGGATGTGGATCCTACATTTCCAACCAAACGTCCTATAATTAGGAAAAAAACAATATGATGAAAGTGATCATAACGAAGAAATACAATCTGCGGAGGAGTCTTTTAGAATTAATTATTTTTTAGTTGTGGATATGGCAATTGCTTCATTGAAAGAGAGGTTTGAACAACTAAAGACATTTGAAAGTATTTTTGGATTTTTATGTGATTCAGATAATTTGAAATCATTGGATGACAGTAAATTAAAAGACTGTTGCAATCACTTTGCAAATGTTTTCTCTCATAATGATTCATTTGATGTTGACCTTAATGATATGTTTTCTGAATTGAGAGTGTTGCAAAGGACTTTACCAGAAGTGTCAATGACAGCGGTCCAAATTTTGGAATTTGTTAAACATGTTGATTGTTATCCAAATGTTTCAATTGCATATCGAATATTGTTAACTGTGACTGTGTCTGTAGCCTCAGCGGAGAGAAATTTTTCAAAACTGAAGTTGGTCAAAAATTACTTGCGTTCAACAATGGCACAAGAAAGATTGAACAACTTAGCAATTCTATGCATCGAGAATGAGATGTTACAAAACATAGATGTTGATTCTATTATTAACGAGCTTGCATCACACAATGCTCAAAGAAATTATTTTTTGTAATATTGTAATGATGTAATCTTATGTTTCATTTTAATAAAATATAATTGTTACAAATTTGAAAACTTATCATTTGTATTAAGGGCCCCATTTTATATTTTTGCCAAGGGCCCCGAGAATGTCAGGACCAGCCCTGGATCAACACCTTTCACTCTATCTCAGCCTTCTGTGCCTCGGTGGCATTCTCATCAAAACTGTCGTTCTCAAAGACTATTTGGTAGCATCCGTCTCTCATGAGAAAAGCATTCATCTTTAACCTCCAAATATTGAAGTCGTTCCTCCCAGTGAACGTGTCCATCTTGAACGATGTGGTAGAAGACGTCATATTGACCTCTTACTCCTTTTTCACCAATAGCTCTGATACCACTTGTTGGGACTCTGACAAAATATCAATCAACACTAAAGTGTGCACAACGGAATAAAAAGATAAAGTGTCGTCAACTAAATCAATACAGAGTTAGAATCTTGAAAGAATCATAAAAAGCACAAAAACTATCACAAAATCAAAATCAGATAGTCACGCAAAGAGTTAAGGATTTATACTAGTTCGACCCAACCTATAGCCTACATCCAGTCTATCGTTGTCACGGTTTCCACCAGATCAGAGATGACAATTCAGAAAATACATCAACTACAAAATCTCCTCCAAACAATATGTGCTCTCTCGACAAAATAACTCTAGCACTCTAGTAATTACAATGTCTCATTCACACAACTAATGGATAGATCTTACCAGAGACTCTAGAACAAAGAATACATCCTCTCCCAAAGCTCGTAGTCACCTCAAAGCTCTTTCGTCGTCTGTTGCTGGCAAAAGATAAGCTTTTGCTCAAGAACACGCATGGAATTCTTCTCCAATTCTCTTTGTATGTGTCGCATGCCGTCAAAAAGTGTATCTCTTGGTATTTATATCATAGGAGTCATTCCTAGGGTAGTAGAGTATGTATTAAATCATGTCCATTTGATTTAAACCGAAAACAAATCAGCGGACTAGATTAGAAATCGAATTCTGTGCGGTTTAGGGTTTCTGTACATCGGCATGACCGCACAGATATATGGCACGGTCGTGCGCAGTCTGCCAAGGAAAAATGTGATGTCTCTGATATATGTGCACGGCCATGCAAGATCTGGCGCAACCGTGTATAGTCTGCCAAGAAAAACAGCAACTCTGTTGGCTTTGCACGGCCGTGCCATACCCTGCACGGCCGTGCCATACCCTGCACAGCCGTGCACATTCTGACCAAAAGACTGGGCAGTCTCTGTTGGATGTGCACGGCTGTGTCAGCCCCCAGAACTCCAGTTTGAAGCATATTCAACACCATCTACACTTGCATATAATGGATTGCATCCATAACCAAATAAATGTTTGTTTCTAGCCTAATATTGTTGCATTGTTTCATTGTCAGAACAAGATTCCAGGTTCTACAAAATTATTTCAGCAATATGGGTGAAAATCCACAGCTTTAACCACCATGGGACCCCTTCTATAGTCCTACACTCTACAATGAGGGTTCCACATGTGAATACATATCTACCCCTAGCCACCAAAGTCCTTCCCAACCCCCAACCCGCAACACCCCAAAAAAACAAAACAAAAAAGAAAAAAGAAATAATGGGTCTTGTTAGTCATATACAGTGTTCCAAATATCGGCCGATAAATCGGTATCGGCCCCACACCGATACAGATTCGTGATTTTTGTGGTTTGGGAAAAACTTGATATGTGCGTTTATCAGCAATATCAGCCAATATATCAGCCCAATAAATATCGGGCAGATATCAGCCGATATGGTCGATTACTGTGTTTGTCAGGTTTGGAATTTTTTTACCGATTTTGTATCGAACCTGATCCAAACCCGCTTGATAAAATATCAGAAGATGACAGCTCTCAACCCTCTCGATCGTTACACGAGCTCGTCGAATCTCTCGCTCCCGATTGGTCACCGGCGTTAGGGATTGCGTTTTCCGTCGAATTCCAAGGAAAATTGGAGGTAAATCAAAGTGATCGGTAAGTAGTTTTGATTTATGTTCTTTATTCTACAGATTTATTATTATTATTATTATTATTCTGTCTGCAACTGGGCTCTGTCACTCTGCCGGCTACTGTGCACTGTCACTGTCGGCTCATGTACTCTGTCATCAAGCTCATGTCCTCTGTCTGTCGGCTATTGTGCACAACTGCACATTCCCTCTGTATATCAGCTCTATCGGCTCTGTCTACCGACTTCTCTGTCACTTTGTCAGCTCCTGGCACTAGCTCAATGTAATTACCACACCAATTTTTAAACGGGATATAAAAAGATTAATTTTGGAAATATTGGAATAATAATTTTGATGAAGACATTGTTCTGAGAAATTTGTGCGATGTACATAAATGATTATAAAATGAAATTGATTCCAATTAATCTTTGTATTCAATTATTGGGACATGCTTGGCAACCTATTGACTTATTGGAGATATAACACTAGGATTAGATGGGGTTCATGCATTCATTTGTAAAGTTGTATACTTGGATAACTTGGCGAGTTGGCTTATTGGATAATAAATATTGTCTCTTACATGCTAATGGCTACCGCATAGGCCCGATTCTTAAATATAGAGATTGACACGATGATATTACATCTGTGCTACAAATAGAGATGTTGTCTCATGATTCCTATATTATGATAAGTACATGTAAATCACATAATTAGTTGTAAATCATGAGTTATGATGTTTTAATTTTTTATGATATGTTTTAATTTATAATTTTATAAAAAGTTTGTGTCTTAAATTTAAATTTTCTAATTTTCTAATGTTTGTCCTCTTTGATAGTAGCTTTTGAAAATGTCTTTTCGAGCATCTAGTAAGGCATCATCCGTCGCGGGAACAAATTTATGTGATCATGGGGAGAAGATGAAATTCAATAAAGTGACGTGCAAGTTTTGCGAGCATATGATGAGAGGCGGTATTAGCCGTTTCAAGAACAACCTTGCAAGAAGTTAATGAGATGTAGCTCCTTGTACAAAAGTCCCTGAGGCTGTTAGGCTGAAGGTCATTGCTACATTAGATGTCACACTGTCATCGAAAGAGGCAAATGAATCAAAGATTCAAGCACTTAGGGATGATGGAAATTAGGAAGTAGAAGTGGCATCTTTGCATAAAGCCAATCAAGGTCCTGTAAGGTTCATAGGATCGATGGACAGGTATATGCAGCCGCATGTTCAAGAAATAAGGCCTCCAACTCAGCTGGGGAGGGAGAAGGGAGAAGGAAATAGAAGAAAAGAGAAGAAGTGTGCGACTGGAAAAAGAAGGAAAGAGAAGAAGTGTGTGAGTGCATCGCACAATGTATATTTGAGACATGATCACCATTTTTCTTGGTAGATCACCCAACTTTTGGGCAGATGCTGCAGGCTATGGGCAAATATGGCCCTAATTTGAAATTTCCAACTTCATATGAGATAGCTGAGAAATACCTTCCTAAGAAAGTTGCTTCTAAGAAAGATACGTTGGTGGCTTTTCTAGACATATGTAGACTGTATGGATGTAGTCTGTTGACAAATTGTTGGACTGACAGGATGGGTAGGAGCATAATGAATATTGTCATTCATGCTTATGCTGGAACGGTGTTCTATGATTCTGAGAACATATCTATTGATGTGCATGATGACAAGGATATTTATGATCTGTGAATGCAACAATCAAGAAGCTGTGAGAACAATCTGTCGCAAATTGTAACTGACAACGCATCGAATAATATGGCTGCAGCGAAGTTATCTTTAAGGTGTCACTTTATTTTCTGGGCTTCCTATGTTGCACACACTGAACCTCTTATTGCAGGCTATTGGAAAGCTGAAGCATATCTGCAATGCCATTTTAGAAGCAAAGTTCGTCACAGTTTACATGTATGCTCACATCATCGTACTTGATATGATGAGGGCAAAAATTAGGGGCGATCTTCTTAGGCCTGGTGTTATCCGCTTTGCTATCGTTTTGGATCATTGCAAAGATTGCAGGAGAAATCTAGTTTGAATGCTTTTGTCAACTCTGCTGAATGGGGTGAGTTGAAGTTATCCAAGTCTGCGCAAGCAACAAAGGTATAACTCTAATATCTTGATAAGTCTAATTTCATTTTGCTATTTGGTTCACATATTTAAGAGTTAAATAACTAATTGATGTTTTTGATTAAATTTGTCTTTTGTATGTATACACCGTCATTAATAGCCGTTCATTTGGAAGAATGTGACACTTGCATTGAAAAAAATTTAGCCTATCGTCAACGTTCTTCGAATGGCATATAGCGACACTCCATAAATGCGTTGATTGTATAGACATTTGGACATGTGCAAGGAGATCGAGATTAATTGGAAGCATGATGAGAAAAAAGTCAGGTCGATCTCCATACTTATTGATAAGAGATGGAACAACAAGTTGAAGACTCATTTGCACCTGACGAGTCATTTGTTAAACATGTATTTTTATTATCAGAGACGTGATGTTACTGACAAAGATGGTGCCTTTGCTGATGGATTCACTGAGTGCGTGTACATGAATTGCCATGATATTGATATGCAAGACAAAATTAGCTCGCAGCTGCCTCTATATGAAAATTCAAGCGGGTCTTTTGGTATGGATGTAGCTCAAAGGCAAGCAAAAATTCAGCTCGCAGCTGCCTCTATATGAAAATTCAACTGCCTCTATATTTATATTCGTATGTTAGTGTTAGCGGCTATTTAATGCATTGATTGTAACTTTATGTGATCATATTGATGATATTTTGGTAATATGAACGATCTGGAATATTTATGATATTATAATTGTATATTTATTCTACCCGATATGACCAACCTGATATTTGTGTATATCCCTGATTTATCCTCTGATATCCGATATGACCAATCCGATACGATACCGATATCTGATATTTAAAACCTTGGTTAATATCATTCAAATGTTTAGAAATTGATGATCCCAAACCATCATATTTAGAAATCAAACCATAATCATATGAAGCCTTAAATATTTGAAGGTGAAGACTATATACACCTCCAGGGGGTGTATGCAATCATTATTTACCAAAAAGGGAAAATAGATCACATCATTGTCTACTCATACACACTCTCTCTTATTTATTTTTTTCTTTTTTGGACAATCGTCGTTGCACACACCGCAAATTTGCAATGTACATAGTCTTCACATATTTGAATCTCCCATTATTTTACACCTGATATTTAATTTTTGGCGTGAAAGATGCATTTTCCTAAAAGAAGAAAATTTTAGGGATCTGTCTAAAAGAACATAAAAGTTAATGCATAAAGTGACCACACATACAAGGATTAGCCCATTTTATTCTCAGACAACTAAGAAGGCAACGTTCTAAGATCTGTCATGATTTGAAAGGTTGATTACTAAATATGAATATTGGGGTGGGAATTTTCCAAATATGACCAGGATTTCTACACGTGATGCCTCGTCACGTGTGTTCTATTCAACATATAAGGGGAAATTATGTGAAATTCATATACAATTTGGATGTAGTTTCCGCAATTTTGGCAGATCTATATAGATATATGCAACAAGAAAAATAAAAATCATTATTTTTATCTAAGCTAACACTGCAACGTTATACAATCAGAACTCAGATCTAAACGAAGAACCCTAGCCGATATGAAGCAGATATCAATCAGATGAGACAGAAAGCTAACCCCTAAAAATCAATACAAATGAGAAAGTAAACGGAAGGACATCGGGGGGGGGGGGGGGGGGGGGGGGGGGGGGTGTGTGTGTGTGTGTGTGTGTGTGTGTTTTCACCCGTTCGCCAGCGAAGGCACCGGCGATGACGAAGGTGACGTAGACGGAGTTCCGGCGCATCAGGACTCTGTATAGCCCTTCCCACAGCCCTTTACCGCTGCTCGCCACCGCCGCCATCTATATCGATCGGGATCCGCTAAAACTCTTGAAAGGAATTTTTTTTTTTTTCACGTTCTTTCTCTTATTATTTTTACTTCGAAAGTATTGATCGCGTTTCTGTTACGCTGGCTATTACTAGAATATATCGTCGAGTGGAAGCATTTGACCTGGTACGGTTGTAATCTTACAATCCGATGGATGGTTATTTTGATCGAATGGCGGCATTTTCCTTTTCGTTCCCCCTTCCTTTTCCCGTCTTTTTTCAACTTTTGATTGGTAGATTTCTAGATACCGTCACCGGGACCCGGTATCTTGGCCAAATATGGCCGGATCATAGGAGGTTGACACAAATGATTTATGCCTTGGGAATTGCTACTCGAACAGACCTTTGTGCTCAGGTCACAGTTCACCGTCCGTCTAATTTTTTACGAAAATACCAAAAATACACTTTTACACTCCTTTTTAAAAAGCATCAAACTATCTTCAAGGTTGCTATGTTCGCATACTTTTTTACTCTTCCCGCACAAACCGGAACCTCCAAAAAATTACTGAGTTCACATACTTTTTTCATCCCACAGCATTCTGATCATAAATTCCGGAGACTGTTGAGTTCGCAAATATCACAAAAGCTGAGGAAAATTTAGGTAAATTGATGATGATGAGTCTATTTTCTTCTTTTCTCTCCCATATGGTTTTCATGTTGATCTACGATCAATCCTATTGATCCAATGGGGAGATGGTCTAACCATCATCAGCAGTTTACATAAATCAAAAATCCTGTTGCCCTAAATTTTCCTCAACTTACCACCATCAATTTACCTAAATCAAAAATAGCATATTGAGGGATCAACCAAAGGGAGTCGACTGATCGTGCAGTTGGTAAGTAAAGTTTCGAATGTTTTTTTGAAAAGACAAATTTTAGGGAAGCCGCTCAACAAGAGGATCCAGCTTAATTTTGATCACTGTAAGGTTTTTGCATCCATATCTTTAAGGAAAATTATTATAAATTTTGTGGGTGTCATAAGGAAAATTATTATGAATTATAATGAATTTTGTCAGGACAGGTATTACGAATATTAAGGGAACTTATAATGAACTTTGTGGGAGTCATATGGAAAAATATTATGAATTATTATGAATTTTTTAAGGAAAATTATTATGAAATTTGTCCACACTTGGAAGCGACTGGATCTTCTCTCTGAGAACATCTGTTAAGGCCAAAAATGAACGAACCAATTGTCTTGCTGACGTAGACCCTCCGTGCTGAGTCGAAGCCTCGTCAGCGAGTTGAATGTGACCCTATGTTGGTAGAACCAGGGTCGGTTGGTGGATTATGAATAGTTTACGATGCTCGATCGACCTTCGAGCGGCATGTATGTCGACGGATCGAGACTGAGATGCTCTAGAACGACCCTCATAGAAGATCGAGACTTGGCAATCTGCACCACAAGGAAGCGTCAGGGGGGTCGGATCTGGGTTTTGACCCAAATCCCCTCCTATGCTTAAGTTAGAATGGGAACTTAAGGAAGAGATGGAGCTTGGAGCAGCTGAGATCGACCCACTGAGGTTCGTCTCAGATCCGCCGTCACAAGTTCTTTAGTGGAATAATTATAAAGTGAAAGAATAGAGTCTATGTATTAGATCTCGTTCTTTTGGGAATTGGAACCGTTTGATATTTATAGGCCTCATGGGTTTCAGCGACGTTGGGGAGATAACGGTTATCCATTATGGTGCCATGATCTTTCCTCTTTAATAAGAGCAAATATTTCCCACGTTCCCGCTATTTATGAGGCCACCTTCAATCACACGTTCGAGTGATGGGAGTGCAACGGGCAACTGGCTTGTTGTGGCTTTGACCGAGTCGATATCGGGTTTCTCTTATGGGCTATGTGGGCATTAATTACTCGTCGGTCGAGTCGTCTCGAATGTCGGCCCAATGATTCAACAATGGCCCTCCGTCGCATGACTTCAGAGGGTCTGCCTGTTGAAGTCAAGCGACGTTACATCACATTAATGGGACACGACAGTCGATGAATAAGCACTCAAGTTCTAGGCGACAAAACGTCCGCCTTGCCGATTCGGATGAGCCGCCGGTTCGAAACCCAAGATGCATAGATCCTTGGATCATCGACGTGTGTCTCATCATGCGGATGTCGTTTTGTCGATATAAGACGGTTCCAGTGCAGGAATTTGAAGATACCATCTTTGTCTTTCTTGATTTTGCTATTCCCTTCTGAAAAATGGCTTCATCCCCTGTTCTTGTTTCTGAGAGGAGTCTAGTTAACGTCATGCAGAAGAACAAGGAGGGGGCTATAGAGCCCGGTCTGATCGCAAATCTGAGGTCTAAAGTTGGAGCCGATCAGATCCCCGAGTTTCAGAGAAACTATGTCCGCCTCGATTATCAAATCCGGGTGTCGGGGAGGGACGCGAGGGTCCATCGTCCTGGTGACCAGAAAGTCGGGGTATACGTCAAAGCCTTCCAACAATGGCTTTGATTCCCCATGCACCCCTTCATGCGCTGCTTCTTGTGCACCCTGAACATTTCTCTCTGTCAGTTGATGCCAAACGACATAGGCGCGTTGATGGGGGCTTTATAGCTAAGTGCGTGATAAAAGGGTTTGAACCGTCACTGAGACTGTTCAATTACTTCTTCGCGGTTCCACCTCTCAAGACTCCGGTATGGTATATGATGTAAGGATCGCCTTACCATTGCAATACTAACAACAACACACTAGAGGGGGGTGAATAATGTAATGGCAATAAATTGTGCAATTAAAATTTAACTTGCAAATGCAGAATAATAAATGCACGAGGAATTAATCAACACATTTAAAACAAACGCAAACACAAGATTTTACCCTGGTTCCCCAAAACTTGGGTACGTCCAGCCACACCAATATTCACTATATTTTCCCCAAAGAGAAGTGAATACAATCCCACAAAGAGATACCTCACTAAGAGGATTTTGTCCTACACAAGAACCCAACCAACCCTACACAAGGGTCAAAATCCCACACAGAGAATTTCTAACTCCCACTCAGAGAATTAAGGTTAGCCCTACACTAGGACACCAAACTCCCACAAAGAGAGTATTGCATAAAGAGAATGACTAATTCCCACAAAGAGAATTAAGGTTACAAAGAAACACAAAGTAAAACAAATAATCTTACCTATGCCTTGAGATGCTTACTCATAGATGAATGCAAGGCATGGAAGAGGATCTCCAAGTGATTAGATTTGATTGAGAGCACTTGGATAATTTCCCTTGAGCTTGACTTCAATGCATGAACTAGAGAATGAGCTCTAAGAGAGAAACGAGAGAGTTTGAGAGTGGCTTATTTAATCTCAAAAGATTTTCAATGGCATCAAGAAGTTCTAATGAACTCGGTCCTCTCATATATATAGGAACCCTATAGGAACTCTCAAAAGCAAACAAAACATCCAAAAACTCAACGGCTAGATTATAGGCTGAAACATCACAGACAGTCGACTGATGAACAAATGACAGTCGACTGTTCAACGGCTAGATAATACCCAACGACTATAATCTGAGCCTTGACAGTCGATACAGTCGACTGTAAACAGGACATGCGCCTGTTAAACCTTCAGCAGGCGACTGCCTCAAGGGATGAAATAAAAACAGAGAGTTGCACTCTTACTCCCAGTATGCATACATGCGACTGATGAACAAATGACAGTTGACTGTAAAATAGACAGGCGACTGTTTATCCTTCATCAGTCGACTGCTGCAGGGGATGGAGAAAAACAGAGAGATGCAATATTCGCACTTACGCTTTTCAGATGACTGTTGACCATTTCATAGGCGACTGTAAATATACATGCGACTGTAAATTGAGCATCAGTCGACTGATGTGAAAAGCTCAAGTATAGACAATAGAAATGTTGACTTGAGCAGCGCACCACAATCGACTGTTGAAGGCTCGATGGGCGACTGGAATCACCCAGTCGTCTGTAAATCCTTTAGCAGGCGACTGTTGGAAAGCCAGAGACTCCAAACGAGTATTTGGTCAAGATGAACCTATTGGATTGGATTCTATGATAATCATAAGGCTCACTAAGATGGTTAAATGCATGTGCATGAATTAGTAGACTATCTATCAATGCATTACATTAAACATATACTCAAAAAGAGAGAAAGCAATAAATGAAATTACATGAATTACAATGCTTTCCTTAGTGTCTATTGCTTCAATCTTGATGCCTTGATGCTCAACATTATCTCCAAGAATTGGCACCCCTTGAGTACAAGATTTGGCCCTTCTCCACTTGATGTCCATCCTTGCACCAAGTGTTTAGTCTCCAAAAATGATATCCTTGAAAAGTAACTAAGAGACTAAAACAAGAGAGTCAGTAGAAACAACATAATGTTACGATCATCATCAAAATAACATTGGTATGAAACACCAATACTCAACATATGATAACGACTCTTCGAGGCAGGAAATTATTTGACGACCTCCCGACTTCCAACTCCAAATGGAAAGAGGAGTTCATGTTCACGGACTTTCAAGTAGAAGCAAGCTTCTGCACTGGCTAGGGTGTCCTTGACTTAGGCCCTACCGAGGACAAGCCTTTGGCTAGAGAGGAGAAGGAAGCCGCCGACGCATTGACGAGTCTGCCACAAAATGTGAGGAAGACGAAGTGGATGTGGTCTGACTTGGTGTTGCACCAGACCGTGTGGACGAAAGGTTGATTCGATCATGCTTATCAACTGTTCGACCTTCATTCTCTGACTTAACTTGTTTATTTCTTCTGCAGACATGGCCGGTCTGGAGTACCAGGTGGATCCTGCGTTAAGAGAATGAGTTGAGGCTTCTATTAGAGAGGCCGAGGAGAGCATGTTATCTCCTCGGGTGTCGTCTATGTGAGAAAGGACGGCTCAATCGTCGGAGGGTTGACCCGTTGTCGTTGAGAAGGATACTTAGGTGGCATGTCTCCAGTTGAAGAAAAAGGAGAAGACTGCCTTCGAATTCGAGGCGGTTGCAATTGAGGGGAATAAGAGGAGGAGGCAAATTCTCCTTAGTTACTTGGAGCCATCTGGGTTGACTTAAGCTACGTAGTAGATTCCTCAGCAGGAGAGGGGAACTCATGTCATGCCCCGATCTTCAGAATACCCGAAGCTTCTAATTTTTTTTGAGTATCCTAAAGAGCGAGGGTGATGAGAGAGGAAAAGGGAGAGAAGGAAGAACTGAATAAGCAGGCCACTGCGCACATGCTGGGATAGTACAAGTGAAGCTCCATAATAATATCGAACAATCGCATAAACAACAACACCATTTTATATATATCATGTTTCATTTATATACATAGTCCAAGTACATCACTGCACAAACACCATCACTACACAACACCACCATCTTTCACCAAAGGCTACCCCTGAACCCAACTTCAAGTCACCTCTAACCGTGCCGTCCCTGCTACCTGAAAAAATAGGGAGGAACACGTCAATGCGTGCCCCAGTAGGAACCAACTTGGATTTGTAACACCGTTCTAAAGTTATTAATCCACAGAACAAGGCACGGGAACTAATGCATGCAAACCAAGTAACGTAATGAAAAGTAAATAGTTAAATAAGGGGATCATACATGCGGTCCAATGTCGAGTTACTGCAAGAAAAGGGTTAGCACGAATACTGATACAAATATTCATACAACCGCATTCTAATATGGGAATCACAAGTGTCAGAATTATAACGCAGTGGCACTAGTGAAGCAAGTAAAGGGAAGGGAAGTGCTGCCAGCAGAAGGAGTAATATGCCAACTTCTTATTTATTATTTTAAAATTGAATCAATTAAAAGAAAACATCAACCGAAATAATTAACTACTAATGATTCTCATGTCATGCGCCATTTTGACTCATAGCCCCGTTATGTCATTATCTTGCCTCATTTGGCACATGACCGCTTATCAACTTATCGAGTATTCATATGTCTTTCGACCAATGGTCTTATCTCAATGTGGTATCCCATACTTGTCATAATGTCCATACACATCTCTTGTATCAAAGAACAATGAATTATACATACAAGGCTTGTCACAACAATACACAAACCACATACACAAATACACATACAAGGCACAAACCTATAAATATACATACAATGCACAACACACAACACACATACATTGCATATATGTAACACATCACACACAATGGATATAATGATACTTAATGATGCACATGATGCAACATGAGATGCAATGAGATGCAATGCAATGGGATCACATGAATGTGTCGGCGTGCAAGTGTATCGTGATCTACTCCGTTCTCAACTGTGTCAAATACCGATGGAGTCAAGAGGTGCATACACTGTCACGGCCCACAGCGAATCCCCCCGCCTCCTACTGTGGCTCTCGCTCCATGTAGTGCCATCTGTGTCCTATAACATTGCCCATTCACATCATCTCTCATATTACAAATATATACATGCCCATTCCGCATGTTTCTCAACTTTTGTTTCATTGAGGCATTTCAGCGAACACGTGACGGGCGTAATTCATATCAAGGTAACACAACATAATTTACATGTCTAAAGGGCATGAACATTCATTCCACCACACAACCATAATAAGCAAGAATAATGATGGCCAATTAAACACAATTAATGAATAATAGCAACACTTAATGAATTCAGCTTGCTGAAATTGCAGGAAGTGACAATACATGGCCATATAACATCAGTTTCCATTGAGAATTTGATAAATTGTCACAAATGAAAGTTATAGATATACTAGTCCTGGATTCACAGATAAAATTTTATGCAAAAATATTAAGTAGGTGATTTATAGTGAATTATTTTGTGAAGTGTGTCAAATCTGTTTTTTCAGACAGATTTCTGGGTCTGTATTGAAATCCAATTTTGGGCACGTTACAGCCAGAAATTCGACATATAAGCAATCCGATGAATCTTTAGAAAACCTTGTTAACTTTTCAACAAGACCAAGAACACAAAATTCCATTGTGTGTGCAGGTGTCTATGACAATTTTGCTAAACTGTGTCAACACTGAAAATCAAACAGACATGTTGTAAAGATAGATTTATTGCTCCTAATTTCTGAATTGAACTTATGTCAAACTTTATATGATTTTGGGGTATAACTTCATGATCTACAAGCTCATATTTTTTTTGAAACCGAATTCGAGCTACAGTATACAGAATCAAAGCAACAATAGACATCAAGATTTCTGAATTTCAAAAGGAGATGACTTTGCTAGGAATTTCAAAGGGAAATTGTGAAATTGAGCCATATCATGTAAAAATTGACTATCCTCATCACATATTGGATAAAACATGATATAAAAACATAATAACAAAAATTAATTGAATGGAATTCCAAACCAAGAGGGTTCCTACCTCAGAAAGTTGATTTTTCCTCTTTCTTCCTCTTCTTTTCTTCTCCAACTTCTTCCCATATGCAACACACTTGAGATACTTCATTTGTGTGTGGGAGAATTAGGGGTTTTGGAGTGAAGAAGAAGGGGAAAAAGGGAGGGTATGGCCGGCCTAATTGGGGTTGGAGAGGAAAAGAGAGAGAAGTGAGGAGAAAGTTCAAGAAAAGAGAAGAGAAGATTTTCTTAAGGAATTTTCTACACACCCCGTGGCTTGCTCCATAAGCCATGCATAACTCAAAATGACTAAAATACCATTCCAAAAATGTCCCTCAACTTTTAGGTATTTACAAGTTTGCCATTACTTTATGCACCGACCACTTATGTATGTACACACAACACTTTTGGTCCAAATGACCATTTTGCCCCTCGCATTTCTAAAATTTTACGGGGTTTGCTATTGACCCCTAACCCCTTTCACACTTGCATGGCTTCCCTACACATACTCATGCATGCCTACACATGCATACATGCACCATGCACACACGTCCAACACATTCCTGTTGTTTCGCACCCACGATATCTTTCACACTTCTCCCGCACTCAATCTCGCTTTCTCAACTCTTAGCCACGCATTACGGCCCAATTCCCATTGCACTACGTTACATACATCGATATCCACGTTTATTTCATGCATACGTATGCACCGTATGTAGAAATACCACGTGTGTTCAGTAGAATACACGTACAGTGCTAAATAGGGCATGCCAACTCCTCTAGAGGGAGACTCGGGGGAGACCTGGGTCCCTCCGAAGCTCCTTCTACACGAGGATTTCTGGCATTAGGGAGGCCTGTTCCCTCCAGTACCATTGTCTGAAGACATCCCTGACGAATTTAGACCGATTTTGCTAAAGAGTCGATCTCCTCAAACTCCATTTGATTGTTGATTCGGGATTTAAATTGCATATTTTCCCCACTATTTCTGGGCATTTTATGTGTATGTCATGTTAATTTTGGCTTGATACGGGCGTATTTGTGATATCGTGAATTATTAAAGCCTATTCCTATTTTATACATAAAATGTGGTTTTTATGTACTAATTTTTGCTCCCATTATTTTTCAGGTACTTCTGGGATTTTTACGGATTTTCTGGATTTTTTTCCAGAATTTTTGGGAGCTTCGAGCTTTTCGTGCATTTTGGAAGCAAGAAATGAGATTCTGGAATTTTTAAAAACAAAAAAAGGAAAAAGCCCACGTATGCGGGTCGGCCCGCTTCGGACCGCTGCTTGTTTGATATAAAAAATAAAAAAGCCATCATTATTTGTGGGCCGGCCCAGCGGCCGGCCCGCTCCCCACGAGAGCAGAAGGCGGGGGCACGCGCTTTGCGCGTGCCCCCGTTTGAGTTACGGGCGCCTGCGGCACCGACGGGTTGGGCGCGCCCAGCGCCTGACCCGCTCCGCCTCAGGCTGCCATGCGCGCGCGGGGATGCAGTTTTGGCGGGTCGGACGGCATCTGACCCGACCCGCAATGCATTAAGTTGGCATGTGCCTTATTTTTTTGGAGGGGAGTTCGGCCAGTTCTGTTTTTTCTTGCTGTTTTTTTTACAGATTTTAGGGGTTTTGAAGCCCCTCTTCTTCCCCAAAGCTAGGGTTAAGGCTTGGAGGCCATGGGAGCTTGAAAAGCTTGGTGGAGGAGTAAATTGGTGGAGGCTAGGGCTCATTTGGGGAGATCTTGGTGAAATCTTTCCTCTTCCCCTTTGTATTTTTATATCTCTCTATTGTACTGAACTTGAGATAAATTTGTCTATGAATTTCATCTTGTTTATCATGATCGAGTAGTATGATTGGTGTGGGTTGTGATTCATTATGATGGGTTATTAATCTTGGCACTAATTTTCTCTTGCTCATTTTTAATGTTGATGTTGAATGTATTATTAGGGCACATTTTAATTGGCTATGACTCAAGTGTGCACTCTTTAAGAAGAGACCATGATCTTAATTTGATTAGTGCTATGATGATACATCCATCCCTATTACGAATTGTTGTGTTCTTTAATGCTAAATATTCCGATTGAGTGTCCTTAGCCGGATGATCAATTGAGTTATATGTGGGTAATTAGAGCTTGATTAACACCAATCTTAGTGAACCCACAACCCATGCTTTTCTCCTAGCTATCCTAACTCCACTTTTGGTTCTCTAACCCTACCCATTTAGGTTAGGATTGTAGATTCACTATATGTTTTCCCACTCATCCATCGTTTGTTGAGGTTGTTGAATCACGCTTTATTTTTCTTTGCCGATTAAACTTGTGAATGTAGAACAATTTGTCCTTGTGATCCGACCCGGTACTCACCGGTTATTTTTTATTGCATTGACGCTCCTACGCTTGGGAGTGGAAGGTGTGCCCTATCGCGTTTTCCTGTTCAATCAATTGGCGCCGTTGCCGGAGACAACGGTTTCTATTATTTGCATTTTTGATTGATTTTGAAAGTTTTAGTGTGCTACTTATATCTCTTAGTGTGAGTCTTTTCGATTCTTCATCTTTTACTTATTGTTCATCCTTATTTATTTTATGCTTTATGAGTCTTTTTGACTGTTTGTTTTTGTTTTTTTTCAAACATGGCAAGTACTTCAAACTCTCTTGGGATTGACATGCGGGTGACCTAATCCATACCGACATTCCTTGGTAAGGATGCGAAGAGCCCTTAACTATGTATTAAGAAGTTTGAGAGTGCTTGTAAGCTTCATTTTGATGGGAACACGTGTGTAGAAAAGTTTTATCTTAAATTATTTCCATATTCTTTGGATGGTAGTGCATTAAAATGGTTTAAAGTTTATCTCCCACATCTTATTTCATCTTGGCTTGTACTAAAGCAAAAAAAATTTATTAAGTTTTTTCCATCTTACAGGACCAAACCATGGCAAGGAAGAATGGTGAACTTTGCTCAGCGCATCGGTGAGACATTTTTCAGGCTTGGACGCGTTTTTCAGAGTTAGTGTATGGTTGTCCACATCATGGATTTGACAGGGTGCGTCTTCTTGGATTCTTCTTGGAGGGTCTGCTTTTGGAGACGCAGAATTTTGTGGATTTGTTGGACAACGGCCACATTTTGGACATGTATGAGAATGCGGCTTGGCGTTATTTGGAGTCCTACAATGATGAAGATCACACATTGATTGTGACTCCAAATGAGCCAAGCCATGAAGTTTTGGTCCACCAAGCCCCAATGAAGAAGTTTGTGTGGATCTCACCCCACCAGTAGTTGAAGAATTGAGTGCCTCATGCCAAGTAGTATTTGAGGAACCAAGTGTTGGCATGGAGGAGTTGGTTGAGCCGATGGAGGAAATTATCTTGACGTCATCTCCTATTTCTGCTGGGCCGTGTCAATTAGTTGTTGAGGAATTGGTTGTTGACATGGTGGAGATATAGGAGCCGATCGCGCGCGCACTTGGGAGCGAAGTGGGTGAGGAGGATGGTTCTTGTGTTGACGAGCCCGAAGAAGAGGCAAGCGAGGTTGAGTTTATACCACACGCTATCATGGATCCCGAGCTTCCATCTACTTCAGTGGTTTCTATGGAGATATCTCTTCCTCCCCCGATTGATATTGAATGCCACGGGGACGAGCTTCAAAGCACATCATATTTGACCATCCAGCGAGTTTTCTCACACATTCATCATACTTTTCATTCCGTATTCTATATTGATGATTATGTGTGGATGTCTTTTTTTGGGAATGTGTCCCCATCTCTCTCTTACACAACTCGTCTCCTTCCTTATATAGGTACGCACTTTGAGGAGATGCTTGGGGTTGTATACGTGGCCGTCATGCCACGTTTGGCCGAGGAGCATTGGCGGAAGAAATAAAAGGAGCGTTGGAACAATTGCCACCTCCGATGGAAATTTTGGATCCGTTGTTTACCACGGTGTGTTCTTTCCTTAATTAGTGTAAATAGTGTAAATAAATGAATGTTTTATTTTAGTGCTTTAGTATGCTTTTCTTTTCTTTTCTTTGTTAGGATCTTTTACCGAGATTTAATACTCTCCTAACATTGTGGGCAATGTTTATTTTAAGTTGGGGGAGAGTGTTAGATTCTTTAGGATTGTTAGGATTTTGAGTACATTAGTTTAAAATTTTTTTTGAGACTCCTCCATCTTGCTTTCATCTAATGAACTTGATTGCATATCATATTTAGCCTCCTCGTCGCTACCCCGCTAGCTCTTTGTTTAGTACCTACATGCTTAATACCATGCAATTTTTTCGGATTGTAATTTTGGTATCAAATTTCTTGATGTTGGATTAGCATGTTTTAATTTCTTTTCCATTTTGGAGTCAAATGTTAATATGCCATGTATGAAACTATTTTATACGTCGTGGTATCTCTTTGAAATAATTTGAGAAAAGTTTGGTGTAAGTGATTGCATGAGTTGGGATGAATGGTGTAGTTTTTGATTGGATAGGATGTGGCCAATTGTGCATGTTTTGTTTTCCTCCTACGGAGTGGGTGGATGAGTTGATAATTCATGTTTAGAATGAGAAAGAGAGTTATATAAGTGAATGGTTTTCCTAATCAAATTGAGTAGCCGGTGCCCCACGAAACATTGGGGAGGACGCCAAAAATGAGATTTAGGGGATCATTCCATCCCTTTGTCTATATAGTGTTATCGCGTGTAGGCAAAAGGTGGCCGTGTTTGCATTTTATAGCGTTATCGCGTGAATGCAAAACATAAACATCCAAAAAAAGAAAAAAAAGAAGGAAAAAGAAAAGAAAAGAAAAATGAATGAATAAATGAAAAAATAAGCAACATGAATGATGCAATCTCATCTCCCACAACTTAGAGGAAATTTCTTTTGTATTGGCCATTTCCTTGAAGATTGGTATTCATGACATTGTGATATATCCCATAGAATGCGATACGGTGCTTATTACTTCACTTTTCTTTGAATTGGATTGAGGAGAATGTCATTTGTTGTTTCCTTTAATACAATGGGTATATTGGCTTTGAAATCATTTGGAAATATCATTTGGGGTATACCATGAGGATATTATGAGTTTGGTGCATGTTTTCATTTCAATCCGAATTTATCGCATATTTTGCTAGGGCCTAACAAAAAGCTAGTTGGGGGATGTGATTCGGGATTTAAATTGCATATTTCCCCCTATTTCTAGGTATTTTATGTGTATATCATGTTAATTTTGGCTTGATACGGCGTATTTGTGATATCGTGAATTATTAAAGCCTATTCCTATTTTATACATAAAATATGGTTTTATGGACTAATTTTTGCTCCCATTATTTTTCAGGTACTTCTGAGATTTTTCTGGATTTTCTGGAATTTTTCCAGAATTTTTGGGAGCTTCGAGCTATTTTTCGTGCATTTTGGAAGCAAGAAAGGAGATTCTGGAATTTTTAAAAACAATATAATAAAAAAAAGGAAAAAGCCCATGTATACGGGCCAGCCCACTGGCCGGCCCGCTTCGGGCCGCTGCTTGTTTGATATAAAAAATAAAAATAGCCATTATTATTTGCGTCCAGCGGCCGGCCCGCTCCCCACGAGAGCAGAAGGCAGGGGCAGGCGCTTTGTGCGTGCCCCCGTTTGAGTTGCGGGCACCTGAGGCGCCGGCGGGTCGGGCGCTGCCATGCACGCGCGGGGATGCGGTTTTGGCAGGTCGGGCGGCATCTGACCCGACCCGCAATGCATTAAGTTGGCATGTGTCTTATTTTTTGGAGGGAAGTTCGGCCAGTTCTGTTTTCTCTTGCTGTTTTTTACAGATTTTAGGGGTTTTGAAGCCCCTCTTCTTCCCCAAAGCTAGGGTCAGGGCTTGGAGGCCATGTGATCTTGGAGAGCTTGGTGGAGGAGCAAATTGGAGGAGGCTAGGGCTCATTTGGAAAGATCTTGGTAAAATCTTTTCTCTTCCCCTTTGTATTTTGATATCTCTCTATTGTAATGAACTTGAGATAAATTTGTCTATGAATTTCATCTTGTTTAGCATGATTGAGTAGTATGATTGGTGTGGGTTGTGATTCATTATGATGGGTTATTAATCTTGGCACTAATTTCCTCTTGCTCATTTTTAATGTTGATGTTGGATGTATTATTAGGACACATTTTAATTAGCTAAGACCCAAGTGGGCACTCTTTGAGAAGAGACCATGATCTTAATTGTGCTATGATGATACATCCATCCCTATTGCGAATTGTTGTGTTTTTAATGCTAACTATTCCGATTGAGTGTCCTTAGCCAGATGATCAATTGAGTTATATGCGGGTAATTAGAGCTTGATCAACACCAATCTTAGTGAACCCACAACCCATGCTTTCTCTCCTAGCTATCCTAACTCCACCTTTGGTTCTCTAACCCTGCCTATTTAGGTTTGGATTGTAGATTCACCACACGTTTTCCCACTCATCCACCATTTGTTGAGGTTGTTGAATCACGCTTTATTTTTCTTTGTCGATTAAACTTGTGAATGTAGAACAACTTGTCCTTGTGATCCGACCCGGTACTCACTGGTTATTTTTTATTGCATTGACGCTCCTACGCTTGGCAGTGGAAGGCGTGCCCTTGCGCGTTTTCTGGTTCAATCAATTGCTCCGCAGATGAACCCATTCAAATGGAGTTTCCGATGAGGCAAGACGATTTTGCTCTTCTGGAGTGCGAGACCGCCTCCCGGATTGCTGAAAATGCGACCCTTCCATGGGACATGGCTGTCATGGAGAGGGTCGATTACGAGAGGCTTGCGTCGATGGTCATCCATGCTAACGTCCAAGTAATTACTGCACCAGCCTCCATTGTAGGTGATGCAAGCATGGATGTTAACTATCATGCGTTGTTTGCAGGCTCTCGTGGCTACCGCTGCGTTGTGTCGACGGGCCCCAGTGGTGGCTAATCACGAAGTCACACTGGAGGCCATTAAATCGGTCGTGGAGAGGTCTCGGGTCGAGCTAACTATGATTTTCCTTCTTTGCGAATCAAGAATGGATCACCTTCAGCGACTCGATCGTGAGCTACACGAGTCTCGCGAGAGGGAGGCAGAACAAGCCGCTTTAAGAGAGTGATCAGAGAAGGCTATGTTGGAGGAGAAAGCCAATGCCGAGGTCATAGCGGAGATGGCAGTCCAAGAATTCAAAGATTCCTTGCTCGATTTCGACGAACTGTACATGGAAGGCTACGAGCGATGTCGATCGGAAGTGAAGGACCGATTCCATGACCTCTCCGCTGAGATCGACCGGATTCTGTGCTGTTTCTGGATCTTGATGATGACGACCTGAGTCAAGGCACGGGGGAGACCGCTCACATCGGCGAAGTCGTCACCACGATGGGTGACGATGCAGGAGCTGGTGCTTTGGGAAATCAAGAGCCCGCAGCCGTGCTTGGTGGAGATCAAGGGCCTAGCCAGCCGTTGTAGAATCTTAACACCCCTTTTACCCTGCTTTAATTTTAAAATGTATAGGGGGTAATTGAGATGAAAACAATCGAGATGTAAACGAAAGCCATTTTGTAGTGTTGGAAGAGTTGGCTTGTATCTCTTCGTTCGTCGTTGTATCTCTTTGTTTGTCGTCACTCATGTTGTGTGGTCATAATACATGATGGCCCCTTTCGATGGGTTAGACCTTTGCCCACGATGATCGAGGGTAAGTCATCAAACCATGTTAGAAATAGACCACAACGTTTAGTGGCGAGGAAGCGATTCCCTCGACTCATTTCTGATGACACATAGGGTCGTTCAGTGGCGAAGGGGTGGCCCTTCGACTTATGGCTTACGACACGAGAGGATCGTTCAGTGGCAAATGGGTTGCCCTCGACTTACGACTGACAACATGTTATGGTCGTTCGGTGGCGAAGGGGTGGCCCATTTGACTTACGACTGACAACACGTCAGGGTCGTTCAGTGGTAAAGGTGTGACACTTTCGACTTACGACTAACGACACGAGATAGTCGTTCAGTGGAGAAGGAGTGGCCCTTCAACTTATGGCTGACGACACGAGAGGGTCGTTCAGTGGCGAAGGGGTGGCCCTTCGACTTACGGCTAACGACACGAGAGGGTCGTTTGGTGGCGAAGGGATGGCCCTTCAACTTAGGGCTGACGACACGAGAGGGTCGTTCCGTGGAGAATGAGTGTCCCTTCGAATTACGGCTGACGACATGTTAGGGTCGTTCAGTGGCGAAGGGGTGACTCCTCGACTTATGACTTACGACATGTTAGGGTCGTTCAGTGGCAAAGAGGTGCCCTCTCGACTTACAGCTATCGACATGTTAGGGCCGTTCAGTGGCGAAGGGGTGGCCCTTTGACTTATGGCTGACGACACGAGACAGTCGTTCAGTGGCGAAGGGGTGACCCCTCGACTTACGGCTGACGACCTGTGAGGGACATTCAGTGGCAAATGGGTGGCCCTTCAATTTACGGCTGGCGACACGAGAGGATCGTTCAGTGGCGAAGGGGTGGCCCCTCGATTTATGGCTGACGATATGTTAGGGTCGTTCAGTGGCGAAGGGGTTGTCCTTAGACTTACGGCTGACGACATGTTAGGGTCGTTCAGTGGCAAAGGTGTGACCCTTCGACTTACGGCTGACAACACGTTAGGGTCGTTCAGTGTCGAAGGGGTGGCCCCTTCGACTTACGGCTGACAACACGTTAGGGTCGTTCAGTGGCGAAGGGGTGGCCCCTTCGACTTACAGCTGATGATATGTTAGGGTCGTTTAGTGGCGAATGGTTGGCCCCTTCGACTTACGGCTGACGACATGTTAGGGTCGTTCATTGGCAAAGGGGGTGGCCCTTTCGACTTATGGCTGACAACATGTTAGGGTCGTTCAGTGGCGAATGGATTACCCCTTCGACTTACGGCTGACAACATGGGTTTCATCATCATAAGTTTGGTTTATCTAGATTTTCCCAAGGATAGGATCCTCTTTGATGGGAGTCTGATGGGACTCTTTTCATAAAATTCCTAAATGCTCGAAAAATTTGTTTCGAAGCAGAATTTATTTGATGAAAAACATGCTTTATTGAAAGAAGCAAAAAAACGTTCATGTATTTCCAAGTTTTGTTGAGAGTTGTTTTTGTCCCACGTTTTTTATTTGACCTCGAGTTTTAGAAGCTCATTAGTCCACCACCTTAGTGACAAGTGAGCATGTCATCTTGCCTTTCTGCTTCGAGGGCCCTTCTTTGCTGGACTGATCGACGAGTTCTTGGGATGTCCAAGTTTGACCAGTGCGTCAATATCCTTCTTGAGTATCCAGCAGTCGTTGGTATCGTGCCCATAATCGTTGTGGTACTTACAGAAATTGAGGCGTCTCTTCTCATATTTGCCTTTCTTGGCAGATTCTTGGACCAGTTCTTCCCGTGGGGCATAAGCGAGGACCCTTGTTTTAGATGCGCTTGGCCTCGCATAAGTTGGACGTTCTCTGCTTTGGGGGCTTCTCTCTCTCGGCCTCTTATCCCGAGATTCTTGGCGAGGGGTCCCTTGAGCTGGTTTTTCCTGCCTGGTGTCTCCACGGCGGGCGGGAGTGCCTTTACCAGTAGTTTCAGTTGGTTCCTTTGCTTCCTCGGAGATGATGAACCAATCCGTTATATTGAACATCTCTGCGAGGTTGTTGGGTGGGAACTGGTGCAGCGCCCTTCGCATGTGTTTGTTTCGCACCGCTTGAGTGGGAGCCGCGTTGACAGTTACATCTGACGTCTCCTCTACCTCAAGCCTTTCGTCGTTGAATCGTTGGACGAAAGCTCTGTTTGACTCCTCATTATGCTTGAATGTAAATAGGCGGGAGGATTTCTTCTTGGGATGCCGACCCGCGACGAATTGCTTGTAGAATAAATCGGCCAATTCGTCGAATGACCCGATATAGCCGTCGGGTAATCATTCGTACCAGCCTTATGACCTCTTAAATAGGATGGCATGTAAGACTCGACAAAGGTATAGCTCATCGGCCCCGTGAAGCAGCATTACGTTTAAGTACTTGCTGATATGCGACCACATGTCACCTCTGCCATCGTATGCTGGTAAGACAGGGAGCTTGAACTTTGGGAGAGAGGGTGCGGAAGTGATGTTATCCTTCAATGGGGTCTGCCGAAGCACGGATTGGATGAGCAAGGATTGCCCTTCCCTGCCTTGCACGTAAGTAGCTCCCGAAGATCGGTTTGGGATCTCGTCTCTCCTCCCATGTCCACCTGCAAGATTGAGAGGGTTATAACATGGGGGAGCCACGTATATTTCCTAATCCAGGATGTTGCCGGTCGCTTCCTTATAGTTGGATGGACCAGGTTCTCCCTGGAGACCGAATGCATGATCGGTAATCCCCCTTTCATCGTATTGGTGAGACGTGGGGGTTGTATTGTGCAGGCTAATCTCTTGTCGATCCGCTCTCGGATCTCATTGATCCATGAGTACGGCTACGCCTCTAGTCGATGTCAGGGTCGAGTTTGGAGGCGGTAGTTGCTAATTTGTGAGCAGTGGATCTCCCATGCTCTGGCGTATCAAGGTTGCCCAAATGCCGAGACTCTTATCGACCCGCTCTATGAATTGATCGAATTGCTTTTGGGTCACCTTAGGTTCTTTGGTGGCCATCACATGTCGCTTTGATGGGGACGTATAGCCCGAGGCATCCTCCACCAGGACAATGTTTGCTTTGTGTTTCTCATTCGGACCTTGGATCGGTCCAATATTACTGGGTCTAGCTGACATAGTTTTTTTATCGCTTTGGGATGTCGAGCTGGTTAACGATATCCCACAGATAGCGCCAAACTGTTAAGGCCAAAAATGACCGAAACAATTGTCTTGCTGACGTGGACCATCCGTTCTGAGTCAGAGCCTCGTCAGCGAGTTGAATGGGACCATAGGTTGGTAGAACCAGTGTTGGTTGATGGATGATGAATAGCTTGCGATGCTCGATCGACCTTCGAGTGGCCTGTATATCGATGGATCGAGGCTGGGATGCTCCAGAATGACCCTCGCATAAGATCGAGACTCAGCGATCTACACCACAAGGAAGCGTCGGGGGGTCGGATCTGGGTTCCGATCCAAATTCGCTCTGATGCTTAAGTTAGAATGGGAACTTAAGGAAGAGAGGGATCTTGGAGCAGCTGAGATCGACCCACAGAGGGTCGTCTCAGATCTAATGCCACAAGCTCTTTAATGGAAGAATTATAAGCTGAAAGAGTAGAGTCAATGTATTAGAGCTCGTCCATTGAGAATTGGAACCTTTTGGTATTTATAGGCCTCTTGTGTCCTTTTAGTGGAGTTGAGGAGATAACTGTCACTCATTATGGTGTCATGATCTTCCCTCTTTAATAGGAGAAAATGTTGCCCAAGTTCCCGCTATTTATGAGGCCGCCTTCAATCCCACGTTCGAGTGATGGGAGTGCAATGGGCGACTGGCTGGTTGTGGCTTTGACCCGGTCGATATTGGGTTTCTCTTATGGGCTCTGTGGGCTGAGTTACTCGTCGGTCAAGTCGTCTCGAATGTCGGCCCAATGATTCAACAACATCAGAATTAGACAATGCTCACTTCATTGATCACACAATGCTGAAAAGGCTGCCCTCATCATTCATTACACAATGATGAAAAGGCCGCCATCATCCTGTTCTCATCACAATTGTGTAATCAAGGATAATGGAATCATTTTCAGATCGAGGAAAATATGTACACTTTGATTCTGCAAACAGATTCATAATTTGATTCTTGAAACAGATAACTACTTTGATTCTGCAAGCAGATTCATACTTTGATTATGCAAAAAAAATCATAATTTGAGTCTGCAAACTGCTATACACTTTGATGCTGAAACAGATGCATAATTTGCTTCTTAAACAGATTTATACTTTGATTAGGCAAACAGATTCATATTTTGATTCTGCAAACAGATTCCTAATTTGATTCTGCAAACAGATACACAATTTGATTTCGAAAACAAATTAACAATTTGGACCAAAACTTTTTTTTAAATAGTGCACATTGTTATGTGTTATATTATTGTGACGATGATATGCCGTACTTACCATTATTTGGTGTATTGTTTCTATTTTGCGAGTTCTGTGCGATGGCGAGGCAACTTGGGGTCATCAAAACTTTGATGGCAACCATTGCAGCCATTTACTAGGATGCAAAGTATTTTGATGTGTGTGCGAAGAGTAAAAAGTTCTGTGAACTAAACAAATTAGAGTGCAATTCTGATCAAATATGTTTCCAGATTCAAATTATGTATCAATTTGCAGAATCAAAGTATGTATTGGTTTCACTACTCAAAGTTTGAATCTTTTTCAAGCATCAAAGTATGATTAACTGTTGTATTATTGTAATGATGGCATGCCACGATTACCATGCATGGTATATTGTTTATTATTTGCGATTTATATTTGATGGCGAGGCAACTTGGGTATCATTAGATCTTTGACGTCAATAGTTGTAGCCATTTACTATGAGAAATTTTGAGGGCATTTATGAATTATGAGCAAATTTGCTCACATTATCTTTTTGTGAATTTTTGTATCTTATTATCATAATTTGATTATGGAAACAGAACATACTTTGATGCTTGAAAAAGGTTCATACTTTGATTTTGCAAACTGCTACATACTTTGTATCGAGAAACAAATGCCGGCTTTACTTGTTAAAACAGATACATAGTTTGACTCTGCAAAGAGATTCATAATTTGATTATGCAAACAGATTCATACTTTGATTCTTGAAATAGATTCATGCGTTGGGTCTGCAAACTGATATACACTTTGATTTTGGAGCCAGCACCATTACCATCACCTTGTGCATTTGATATGTATATGATGTGTACTTCAAGCTTATGCATGAAATGGGTATGCCAGTTTCAATAGACATACTACATGTTTTGCAAGCCTCGTGATTTGCAATATACAAAGAGACAAGCTATATATTATGGAGTCCAACAAATTTGCATGTGATTATTTGCAGGACTCTTACCACAAATGCACAAAAATACACTAATCTGGAACTTTGAAAGTTTGACAATTTTGCTTATACTGTGCACATGATTTGACAATTTTCAAAGCTTGGATGTGCCCAATCTGAAATATATAGCTAGTTTTGACAGTTTTGAAAGCTTGTTATGCGTAATTTGACAATTTTCTTGTTGTCAAATTGTACAAAGAGATCCAAGCACTGAAGCTTGATGTGGTCACAGTATTTGGCAATTTTTGTGATGAAATGTTGTCGGTTAAGCCAAAAATTTGTTGATAAGCCAAAAAATTGGTAGCTAAGCCAACCTACTACTGAATATTGGCAGTTAAGCCACAAATTGCTGAAATGTTAAGCTCTGAAAATGAAAATGAGTGTTTGATCAAATATGTGAATTCCTCATCGGTAAGTCTGGATCCAATATATTATTATTTTTATTTAACTTTTTGATGGAATCACGGACATTATAGATGAAAATAAATCATTATTGATCTCAACTATGTCTTTTTGCATGTTGGTTACTGATACTTGTTGGAAGCTGATATTGTATGAAACATCAAATGAATGTAGAAATGAAGTTGATACTAGCCGATACTTGAATGACCGAATGAAGCTTGATGGAACAGGGTGATACTTGCTGGAAATGAAGCTGATACTGGCTGATACTTGAATGAACAAATGGGTTCAAATTCTAGAAATGAATCTTGAGGCAACAATTTATGGATACTTGGTTGTCATGTCGAAAATGTTGATAGTTTTTGTAATGCTCTATTGAGAATCTGTTGATAGTTTTATTTGTTGAACAATTTTGTAAGAATTAAGTTTGGAATCTATACGTGTATAATTTTTTTTTGCTAATATGGGTTTGGTGAAGAATAAGTATAAAATTTGTTTGGATTCTATACAAATCCAATCACTCTTGATATATCAGTCTGGATATGTATATTGAACCTATATCTTGGCCAATGGTAATTGTATCAGTTGGATTCTGATTTCTTATGATATGAACAAATTACGTAGTAGTTATGCACATTGAAATGTAATGAGAAATTATAATTATGTGAACAAATTATACTGGTCTTCAATCATGGAACTGATACGAACAAATTACAGACAATTTGGAGTCATCGGCATTTATGATCTTGTCATGATCAAAACTAAAAGAACTTTCTCATGTTACTAAGAAGTCAGATTTTGATTCATTCATCTTCGCATCTTAGCAAGAAGTTAGAATAATGATTGTGTGAATAATATGACAAACATCTTCATGAAGTTGCACACATACTAAAAAAGTGTAATGTGCCGCCAAAGTTCAATGACCATTCAGTTACTTCATTCAATACATACGTAATTTTGACAAAATTCAGACCGCAACATTTTCATGGATTTAACAAAATACACATGGATATAAATATAGATTCAAAAAATATATAGATTCACATTTGTTTATATTAGATTCAAAATATTCCACATATTCTAACAAAATTCACAAAAATTCACAAAATTCACCGCCGTCAACACAATTTTATATTTTTTTAAAATTTAGCGTTTTGTGAACCCAACAAAAAAGATAGTGTTGTCATCAAACAAAGTAAACAATTAAGTTCAAGACAAAATTTGTCATTCAAGCTTCACTGACACCAAGCATCAAGGTTGGTGCAGGTTGCTTCGGGTTGCTTCAAGCTTCAAACATTCATGTTAATTTAGGAATCCAGGTTCATAGAACTTTAACGTTGCTTTAGGCATCCAAGTTTCAATGACAACAAATCCCAAAACTTGAGACACCTACATGGCGAAAAAACACGGTCTAAATTATATGCAAAATGGAAACTAGAACCTGATATACACAAGATCATCTTTACATGTAACCCCATGTTTTTTATGTGCTCCGTATTATACTATTTATTTTTGGTCGTATTTGAATCTTGGATCATACACATATTTTTCTGGATTTTGGGATTTTCCATGATTTTGTGATTATTAAATAAACCCAATATATATATTATATTATTTCCAAATAAAAATGCATTTTTATGCATTTTAATTAAAAATAATAATGTTTTCCATAATTTTTATATATATTAAAATAAACATAAAACTAATTTTCTTAGCATGCCACCTAACGCATGACTAATCAAACATTAGGACGAGCCATCATACACTCAGCACTCTCCCCTTAACCCTCATCCATGTGCATGAATAAAAAGGGAAGAAAAATAAGCAAAACGGAAGAAAAAGAAAAGAAAAAGGGAAAATCTAGCCATACTCTCCCTCCCTCCCTCCCCCCATCCAAGCTCTCTCCCTGTCTCATATAGGCCGGCCACCACCCTCTCATCTATCAATCATATTGGCCAAACACCACCACCACCATCTCCCCTCTACCTCCACTTGGCCGAACACATGCTCTCCCCTTGCTCATTGGTATAACTATAAGCTATAAGGAGGAGGACAGAAATAGAATAAGGGGCTCGTCTCTCTCACTCTCTGCAAATTACATAATGCAGGGATTCACAACTTCAGTGTATGGTTACCATCCTCGTGATTGTTTTATCCAATTGGCCATGTTAATACTTGTAGCATGATTCCATGTTCATATTAATATTTGTAGCATGTTGCTTAATGTTTGCTTAGTAGCACACTGTCATGTTGTTATTTATAGTACATCGCCATTAGAATTGTAGCATGTTGCAGTATTGAGATTTGCAGTATGATTCCAGTTTGATGTTGATAATTGTAGCATGTTGCTTAATGCTATTTTAATAGCAAATTGCCATGTTGTTATTTGTAGTATGTTGCCATTAGAATCGTAGCAAGTTGCCTTGTTGATATTTGTAGCATGATTCAATGTTCATGTTGATATTTGTAGCTTGCTGCTTAATGCTAGTCCAGTAGCAATTACCATGTTGTTATTTGTAGCATGCTACCATTAGAATTGTAGCAAGTTGCCATGTTGATATTTGTAGCATGATTTCATGTTCGTATTGATATTTGTAGCAGTTTGTTAAATGCTGGTGTAGTAGCAAAATGCCATAGTGTTATTTGTAGTCTGTTGCCATTAGAATTGTAGCATATTGCCATGTTGATAATTGTTGCATGATTCCTTGTTCATGTTGATAATTGTAGCATGATCCTTAATGCTAATTTAGTAGTAAGTTGATTTGTTGTTGTTTGTAGTATGTTGCCATTAGAAAATGTTATTAATCACAGTACAAAAGATGTTGGTTATGTTGGCTATTTGTTATCATGCTACTAGTCATCATGTTTATGATGTTCTCTGTGTCATGTTTCATTCCATGCTTATATTCCTTTATGCATATGACATTTTGTAACATGGTAATTGTCACCTAAGTTATGACAGTACAGTGATGCTAGGTGCAATGAAATAACGTTAGCATTGAGGTGATACTTTTATACATCCTTGATGAACTTGGAGAAATGCTAAAACGAAACAATGTTTACACATGGCCGCACATATGTTAAGTCGGATGGCATGACCGCATACGATTTGAGTGAATACCTGAGAGTATTATGTTAGAATGAGATGTCTCAGTTTACTCCACGGTGGGTGAGTATCCCAGATACGGTGTTGTGGAAAACTCGAGTAAAATAGAACCATAAAGAACTGGAGTATGCTGGATTTGTATCTCACTCGTACGTCTGGCAGTCAGCATGGAGATCTGGGTGGAGTTGGAGAGGCCCATGAGTGTACTCGTGATGTATAATGAGTTATATCTGGATATTATATTCTCACTCCCGAAACGGATGAGTTACGGGAGGTCCTGTTGACATTGCTCGTGACCACTTGCGTTACTCTTTTTCCACCCACTCTGGGCAGGAGTCTAGAGCCGCATGTATTACATTTTACCAGTATTCCAAGATTTTAGTTTACCGACAACAACACCAATACAAGTGCTATTCGATAACTCTCATTTTCACTGCAGTGGTCTATTTATCGTCATGTTTGAGACCATCACATGTTTCCATTTCTGGGTAGAGATGTTGTTTCGGTTAGAATGCTCCTTTATCACCGACATAATGCTTGATGACATAGTTGTATAAAACAATCTTAATCATAGTATTCTATATCTCGAATTGTGTTTTTCCTACTAGACACATGTTGACATGTCAGTTGCCCCTTTTCCTCGGGACTAAAGCCAGAGACTATAGATTATCTCACAGGAGTTTGCCTTGGACGTTACGCTTGATGTCGAGTCCTCAGAGGGCGACTTCATTGAGTTGGCCGCCCAATATCAGAGTGTTCTTCTGCTCTTCTTTTTGTTGGGTGTGAGTTGTACTTTTGTTTGGGTGTAATACCTTTTTGAGGTCTGGACTTTTTATGTATTTTGTTTTCTTAAGTTTCTTACGTGCTCTTCATGGTTCACTTGGATATGCATGAGAGAGAGAGCGTGTGTGTGTAACATTTGAGGACCTTTTTTGAATCTTTGTCATACGTGGCTGGGTTTGTCCCATTCATATTTTGGCTTGATGACTAGGATGCTGCCTAAGATAAGAAAAAGAAAGAAATTGTGAAAAACATTCCGCCTTTGGTTGAGCTAGCGACACGATTGGCCAAGGGTGCTCCACCTCATCTCAGTGGGCCCAATATGGGTGGGTGGGGGTTTGGGCTTAGTTTGGTGTGGGTTTTGGGGAGTTGGTTTGGGGTGTGGTTTTTTGCTCTTTGATCCATGGTTTTCCTCCTTTTGCCCCCCGACGATCCTCAAACACACACCCACGCTTTTTATCGCTTTGGCCCCCGCTTCTCTCCGTATTTGCACCTGGGCAACGACTAACTCCGTGCCCTCTGGGCACATGCAATTTCTAGTATATCTATATAGGAAAGTAAGTGTCAATCTATATTGATAATCGAAGCAAAAGTTATACAACTAACACTGGTGGGAGTGAAGGGATAGGACACGAGAGCCGTCACCCACCACTAGCCATGACAATCCAACCACCCATCAATGAAAGAGCAAAAACGATGTACAATTATAGCAAACTGAAAGTATGCGCTCGAGCCATGGACAAAAAGGCCACAAAGCAAATCAGGAGCCCATCAGAAGTAAAACAGGAGCAACATCAGGTGCAATCGTGAAGACCACGGTTAGTGTAGGGACACTATCGGGGGGGGGGGGTCCCTGTCGGAGTTGCGAATCGCAATACTAACATTCGTAGCGATGTCCTCGGGGTCCTTGGCGGAGTTACGAAGCTTAATACTAACATCCGCAGTGACGTCCTCAAAAAGCTTGGTAAATTCATGTAAATTTCTCCACAACGCGTGAATTTTTCACATGGAATTACTATGCACACATACCGAATTGCTGATGCGTACAACCACTTATTCTTAAGTTTGCCATTAATTTTTTTTCCGCCTTTACTCCCGTCGAATATAGCGGTTGTGCGCGATGAGTAAAAACCAACCGACACCGCGGTTTTGATAAGCGCGCGCAACAGGTAAAAGTTTTGCATGTTGTGCACGCCGAGTAATTTTACCCAAATTCAACATTTTTACTCAGTGTGAACAACATGCAAAAGTTTGCCTAATGTGTATGCTGAGTAAAAATGTTGGCTTTGTGCAAAATTAATCAGTGCGCATAACATGCATGTTGTGCGCGTTGAATAATTTTGGTATCACATGTCACAATTGCTCAGCGCGCACAACAGGCAAACCAGTTGTGCGCGGTGCCTCCTATTGTGCGCGTTGCCTCCAGAGAAGAGGATCAATCCCGCCGGTGTTAATCACGGTGAAAGGCCATCCAGCACCAACCAAAGCCCCATCCAAGCTCATGGTGAACTCCCTGGACGTCCTCCTTCTCCGGTCGTTTTTCTTTAGAGCAAACCAAATCTATTCGTGATCTAGGGTAAACCGGATTTGAGAGAAGAATGGATTGTTTGGTTACCTAAAGAGATGAACTTGGAAGATGATGAGAACGAAAAGCTAGTTTTTGTTTTGATGGGCGCTTGAAAGGCGATTTAAATTTTGATGTGGACTTATTATTAATCCTTCTTGATGCGCCAGTCTTGATGCGCCAATTTCGTTCTTGATGGCGATCTTTGAAATTCGCCAATTTTGTAAATTTTGATGTAGACTTATTATTAATCCTTATTGATACCGTTGGTCCATCCTTCTTGATGGTGATCTTTGAAACCATAGTGTTGGTCCATCCTCTCGAGGGAGAAGCCATTGTATAGAACTCTGAGAAGAGATATTATAACAATACTTATTAGTGTTATTCTTTTATATCTCGATCCGTTCTTGATGATGATGATTGATGGCGATGGTAATCGGAGGATGGAGGGGGCTGGAGGAGATGACTGTCGCCGTCGCGGCGGGGCTGGCGGACTCGTCGTGGCCGGCTGGTCGAGTTTTGCTCACCGCGCACAACAGAGACAGTTCGGGGATTATTATTTGTTGTGTGCGAGTGAGAAATTTTGAATGCCAATTTTGTAAATCAGTCAAACGCTAGACGTGCAAAGAGCAATGCGGTACGTGCACGTAGTAACTCCCTTTTTCACATGCTCAAGACCGGTTTACCCTTTTTTAGAGGCGTGCTGTCTGCACTTCAACGGGTGAGGTGCATACACGGAAATTTAGCAAACTCAATCCGTGATCGCGACGTGGGAGAGATTCGTTAACTGTTTGCAATTTGCATGTGAAGTTGACGTGGTGGGTCCCTCCATCGATTAATTGCATTGATTTCCAGCTATGGCTACTGTTTCCCCGTGAAGCAACCGCGCTCTGTGCTCCTCTCCATCCCGATCCCGTGGACAACTTCGATTCCCCCTCAACTCTGCTTCGCAGCTCCGGTGCCACTCCCTCAGACCACGGCTCCTCGTCGTCGGTGTTGCTGCAGAGGACGGGGAGAAGCGGAGGTCGCACTCGGTGTCGCTGCAGAGGACCATGCCGACGGCATCGAGCGGGAGGAGCTGGGGATTCGAGAGCAGAGTTCCTTCGGCGCTGGGCTACTTCCTCCTTGCCGGCAGCAAGAGGGTCCGCCCTGTCCTATTCATGGCCGTATGCGAGCTCGTCGGCGGTGACCAGTCCCCGGGCAAGTGCATGAATATATTGATACGTGAGAGGATTGGTGAGTTGAGGCAGCCGTTAACAGTTGAGGCGGGTCTGGTGGAGCACTTCGCCGACCGGTGGCAATGACTTGGGCCCGTTTCCATCTATTTGCTCCCGTGCTCGTTTTCTCTCTATCTCTCTGTGTGTGTGCGTGCGCGCGCGCACCTGCTTTTCTTTTCACTGGTTGGGAATGGAGTAGAATGAGACATCTCGTTTGCATTGGTAATGCATCATGGGGAGACATAGGATGCGACAATGGTGGGTCCGTTTGCCCGTGACAGCGATTGCCTACTTGTTTTTGTCAAGTCAACTCCACCAAAAAGGCTGGCAAAAAGTCACAAAAAAATGCCAAGTCACCTCCACCCAACAGAGAAGTTGGCAGACATGTGAAGGCTTGCATGTGAGGCATCATTTATATGTAGAGGAAAACTCGTGAGAATTGCATGTGAGGCATCTGTTCGTCTTCACCAGCTACTGCTTGTGAGACAAGTGCAATCCATCGCCCTCCGACCACCACCTTCCTCTTACGCGCCCAATCACATGCCACAACTGCCTCCGCATCCTTCGCCTCATCGCTGCTTGTGCTTTGTCAACATTGACTCCGGACATCTAAACCGCCAATGAGCCAACAACATTAAGCCTCCCACCTCATTCCTCCAACAAGCCACCCAAGCCGCACGTTGCCTCCTCCGCAGCCACCGCCTTCGCAGCCGGCAACAAAATTCACTTGGTTTCTTCTCATAGCTCGTGGCTTGGTAAGCTGTTACCATTGATTTATGTGTATTTTCAAGTTCTTCTCTCTTTTGACTCTGTTTGCTTAGCCTGTAAAGGGATCCTCTGTTGGGTGTTGTTGGGGTTTCACCTGGCATCTTGAAGGGGCCGGTTCGGCTTCCTCTATTGGGTGTTGATTTATGCATGCTATTACACATCTGTAGTTCATTTTTGTTTGATATAAATCAATTTGCTTTGATATCACGCTATTTCTACAAAGTTTATTTAGCTTTAACTGCACGTACATATATAACATTCTTATTATTATAGGTTCAACGATTTGGTATATATAATTAAACCTTCATTATACATTTACATATGCATTGCTTGTGTATGAACCTGGCCTAATTGAATTAAACATTTATAGCACAAATAAACCATTGGATGATGGGGTGTGCATGCATAATTATCACAAGAGCAGTATGTATATCATCCTAAACCTATTACTCTCCAATGAGTCACCCATGTTCAAATGACATTTAAATCAAAAAAAGTTAACTTTTGTACTTCCAACTGTGGATCATTTATAATAGCGGCTAGTAGTTAATGTTGGCGGTTTCATCTGAATTCGCATGGCTCATATCAGTGTGCTCGAATCTGATACAATGCTAACGATTGGTTAATACTTTCAACCATGGCATGCTATCACTGTCGGGGAGTTGTGAATTTTTTTTGTTGAAAAATAAATCAATTTTTTTCAGATATCTAAGCTTCAAGATCTTAACTATCCTCCTCCACCATGACTCAGCGGCCTACAACGCGCCAGAGTATGAACTCATAAGTTTACAGTAAAGTATTTATTTATTTTGATCACCACCACGACAAATTGGATGCTTTGCTCTGTTGGTTGGAGTGTCTTGTTGGTGTTGCAAAGGTTGTAGGTTCAAGACTTGCAAGATCCATTTTAATTTTTTAACGATTAAAATTAATGTTTTAACTAATTTAATTTTAATTTTGGACTTGCTATTTTTGCACATGCTATACTATGGTGTTGTAGTTTCTATTTTAACTTGCCACTGTATTTACTTTGTCATGGACGGTAGACAGAAATCTGACAGTTGGAGAGCCCACGATCTATTTTAAAGCTTATTTTCCGTTCTTTTTTCTAATTTCCTGTCTTTTGAATGCAATATTTTGTAAATATCATGGGGAATCTTTATCACAAGTTAAATTATTATAAACTTATTTTGTAACTATGTTTTCAAACTTCTTCGGACAAAATACACAACAAACAACAATAAATGAACTAGAGAAAGAGAGAATATATGATACACACCGGAGGAAAAAAGGTCTTCAGCCGCGGAAATTTAGCCACGGACAAATCCGTGGCTGATAGTAGGATATGTAGATATATGCATACAGCTAACAACTGTATCTGTATATAGTACAAAACAAATGGATTTGAGGTCAGGTTTTCGGATTGATTTATAAATTAATTTATATCAAAGAAAATATAAATTAATGAAATAAATATAAACGTGTTGTAAACCATGGTGGCTACGGAACCCCGTAGCCCTGTATTTATAGTAATAGGGTTACATAATGGGTGGATACCCACTAACGGGTTGGGCCTCCAAAACCCGTTTATAACACTTCCCCTTATCCATCCATTGTTGTAAGCCGTGATGAACGCTTCAGGGTTCATAGAGCTTATCTGATCATGGGTCTATGGATACTTCTGGATCCCAAGTTTAAGAGTACTTGCCTCGTTAAAACTTTTGCCAAGGAAAACCCAGTGGGAAATACCAATGGCTAGGGGAAAAGAGTACAAGTCTCTGTAACTTCCCCTGATCGATGGATATCACTAGAGGTGGATACTTCTGGATCCTAAGTTAGGGATAACTGACTCGTTAAAACCTTTAGCTATGGAAAACCCAGTGGGAAAAACCAATAGCCAAGGAAAAAGAGTACAGTTTCCGTAACTTCCCCTGATTAGTGGAAGTATTTAGGGGGTGGATACTTCTGGATCCAGAGTCAATGAGTTTGCCTCGTTAAAACCTTTAGCTATGGAAAACCCAGTGGGAAAAACCAACAGCCAAGGGAAAAGAGTACAACACTACATTTGACTCCCCCTGATCTGTACAAGCTGCAGGCTTGCAGATCTCCTAGGCAACTATACATCAATCTCTTACAGTGTTCCGATAATAAGTACAAAGTACAAGGCATCGCTCACCTATACAAGACATCACTCATCTATACAAGTATCACTCATCTATGGCAGCTACTGAATCTGAGGGATCTCTTCTGAGGAGGAGTGGTCTGCAGACTCGGTAGGTAGCATCACGTCTCTGACCAGTCTTCACTGTGTCTGTGAGGTACTGCAGGACCTGGCTGTGCGTACTTATGATTTGCTTCTTGGATTGATGAGCCTCTCGGGATGGTGGGATTGGTGTTGCCTTGGAAGTATGCTTTGATGGTCTCCAAGAGTTGGTCGCTTCTTGGTTGCAGTCATCGCGATGATCTGTAACCTGTATCTGCAAATACATTTAACATGTTGTATGATCCTTGACCCTTGGAGATAGCGCAGAAACTACATATCTCTGGTCCAGTGGTGCGCTGCAGGCGCTGCACTGTATCTGGTTAAAGTGTTTACTGCCAGATAAAGGAGTGTACAAAAGACATTTGAGTAAGGCACTTCAGGACCTAGGATATCCTTCCCCTCTTCCAGCGAACGGAAGGGGTCTTAATGTGGATCCATACAACCAGTAGGTGTATTGGTGAATTGCAATTTTCCATGTTTATTCATCGACTGGATGATAATTTCATCTTCTGGATGGTAATTCATCTGCTGGATGATTATTCATCTTCAGGATGATAGTTTCATCTTCGGGATGATTATTCATCTTCGGGATGATGGTTTCATCTTCAGGATGATTATTCATCTTCGGGATGATGGTTTCATCTTCGGGATGATGTTTTCATCTTCTGGATGATTATTTATCTTCGGGATGATGGTTTCATCTTCGGGATGATTATTCATAAGGGTATGTTGTCACATCATCCATAGCAACATAGCCTAAAATTATCTTTGCTAATCGCATGGGTTTCACAATCATGACCAGGGAGCCTGATGCATCAGTTTGATTAATTTTGTAAGTGAGTTAAACTCATCTTACATGGTTACTTCCTAGTTTCTTCGAAATAAACCTCTAAGGCTATAGCGTTTTGCTTATAGCATACGATTTTATTTATTTATACAATACTCGGTAGCCCACGGGTTTGATATCTTTTGATATCAGGACTTCAGGTACAAACACTTCATATTTCATAAGTGAGTCCAGCTCAACTTATTATTGTCTCGTTCCACGTAATTTGGCCAAATTTCTGCGTTTGCTTCAGAAAACGGAGATTGTGAACGATATCAATGGCAAAATGAAATGTGAGTAATTGTCGACAAGTGTGTTTTATCCAAATACCTCTCCGTGTACGTACATTATTCAATTTATTCCAGATTTATCTCTTCCGGAGGTTCTGGAAAGGGAGAGGATATGGAGATGAGCTCACTTTCCTGTGGTGGTATTGTTTTAGGGTCTCATGGTATGTCCTCTCATCCATTGAGGATATCCACTTCTGCTACTGGTAGATTGCATCCATTATAGTTGGTATGTCAATCCTAGCTGGATTTTTAGTAGCAGTGATGTGTGAATTTGACAATATTTATATTGTCAATAGCTATGTCTGATAACTGTTTAACAATTTCATAAGTGTGGATCGTCAGGATCTCATCACTATTCATGATAATCAGATCATATGTATTAATGTTTTAAATGGTCCATAGTGGTGATATGGGAATGTAAACTCATCATGACTCCATCGATAAGATGTGCACTAAACGCTTCCCCCGTTAGGGGTTCTTGGAAACTGTTTATATGAGGTGATCAGGCTCATATAAATAGTTTCTAAGGAGGCGTTCTGATGGTTTGCATGTTCCCACATGGTCACCTACAACTGGATTTCTAGTGGATAAGTAATCCGTTTAAATCATTTTAATGATTTACATATAACCCATTACTGGGTGTGAACACTAAGCTTCAGGGTGTTCAATTTTCTTCTAGTTGTTAAATTGATTTCCCAGTGGTATCCCAAAAATCCGCAATAAGCTCGACTTCAATGAAGTTGAGCATAGAACTAGGGATATGAACCCGTCAAGGCTCCATCTATAAGATGTGCTCTAATGCCTCCCCCGTTTGGGGATCTCAGAACATATTCATCTAGGAGGGTTAGTCCCGATGGATAAGTTCCACTGCGGCATTTTTGAGGGTGGTATGAGGGTAAGTAAAAGCCCAACCAATATCCTAGTAATGTAATATGTCCGTTGTGATTAATAATAATCTGGACTGCGGTTAGATAACAAGGTTTTGATTATGACCATTTTAAGAGGATATATAGATGAGTACTCTAAGGTACATCATCAGCCATATGAAGGGAGTGTGTGAGTCCACTTTTATCCCTCAAATACTCTCAAGAGGCCTAAAGGTCTCATTCTTCTAATGATAGTATATTATCTTAAATTCGTTTGAGGAAGTGAGGAGAGCCAATGTCCACGTGAATGGAGATGATCTCGTAGTCAGTTTTCCCTTTTGAATGGGATAATGAGAGTTTCACCCTTTTTTGAAGAATCTTCGGGTTCGTCTGGTTAATGATGTCTTGCATCATCAATCCAGGGTGACATCGATCCAAAGTTGGTCGATTCTGGACACTTCTGGTGTTCCAAATTAATTCCTCTGTTCGAATTTATGTGGGACTTTTGAACGTCCATTAAAATGCTCAAGTTAATTTTGTCCTGTAATAGGTGAACTCTGTTCAAACTGTGAAGGATTACATCTTCACAATGACAATTATGCGGATCATAATTGGATAAAGCTTCAGGCTTTATTGGTTTCTTGAGTCATTAGGGATTTCATTTTGATGAATATCCTTTGAAACTTTAGAAGTTTCAGAGAGTACATGGCATCCTCGTTTTTTAGGAGTATTCAGGATGACAAATCATTTACAGTAAAATAAAATGCGTAAAAAGCACATATATACTGCAAGAGAATACTACTAATAATTATGTTAGAGCAACAAGTTTCATAGTATGATGTGGGTTCTATAAAATATAAGTCCACAATTGTGCTCATTTTAGACTCATATTATGACAACAGGTCAAATTTATTTTCAAAATTTATTTGTCCTCGGGGAGTAGCGAAATATACATACAGTCAATTTGACTTTCGTCGTTTAGACTAGATATGTATATATTTTTATATGGCATAGGTTAATGCCCATTAATTTTGCAAAAAGCATTATGGGTCTTGGTAGAACTTCTGGTCTGATATTGGGTTAACATTTCATACTCCATATCGAGGTACATCATTCTTCCCTTTCTCATTTTTATTCAAGACTTCCCCTGTTTTCAGTCGTCATTATTGTCGTTTATAAGGAAGAATGTTTATTGGTCTTACAAAGTAGACTTATACAAGGGAAATGAGTTAGTTTCTATATTTCCACTTTTCTAGTTTATGATAGACTTTTAAAAGTCTATTTGAAAACTCAAGTATGGTCTTCAGGCCATTTTTATTGAGTCATTCAAGTATTGTGTGGATATAGAATCATACTCTAGGGGAAACAATTACGTGGGTACGAATTTTATAATTTCTCACTTATCTATTAAGCCACGACTTCGGGCGTACGCTTAAAAAATAAGGTTAGATTCAAGAATTATACCTTGTAAAGTGAGATTACTCAAAAGGGTTTGGCGGTGTTATGACAGCTGTTGGTGTCAATATTGGTTTATACAAACTGTAGATTTGAAAGATCTATTTACCGCGAAATGCGTATTTCTAAAAGAAAACGCATAAATGTTTTTCGTATAATCCATCGTACTTGTTAATATTTATTAGTGTGAAATGGTGTTGACTTTTGATTTGATTTTGAACTTCAGGTTCGTTTTGGGTTTGAACTCCAGGTTCATTTTGTCAACTAGGATATGATGTTAAACTTATTGAAATCATTATTGGTTTGTTGTCATAAAATATTGTCATGTCATGAGCACATCATACATATAATATAAATCCAGTAAGCTAAAAAATTGTGCTCAATTAAACAAAATTCGAATAAGTATGATGTATACACATGCTATTTATATGCTGCAGGCATTTAAAAAAAAATCTCATCGCAGACATACAGTTTTGCTACAGGCATTAAACTATGTCATTAATGATTTTAACATGCTAAAAAAATGTACATCACAGAATCATTAAATATGCGGCAGGCTTACAAATTTCTACACATGCATTTAATCATCACAGAAATTTTATAATGGAAATGAAAATTTTTCGTTTAATAATTATTGGACCACTGGGCAACGTCATACACCGTTAGGTTAGTTAACTAACGGCAGAGCGGTCGCAGGATCTTCCTAATTATTAAACGTGTAATAATCAAATAATCCAAGAAAAAATTGCGATGATTTATAAAGCATTAATCAGATTATAGCGAAGGAAAATCGAATTTAAATCTGAAAATCGTTTGAAAATAGTGAATTTTCGGGGTGAAACCCTAGTTAGGGTTTTTGGTCGCGCGGATTGCCGCTTCAGGCGGCTAGGGTTTCCAGGCATGAGCGCGCACCAGGGGGGCCCGATACGAGCGGCTGCCGGGGGGTTGGGGTCCGCCGCTGCGGGCGGCGGGGTTGGGGGCCCGCCGCTGCCGGCGGCGGGATCTGCCCGCTGTGTCAGCGGCGGGGTCATCCGCCGCTGCCGGCGGCGGGGACGACCCGCCGCTGCCGGCGGCGGGATCAGCCCGCCGCTGCCGGCGGCGGGTTGGGCCGCCCGCCGTCGCTGGCGGCGGGGCTGCCCGCCGCTGCTGGCGGCGGGGCCGCCCGCCGTCCAGCGGCGGGGGGGGTTGCCGCCGCTTCGGGCGGCGGGCGAGGGTTTTGGCGCGAGATCTAGGGGGGATTCGCGTTCCGGTGAGAAAATCCCTTAGGGTTTCATGGTTTTTGGGGATAAAAATCTAATTTTTAGTCGAAAAAAGTGTTTTTTATCTCCAAAAATCGTTTTTTATTGTAAAAGTTTGATTTTTATCAATAAAAACGATCGAATCATGAGCGATTGATCCAATAAATTGGATCTCAACATATGCGCATATGGAAAATTTAGATCTAGGGAGAAAGTTACCTCTAGATCCTACCCGCCGGATCTAGCGACGGTCGGTGAAGGAAGCTGATTCGGGTTGAATATTGCGTATTTAACCCCCTAATTAGTCCTATGATGTGCCTATATAATACTTAATTGCTCTCTAATATGTGCGTATTTTGTACACCATTATTTATTAGAGAAATCACAATATTTGTGCACACAACATGAATTAACGGAGTATTTCTGCATATTTTATATTTTTCTTAGCATCGTCTCGATCTCACGATTCCAACGACTATTTATTTGTATTTTTCTGACATCTGTGCTAATTACTGTGAATTTTTGAATGCAGGATACTAATTAAATGAGGAAATACGGTCGTAAATACGAGATACGCGCGGAAATACGCTTCCGTATACACCCGCCTCGCTCAGTATTGGCCACGTGGCGGCTATCCAGGCGTTTCCCGCCTCATCCAACGGCTCGTAGACGCGTATGATGGCAGCTGAGTTTGATGGCAACGTGGCATTCTCCTGATCGTTCGATATTGATCGAATGGTTCACATTCATCCCGCTCGAACGCGGATCTGGGCGACGTGGCCGCTTCAGCACCGAACGATCGTGATCGGATGGTCAACAGCGAATCAAAAGGAGCGGCGACGCGGCCAACTGAGACCCGTTGGATTACGATCCAACGGACACCAGCGTTCTCAAACGACAGCAAAAGGAGGAAATAAGCGGGCGACGCGGCACCATCGGGGACGTCCATCTGTGATCTGACGGCTGCTACTTCCCCCGCATTTATTCAGCGTATGGAGCTACGTGGCCTTATCTTGTCCGTTGCCCCGAGATCCAGCGGCGGAGATCGAAACCGAGTTCGATCCGAAGTCGACTCGGATGCGGGCGCGAATCCGCTATCGAGGACACGTGGCATCCATCTAGGCCACCCCGCCTTTTGATGAGCGGCGGCGATTTAATCCGCTTCGTGATGATGGGTTCGGATGCGAATAGAATCGGGTTTCGACCCGTTAACACCCCCAAACCCGCAATGCCTATTATATAAGCATATTTCTAGGGTTTTGGGGGTATCCTGGCGTATTTTGGGACTTTTGGAGCGGCTACTGTGCGTATTTCTCCAGGAGAAAATTCTGAAAATTTCCAGAGACTATTCTTCCTATTCTCAGAGAGTTTTGGGTTCTAAGGAGGAGATTTGGTGATAATTTCTTGAACTTATACCCCGTATTTGGTGTATTTCTTTGTATTTTGCTACTTAAACGATGTATTTTGCTATCAAATCCGGTTTTTATTGCACCATGCGTGGCTAATCTCTTTGTGCTATGGTTGTGATGTAGTTAGGAGTATGTAGTTGTTAAATTTCATGTCTTTAGCCCTATTATCATGTCTAAATTGGTAGTTATGTTGATTTCTACATCGTATTTGATGGGTATTTGCTTATTGTCGATATTGTTGATGTGCCCTATGGCTAGGCCCTGATAAGGCTAGCTAATTTGTGTTCTCTAATCTGAACTTATCGCTGCGACTATTGTTTAATGAGATCAACATTGCTAGTAATACGTTTAAGGCTATTTTGACTAGTTTTCATCGATTTATCTTCCGACGCCTTCACGCCTTGACCGGGTGAAGCGCTGTGTGACATTAAAAGACGTGAAATTTCAGCGACTATAAACTCCTAATGAACTCACAACCATAGCATACTTGTCTCATCGAATTCCAAACTTTCGTGATACCGTAATACTTTTAGGAACCACTTTCTTTGTTATAAATCCTTACACTATTTTTCACCTTCACAAAGGTGGTCGTTTTCTTAACCGTATACTATATTTGATTAGTTGAATTTGTGTTATCTCAGGTCGACTTGTCCCGAGGATTCGACTCTGGACTCTCCAGGTACTACTTGCACGATCTCCTGCGCTTGGGAGTAAAGCTCACATTGTTTTGAGAGAGGCAAGTTTTTGGTGCCGTTGCCGGGGACAACGGTATCTTTGATCCACATTTTCAGCTTTTCAGAGGAGTACTCGGTGAGATCCTTCCACTTTATAGCTTAGTTTTATTATTGAAAACAAAAAAAAATATCTATTTGCTAGTTTATGTGGCATAAGACCTCCACTTCATACAGATTGATAAGAATTGAAAATATGGCTAATAATAACGAACAACCTCTTTTACACCCACAAGAACTACCATTGAGTGCTACTTATATGCCCACTAGAGTTGCTTCTGAGTCATGCATTGTTTTGCCTGAGGGTGCTCATTCTTTTTCGCTTAAAGCTGGGGTGATCCAGATCCTTCCCTCTTACCATGGAGAGGATAGGGAAAATCCTTACTTGCATATTAAAACGTTTGAAGAAGCATGCTCTACACAGTTGGATGGAAAAGTTAGTAATGATGTTGTTTATCTTTAACTTTTTCCATTCTCATTGAAAGACAAGGCAAAGAATTGGTTCAATGCATTGCCTCCTAGATCTATTACTTCTTGGCTAACCATGCAAACTGAGTTTCTAAAAAAATTCTTTTCTTTGGCTAGGACTCAAGCTTTAAAGAGGCATATCATGTCGTTCTCGCAGAAGGAAACTGAAGCATACGATCAAACTTTGGAAAGATTTAAGGAGCTTCTGTTGGCGTGCCCACATCACGGTTTTGACAAGGGACGCACCATTGGATTCTTTTACGATGGATTGCAGCCGAATACGAAGCAATATGTAGAGATGATGTGCAATGGAGCTTTCTTTGAGAAGACCCCGACGGAGGCTTGGGCATATTTGGAGAACATTGCAGAGAATGCAAGAAGATGGGAACCACCTTCAGAATTTGACAGGTCCATGACTACACATCAAACAAAAGGTGGCTTGCAGATTTTGAAGCCTGAAGATGCATTGATGGCACAAGTGGAGGCATTGGTGACGCAAAAGCTACAAAATATTGATCTCAGAGCAGCAAAGCAGTCACATCAGAGCCATACTGCGTCATATGCGAGAAGCCAGTTCATGATACTACCGTCTGCCCACTAATCCCAGCAATTAAAGAATTGGGCAGAAATCCAGAATCAGAGGTGAATTGGGTGGCAAATCAAGGCTACAACACCAATTGGAAGAACCCATCAAACCAAGGAGGAGCTTCATATCAGCAGAAGCAGCAGACATCCACTCCCTATTACCATCCCAACCACTCCAATTATCAAGGAAAAAGGGAGCAGAACAATGAAATTCAGAGTCTCACTGCTGCAGTTCAACAGATGGCTCAGATGCAACAACAGCTCACTGAGAATTTTTCGAGATTTATAGCATCACAAGACAAAGGTAAATTACCTGCTCAGCCTATTGCAAATCCTAATACGAATCCCTCTTCTTCTTTTTCAGGAAACAACGTCAAACCATGTCAGGCAGTGACTACATTGCGTAGCGGACGTGAAATTGAAAAACCGGAAATGCCTAGACATGAACAACCAGCTGAGGTGAAAGAGGAGGCACCAGCACCTGAAAGTTTGCAGGTTGAGGAAGAGGTAGCAGAAAAAGAGCCAGAACCATATGTACCTCCAGCTCCATTCCCACACAGACTTGCTCCACCATCAAAAGACAGGTATCAGGCAGAGATAAGAGATATCTTCAAGCAGGTAAAAATTAATATCCCATTACTTGATGCAATCAACCATGTGCCTGCATATGCTAAATTTTTGAAGGAGATATGCACTGTAAAGCGGAGTCTAAATGTGAAAAAGAAAGCATTCTTAACACAACAGGTAAGTGCAATGGTACAACATGACACTCCTCCTAAATATAAGGATCCAGGTTCTCCTACTATCCCATGCATTATAGGAACTAAGAAATTTGGAGATGCTTTACTTGATTTGGGATCTAGTGTTAATATTTTACCTTATTCTGTTTATGTGCAGCTTGGATTGGGGGAGCTGAAGACGACACCCGTGGTTCTACAGTTAGCAGACAGGTCGGTAAAAATCCCACGAGGATGCGTGGAGGATGTGTTGGTCCAGGTTGACAAATTCTATTATCCCGTGGACTTTATCGTCCTTGATATTCAGGGGCCACAATCAGGTGATTGCACTCCGATTATATTAGGACGTCCATTCCTAGCAACTTGCAATGCTATGATAAATTGTAGGGATGGCCAATTGAAGATAAGCTTTGGTAACATGAAACTTGAGCTGAACATTTTTAAATCATGTAAGTTACCTGCGAGTGTTGATGACGTGAAAGAGGTATGCTTTATTGAGAGCTTAATCGAAGACTATTTTGATGCTAAGTATGAATGTTCGTCCAATTTTATTGATTATGATTTCGACGATATTGATGAATCTTATTTTGTGCAGGGCAAAAATGAAAGATCAAGGGATGCATGGGTGCCAAAGTTCGAGACATTGCCAGTGGAATTGCCATCACAACAACCTTCAGAGATTGAGCATCCAAAGCTGGAATTGAAGCCTCTGCCAGACTATTTGAAATACGCTTTCCTTGGAAAGGAGGAGACCTTCCCTGTGGTAATATCCTCTAAACTCACACCAGAACAAGAAAGTGCTTTGCTCGATGTGCTTAGGGAACACAAAGGGTCCATTGGATGGTCTATTGCGGACATTACAGGTATAAATCCCTTAATTTACACTCATCATATTTATCTTGAGGATGATGCCAAACCAACATGTGAGATGCAACGTAGATTAAATCCTACTTTGAAAGAGGTTGTTAAGGGGGAGATTCTTAAGCTACTTGCTGCAGGTATAATATATCCTATTTCAGATAGCAGATGGGTTAGCCCCATACAGGTGGTTCCGAAGAAATCAGGCCTCACAGTGGTAAGAAATGAGAGCAATGAGCTTATACCGATGCGGACCACCACAGGTTGGAGGATGTGTGTTGATTACAGAAAGTTAAATGCTAAAACACGAAAAGATCACTTTCCATTACCTTTCATTGATCAAATCTTGGAAAGAGTAGCATGTAACGAATTTTATTGTTTTCTAGATGGTTATTCTGGCTATTATCAGATAGAGATTGCTCCAGAGGATCAAGAGAAGACTACCTTCACTTGCCCCTTTGGAACTTTCGCTTTTAGGAGAATGCCTTTTGGATTATGCAATGCACCTGCTACTTTTCAGCGTTGCATGTTGAGTATCTTTAGCGATATGGTTGAGAGGAGTATGGAAGTGTTTATGGATGACTTCTCTGTATATGGCACTTCATTTGAAAATTGTTTATCTAACTTAGCTCTTGTCTTGCACAGGTGACAGGAAAAGAACCTGCTGTTAAACTGGGAAAAGTGTCATTTCATGACAACTGAAGGTTTGGTTCTCGGACACCTAGTCTCCAAAGCAGGTATTCAGGTGGACAGAGCAAAAGTTGAGGTGATTGAGAAGTTGCCTACACTAAAATGCGTCAAGGACATTCGATCCTTTCTAGGCCATGCAGGATTCTATCGAAGATTTATAAAGGATTTCAGCGCCAACTCCCGCCCTCTCTGCCACTTATTAACTCTAAATACTGATTTCATATGGACACAAGAGTGTCAAGTTTCATTTGATAAATTAAAGAACTCACTTGTTTCCTCCCCTATTTTGCAGGTTCCAGACTGGAGCATGCCATTTGAAATTATGTGTGATGCAAGTGACTACGCAATGGGGGCAGTGCTTGGGCAAAAGAAAGAGAAAGTTCCTTGTGTGATCTACTATGCCAGTAAAACGTTAAATGAAGCACAAAGGAACTATACTACTACGGAGAAGGAGTTGCTGGCGGTGGTGTTTGCATTGGAGAAATTCAGAAGCTATATATTGGGCTCACCTATTCTCATCTTTACAGATCATTCTGCACTGAAATATCTTTTATCTAAAAAGGATGCTAAACCTAGACTTATACGATGGATTCTCCTTTTGCAGGAATTCAATATTCAGATCAAGGATAAAAAAGGAGTTGAGAAGAATGTCGCAGATCACCTTTCTAGGTTGACGGTGGGAACAGAGTCGCCTACCATTCCATTGCGAGATTCCTTCCCAGATGAGCAGCTTTTCGCCATTTCTACCCTACCATGGTATGTAGATATAGCTAATTATTTGGTGACAGGTAGAACCCCTCCACATTGGTCCTCTTTAGATTTCAAACGCTTCAAGCATGAGGTAAAATCATTCTATTTTGATGATCCTTATCTTTTTAAATACTGTGGAGACCAAATTGTAAGGAGATGTGTACCCGACCATGAGTTTGATAGTGTTTTACATTTTTGCCATGATGGGGTATGTGGGGGGTGTAGGATCCTGCCAAAACAGAGTTAGGATCGATAAATGAAGTTGAGACTTACGCTTGCGTATGCAGCACGGTAGTCTACGAACTTCGCCTTCGGATTCGCCACGACGGATCGAGTCTTCTCACGAACGGAGTAAGGCTACTAAATCCACAATCTAAATCTCTACTTTTAGATTAAGAACTTGGATAAAGGGAGAGGAAGTATTTCGGCAGAGCTTCGCTAGAATGAAGATGCATGCATGAATGCCATGCAAAAGTGTAAGGAAAATGGCTAACCCTTGGGTCTTATTTATAGCCCCCAAGGTAGTTATTTTAGGAGCAATTGTTCCTTTGGAACAATTTAACTAAGGTGCACCATCGTACATGGCATATTATAAGCTTAAGTTGTACCATATGCATGGTACAATATAAGCTTAAGATATTACCCCTTTATTAGCCATATGTCGCATGCACTTATGCACATATAATGCGACTTTCCCATCAATCTAGAGATCCTCTCCGCAAGAGAACATATTCCCTTTGCGCACGACTTCGTGTACGCGACGTTCGAGGTCCGTATTCCCTCGTACATCCCCTACAAGGGTGTACTAACGTCTTCCATATCCAACATCTCCCACTCACACTTGAGGGGATTGTAAGAGAACGTCTTTCTCTTAGTTCTTTCATCTATCATACCGAGAAATAGACCGTGCGACCGTCATGCGCGTAGAGTCTGTTGTTGTGCACTTGTTAGAGATACACAACGACCTCGAAGGTGCAAAGTTGAGTAGTTCAACGCATGCTTTACCCTAGATTATTTCTTCACATTTCTTATACTTTATATTCAACAATTGAATCCCATCTGGATCACAATTGGCTGGCCAGCTTTGAATCATTAAAGTCCAAATGTGAATATGAAATCAATCTTCCTCTTCTTGCGAACCTTCTGATCTTGACTAAACTCGCTTTTCTAACGTGCCCCGCCGAGCCGAATTATCATAGCCCATAAGTAACACGCTAAGATAGCGATCATCTCGTCAAATCTAAAGGAACCAATTGGAGTCCTTGAGGGTAAGAGTTAAGGCCCGTATGGCCTTTGAGTCTCACATAATATCAAACACTATTGCTACTAACTCAGTGGTCGAAATGCATACGTGGTATGAACACGTATTACAACATCACTCCTTTCCCAGGGAGAGTATGTCTTAATGATGTTGTACGGATGAAAGATCAGACACCACAGTGCCTATCTTTTGAGTCCCCTTACTACCCATGAAATATTCCCGGACTCTCATCCTGCATAAGACAGATAGGATTTTAAAAAATCCTATGAGATCCTTTTTAAATATCCTTGTGATACAGATCTCAGATCTATTGTAAGCATCCATATGATGCAGATCTTTCATTCGACTATCTTGTTTAAGTCATGACTCTAAATCATTCGTCTAATGATTTTGACTTTAAACTAGTCTCATCTCTATCTTATCCATCTGATAAGATAAGGCGGTTGCTCATGTGAGAGAGCCAACCTTAATCTGTCCGACATACACACAATTCAGCTGAGATTTCAAAAATGTACACAAACATTTCTTAAGAAATTCATATGCAATGTTGGAAAAAGAACTTATTCTTTTATTAATTTTGATCATTTCTTAGACATGGGAATATATATTGGTACAACTCAGCTCATACGCAATCCTTGGGATGATAAGTGTTTATAAAACACATTTCTGGGGATCGCTTTCGTAAGCAGATCCTCTATCATCTCATGCGTAGATATGTACCTTATGTCTACCTTCTTGGTTTTATCATAGTCTTTTGCAAATCTGCAGTTCCTTTAAGATACTGCATTATCCTCTTAACCGCTTTCCAGTGTTCTTGCACTGGGTTGGATTGGTAACGACTTACCATTCCAACGGCAAAACAGATGTCCGGTCTTGTATGCATCATAGCGTACATAAGACTATCAACTGCACTGGAATATGGAACTTTTTCCATAATTTCCTTTCCCTTTTGGTTCTTTGGACATGATTTCAGATATAAATTATCGCATCTGCTTATAGGAGTATCAATTGGACTTGCAGTCCTACATATTAAACCGTTCTAGAACCTTCTTTAAATACGTCTCTTGTGAAAGAGAAAGAAGTTTCTTCGAACGATTCCTTGACATCTTAATTCCAAGGATATATGTGGCTTCCCCATGTCTTTCATCTCAAAACTGATGAAAGTCAAGCCTTGATATCCATCACAAAGCCCTTGTCATTTCTGGTTATTAAAATGTCATCTACATATAGAGACATAATAATATGCTTGCTTTTAATCCTCTTGATATATACGTAGTTATCTTCATCAAGTATGGAAAATCCATTTGATAAGACAACTTCTTGAAATCGTATATACCATTGTCTCGAGGATTATTTAAGACCATATATGGGCTTACGAAGTTTACAAACCTTATGTTCGTTTCCTTCTTTTACAAACCATGTTGGTTGTTCCATACAGATCTCCTCGTCCAATTCTCCATTGAGAAAGGCAGTCTTTATATCCATCTGATGTAATTCGAGGTTTAAGCAAGTTACCATTGCCAGAATCAGGCGAATCGAGGTAAAACGCACAACAGGTGAGAAGGTCTCTTCGTAGTCTATCCCTTCCTGTTGTGTAAAACCTTTCACGACAAGGCGAGATTTATATCTGTCAATAGAGCCATCAGCCTTATGCTTGATCTTGAGAACCCATTTGTTCCCAATAGCTCTATGTCCTCTGGGTAAGTCAACTAAGTCCCAGACTTGGTTAACTCTCATGGATTCTAACTCCTCTTGCATCGCTTCCATACATTTGTCTTTCGCAGGGCAAGATATGGCCTGTTTGAAAGTAGCAGGCTCGTCATCTTCTTGTAGTAAAGTCATAAAGGTTTGCGGAAATTCATCCTCAAATCTTAGAGGAGCCAACCTTGTACGACTACTACGTCGTATTTGAGATTCTTCAAGTCCTTGTTGACTTGAGTTTAGATCAATTCTAATATCACTCCCACTTGGAATGTCGTTAGAATTGCTCCCACTTGGATCATTATTCCCGTATGGAATAGGATAATCGTCATTCGTATAATCCATTGGTGAAGGTTGAAACGTATTTTCGTTTTCACCAAGAATTCTCCCACTCGAATGAGGTAATCCTTCTTGATCATAAATCTCAAATAGAGATAAGTCCTGACTTATCTCGCCCTGTCTTGGAAACTCATTTTCCAAGAAAGTGACATCCCTCGACTCAAACTCAATTAGCCCACCATTGTCTTCCTGACTAACAAAAAACATAACATTTGGAGTTTTCTGCGTATCGTATAAAGATACATTTCTTTCCCCTTGGCCCAAGTTTGCCATACTTATGGGAGGAAATATGTGCGTAGGATGCACAACCCCAAGGTTTCAAAATGTTTAAGTCAGGAGACCTTTGGTTCCACAACTCATAAGGAGTGGAGCTAACTGATTTCGAGGGTACGCGGTTCAAAATGAAAGCGGCCGTCAATAATGCATCACCCCAAAAGGTGATTGGCAAGTTAGCTTGCGCCATCATTGAACGGACCATTTTTCATTAAAGTCATATACCTCCTTTCTGCAACACCAATTTGTTGAGGAGTATAAGGCATAGTTACATGATGTACTATGCCTTTTTCATCACAAAGTTCCTTTAAACTTGTTGATTGATATTCACAGCCCCTATCGGTTCGCACGACCTTAATCTTGCGATCTAATTGATTCTCCACTAAACTCATATAGTTTTTAAAGCAGGTTTAGTGCTTTCACTTTTGTGGGATATCAAATAGATATGACCGAATCGGGTGAAATCATCAATAAAAGTGATGAAATAGGACTTCCTGCGTCTTGTCTTGACATTCATCGGACCACATATGTCCGAATGGATAAGCTGTAATGGAACCTCGGCCCTTGTGCCGGTTCCAAACGGCTTGCGACAAGATTTCCTCACAAGGCAATGTTCGCAAGTCGACATTTCAACCTTTGAAACATTGGATAGAAGGCCACGTTTGGCAAGTCTATCCATACGCATTGGTCCAATATGACCAAGCCTTGCGTGTCAACAAATTATATTAGACTCATTAGTCAAAGAATTTGTCACAAGGAAATTTTATTACATGAGGAATCATACATTGTACTTATTACAATAAATCCTTTGAAATACAAACCCAGTACCAATAAAGGATTTATTACAAAATAGGTCCATATTACAATCATGAAGGAACCAACTATAACCAAGACCCATTAAATTGACCACAGTTTTAATATTCCTTTGAATATATGGAATGAAGAAGACATCATGAAGTAGGAGAGTGCGACCGTTGTCCAAGACTAGCTTGCGAGTCCCAACGCCTTTCTCTTCAACACGTGTGTTGTTTCCTACATTGATCCACTTCATTCCTTGGGGTATCCGGTGATACTCCATGAAGGACCGTCTGCCCTTTGTTATGTGGTTGGTGGCACCTCGTCACTTCCACTCGTACACGAACGAGCATAGTGACCGAGCTTGTTGCACTTGAAGCACTTGATCCTTTTCAAGTCTTTCTTCTTGTGCCATTTCTTGTGCCCACCCTTATGTTTGGGTTCCTTGGTAGACTCAGGTTGCTTATTACGTTCATTAGAAGACTTCGAACGATCTTTACGTTTCTTTCCCCCGTGTGAGGAACTAGCAGCCATGTGCACTTCTGCACTTGGCTTGGCAGCCGCAAGCCGCTCTTCCCCTAATTCGAGGTGCTTGGAAACATCGTTGAAGGTCTTGATGCTCTCATTATGAGTGAGATGCATCTTCATCTGATCCCACCCATTTGGTAGGGAACGTATGACTGCTTGGATTTGTTGCTCATCAGTGAGCACATGACCTGCGTCCTTTAACTCCGAGATAAGGTTCGCCATATGTCGCAGATGTTTCCTCATGGAATGATCTGGACATTTCTTATATGAATCGAACCTTATAGTTAAGGCGCGAAGTTTGGACACCGATGTGCCACCGAACTTCTCCTCTAGCTTGGACCATATGTCCATAGCTAGGTCATGTTCTCGGAAGATGCGCATTATGTCATCAGCCATACTGCTTAATAACGTAATGCGCGCTATCTTGTTCTTCCGAGACCAAGCATCAAAAGCTTCCTTGTCTCGTCTGTGTTGGGCCGTAGTGCCCAAATCGGGTTCAATCATTACGTTCTTTAGAGTTTCGAGCACTTCTTGCTCCTCTAAAACGTATTGTATCTTAATGGACCAAAGTTTGTAATTATCGTCGTTGAGTTTTTCACCTCTGTTTAACTCAGCGACGATATTCTTTGAAGCGGAAGACATTTTACTTTTAAAATGCTGCAAAAGACATAAAACCGAAGGTTTGATCAAAACATTGCATAAAAATTCTTAAAATATAACTCCCACTTGAAATGAAAATAGAATATCCCATTTGGATAGTTCTAAAATTCAAATCCCACTTGGAATTATATTATATTTGATAAGTTACTTTCGAAAAATATTGAAGATGTTGTTCTAGAATCGAAAAGGTCTCTACGATTCCAATCACCATCTAGAACAACCTTCAATATTCCCCCATCACTTATCAAACAATAGTACTCTTATAGTACTAGCAGCGGAAAACGAGTTTGAAAACGTATTTTTCAGATATAATTCCAACTTGAAATGAAAATAGAATATCCCATATGGATAGTTCTAAAATCAACTCCCACTTGGAATGATATTCATAATTTGATAAGTTACTTTCGAAAAATATTGAAGATGTTACTCTAGAATCGGAAAGGTCACTATGTTTCCAATCACCATCTAGAGTAACTTTCAATATTTCTCCCTCACTTTATCAAATGTTAGTACTCTTATAGTACTTCGCATCGGAAAAAACGTTTTTGAAAACATATTTTTCAAAACGTACGAAAACGTATTTTTTCAAAAAAAAATGTATATTTCAACTTAGTACCCTTATGATACTTGTGAAATATTCGGCACTTCCTGACCATTTGTCGGGAATGAGCCGTAGCCGTGCCTTGGTCGGATCCCCCTTTTGGGGATTTTTCTGCAAACTATCGTCGCTGGCTCCCGTATGGATCCAGGCGTTTCCCCCTGTATGAGAGAATTTTGATGCAGACGACTGTTGTTTGGCCCCGTATGGACTAGTCGGCACGTTCATGTTCAACCAAGGCCTTTTGCCGAATTGGTCGACCAAAACACCCAAATTGGTCGACCAAAATTTGGTCTTCTTCACTCCCGGCTAGGGCCCCTGCCCTGGCCGAGGCTGGCCAAGGGCCTCTGCCCTGGCCGGCCAGAGGCGGCCTGCGGCAGCCCTGGCCACTGCCAGGGCCGGCCAGGCCTCGGCCAGAGGCCGGCCAGGCCTCGGCCAGAGGCCGGCCAGGCCTCTGCCTGCCCTGGCCTCGGTCAGGGCGGCCGGTCCCTGGCCTGAGGCCAGGGCTGCCCTGGCCTCGGCCAGGGCCCCTGCCCTGGCCTCGGCCAGGGAGGCCGGGCCCTGGCCTGGCCGCGGCCAGGGCCTTCTGGCCCTGGCCGTGGCCGGCCAGGGCCGGCCGGCCCTGGCCCGGCCATGCCATTTTTGCCTTGACCGGCCATGGCCATTTGGCCATGGCCGGTTTCCCCTTTCATGGGTGGCCGCACACCCCCGCCGAAGGGGGTTGCGGCGGTGGTTATTGGCCGTAGCCAACCCCCTCCGCATGGGGAGGGGGTGCATGGCCTTCATAACCCATTTGGTCATGGTGCACATGCACAAAAAAAATTCATCTTCCCCGATGGGAATAACCACCACCTTCTTCTCCGGTGAAGCACCCGTTCGTCGAGGAAGTAGTTGTCCTCCAATGGCCGTGTGCCAAAAAATGACCCTCTTCAAAAATTCGTAAACTACGCGCTCCACATGAAGAGAGCGCACATTCCCTATGAATGGAGACTCAGCATCCATGAAGAGAGCGAGTTTGACGATATGAACGGTCGGTTCTTCCCGTCACGGAGAGTTCCTGCCATATCCGTAATGACAGAAGACCCTAACGTGAAAAGAACAACCGCTGCGTTCTCTCCGTCACGAAGCGTTCCTACCATATCCGTAATGGTAGGATACCCATCCGTGAAAAAGACAACGACTCGTTCATAGTTTCTCCGGGGCGAACCCGTATGGCTCTGATACCAATGTAGGATCCTGCCAAAACAGAGTTAGGATCGATAAATGAAGTTGAGACTTGCGCTTGCGTATGCAGCACGGTAGTCTACGAACTTCGCCTTGGGATTCGCCACGACGGATCGAGTCTTCTCACGAACGGAGTAAGGCTACTAAATCCACAATCTAAATCTCTACTTTTAGATTAAGAACTTGGATAAAGGGAGAGGAAGTATTTCGGCAGAGCTTCGCTAGAATGAAGATGCATGCATGAATGCCATGCAAAAGTGTAAGGAAAATGGCTAACCCTTGGGTCTTATTTATAGCCCCCAAGGTAGTTATTTTAGGAGCAATTGTTCCTTTGGAACAATTTAACTAAGGTGTACCATCGTACATGGCATATTATAAGCTTAAGTTGTACCATATGCATGGTACAATATAAGCTTAAGATATTACCCCTTTATTAGCCATATGTCGCATGCACTTATGCACATATAATGCGACTTTCCCATCAATCTAGAGATCCTCTCCGCAAGGGAACATATTCCCTTTGCGCACGACTTCGTGTACGCGACGTTCGAGGTCCGTATTCCCTCGTACATCCCCTACAAGGGTGTACTAACGTCTTCCATATCCAACAGGGGGCACTTTTCAGCTCATAAAACTGTTGCCAAGATTTTACAGAGTGGTTTTTATTGGCCTAGTATGTTTAAAGATGCATATGCTTATTGTAAATCATGTGTGCGTTGTCAACAGTTGGGGGGAATTACCAAAAGAAACATGATGCCATTGAATCCCATGCTAGAAATAGAATTATTTGATTGTTGGGGTATTGATTTCATGGGGCCTTTTCCACCATCTTTTGGATATATATTTGTATTGGTTGCCATTGATTATGTTTCTAAATGGGTGGAAGCTATTCCTTGCAGGTCCAACGACGCGTCCATTGTGCTGAAATTTTTGAAAGAGAACATCTTCTCGCGCTTTGGAGTGCCAAAGGCCATTATCAGTGATGGAGGTTCTCATTTCTGCAATAGGCTCTTCGCAAATCTAATGAAGAAATTTGGGGTGACACATAAAGTTTCAACACCTTACCACCCTCAAACAAATGGACAAGCGGAATTGGCGAACAAGGAAATCAAGAACATTCTTCAGAAAACAGCGAATCCAACACGCAAAGATTGGAATCTTCGCTTGCCTGAAGCTCTATGGGCCTACAGGACAGCATACAAGACTATCTTAGGAATGTCACCGTTTCGTTTGGTTTATGGAAAAAATTGCCATCTTCCTGTTGAATTAGAGCACAAATCTTTTTGGGCAATTAAAACACTCAATTTGCTTGATGACTCATCAAATGTTTCTCGTAAATTGCAGATCATGGAGCTTGATGAGATACGACGAGAGGCATATGAAAATGCAAAGCTAGCAAAAGAAAGGATGAAAGCTGTGCACGACAAGATGATCCTACGAAAGGAATTCAAAGTTGGAGACAAGGTTCTGCTGTACAATTCAAGACTCCATATATTTCCAGGGAAGCTGCGCTCAAAATGGACGGGACCATACTTTGTCAAAGAAGTCTTTTCACATGGAGCGGTGGTCTTAGTGAATGAGAAGGATGGCCATGAATTCAAAGTCAATGGACAACGTCTGAAACACTTTCAAGAGCTTTGGGCCAGAGAGGATACCACCATTGACCTCACAGATCCACCTTCGGGTGGTAACTAATCAGGTGTGTTCTTTCCATGATTCCCTCTCCTTAACATTGAGGACAATGCCTATTTTAAGTTGGGGGATGGTATAAATCTTTAGGATTTTTTTTTATTTTTATTTTCTTCTTTTTTTTCTTTTAGTAGTTCCCTTTTTGCAAATTTTTTTTTATTTATTAAAAAGGGGGTTGAGTCAAGATTTATCACCAATGCTTATTACACCTAGAAATGAACCTCATGTGATGAAAATTCTCGAAATCCATTCACCACTTTGCACATATGATTTATTTTCCTCCACCACTATTGTTACATATTTCATTCTCATTCGACATGAATGCTAGTACTCATGGTGAATCTCTTTTGATATATCTCTATGGTAGGATTGAATGATGACTTAATGAATCTTGAAGTTATGAATTAGCAAGTCGTATGTTTTCAATGGAACACACCATCACAAAATGACTGGAGCAGTACTTTTTATCTCATATTCAGTGCTATTTGCATGCTTTGTGTAATTTTGGGTGAAAGTCTACACTGTCTTTTGAAATGATTAGGATAACCCATTCTTGTGAAAGAATAAAGAAAAGGAAGCTATCTTGCTAAGTTACTTATGCACGCACGAAAGAAAGAATGAAATAAGATGAATGAAGAAAAATGAATGGACGAATAAATGTGTCATTAAAGAAATAACTTGGTTGGCTCGATTAGTACAGTCCGAGGGGTCCTTCTTGGCCTAATGCCCTATTATCGTCTGATTTGGGAGCCATTGACTGGAACCTCAATCATTTGATGGAGCGATCCAAGTTATACATTTTTCTGCAAATGTTGCTTGATGCGCGTTACGCAGAATCAATAAAATGAGAAAAGAAGAGCAAGAAAAAGTGTGCATCATTAGCAAGGCAAGAGAACTTCCAAAACTTAAAGATAGCACAAGATATGGTGTGATTTCCTATGAATGAAAATTGACGTGTGTATGTCTTGATGCCAATCTATTTTTGCTTGCTTTGCATGATACATCTACGCTCCAAGTTATATACTTTGATTGAAAGGTGTGAGCCATTGATTTTGCATACCATTCGCTATGAATTAATGTAAAGTGAAGTTAAGTTGATTTAATGACCATTGTAGAGATACTTGCTTTTCATTGTAAACCCTTGAGTACCATTATATAATGAGCATGAAATCTTGGCATTAGTGTGTGGACATTTTCTTTCGTCTTTGTAGTATGGTGATGAATGATTTGAGACCTGATAAGGTGATCTAGGTGTATACTTGATATCGTATCTCGCTCATTTTGCTAGAGGCTAGCAAAACGCTAGTTGGGGGGTGTGATTCGGGTTGAATATTGCATATTTAACCCCCTAATTAGTCCTATGATGTGCCTATATAATACTTAATTGCTCTCTAATATGTGCGTATTTTGTACACCATTATTTATTAGAGAAATCACAATATTTGTGCACACAACATGAATTAACGGAGTATTTCTGCATATTTTATATTTTTCTTAGTATCGTCTCGATCTCACGATTCCAACGACTATTTATTTGTATTTTTCTGACATCTGTGCTAATTACTGTGAATTTTTGAATGCAGGATACTAATTAAATGAGGAAATACGGTCGTAAATACGAGATACGCGCGGAAATACGCTTCCGTATACACCCGCCTCGCTCAGTATTGGCCACATGGCGGCTATCCAGGCGTTTCCCGCCTCATCCAACGGCTCGTAGACGCGTATGATGGCAGCTGAGTTTGATGGCAACGTGGCATTCTCCTGATCGTTCGATATTGATCGAATGGTTCACATTCATCCCGCTCGAACGCGGATCTGGGCGACGTGGCCGCTTCAGCACCGAACGATCGTGATCGGATGGTCAACAGCGAATCAAAAGGAGCGGCGACGCGGCCAACTGAGACCCGTTGGATTACGATCCAACGGACACCAGCGTTCTCAAACGACAGCAAAAGGAGGAAATAAGCGGGCGACGCGGCACCATCGGGGACGTCCATCTGTGATCCGACGGCTGCTATTTCCCCGCATTTATTCAGCGTATGGAGCTACGTGGCCTTATCTTGTCCGTTGCCCCGAGATCCAGCGGCGGAGATCGAAACCGAGTTCGATCCGAAGTCGACTCGGATGCGGGCGCGAATCCGCTATCGAGGACACGTGGCATCCATCTAGGCCACCCCGCCTTTTGATGAGCGGTGGAGATTTAATCCGCTTCGTGATGATGGGTTCGGATGCGAATAGAATCGGGTTTCGACCCGTTAACACCCCCAAACCCGCAATGCCTATTATATAAGCGTATTTCTAGGGTTTTGGGGGTATCCTGGCGTATTTTGGGACTTTTGGAGCGGCTACTGTGCGTATTTCTCCAGGAGAAAATTCTGAAAATTTCCAGAGACTATTCTTCCTATTCTCAGAGAGTTTTGGGTTCTAAGGAGGATACTTGTTGATAATTTCTTGAACTTATACCCCGTATTTGGTGTATTTCTTTGTATTTTGCTACTTAAACGATGTATTTTGCTATCAAATCTGGTTTTTATTGCACCATGCGTGGCTAATCTCTTTGTGCTATGGTTGTGATGTAGTTAGGAGTATGTAGTTGTTAAATTTCATGTCTTTAGCCCTATTATCATGTCTAAATTGCTAGTTATGTTGATTTCTACATCGTATTTGATGGGTATTTGCTTATTGTCGATATTGTTGATGTGCCCTATGGCTAGGCCCTGATAAGGCTAGCTAATTTGTGTTCTCTAATCTGAACTTATCGCTGCGACTATTGTTTAATGAGATCAACATTGCTAGTAATACGTTTAAGGCTATTTTGACTAGTTTTCATCGATTTATCTTCCGACGCCTTCACGCCTTGACCGTGTGAAGCGTTGTGTGACATTAAAAGACGTGAAATTTCAGCGACTATAAACTCCTAATGAACTCACAACCGTAGCATACTTGTCTCATCGAATTCCAAACTTTCGTGATACCGTAATACTTTTAGGAACCACTTTCTTTGTTACAAATCCTTACACTATTTTTCACCTTCACAAAGGTGGTCGTTTTCTTAACCGTATATTATATTTGATTAGTTGAATTTGTGTTATCTCAGGTCGACTTGTCCCGAGGATTCGACTCTGGACTCTCCACGTACTACTTGCACGATCTCCTGCGCTTGGGAGTAAAGCTCACATTGTTTTGAGAGAGACAGAAGCCCGTTCGCGTCGCGTCCGTCCGTCTGCAGGGGTTCGGCTTAGCTACGAGCGTGCTGATAACGTGTTGTAAACCATGGCGGCTACGGAACCCCGTAGCCCTGTATTTATAGTAATAGGTTACATAATGGGTGGATACCCACTAACGGGTTGGGCCTCCAAAGCCCGTTTATAACAAAACGTTTATATTTTATATTCACAGAAATCGATTCCCAAAGCTCGAGTACGACCGATAGCCCTAGCTCCAGCCCTGCTTTCCTGCAACGATCTCCATTCAAGTAAGTGGTTACATTTATAGCTCTCTAAATTGTGCAATGTCTATGTTTAAGGATTAATATGACATTTGGTTGTTGTTGGAAACAGTTTGTGATCATTTGTGAACATTGGTGGACGTGTAAGGAACCCAACTTTGGGTGTTTTTAGAGTATTTGTGATAATTGAGGTTTGTTGTAGGGTTTGTTGACGAATATGGAATACAATAATTAGTTTGACGGAAATTACTATGAACAATATAATGAAATTAATTTGAACGAGCCTCCTAGTTGGCCCATTTCGGTAAGTATGATTTTGCATTTACTATATTTATAATTGTTAATGAAACTTATGCATGTTTAATGAATATCGTATGATGATATACCTGAAACGAATTACGAGCCCAAATCATGTGATCAAACAGTAGTTTATACAGATGATTTCAACACTGACGAGGTTATTATTGCGCCTCATTTTAATTGCCAAAACCTTAAGAAGCTTCAAATTGAATATAATACATTTGATTTAACACAATCTCAGGTGTTTGTTACTCGTGATGATCTCATAAATTGGGTGAGAGATATTGGAAAACAGAATGGATATGTCATTATTATAAAGCAATCAAATACGCCACAACCGGGGAGGAAATATGCTGTGACATTGGTGTGTGAGAGGAGTGGGAAGTATAGAAAGGACACTTACTACAAGAATATTCCAGACGAATTAAAAAGGAAAGGGACGTGAACAAAAAATTTGATTGCCCATTTAAATTGAAAGAGATTCAATTGACAAATAGGGGTGAATTGGTAGTTGTTGTAAACAGTGGAATTCATAATCACCCACTGGCTGAGAGGTTAGAGGGCCACTCTCTTGTTGGTAGGTTAAGTACTGAGGAGAAAAACATGATGATTGATATGACAAGGAACACAGTCACCCGAAAAACATTTTACTAACAATGAAGAGAAACGACAATGGAAATGTGACAAATTTAAAGCAAATATACAATGCAAGACAAAAATATCGCCGCGAAATAAGAGAAGGCAGATCTGAAATGCAATACTTGTTGAAACTTATAAACGATAGCAACTATGTTGAATGGCACAGAAAGGATGTCGAAACGGAGGTTGTAAAAGACATTTTTGGGCGCATCCGGATGCCATTCATCTGCTAAACACATTTCCTTATATACTGATTATGTATAGTACGTATAAAACAAACCAATATAATTTCCCACTATGTGAGATTGTTGGAGTGACATCAACAGAGTACACATTCTCCGTGGCACATGCATACATGCAGTCAGAGCGGACTGACAACTTTGTTTGGGCACTAGAGATGTTAAAATATTTGATTACAAATGCCGATCGATTTCCGCTAGTGATCGTCACTGATAGAGACATAGCTCTGTTGACTGCTGTGCAACTTGTGTTTCCATCAGCAACACACTTACTACGCCAGTGGCATAGTTGCAGCAACTCCAAGTAAGAATCAAGAAATTTGTGAAACCCAAAGATTTGTGGGAGTCGGTGGCTAAATCATGGGAAGCAGTTTTGAACTCTTCAAACGAGAAAGAATTTGAAAGCAGTTGGGGCATATTTGTACAAGAATATGCCGAGTTCCCAAAGTTGCTAAGTTACGTATGCGAAACATGGCTGTCATATAAGGATAGATTTGTGGGCGCCTGGACCAATAGAGTGATGCACATCGGCAACATAACAACAAACATGTATGTTTAATATTTTTCACATAGTAAACCCAGATTTAAATTGAATATTGTAACAAGTTCATTTTACATGCATATGAAGGGCCAATGGTGCTCACAACACATTGAAGATGATGTTTCTAGCATGTACGAGTGATTTCTGTCATTATTGGGAAACAATTGACAACTTGATTACACTTCAACACACCAACACGCTGAAATCTCGCGATCATTTCAAAGAAGCAGTATTCATGTGGAGCAACAGTTTAACACTGTGCAATACCAAAATTTGACTGGTTTTGTGTCAAAAGAAACCCTACATCACATCAGCAAGGCGTATCAAAGAGTCGGCAACGTTGGGATTGACCCATCTATTTTTGGTTGCGTGAAAAAATTCGCATATGGGTTGACATGCGCACATATGTTTGCTGAGTTTTGTAGGTTTGGTTGGGCGATTCCTTTATCATTTGTGCATCCACACTGGGAAAAATTGGCCATTAATAGAAGCATGTAAGCGGAGTATGAACATTGGTCATTCGCTCAAGACCTAGAGGCTGTTCAGAGGCGATTTGATAGCTGTGATATATCAGGAAAAAGAGTTTTTCATTGCAAAGTATGTGAATTAGCTTATCCTGATAATACATCAATGCGACCGCCACCCGAAAGGGTTAAAACGAAAGGCCGCCCACGTTCTAAAGTTGACAGAGTAACCAAACGGAATCCTTCGTACTTCGAACACATCGATGCGGTGTATGATAGTGTTCCAGCTCCTTTAATCAACGTGTCGGTGAAATCGTCGAAACACAAGAAAATACCATACTCTGAATGGTTTCTTGAACAATGTGTTCCTTACATTGAAAATATTGTTGATGTAGTGCCCGATGGCAATTGCGGATTTCGAGTCATTGCAGAGTGGATAAGCTTGGTTGGTGAAGGCAATTGGTTTCAAATACGACGGGATCTACTCGATGAGTTGATCGGCTGACATAATGATTACATTAAATTGTTTGGAACTGACCGTGCTAACGAGATTCAAAATATACTTCATATGCCCAAACCAAGAATAGCAGCCTTCGATAAATGGATGATGGTTTAACCTTTTAAAAAAGGGAGACCACGCTGAATCCACGCGTCGGCGGCCAATGAGGTATCTTCCACGGCCGCTCAAAATAAAGGTTGCCCTGAACTCGGAGTTTGTGGCGGAGCGCTGTCAAATTTTCTTCCTTTCTATTCAGTTCTTTTCTCCACTCAAAAGCGAGATCACTAAAACCATAATCATCCAAATTTGAAAAACCTTAACCCTAATCTCAAACACTATCGGACTGAAGATGGATCTATTAGAAGGGAACTTCGATCTCAGAGAGATTCAGCAGCTCGAAGGGCACACTGATAGGGTCTGGGGCCTCGCTTGGAATCCGGTGACCGGGGCCGGGGGAGGTCCGGCGATGCTGGCTTCTTGCAGCGGTGATAAGACCGTGAGGATATGGGAGCGCAGGCTTTCTGGTTATTGGGACTGCAAGGTTTGTTCCGCTCTCAATTTCACCAAATCTGTTCTTTCTGTAGTTTCTTTCTCGGTGAGAATCGAGATTGATTACGGGGATGTGATTCTGATTTAAAGTTTGCATCTTCAGCAAAAATTATGTTGCGTCGTATGAATTTTCTGTTTGGACGTCTTTGATCTCTGTTTGCGGTAATGCTCAACTGGGTCATTGTTGCAAGCCAAACAATTTTTTTTCACAAAGTCCGCAATTGATGATAGGTAATTGGGACGCGGTAATCTCTTTACACTTGTGATCGACATAAAGTTTTGCTCTATGTATAGGTAATATCATGTAGAATTAATAAAATTTGACTAGATTTCTTGGGTTGTAATAAATTTGACAATTTTACACACAATTGTAAAGGAGCATTTTGGGTTGTTAGACAATCATATCTATATGATTTGTTGGATGATAATAGCAAAGATGTGAATAGTCGTGGGGGATTTTAGAATAATGTTAAACACAATACATGCCTAAACTTGTATGGACTAGTTGGAGTCACCTTCTTTGGGTGTCTTGAGAGCATCTTTAATTGTAGGTAATGATATTCAACAGCATGTACTCTACACAAAATGCCGGAACATTCTCGAATGAGGCAAACCCATGTATGCTTAATTGTCGAATGAATACTATTAGTATTATATGCCATGATACACAGCATAAACAAGCTAATAAATCGTCTTTGCTACAAAAAATTGGGGAAACAATTTGATAGATTTTGTGCATTTAGGATTTTTCTTAGTCATTCAATTGCATTTCAGTCTCAACAGCAACATTTTCTTATCTTCTCTTTTGAAACTTTTCATCAGGTGATTATCATATTTCTCTCATACCTAATGACAAAGTCTTCACGCACTCTTAAGTAGTGGACAATCTCACCCTTATTACCATTTGCAATTGGTTTCTAAGGATTTCTAAAATTAGTCATAGAGCACATGGCTGCAAGATTTGGGTCTGACACCTGAAAGGTTAGAAGCCCAAGATATTTTGGAACCAAATAAAACAATCTATTTTTACTAACCAATCTTCTCAATAAAAGAGCGATTTAGCTTCTTTAATGACGTCTTTTTCACAAAATCCAGTTCTTAGACAGAACAATACATTATAACCAACATGACACTGGCCTTTATCTAAACTAATTCCAAATAGTTACTCTTCTTTTGGACATCTATATTAACTAAATAGCATGGACATGGTGTGGGCACGGACAAGGTTAGAATCTGTCATATTCTGATCAGCTTTTGGTTTAGTTCATGTATTTTAGGAGCACTTTGATCTCTAGCTGAACATCATGTTTTAAAATAGCCGGACAATTTGCTCTTGTTAAAAGAGTCACCAACTTATAGTGAGCTACTATGGATGGCTTATCAGCATTCTACATAACCAGCTACCCTCTTAGGCGAAGATTTTTGAATGCGATATTTTGGTTTCTAGCATATGAAGCACACTCTTTGGTGGCTATTGCCCTATCTTGTGCAACAAACACTTATTAAACTTGTTTCTTTCCTCAACATCTACTTGGCCACAACTTACAAATTGAGCAGGGGAATCTAACCTATAATGGATGCTTGATAGTTCATATTTTCCAATGCGTTTCATCCAAAACTTAAAATAATTGTTGTGCCATTGAACAACCACGTACCCGAAACATGCCTTTCGAGGAGGGACAATTAAGCACTCATAATGCATCCACACATGTCTTTCAAGAAGCAAGGCTTATCTTCATTGGTATATCCAAGTAATATTTGCCATTTTCTAACATTTTTGAAATGTCATATCGAAGTGTGGATCCCTCTACTTTATATATGGCTAAATAAACACCATCTTGCATTGTTCTTCAAGATATAATGTTCTTCAAGGTATGACCATAGATCCATGGATTAACGAGAGATTTTAAAGAGGCGCTTGAAGGTTCTTACCTTGATGTGGATTTGGTGTTTATTATTTTATACCACCATGTTGCATAGCACAATAGGGGGACATGCACGAACATGACAAGAAAAGAATACACGAATACACAAAATATTTAAAAAAACATAGCCTAAGGTTACTTGTGGAGAAAATAATATTACATATTGTCACGTCCTGTTACCCAGACACATTACTGCTTTTTATGTATTGCAGGTCCTGCTGTTTACCAGTGTAAATAGAATAGGATAAATCAGAAATATACCAACAAAACGTACCTGTTTGAATTGTCTTAGAACTTTGTATGCCAGTTCTCATACACAGAAATTTCCTCGTGCTCATGGTCAACACCTAACGGTGCAGGAACCATTAGAGTAGAGTAAATTACATATAATCCAAGCATACTGTTTATGTACGGAGCTAAATAATATAATAAACAATTAAGAGGCAAACAAGGTAAACTATGAAACAAAAGTGTAATATGTTATAAGTCTATCATTATTGTCAGAGTTATAGATCATTTTGAATTTTCAGTTAAGCCATTTCTAGGTCGTGACTTATAGAAAAGAGTACGATATGTAACTTGAGACCACCTTGTTCCACGAGCGAGCTCACTCAGACTGAGTCCATACAGAAAATAAGAAAGGGACTCAGGATCCACCCGACGTAATTGGTCTAAGTCGTGAAAGACCCGATCAGAAAAAAACATGAATGAGATTCTAGTAGATATGATCTGAAAGTATGGTTCCAGTCAATATCCTACTTTCTAATATGAGATATCTCAAAACTCATCGAGTCTGTTAATGTTGTTTTACGTGTCAGTTTAGTGTCATGTGTAATGTACAGTGACTATAATTGTTCTCTAGTTGTTTGGAAGTTCTTAAATTTTGCATGTCAAAATTTTAAGGTGTTAGGCATTTACTTCGCATGCATTGGAATTATCAAGTGGTAACATAGTTCTAAAAAATGTCCAATGTTCATATCATCTTAAATTATGTAGTTGGGTTCTATGCATCAATTCATCATTTCAGTTCATGTTTCCAACAATGGTATAAATCATGTATTAATTTCCAACATTGAGCCACATATTAGTTTGTTCCAGTATTGTTATATGCACATCCCTTAACCTAACTATGCAAATTAGTGATATTATATTAACCGTTCTAAGCACTGCATGCATGTCAAGTAAATCTACAATTAAATCGAGGGACAGTGTCAAAGCATGTTCTCATTCCAAAGTAATTTTTTATAATTTTTTAGTTAATGATCCAATCTAAGTAAATCCAATTTCGTACACATAACTTATAAAAAAATAAATCTGAAATTATTTTTAAAACTAATCCTTCTTACACTTGGGGGAGTTTCCCCACGGGTTTGTCCTATGTGTCAATTTCCTATCACCCGTGGGGAAAGCTCCCCTATTAACAAAAAAGCCCCTCCCAAGTGATGCGACCCCCACTGACGGAATGAAACAAAAAAAATTAAAAATAAAGGACCCCAAGGCCCACGTTATCCCCCCCAACATCTTTGCCCTTTCCCCCAACATCCAATTTGTTTGCAATTTTTTGCATGGACTTTTGCACTTCGGTCCTTTTGGCCCTTAATTGCAAAAAAAATTAACCCCCCCCGTCTTCCCACGAAATTGCATTTTCCCTTTGGTTTTTGGCGTTTTAGGCATTAGGGGCTTCGTATTTACGTGATTGCTCGTCTTTTACCCCCGATGTTGTCGACACAGACACCCACAGTTGTCACTCTTTCTCGATTGCGCGCGTGCACCGTGCCGTGTTCGTGGGGATGGTTTCTGCTCCGTGCACCTGTTGCACGGGCAATTTCTAGTAATCAAATATATACTTGATAAAATAAATTACATGGTGGTCAGATTTACATCTATAGCATCCTAAATAGTTTACAGTCTACTAGCCTAAAGGAGATTTACCGTAGCTTTAGTACATGAATAGTAAACAAGCTCACAAGCCCAAACAGTAAGGCCCAAAATCTCAACACAACAGCAAGGACTGAAACCCATGGAAACATTCAGTAGAGCAAAAAGTCTAGAAGGTCAACAACGGTCAAAAGCACACGAAACTCACGACAGGGCAAAAGAGCACATGAAACAAACCACACAAGGAACCCAGAGACAACTGTAAAAGTAAAGCCCAAGGAAACAATCAACAGGGCTACACCCAATCACCAATAGCAAGGGCCTAATGCCCGAGAGCAACTGCATGGCAAAAGTCCAAGAAATAATCATTTGCAAAAGAAGGCCAAAGGCCAAAGCCCATAATTTACCAGTAGTAAAGGAACCATAGGGAACAAGTCAAGACAACGACAACTTCTTTGGAGGCTTACAATTTGGCAAAACTAAACCACAAATAAGGAACAGAAGCGGGCAACGGCAAGGGTCGCCACAGAGCCCATTGGGTTGCCGAGTTATTATTGTTTGCATATGGAAAAATCCCTTGAGGAATCATGAATCATCACATCCCGAACACCAACAAAAATCCCAACCAGTTTCTAACACAAATGTCCATAAACAAGGATTTCTAATTCATAGAGTAAATATAGATAACAAAAATAAATTTTCGTCAATTAAAGATTCAAACTTTAAATCATAAACTGAATTTAAAATTTGGATCAAGAAAACATCTACAGTGCACTAAAGATAACCAAAAATCTTCTAATCACTGTTGAAGCCCTCCACCATTGTTGATGGTTGTTTGATCCACGAGGAAAAAGTGAAGAAATAACTCAATGAGAAATTTAAATCAGAAATATTTTTAAGAGAAAATATTTTTTGCATAAAGAAAAACCCTAGAAATAGTAGAACATATATAGAAGAGTGGTGGACAATGGAGGACAACATGTGAGCCGATAACACGGGGAGACACTGTAATTCGTGGCGGATTAACCGTGTAACCGACACAGATTTGGGGCGGTGGCATTGTGCGTGAGGGAAAGAGACGCTAGGATTTTCGGACGAAAAGGGCAGCTACAGCTACCACTCATTCATTTGAGAGGGGGGAAGCGGGCCGAATGAAAAGGGAGGGGATTATTTGGGCCTTTGGGGTTTGCTTATGTGAAAGGAAAGAAAAATTAAGAAAGAAAGAAGAAACGATTAAGTGGGCCGTGGGCTGGGCGAAAATGAAGGGAAAGAAAATAGAAAAGAAAAGAAAGGGAGAGAAAAGTTTAGAAAAATAATTTAGAAAAGTATAGGAAAGTTACCGGAAATTCCCAAATAATCTCATTAAAATTTTGGGCCATAACACATACAAAATGTATGAAGGATTCGGAGCATGTTTTGAGGTTAAGGTTCATACAAGCAAATCATATAATGCAAATTCATACGAACTCTAAATTTATAATCATATAACCATGAAAACGAAATACCATGTGGTCCTAATCCAACGTGTTTAAGCTGGTTCAAGTCCATATAAGCACTTGAAATGTCAGAGCATATCCACCAAATATATTGCACGTGTTATCATGTGCCAGACATGCAACTGAGCTACACAAGACAATGTTTCAATTGTTGACCATTTCAATGTGGTCATCAACAACTGGTTTAATTTTGAATCCCTATGTTAGTGCCTACACAAAGTCATAAGTTCCGTTGTTATCCCTTATGGTATTGAGTGGTTTGCAATCAATGCTTTGCATTTGTCTGTTGAGTGGGGCTGGCTAATGTCCTGTATTCAATCATTTTATTTGAAAAAGGCTAGACCCTATTTGAGCTCTCAACAATGTTGTTGACTTATGAGTGATGTTTTTTCTAGTTATTATTATTTTTGAATTCGATATTAATGAGTCAAGAAACTGCCTAGTTGTAGTTGTATTTAACCAATCTTGGGTTTGGTATCAGTATGCGCTGGCGGTTTGTAATATTGGTATTAGTTGTGTCGAAACTATTAAATGATATGTGTTGGAAGCAAGGTTTAAAATCTCAGTTTTAATTGTTATTGAGTGGCAGTTTATAGTACAATATCAGTGGTATTGGAAGTATCAGTGGTATCGGAAGTATTATCAGAATTATCAGGTGATACATATCAAAAGTGTAGAACTTTATGTATTGGCTGTTTTGTTAGTTGCATGTAGATATTCATCTTCATCTTCAGTAAGTGCTTCATTTATCTATATATTATCTTTGATTCTCTATTGTTTAGCACACCATTTTTTTCTTTTTTAAATGCACTTAGTGGGTCAATACCTAAACCTTGAATATGATAGATAAATGAGATTTTTCCAAACACTGAAATAAATTAAAATTTCAACGTTTGATAATTCAAACCTTGAAGCTCTTCTTATATTAAATTCTATTAGTTTGTATCAGTGGTATTAACCAGCTTCGAATAGAACATATATGCATACTTACGATCTAGAACATATACGCATACTTATGATCTGATACTATATCACTGATATGCATCGGTATCCGCCGAGATTTCAAATCTTGGCAGTAAGTATGAAACTTTAGTAACTGATTTTTGAAGCTCAACATTGTTGTTAATTGTAGGTTAAGCTTTGCTTTTAATAAGTGCTTCATCTAAATATTACTCTATCATGTAAGATGCTATCTTATCCTTTTCTAATCCACTCCATCGACATCTCATATTTGTAAATTATCTAAAATTGGCTCAGCATATATTTGTTTTTATTGTAAAGTTCATCGAAACTGGTGCCACTACAGAGGGTATTACTCCCAAAACTCCAGTCCGAATGTGCTGATATCTATTGGTGTCAACCCTTTTTTCGAATCTTGATTATAACTATTAATTGAGACCTTTTAACTTCAATGTGAAATATAATATAATTTCAATTTTTAGTACGTCAAACATTGAATCTCATCTTATATCTGTTGTAACTAGTTGTTATTGGTGGTATTGTTTAGGTTCAAAAGAATCGGCATGTTTGAATCATATTATTATATGAGCAAAATATGTATTGATATTTAATCATGTAAAAGATCTCTATGGTAAAGAAATATATTGGTGGAAAAATAAGCATTCGGCAGCAATGTTTGTGAATAAATTTGCTTCATTAGTTTGCCTTCAGAATTTTTAGTTTTTTAATCATATGCTATGACTAATTTTTTTGCACATCCAATATTGGTCATTACTGATTTTAGTGATAGCATATTCATTTTCCAGAGAGAAGTATATCAAAGAGTCTTTGGATGACATAAATGTTCATTAAATTCTCTATTCACCCGACTTTGATCTATAAGCACATTACTCTTCTGCTGCAAAAAAGTGTACACAGCAGTCATTTGTGGGAAATTAACTTGCCAAAGCACCACCTGTGAAAAAATTCCATATGATTTTAGAAAAAAGTTGAACAAGAACATCCAGCAGGAAAATGCTGTCAGTTGATTACTTGCTTTACTAGCGATAACTGGGTTTTGTGACGTAGGCTGTCTTGGAAGATACTCACAGTCGAACGGTTAGGTCTTGTGCTTGGTCGCCTAACGGAAGATTATTGGCGACAGCAAGTTTTGATGCCACAACTGCTGTATGGGAGCATGTAGGTGGTGATTATGATTGCATAGCTACATTGGAGGTATAAGTTCCAACATTGTTTTGATCATTTTGAGTATGCTGTCCCAATAATCTAGTTGCTTTCAGTTCTTTTAAGTATAATTTTATTGCAGCTAAAAATGAATCTGAAAGTATTCTTTTGTCTGAATAGGGCCATGAGAATGAAGTCAAAAGCGTATCTTGGAGTGCTTCTGGGTCTTTGCTTGCCACATGCGGTCGAGATAAGTCTGTCTGGATATGGGAAATGCATCCTGGTAATGAGTTTGAATGTGTGTCGGTGTTGCAAGGTCACACACAAGATGTCAAGATGGTGCAGTGGCATCCATTTTATGATGTTCTTGTTTCTGTTAGCTATGACAACTCTATCAAGGTGCTAACATGGTTTGATATTTCTTGTTATTGAAACAGAATATAGATTAACTGCCCTTGGTTTTCTGTTGACCACCATGTGACGTTCATTATTTCATGTGATACCAGGTGTGGGCAGAGGATGGCGATAGTGATGATTGGCATTGCGTGCAAACGTTAGGCCAAGCTAACAGGTTGTAATGCTTGACATGTTTTTTAATCCCTATGCTCCAATGACTATTATTCTTGCTTTCGTATCCAAATTTGAGCAGACTTGTTAAAAAACTTGTTTGAATGTTTTGTGAAATGAAATTTTTTTGTTTCATGGTTTGAGAACCTCACAGTTTCAGTACATCCTGGCTAGGTAGCTTGGACCTCTTATTGTGTCATGGTGACATGTTAGAATCATGTGTCATATTTTTAAAAGAATTTTCCGTCTATCGGTGTTTCGTGCCCGTGTCATTGTGTCCATGTCCTTGCAACTTAGAGCCTTACATAGCTGCAATTGGTTGTTGCTAGAGCTGGTTTCGTAGGGATCTCTATTCATAGTGGGTAAACAGATTTGGGGCATAGAATATTTAGCCAAATAGAAGAGACACACCAGATGCTGATGTCCGCTTTATTTATCATAATGGGGAAAACCACAGATTCAGCTTTAGCTGTTAAGATGATTTTCCATAATGGTTGGCGTTAGAATTAGAACATGTATTGAATATAGCCAAGCATGTGTAAAATTAGCATAGTGTTTAGATATAATTTATCAAGTGCACATGTTCTTAATCGGTGTTTTAAATGGTGAATCTAGATTTATCTAGGTTTTTAATACACATGTAATTCTAATATTATAAGTAAGACATAATGAGAGATGGCTATGCAAGCTTTGCCTCTTTCTTTTCCATATTTTCTCTCATTTTTGACATGGTAACAGAGTTTTGCCTGAACAAACCCTAACCCTAATTTCATCGGCAAAAACTAATTAAATACACAAAAAACCATGCATTTCTTTTCAACGTTGCTACTTCCTCTATCCACTGGATCCTAAAGATTGCAACAGAGATTTGGAGGATCTTAAAGGATATGTATGAGAATGAGAAGAATATCTCCCGAGTTGCGGAGCTACATAGCAGTACATCTTTTAGAAGGCATCTTTCTGACTATTGCTCGGAGCTAAACAGATGCAGATGAGATCAATATGCATCATCTATTGGTTGCCAACCTTTACACAGCAGCAACATTAAGAGAAAGTTACGGCGGTCAAGTTTCTATATGGCTTATATACCTGTTTGTATAACAAGTTCTGGGTCAGATTCTTGGATGTGACTCAGTCCATACTTTGTCTACTACACTTGTCCGGGTTTGTCAAGTAGCCCATAACACTTCAGCCAAAAAGAGAACTCTTTTGATAATGAGAGTTCAGTTATGATGGCTTAAGGACATGGTCATGGTTGTGAATGCGGCCGTACTTCTGAGTATGATGTGGATTTATAGATATTCTCAGTTAAGATATAATGACCCATGTTATTGTGCAAACCGTGACCGCAGTAATCATTCCTTTGAAAAATGTTGAATTAATTTTAGGAAGCTTGATTGGGTTTAACTTGTTGCTGATGATTCTTTAGCCATTCAACTGTTCCAAAATGTATTATTATCAGTTCATGCATAAATCAAATTTCTCAGGTAGAATATGATCGACTGATGAAACTTTAATCCTTTCAGTCATCACAAGCGTCCTACTCGGCCACCCATGTCGAGACCTTAAGTAATGCATTCATAGATTCCATTGATAAGCTTGTGATCTTAGACGCTGGTGCATCATTACATATGCCACACACTAGATCCAATTTTCATTTATTTTATTTTGCTACATCTGTACCACAATGGTTTCTCTTATATTTTTATGGGAAACGGGTAGTTCAGGCTACCACATCCTTAATTCTAGATAGTTTTATATTTCTAAAGTATTCTATTAGCCTTTTATCGGTAGTTATCTAATAAGAAATAAACATTGATTGTTCCGTAATGTTCTTCCTTTTATACTGTATTTTTCAGGACATCTGGGGTAGGATGAAGATTGCTTCTTATCCTAAGAAAAATGTGCTATATTACTTGGATGTTGGGGATCGTCCTAACTCCTAATTGCTTGATTGTTGGTTCCGAGACCTCAACATTATTGCACTATTTTTTAGGTTACCTGTCTTAATAGAAACTGTCAGGTTCTACTTATTGAGTCTATTTCTATAATGTGAGTCTTTTGAGTTAGGAAAGCACTACCGTGATTCCTACTCAGATCGAGTTAATAAGCGTACTAGTTTTTCTATTTGAGTTAGTGCATTTAGACCGTTGGGGCCATAGTAGGTATCCTTCTGGTTTTGGTTTTTTGCTATTTTTAGTATTTATTGATGATCTTTTCCGTATGACCTGGATTTATGTATTAAAAGATAGAACTCATTGTCAAAAATAATTTAAATATTTTTCAATGACATAAAGATGCAAATTAATATGAATATAAATATTCTCCATACTAACAATGCGCTTGAATATGCGCAAAAGAAGGTTTTAAATTTCTATAAATCAAATGTTATTTTATATTAAACATCATGTGCTGACACCTCTTAACAAAATGGTGTAGCAGAGAGTAAACATTGACGCTGGCTAGATGTTAAACATGTACTTATGATTGAAATGCATATATCTAATATTTATAGTCGGATGCTATTTTTTGTGCATGTTACTCGATCAATTAGGATGTCCTCTTCTATGCTTCAAGATCAAATACCATATTCTTGCTTATTTCTTAACAAACCTATATTTTCCTTACAACCTCGTGTATTTAGTTGTGTATGCTTTGTTCAGAATTTGCAACCTGGCATCAATAAATTAGCACATAGATCAATCAATTTGTCTTTGTCGGATATTCTAAGACTCATGACATCATTGATTTGAGTGTTGTAAGTATTATTTTTTTGACTAATATTACCTTTTTTTTGAGTCTATTATATATTTTGCTCTGGTCTTATATGCTGACTGTCTCTCGTCTACTATTCCACAGCTTATTTGTAGTCGTGTGTTATCTGACACTTTAAAACCTTTACATGTGCATGTTCGATGCTTCAAGAAAGACCTTATTGTCTCACACCTAACTAATTCAATTTCTACATATGAAAACCCTTAACATGTACAATAACTTCCTTTCACTGATCCTCCATATGACTTACATCTTTCTATTGTTCATCGTACGGGTAAATGATCATATAATTTACATCATGTTTCATATTTTATTTCCTATGATTGTTTGATTACTTTCCAATATTTTTCCGTCACTTCCTCCCGTGTTGATTACTTTCCAATATTTTGCCGTCACTCCTTCCCTTGTCTATTTTCAAGTTTTACCAGAAAGTAACCGTGCACCCAAATAGGAAAAAATCTATAGATGATAACATAGATACTATGTCAAAACACAGAGTGGAAGAAAGTTATGGATGATGAGATGGATGCTCTGTTGATCTGTGGGATGTGTTAGTTGGGTTTTGCTCCCATAGGGGCTGATATTATTTGGTACTGATATGTTTATACAGTTAAATATCAATAGGATGGAATCATAGATAAATATAAAGCTTGTCTATTGATGAAATGATTTACTTAGACATATGATGTGAACTATCTTCATACATTCTCTCTTGGTGCTTGCCTGAATTCCATTTAATTTTTTTTTTCCTTCTCTGTGAATCAAGGTTGGTCCATGTTTCAGCTAGATGCGAAACATACATTTCTCTATGGTGATCCCGAAGAGACAATAGTCTCATTGTATATTATTCAATGGAAGAATATGGTATGCAGGCAGTGAAAGATGATATATGGCTGAAGCAGAATCATCGAGCTTGGTTTTGATAAGTCAGGTAGTTAAAGATACAGGCTATAGAGATGCCATTCAGGTCACTCGATTTTCATTCGACAAACATCTTTTGGTTCGATCATTCTCATTATATAGGTTGATAATATTCTGCTAACCGATACCAATTATCGTGAGATTGATGAAACAAAAGAATACATAAAGACTTATTTTGTTACCATAGACATCAGATGATCATGATATTTTCTATGGATAAAAATTGCATATAACAAGATTGACGTAGGTCTATATCAAATGAAGTCTGCTATAGACCTTTACTAAACTGCTGGGCTGCAAACTTGCATGTACCTTCATGAAAGCGGATACATGATTGTAGGATGATTCTAGTACACTGCTAGATGATATTTCATCATACAGAAGATTGATTGGTAAGCCCATTTATTTGATAGTTACTAGGTCAGATATTATGTTTGCTGTTGTGATAGTCAGACAGTTTATGTACCAGTCTAGAAAAGTTCATTGAAGAGCAGCCGTATGAATCTTACCGTTTGTTGAGATATAGCCAAGTAAATGGTTACTTTACAGGAGGCCTATACATCTAAAGATTGAGGTTTATTCTAATTCTAGCTATGTAGATAGAAAAGACGGGTGGTTTACTTTACTTAGTGTACTTATGTTTGAGGAAACTTAGTAACATGAAAAGCAAGAAGTATCGTGTCTTGATTAAGTGCTGATGCAGAATATAGAACTATGGTTCATGCAACATGCGAGACGATCTGGTTCATGCAGCATGCGAGACGATCTGGTTGAAAATATTACTTCGGGAACTTGATTTTTAAGATTAAAAGCTGATGTCAATGTTGTATGACAATCAAGCGACTATGTTTATAGCCAATGATTATGTCTTTGATGAAAGAACCAAACACATTTCGGTGAACTATCACTTTATTAAAGATACTATTAGACGTTGATTTTATACATCTTTCTCTTCCTCAGCAAATCAAGTAACTGACATATTCACCTTGTCAGGTTCAGTTAATGTTTTGTCATCTCTTTGCAACAAATTTGACATGACATATATCTATACTCCAGCTTGAGGGTGAGTGTTAGAATTGAAACACGTGTTGAATATGAGTCAAATATGTGCTTAATTAGCATAGTGTCTGTATACAATGTATCATGTGCATATTTCTTTAATTAGTGCATTGAATGGTAGATCTAGATTTTTCTAGATTTGTAACATGTGTAATTCTATCCGTATAAATAAGACACAAGGATAAAGTGTTAATTAAGCTTAACCTCTTCCTCTTCTATATTTTCTCTCTTTTCTGATAGTGGGCTATTCTCATATTTCTATACCGATAGTTAAATGCTGAAAGTGATTATGTTTCTCTATCATAGTCTCGTTGAGTAAGGGCTTTAGCAGGCAAGCATAAAGTTAACTTTAGATCCCTTTGGAGGCTATTTGCTTAGTATTAAAGCTATGAGACTTTACTAAACAATGATGATGTTGATCAATAATCATTTTGTTTTTGATTTTAGGAATTTGATCGCGGGGGACAAACAGTTTTTAAGAAATTTCTGCACTTCCCCCCCAAAAAAATTAGAAGTGCAAATCATTTCTGATGATCGGTTCTGTTAGCTTAAATTTCTGCAACTAATATACTGGAAAAGAAGAAAAAGCAGTGTTACATGCATAATACAAATTATATAGGGGAGCGTTCTGTTGTCTGTATGATCTTGTCAACATTCACTTCTCATGGTAACATGCCACTTCTTTTCCATTCACAAAGTTTAAATTATTAACAAACAGTACAGCTGTTTTACATGGATAAACTGTTATGCATGTTGGCCACTTCTGTCATTCACCGGGAGTTCTCTCTGTTTCATTCTTCATCTATTTTTTGTTCCTGATGATATATCTCTAGATAAGCTCCGCATTGATCGAAGAACAAATTTTTTGATCAGTCAATTTAAAAAAGGTAAATTTTTCTAACACCCGGGTTCTGTCAATTGTATCACTAAACACAAAAAAATTATGATATTAGCAGAAACTATCCTCCTTAAAAAGTAACAGATACTACCATTGATCTATTGACACAAAGGTACTAACACCTCTTTTATAAGGATATTTTTTGTTAATATCATAGTTTTAGTGACACAGGTCATCCTAAGGGGTGTTAACGAAATTCACCCATTTTAATATATTGTAGATCAATATTGCAGTTTGCTGGTCACAAAAATATTGTCTAATTCTATTACACAGGGAGACAACGTTCAAATTGTTTTCTATGTGGTCACATAGTTTAATATATATGTCTTTGATATAGCAAGAAGGAAAAAAACCACCCTTTTGGTATATTAATTCTGGCTTTGCCCTGTCTAGCTGCAACTTATTTGACATACGAACTACCAGATATGTGGCTATCAGTTTGTTGCGTAGATATGTATTGCTTATTGTTTTCATTAATCATTGTATCGTGTATCATGTCACAAGATAAATTCACCCAAGCAAAAATTAAACAAATCACACAAGTAACTAAATACATCAGTAAAACATTGAGAAATTTGATTATAGAACAAGTAATAAACAAGAAGATATCATAATAATACAATAAACACAATCTTACAAAATTCAATACTGTATATTTTTATATGTGAAAAATGAGACCTACCGTGGCACTGATGTGGTACTTATGGTGAAGCGATTCCACCATTGATTTTGCCTTGAAATCAGTGCATTAATTTCAAATAACATTCAATTGCTAGAAAAGGCTTCACAACTTTTTGCCCTAATTTCAAAGAACATTAAATTGCTAGAAAAGTTTTTATTGTAGGTACTACATATAGTATCACTGTAGGCCCACACAAATATGTCATTTACAAACATGGGCATTAATACTTAAAAGTTAAAACACATAAGTTTAAGTCTAGCCATTTCAAAACCGGAAGTTTATACATGAATTCAATCACATGATATAAATATTCATAGCACATAAAAAGAAGTCTTATACATAAAGTATTTCAAGTTTCAAACTACTAAAGTTTATTAAACCACTAACAAAAACACACAAAAGAGAAGCCAACATCATCGATCAATCATCATCACCCTTGATCAACCCATCACCACGTTCATATTAAAGAACCAAATTTTCTTTCTCATCTTCATCTTCATCTTCTTCCCTATCCACAAACTCCACTTCCACCACATGTTTATCCCTTTTTTCCTTTGTGATTCTCCGCACATTCAAGTTTAAAGGTCCTAATAACAATTGGAAAAATATTATTTGATAGTGAAAGCATAAAATTGGAACTTAAAATTTTGGATGTTAGGAAATTAAGCTAGCCAATGCACCTTATTTTCTCATTTTCTTTTGCGTATCACCACTTATTCCTCATTCCTTGATGTCAAAATACCCATGAATGTTCATCCATTTGGCATCTCTCAGGAGACAAGGTCCTTTCCCCGTGACCCACCCATCATTGGAATTTCATATCAGACATGCAAATAGGAGCATAGGCCTATTTGTTGTACTTGATAAAGACCAATACATTAATTCTTAATTTAATCTATTATTCTTCTTGCAGCGTATATTCTCAAATACACTTCAATTTCTTTAACAACCAGTAGCACTAAGCATGTTTGCAAGCTTTTGTAGCTCTTTGCATTTCTCCCCATTAGTTTCTTACCAAAGAGCTAATAAAACAAGTTACAAAATTCAATTATGGGCAAGACATGTAAAACAACGGTAAAGATAAAAATTCTTCTATTTATAATATTCAATTATTAGTTTGTTATTACCATGTTGCTTTTGGTCTCTTGTTATCACTGTCATGTATATGCCAATCATTTATTGTGCTCTTTTGAATTTTTTCAATTGTTAGCCAATCTTCAATTTATTCTTAAGAGATAAATACATCTTCTCAATAGTCCGTTAAAATCCCATATTTATCTAAGTATCTTCATGAAATCTCTCGGCATAATGAAACCTATCACTATTTGCATTAAAATGGAGGCATAGTGAAAACAAATCAAGAAATAACCCAGATAGGCACAAAACATTCAACAAGAATTTTATTAAATTAGAATTTGAAGTTTTAGCATGGCCTTATGATTAAGATAGTTGGCAGTCGCATGAGGTCTATGGAGTTGCAACTCCCACCTTGCATCATTGATATCCCATACATTTTTTGTTTCTACTCTTGGTATACTTAAAGTTCTTCTCCATTTATTCCTTTGTTCTATCCATTGCCTTGTATATGAACCTCTTCACCGGCTTCACATCACCATCCACAAACCTAAACACATCAACCAAGGGAAGCACACAATACAAATAATGCTTAACTTGATTCCAAAACATAAAATCTTGAAGAATAAGTATTCCACATTCACCGCATCACCTTTCACAACATAGTTACATCCTTGATGCAAACATAGCCTAAGCCCAACCTTTTGCTCCAAATGCAATGAAATAGTTTCTAACAATTCTCGGCGTTGACCATGCCAATTCTTTTTCATACGCAAATATTCTCATTGGATTAAAAACCCTACAATGATGGTCGATAAAAATTGTGATCTTGCATTTTCATTTTTCGATCGTGTACTTATGAACTGGTAATTCGCCAATATCTTTTAGCATATTATTAATGAATTGAGCGATGCATGAACCCGAAAACAGGTTCCTTCTATTCTCTTCCGACATCTTTCCAACAAATTCATAGGATGATTCGCTATTGGTAACCACTTGCATAGCATTATCCTCGTTGAACTTCTCTACATATGAGTGAATAAATTTGAACTACTTTTCTCCATTCTTTAAAATGTCCGATATGTTAGATTTTAAAAACTCTGATCCACTTGGATTAGTAACTAGAAAATTGTGTGAGGGACCTTGACTTTCCATCGGTCCATCCCTCAGACATCAAAGTACATCCCATCCTTCATTTGCTTCTAAACTTCTTCAAACCAACATTTTTTATTTTTTCCACTTCCCTTTTCAAGAATAAGACCCTACTTTTATGAGAAGATGGAGGTTTTAATCCCTTTTCATAGTTACCTACCGAATCAATCATCTTTGTGAACAACAAACTCCAGCAAATCTAAAAAGTGACTGTTTCTATAGATAATTCAACGTATACTTTATACACGTCACATCTCGATTTTCCGCCATCTCATTAATTGTTTGGTTTTGCAAATTTCCTCATGCTTCACCTTTGACTAGGGTTAATCAATGGTTTGTTTGTTCACACATGCATTCCCAGTCCTGCTAGTAACATCTACCTCTTGTAAGCAAGCATCTATTCCCTCCAAACATGCTTATGAAAAAGTTTTTAACATCTTTTGGACATTATGGGCAATGTGCTGTGTCCTTGCATGTTCCAACCAAATGATTCTTCATCCATACCACCCCAGTGCTCTTTTCCACAATATTTGCACGTCAAATTATAACTGTTACGCTCATTAACTTTGGTGCAATGATATCATACGGTAGTCTTGGGTCTCTTTTTACTGGTCTTTCTTCCCATTTTCACATCTTTACAAAATTAGAAATTAAACAAGAGTTACAACTTACAGGATTAATTAGCAAATTAGAAACAACTATGAACCATTTAGCAATTAAAATTCTAAGCAATTAGTTTAACTGCCATTGTGTGCAGACTACTTAATTTATTTGTGTGTCACAGTCGCATTGCGGGTTCAATTGAGGAAGTAAAAGAGATGCCAATCTCCGTATTACTTTTGGCAAGCAAGCATCAAAATTAGAAATTTGTATTCTAGAACTAAACTTCAATGTAAAATTTATGGAATAATGTGATAGACCCGCCTGGGTCTATACATGGGCCGAGCCCATTAGTGGACGCCGGTCCTCCTTTGGGTTGCTTGCGCGCGCGCGCCCTTCCCCACAAAACCCTAGTTTATTTTATAAATAGGGGCTAGCCGTCATGTGTAGTTTTTATGCTTGATATTGAGATTATTCTATTGAGCGTCATTGGGAGTAGTTCTTAGATTAACAAGTGCGGACGTTCTTGGGAGGAGAGCACACCTCTTTTGTGCTCAAATATCTTGTTATTTCCATTGTTTTCTCAATAAAAATCATATCTTTTGTTGGTTCATAACATTTTGGTATCAGAGCACGTGACGATCCATGGCGACTACGATAAGATCCCACGACAAAATTGAAGTTTTGGAGGCCAAATTCACGAGCGAAATCGACGGGATCAAGAAATCATTGGCGGCTAACGACGAATCCATGGCAAAATTGACGGCTTCCATTAACCAATTGACGGCAAATCAAGCGAAGCACGACGACCAATTCGCTCAAATGATGGCAACCCTAAAGCAATTGGCGGCGAACAACAAAGGGGAAGAAAACCCTAAATCAGGGGAAAAGACGACACCTTTGAAGGAGAAGGAGAAGGAGAAAGTTGAAAGCTTTAAACCAAAAAGTGATTTTTTGGTGGAAGATTTGGCCGAGGATGATGAAGAGGAGCTGATGAAGATCAATTATCTAGAGGAGATTAGGCGAAAGGCCGCGGAAGCCCAAGGATGGATCGACGACCTCGATCAATCACGCGGGAAGACACGCGAGGAGGGCGGGCGGGGGGGGGGGGGGGGGCAGTGGCACCACCCCCAGGGGGTCACCGGCCCCCAGGTTAGCCGCAGGGGGCGGCGGCCACCCCTGGGCTCGCCCAGGGGCGACGGACCCCTCAGGGGGTCCGGCGACTCCCCCGACCAATGGGGGGCCGCTGGGGCCCCCAAGATTACCGGGGGGGGGGTCCGGCGAACCCCCCGGGGTCGGCCGGGGGCGCCGAACCCCCAGGAGGGTCCGGCGACCCCCCCGACCCACGGGGGGGGGGGGGGGGGGGGGGGGGGCCGCTGGGGCCCCCAGGATCCCCGGGCAGGGCCGGCGGCCCCGCCGACCTTCCCAGGCTGACGCGCGACGTTCCGAGGGCTGTTGGCGACGATTTCGGCACTTTTCAGCAGGGGCAGCTGCGTCGAGAGGCTCCGACACATGACTTTGAGGTGGGTTTGGGACCCGTGGACTTTCAGTAGCACAGAGACTACGACGAGGGCTATCGGGACCCTTCTGACCCTTGTTTTGATGTTGGGAGGTGGCATCCACCGCCCTACCATCAGGAGAGACGCACAGCAGACACCGGAGGAAGATATGGAGACTACCAGGAGTGGCCAGAGGGCGTGTTTGGAGGCGACGAGGGGCACGGAGACCTAGGAGACTTTGGGGGTCGCGGAGGAGGACCACTTAGGCGATACGAGACTCTGGACGAGAGGAGGCAGCACTACCGTCCGCGTCACAGAGACGACGGGAGGCCCGAGCAGGGGCATTTTGGAGGAGATTGCAGAGTCCGGAAGCTGAAGATACCGATCTTTTCCGGGGAGGATCCACATGCCTGGTTGTTCACAGCGGAGAGATATTTCACGGCGCATCACATGACCGAGGCACAGAAGCTGGAGGCAGCAGCCATTTGCATGGAAGGGAGAGCCTTGGGGTGGTTCCAGTGGAAGGAGAGGAGGCAGCAGATCCGGAGCTGGGAGGAGTTGAATGACTTGGTTCTGGAGAAGTTTCGAGACCCCCGCTTGGGGAACCTATACGAGCAGCTATTTGCCCTCAGGCAGGATGGGCCGGTGCGGGAGTACATTGAGAGATTTGAGACGCTGGCAGGGCGAGTTCATGGGGTGTCGGACGAGTCGTTGGAGGGCACCTTCTGGAAGGGGCCGCGACCTAGTCTTCGAGCGGCGGTGAGGCCCTACAAGCCTCGGGGGCTTTCGGAGGTCATCGAGATGGCACAGATGGTGGAGGACTCCCGAGCTGAGGATAGGCGAGGCGGGAGCCGCTACAGTGGGCAGATACAGCGGGGCACCACGACTGGGGCAGGCGGAGCAGGGGTCACTACTGAGACAATTCCGGCAGGGCTTGAGAAGACGGGTGAGCAGAACCCACTACCGGCCGGGGGTCCATTCCGACGGATGACCGATGCAGAGAAGAGGGAGAAGCGACAAAAGGGGTTCTGTTTCAGATGTGACGAGCGCTTCACTCTCGGATACCACTGTGTGGATCGAAAGCTGCAAGTGTTGATAGCAGAAGCCGACGAGGAAGATGACGTGGAGGACAAACGGATCGACGGGGAGGACGACTCCCACTCGGAGTAGTACCGCTGGGGCTTACACCACCTTGAGGACAAGGTGGTTCTTTGGGGGAGTATTGATAGACCTGCCTGGGTCTATACATGGGCCGAGCCCATTAGTGGCCGCCGGCCCTCCTTTGGGTTGCTTGTGCGCGCGCGCCCTTCCCCACAAAACCCTAGTTTATTTTATAAATAGGGGCTAGCTGTCATGTGTAGTTTTTATGCTTGATATTGATATTATTCTATTGAGCGTCATTAGGAGTAGTTCTTAGATTAACAAGTGCGGACGTCCTCTTCGGCGTCTTGGGAGGAGAGCACACCTCTTTTGTGCCCAAATATCTTGTTATTTCCATTGTTTTCTCAATAAAAATCATATCTTTTGTTGGTTCCTAACATAATGCACTATTATTGGCAGTCAAGCATGCAATAATGTTTCTTTTCATGTTAAATGGACAGTAGAGTGTTTGTGAGGAAGGATAAAGTCTGGAGTCATAGGAGAGTTGAGATTGAGACAGACTGAGAGATTTAGAGGTAACAGATTGAAAGAGAGGTAGTCTTTACAGATAGGGGAATGGAGAGAGCTGAGAGGAAGATATTAAGTGCAGTCGGAAAGAAAGAGATCGAGATTACCCGAGAGTCGGAAAGAAAGAGATCAAGATTACTTGAGAGCAGACTATGAGAGGAAGCGATCGACAGGAAGTCCGATGACCGGCAATTGGATCTCGGAGAAGAGATTGGCAGTCAAAGAACATCAACAGAGAGAATGACAACAAGAACCATGGTCGACTTCGACTTCACTTTACATGGAGAACTGCATGATATGAACTTGTGCAGATAAACAACTAAAGATCTGATTTTTATAAATAGGAGAAAGCAATATAAAGTGGACAACGATTATGAAACCAATAAGCAATAAGATATTGAACTCTTTAGGAGAGGATTCGCTCCCACTACCTTGTGTTGATGAAACAAGGTATAAATCCCAAAAGAACTAACACTAAGAGTTTTTTAGTCAAAATAAGCATAAGCAACTCCTATGGCCAGCCGACCCTAATAATAGCCAAAAACCCTTCTTCCCCAAAATTACCAAATTGCCACTCCCTTCATAAAATTACCAAACCGTCACCCTCAAGTCGCGTTGGCCATCTGTGCGTCCGCCCCACTGTCCGCGCGCGCGTCTCCTCCTTGTGTGCTCCTCTGACGCCGCCAATGATACGTGATGATCGTATCATTACTCCCCCAAGTGTCACCTTGTGCTCAAGGTGGAAGACTGGATACTGCTGCTGGATGGTCTCAAAAAGCTCCCACGTGGCGTCATGATCTGGCAAGCCCCTCCAATGAATAAGCACCTCTCGAGCCCGACCTGGTCCGCGACGTACACTCTTGACATCTAGATGCTCCATAATCACCTCCATGCCCACAGTCAGAGTGGGCAGAAGAAGTGGTGACGAACTGTGATCTCCCAATGCTCGTCGCAACTGTGAAATATGAAATACTGGATGTATGACGGATGGTGGAGGAAGTTTCAACCGGTACGCCACCTGTCCAACCTTGGCCTCCACCTCGTATGGTCCGTAATATCTCGCCGCCAATTTCTCATTGCTCCGACGAGCAAGAGATTTCTGTCGATATGGCCTTAACTTCAAGTATACCTTGTCCCCCACGGCAAATTGCATATCTCGCCGATGGCCATCCGCCTTCGTCTTCATCACATGCTGGGCTCTAGTTAAATGGCGCTTCGGCTCCTCTAGCACCCTGTCTCTTTCACCCAAATACTGCTCTACGCGTGAGACAGGTGTCGAACTATGGCCGTAGTGGATTATATGCGAAGGATCTCTGTCGTACAAAATACGAAAAGGTGTGGGTTGGGTCGATGAATGAAAAGAGGTGTTATACCAATATTTAGCCCACGCCAACCATCTCGACCACCGTCGCGGGGTCTCTGCTGCAAAATAGCGCAAATATGTCTCAATACTTCTGTTAACCACCTCAGTCTGCCTATCTGTCTGAGGGTGGTATGTTGTGCTCCTTTTCAATGCCTCCCCTGCATGCGAAATAACTCCCTCCAGAAAGTGCTCATGAATACATTGTCTCTATCTGATACTATCGCTTTCGGGTATCCATGCAATCTGACCACCTCATGCGTGAAGGCCGCTGCCACTGTGACTGCTGTGTAGGGGTGTTTCATGGCTACAAAATGGGCATATTTATTTAACATATCCACCACCACAAAGATAGCCGAGTATCCAGCTGATCTCAGTAACCCCTCGATGAAGTCCATCGTGATCTCCTCCCACACCCTGTCTGGTAGGGCGAGCGGCTGTAACAGACCGACAGGGGCCATGGCCAAGTATTTGTGACGTTGGCAGACGTCACAGTTTGCCACCCGCGGTGCTATATCCTTCCTCATTCCGACCCAGTACAACTCTCTGGCCATCCGCATATACGTTTGCTGCACCCCTGAATGACCTCCCACCGCGCTATCATGAAACTACTGAAATAAGATGGGAATGTACGTCGAGGCCTGAGGAATTACCAACTACCCATTATATAAAAGTCGACCATCAACCACCTCAAACCCCTAGTGATCCGTGGATCCTCCTAACACTGCCTCCCGAATGTTTCGAAGCCCGGAGTCCGCCTCTACTTCCTCCAACAGTGGCCCCCAATCTCGCAAGATGGGGACATTCAATGCCCGTAGACCACTACTCTCCTCACGACGCGATAATGCATCCGCTGCCTTGTTCTCCAGTCCTGGCCTGTATTGAATGTCGAACCTGTACCCTACTAGCTTAGACAGCTATCTCTGATGCTCTTCAGTCACTAGGCGTTGCTCCAAGTACTTCAAGCTCCGCTTTTGTGTCCGCACCACGAGCTCTCCCCCCAGTAAATATGACCGCCACTTCTGAATAGCCAGAACAATCGTCATCAACTCCCTTTCATAAACCGATTTCAGCCTTGTCTGAGCTGAAAGCACCTGGCTGAAATAAGCAATTGGCCGCCCTTTCTGCATTAATACCACCCCAAGCCCATAACCTGACGCATCTGTCTCCACTTCAAATGGCACACTAAAATCTGGAAGTGCTAGCACTCGGGTGGTGGACATCTCCCCCCCTTCAAGGCCTCGAAAGCCGGAGTCGCCGCCTCATTTCAATTGAACCCATCTTTCTTCAACAGATCTATCAATGGCCGCGTAATGGTGCTATAACCCCGGATGAATCGCCTGTAGTAACCTGTCAGACCCAAAAATCCTCGCAAGGCCCTCAAGGATGTGGGAGTGGGCCAATCCAACATCGCGGGGATCTTTGATCTGTCGGCTGTCATCCCCTCCGCCGAAACAATATGCCCTAAGTACTCCACCTGTCGTTGACCAAATATGCACTTCTTCCGATTGGCATAGAGCTGATGGGCCTGCAACTCCTGAAAAACCACCCCCAACTGGCCCACGTGATCCTGCATAGTCATGCTATACACCAAAATATCGTCAAAGAAAACTAATATGAACTTTCGCAGGTGAGGACGAAAAACCTTGTTCATCAAGGCTTGGAAGGTTGCCGGTGCATTGGTCAGCCCGAAAGACATGACCAAAAACTCATAGTGCCCCTCATGCGTCCTGAACGTCGTCTTGTACACATCCTCTGCTTGCACCAAAATCTGGTGGTACCCTGCCTTCAAATCCACCTTTGAGAACACTGTCGTCCCGTGGAGCTCGTCAAGCAACTCGTCAATGACTGGGATAGGAAACTTGTCAGGCACCGTTTCCTTATTCAAGGCTCTATAGTCCACACAAAACCTCCAGCTCCCATCTTTCTTCTTTATCAACAGTACGGGGCTAGAGAAGGGGCTGACACTAGGCTGAATCATCCCGGCCTGAATCATCTCTCCCACCATCCTCTCAATCTTATCCTTCTGCACATGGGGGTAGCGGTAGGGTCGAACACTGACAGGTGCCGCCCCCTCCCTCAAAATGATGGCGCGCTCATGACCGTGGCCCAGCAGAAGGCTATGGGGCTCCTGAAAGATCCAGTTGAACTGTCCCAGTAACTGCTCTACCTCCCGCGGAATCTCCTCCGTTGTGTCCTCGCTCTCCACTGCCAAGCCCTGGAACTCCACCAATATCCCACCGCCAGGCCTCTGTAGTGCTCGTGCCATGCAATGGTATGTCACCATAGAAAAACACAAGCTGGATCTCCTGTCAATACCACGGTCCGCTCTCCTCTTAAAACTCAATCCGTAGGAGTTTCTAATTCACCTTCATGTTCCCTAACTTTTTCAGCCACTGCACCCTCAATATCAGGTCCACATTTCCCAACTCTAACGGCAAGAAGTCCTCTACCACCTGTACGCCCTATAGTGTCACCAACAGACCCTTGCATATGCCCTTGCTCTCCTCTAACTTTCCCGTTCCTAACAGCACAGTAAATTTATCCATGCTACTCAGCTGTAATCTCTGACGTTTTACCTCCTTACTGATATAAAATTTTGCATTTTCCTGTTGTCAACCAACACAGTTACGTCCTGGTCTCCCAATCTCCCCATCAACTTCATGGTGTAGTTCGGCGTGAACCCCACCACGGAGTTAAGTGATACCTTTGCCATGCCTACATGGGAGTGCTCCCCGTCGTCCTCCTCCTCACCAGCTACCAACTCCACTACCTTCTCCTGGGCTTCCTCGTCTGATACTATCGTTAGCTGTAGAAGACGACCCCCACAACGATGTCCTGGCATGATTCTCTCATCACATTTGAAGCAGAGGCCTTTACCTCGCGGCTCCCTTACCTCCGCATCACATTTGAAGTAGAAGACGACCCCCAGAACGAGCCTCGTCACTCCTCTCCACCGCCGGGGCTGATCCTCCAGCCGCAGGCCTAGACCTGAAGATGGTGCGGTGATGCGGCCACTTTACTGCCCCACGATCCCTTGATCCGTCGCTCCTTCGCCTGCTTCTCTTCTGTCATAAGAGTCGACGCATCCTATCCAATAGTCCCCTCGGGGTCTGCATTCTCATCTCCGACCGAATGGAATGTTTCAATCCCTTCTTGAAAGTTCCCACCAATGACTCTTCCGACACCCCCGAAACTCGCCCCGCCGAGGTCTCGAATTTCTTGATGTACTCTCTCACTAATCCCTCCTGCCTGAGGGTGTATAGCTGCTCGAAACAGTCCCCATGCACCTTGCCGAAACATATCAGCATCTCCCTTGTCAACTCCTCCCACGTCTGCATGGGGCTCTGCCTCTGCCGCCACAGGTACCATGCCAGCGCCTCCCCCTCAAAATAAATGCCTACTGCCCTTAATACTTCAGCCGCTGTCAGCCTCATCACCCTCAAAGTACATGAGCTCGATATATCCATCTCTCTGGATCAATGCCCTCGAAGACCGACATCTTCAGCTTCTAATATGCAACGGTCTGCATTTATGTCGCCCTGCATATCTCTCTCACGCTGCCTGTCCTGTCTATACCACCATTGACCTACCAGTAGGCGTTGATCCTGCATAGTTCCAAATCCACGGGGTCCTCCTCCCTCGGCAAATCTCGGGGGTCTTCATGGTATCGACTATAGTCTTCGTACTCCATTTGGGGCCATCGAGGCCTCCCCTCTGCATGGCGACCATCCTGGGGTCTTCGTCCTTGCTCCTCGCCTTCGTGGAGGGGTTGAAATCCCCCCACTCCCCTGGAAAGGCCGGCTGACCTGTTGCTCCTTGCAGACCTGCCCAAAAAGCACATTCGCTGCCAACAGCTCCCCCGGGTGGTAGTCCCATGCCTGGCCAGCTTCCCACCGCTTGCAGGTTCGTCGGAGGCATTGGAGGGCCCAGGGGACCCTGCAACCCCCTGTCGAACAAGCCGGGAGGCTGCTGAAAGCCCCCCTGTCCCCCTGTGGATGTCCCCGTGCTGCCCTGGAGGGCCGCCTGCCCCTCTGCGGGGCTCATGAAGCCCCGCTGGTTGCTGCTGATCCTGCCGGGGCTGTTGGAAGCCCCCTGCCCCCATGGGGAGGTTCCTGCGCCAGGCGAAAAACCCGCCTGCCCCTCCTCAGGGTTCATGTGGCCCTGTTGGTTGCCGCCGATGCGGGGGGGGGGGGGGGGGTGGGGTGGGGTGAATCCCCCCGCCCCTCCGATGTCCCAAGATGCCTCCGATTCTTCCACTTTTTCTGCGATTCGCTCCTTGACCCCTTCGTTCTTCCCCTTTCCTTTGAATAAAGGTGTCTCTTTTAGGGTTTCCACGAGTTGCGCTAGGGTTTGATCCGTCCGTGGTTGAGAGTTGATGATGTCTTCTAGTTGGGAATGCATCTTTGATTGAGACGAAATCATCCCTCCACGATCCTCACATCAAACTTCTCCTCGAGCAAGTCGATCTTCTCCTTGGATCTGATATTTGCCATGCGGATCTAGGGCTCTGATACCAATTGATATGAACTTGCGCAGAGAAACAACTAAAGATCTGATTTTTATAAATAGGAGAAAGCAATATAAAGTGGAAAACGATTAGGAAAAACAATAAGCAATAAGATATTGAACCCTTTAGGAGAGGATCCGCTCCCACTACCTTGTGTTGATGGAATACGGTATAAATCCACAAAGAACTAACACTAAGAGTTTTTCCAGTCAAAATAAGCATAAGCAACTCCTATGGCTAGCCGGCCCCAATAATAGCCAAAAACCATTCTTCCCCAAAACTACCAAAATGACACTCCATTCATAAAATTACCAAACCGCCACCCTCAAGTCGCGCTAGCCATCTGTGCGTCCGCCCCTCTGTCTGCGCGCGCGTCTCCTCCTTGTGCGCTCCTTCGACGACGCCGATGATACGTGATGATCGTATCACTGCTGCAGCAGACTTCGACTTTGCTTCAAGTTTTTAGGTTTGCGGAAAATGAGAGAAGACAGATAAGGGCCATCGGGTTTCGTTCAGGGCAAAAACAAACTTAATTATCGGGTCAAACCTAATTAAGTGGATCCAAACCTGTCATCAGTCTAAAAACCTTGTTGCACCGATATGATATATCGGATGATACATAACATATCGTGTGATATTACCCATTTCAGTCCGATGTTTAAGAAGCATACCCGATAAGGTTCCCCAATACATACCGAAAACATATCATATCATCCGGACAATGCGTATCGTATCGTATATAGTCTGATTTCGCCGACACTGGTCTGTTGTTTATGATACATTAACACAGATAAGTATACACTGTACATTAGTACCTTCATGTGTGCATGCACGCACAGACATGCACATGCACCTACCCATCACTTATCACTTAACACTATTCCCTTACATTTTTTGGAAGCGGGCAATATCCTAGTATGTAATACTAAGGAAGGCATCGATGTTGATAGTTCGTATAATAAAATAGATAAGAAGAGTAGACTTTGATACGAAAGTGAAGAAAAACCACTTTGAAGCGCATATCAAATTTGTTGTATATATCGTGATTTAGTTGTGGATTATGGCTATATATTGTGTAAACTTCTTTTTACACATCCATTGTTTATCAGAATTATGACAGCAGTAATTAACATCATGCCTAATCTACTTTTTTCTGGTTGATTTAGTGGCCATTCATCAACAGTGTGGGCGTTATCCTTTAACCCTAGTGGAGATAGAATGGTTACATGCAGGTTTGCTTTACAATCAAAGCAACACATATAAAGTTGTTTATATGTGGGTAAAGGTCAGTTTATTGTGGTTAAATTTTGCAGTGATGACCTTACCCTGAAGATTTGGAACACTAGCAATGACCACTCTCAAATTGGCATGCATCAACCATGGTAAGTTGTTCTGACGCTCTTAGTGTCATATGGATAACTTTTCTACATGCTAAACTTTTTTATATGATGTTCCGAATGATTGCCGGGAACAATTTTTCATGTGACAACTTCATGATGTATGTGTCAAGGATCTATAATTTCCAGTTTTAGAAATAGGAGTCAAATATGTAATTAAATATGAACTGTAATCTTTGTTGCAATCAATTTGTATTTTCTGCTATATAAAGTTATAAACACCATTGCTATCTGAGTTCGGGCTGAAGGGCCGAATAATTTTTCTTTTTTTAATTAGCATGGCATCAGAGCCTTTATTTTTCTCAAAAACCCCTAATCCTCCCAAAATAGACCACCAAAATTTTCCCCTCTTTCACCGGCTCAAAACAATAACCCTAACCTTTTGATTTCTCCTTCCAAATAAATGCTATAGTATCGTGTTTGCTATGGTACATTCTTTCGACAAATACTGTATTTTGCTTCAGTATCATGTTAGCCATAATAGATTCTTTTGCTAAATACTGTATTTTGCTACACAGCTGCCACAATAATGACTTCTTTTCTTTAGTTTTAATTCATGCTCTTAATCTTCCCCTTACTCCTTTAGTTTCTTCTTAGGATTCATAATTGATTTAAACTATAAAAATGAGGTTTATGGTTTCATGGATTTATACTTTGTTGGTTGTGGTTAGTTGAAAACAGTGATTGTCATTGGTTTTTGGTTGGTTATTGTTAACAGTGATGCTAGTTGTCATTGGTGATTGGTGGTTGTTGGTTTTCATAGGCTCGTCGATTGGTTGGCATTAAATGTCATTGTCACGTCCCGTTTCCTAAAAATGCCAACGGAAACATAGGTGACATGCATATGCACATTTAGGCTTACTGGGAATTTGATACGAACTAGGGTTTCGTATCAATTAATTTCAGAATTTAAAGGTGGAAAATATAAAAAAGAGGATTTTTGGATCTTATAAATTGCGAAGAACTAAGAAAAAAGTTGATAAATGAGTCTCTTTCGAGAGGAGACCCGCTCTCCTAGCTTTGTTGCACGGAACAAAGCCTAAAACCTTCACAAGAGATGCCTACAATTGTTCTTCACAAAATAAGCATAAAAGAAATAAAAGACGGCTAGCCTTAATAAATAGAAAAAGCGGGTAATTACTAATCTAGTCCACAAAGACTAGAATACCCCTAGACTAACTCTCCTACGCCACACGTAGGTCACTAAAGGTGGGTGGGTCCCACCCATGTAGCCGCCGGCCCTTGGGGTATGCGGATGCGGGTCCGCATCAATATCGCCCCCTAAAAGAGCCACCTGGTCCTCAAGGTGGAGATCTGGCTTTGAAGGTCCCCGAGGGAAAACAGAGGCTAGGGTCACCTGTCAGAACCACCGTGCGACCCCCCTCCTGGAATTCCATCCTAAGCTGCTTCCAATTCATCTTCACCTCGACCAACCCCCTCAGCCACTGCACGCCCAAAATCACATCGATATTGTCCAACTCTAGGGGCAAGAAGTCCTCCACGATCTGCACTCCTTGTAAGGTCAGACTCAGCCCCTTGCACATCCCACTGCTCTCCTCCCTCCTCCTTGTCCCTGAGAGGACCGTAAACGTCTCCAAGGTGCTCACCTGCAACCTATGACGATCCACCAAATGTCGAGAGATGAAGGTATGGGTAGCCCCACTGTCTATGAGTACCGTCACCGGCGCGTCGTCCAATCGTCCTGACAACTTCATGGTATGGTTCGTGGTTACCCCTACCAAGGAGTTCAGGGACACCTCAGCTACATTCAGATGTGCGTGCTCAACCTCGCTCTCTTCCGTCATCACTGGCTCCCCACCATCTGCATACTCACCCTCGTCTGGTTCTAGCAGAATCTGCATCAGTTTGCTCGCACATCGATGATCGGGACTGAACTTCTCATCGCATCTGAAACAGAGGCCTGCAGCACGCCTCGCCCTCATATCAGCCTCAGTCATCCGTTTACCAGGGATCACTGGTCGGGTTTCCTCTCTCTTCATTTCCGTGTCTACTGGTGCTACTGTAACCCCCGGGAATGGGGCCGGTGCTGTCTGACTACGCTGGCCCTGGGCGCCCCAAGTCCCCCGAATGCGTCTCTCCTCTGCATGCTTCTCCTCCGCCTTGTGGGCCAGGCGAAGGACATCCTCCAGTGTCCCCGGGCTCTGCATCCTCAGCTCTGCTCGTATGGAGGGCTTCAGCCCCCTCATGAAATTCCCGATCATCACCTCGTCGGTCACCCCCTTAACCATACTATTCAGCATCTCGAACTTCTCCACATAATCCCTGACCGTCTCCTCCTGCCTCAGAGTAGATAACTGATCGTAGAAATCTCCCACTGGAGTATCCTGGAACCGGTCTAGTATCAGTGCGGACAGCTCCTCCCAAGTGCGAAAGGGGGTCCGCGTCACCTTCCATCTGTACCAGGCCAATGCCTTGCCCTTGAAGTAGATTCCGATGGCCCTCAGAACCTCCTCCTCCGTCAACCGCATCACCTGGAAGTAACGCTCCGCCCGGTAGATCCACCCATCCGGATCCGTGCCGTCAAAAATCGGCATCTTCAGCTTCATAAGGCGGCGATCTGCATTGATGTCCCCCTGAGGTCCCCCATCTCTACCACGGTCACCCCCACGGCCGAATCCTCCGCCGACTGGCTCTGCTGGTCCTCCCCCGCCCGCCTCGTACAGCTCCTCGGGCCAGACGGGTCTCTCCCACGCCTCCGGCTGGTAATGGTGCACTGGAAACTCCTGCTGTCATACCCACACAGGCCCTCCTGCCCCTCTGTGTGGCTGTACTGGTGCTGGCCGTCCTCCAAAATAGCCTCCCGGGCCTTGTCCCCGCCCCGGAAAGCCATCAAAAGCCTGCCTGGGATCAACCTGCGGCCTCGGTACCTGTGGATGAGCCTCGGGTCCCCAAAATTGGGCTACTGGAGCCCCAATCATCGCGTCTCGGGCCCATCCGCCTCCGTCTTGCCCCCACGGGGCTGTTTGTGCTGCTGCGGGCCCCCAAAGAGCTGTCGGCGTCGTCGCGGCCCCCAGGGGGCTGCCTGTACTGTGGCAGGCCCCCATGGGGCTCCCACGGGCCTGTTTGGGCATGCCGGAATTGCTGCAGGCCCGAACGGGCCCGCAGGGTTCCCAACAGGCCCGGCCGGGCCTGCAGTGGCTGCGGCAGGCCCTGAAGGGCCTGGCGGCTGTGCCGCAGGCCCTGAAGGGCCTGCAGGTGCAGCCGCAGGCCCAGATGGGCCTGCACAGCTATCGGCAGGCCCAGATGGGCCTGTCGGCCTTCCAAAAGGCCTTCCGGCCTCTCCCCTTTGCTGTCCGGACCCGCTAGGGTTCGTGGCGGCTGTGATTTGCTCCAGGTTGGTCGTTGTAGCCGTCGCGCCCTCCGGGTGCTCCTGATTTGCTGATTCCAGTGTCGATTCTCCTTGGTTTTCTCCCCCTTGGATCCTCTTGCTCCGATCTCCTCCCCTCTCCATTGTTAGGGCTTGGAGCATAGCTTTAATCTCCGGAATCGACGACGTGGCCTCCCTCAAAATTTTCAGATCTGAAGTTGCCTCTTTCAGATCTAAAGTTGCCTCCTTTAGCCCTTGGATGTCGCGTCCCGCTTGTGCGGCGTCCCTCTTCATCGCCCGAAGTTCGACTTGGATGTCCTCCTGTGAATGCGCATGGTCCTTGATGGATTCCCATAGGGTTTTCTTTAATCCCTCGATCTCCCGGTTGAACTCTTCTCGAAGCCCTTGTACCTTCTCATCCACGCCATCCGCCTTTGACCTCGTGCTCGTCGCCATTGGATCTCAATGCTTTGATACCAATTTGATACGAATTAGGGTTTCGTATCAATTAATTTCAGAATTTAAAGGTGAAAAATATAAAAAAGAGGATTTTTGGATCTTATAAATTGCGAAGAACTAAGAAAAAGGTTGATAAATGAGTCTCTTTCGAGAGGAGACCCGCTCTCCTAGCTTTGTTGCACGGAACAAAGCCTAAAACCTTCACAAGAGATGCCTACAATTGTTCTTCACAAAATAAGCATAAAAGAAATAAAAGACGGCTAGCCCTAATAAATAGAAAAAGCGGTGAATTACTAATCTAGTCCACAAAGACTAGAATACCTCTAGACTAACCCTCCTACGCCGCACGTAGGTCACTAAAGGTGGGTGGGTCCCACCCATGTAGCCGCCGGCCCTTGGGGTATGCGGATGCGGGTCCGCATCAGAATTCCCTCTCTTCAGCATAAATGGAACAATTCCCTCTCTTCAGCATAAATGGAACACGTCTAGATAAATACCAAGATTCATCTGCTTCATACTAATAATGTGAAACAAGAAATAAAAACATATACAATTCTAAGATCAATATGATGATAGTATAGAGAACTGATTGGATAATGATATGAAACAAGTGAAAGAACAAGCGAAAGACGAAATGGAAGATAATCAAATGATAAAACACTAGTCACCTGGTATCACACAAAAACTTTGGAACTGACACATAAATCAGACATCCACAAAAACAATGCACTCCTCAAATAATTCCACTTCAGAACCTAATGGTTGCAATAACCGCTAGATTAGTTGTAGATTCTAAAAATTACAAAATCAAGGATCCGTACCATCTATGTAAATCATGATAATCCTAACTGTAGTAATAATAATGGCAAGACAGTAAAGATAGCAGCAATCAACTAGTAAGACAAACATGACAATGAAGATAGCAACAGTCAACTAACAATCATGCCAATAATCAATTAGCAAGACACATGACAATAAAGATGATAATAATAAGACGATAAGATAAAGCCTGATATGAAATACTATGTTAAATGCTTAATCGTGATACACATTTTAGTGTTGTGATTCATGTCTAAGGGTACGTTATGTAACTCAGGCAAGAAATACGGGCTATGAAATATAACCACGCTCCTAGCGTGGGTAGCAGAAACATAGATATGGTATAAAACTTACATAACTGGAAGTGAAAACATAGATGCTTTATAGTACGCTACTAAAGTAAGGAGATAACATGAAAGTCAAAGTGGACGTGGTCCAGCACCTAAAAAGGATCCCGGTGCATATACGACGTGCTTCAACTGTCCCAGAGCCAGGGATGCCCTCATAAAGGCATTCAAAGAACCATCTCAATATGTCGAAAAATCTCGATCCGATTGGCAAAAAGCATTGTAGATTATCTTTTGCAAGGGTTCAGCTTCATCATTGTAGGGATAATATGGATTCTGTTGCAACCAGTGCAGGTTGCGAGCCCACCTCAAGCTCCAGATTGGTGAAGCGGGCACCCTGACGCGCACCACTTGCGCGTCATCGACCGAAAACTGACACTAATTTGACTTGAAAGAGAAACACTGGCTTTTTTCTCTTTTAGTGTCTTGATACTTAGATTTGACTGAACCAAGTGGACACTTTAGCTTACATTCACAGCTTCCCTTTCTATTGCAAACCTGACATCGCTTACAGCTCACTGCCTGGGCGTGGCCGAGACTATATTGTTAGGCTGCCTGACTTTGACTTCCCGTTGGTCTTATTATCGCTCCTCCCGCACACTTGAGAGAGCAAGTTACCCCATCCTCGTGTACATTTTATGTATGATGAGTAAAGCTCAGTATCAAATCTGTTAATCATTTGAGCAATAATGTATCTGATACTGAAATGGATTTTTTTTCACTCCAATAAGAATATGAGAAATTGATTCTAAATGCGGCCCACATGGATTCTAGATGCGGCCCACATGGATTCTAGATGTGGGATTTACAGATTCAACAGGTGACCCCCAATGTCCTGTGACACCTTGTTTCGAATAGCACTTAGCTCCATGTGATATTTTGTTCTACTTAGCACTTAGCTTTATGTGTCACTTAGTTCCCAATACTTGGTAAAGTATCTAGTATACGAAAGACAATAACATTAATAGGTATAATATTAGGAGCGTGTAATCAGTGTACCATCACATGTTGTATATGGATCATGTAACATGAACATGTCAATTTTAATATCCTTATGTGGTAAGCATATTGCTTCCGGGCTGTTTTGAAAGTTATATTGTGGGAATTACTCGGTACATATCATATCATTAAGACAATGTCTTATAGCAAGCCCAAAGGCACATCATAACTAAACTATATAATTAAGGGGTCTATGCAGTCCAATCAATATATATTTGTTGGATCCTGAGATGATTAGGGAAAACACTAAAGGGGGATGAATAGTAATTATGAAAATAAAATATTCCTTTAAAATTCTTTTAAGATTACTATTAGTGTTACCTAATTTAATCTTAGTCAACGCTCTTACAGTTATAGTGATAAGTACAACGGAAATAAAGTAATGCAAGAGAATAGAGCAACTCAGAAACATAATCAGAAACACATCAAATTTTCTCTGATTCATCCCTTCAGGGCTAGTTCAGTCTCCAAAACTCTATTGAGTTTTAATCCACTATTTCAATAAATAGTTACAACCTACCTTGCCTCCATCGAGGATTAACACTACACATATAAAATTTTAGCGCAAAAAAGAGCGTTTCTAAAGAATTTTTGGCGCAAAACACTTTTCTTTCAAAACAAATGATTTTCCTTCATACCTTGGAATACTTGGAATACTTGGTCAAAGAAGAGCGTTTCTAAAGAATTTTTAGCGCAAAACACTTTTCTTTCAAAACAAATGATTTTTCTTCTTATATAAAATTTGAGAAAAACTTCTATTTATAGGGCAAAAATGTGCCAAAACTATTTACTAAAATGCTCCTCTAATGACTAAAAAGACAAAGTCAAATGTTACTATTGTAGACATAAATGGCAACACTAGTCGACTACTGGTCATTCACTGATCGACTAGCTGACTGCAGAAGTTGCCACATAAAAAATAGAGATCGAACATTGCACTAGTTTTCTGATATATTGATACAGCTAAAAAACTTAGAAAATAACTTGTAAAATAATTTAAAACATTTTGTGTGTGTTCCTAAGTGTGTGAGAGCTTCAACCAAGGCTTTAACATGCTAAGACACATAATAAAAAATTATATCAAAAATAAAATTATATTTGTGCTTCTTATACAATCCATGATACTTTGAGCTCCTTGTATTGCTTCCTTTAATCTATGGCCTTGTTGAACTCACTATAGGCTTTGAGTGCTTCTTGATTAGCTTCATATACCTGCACTCATAGATTAGATGCTATGTTTGCTCATTATCAAAACTATACAGAGTGAATCAGTATCTGAAAATTCTCTTCCTTTTTATGATGACAAACATGAATGTAAAATAACATGATAAATACTTACTCTTCTTACGATACAGCTTGTTGGTAACATGTATCTTGCAGTCGTATTATTATGTATGTTCATCTAATATTTCTCCACCTTTTGTTATCATTAAAAAGGATGTGGAATAAAAACATTTCTCCCCAAGAAACATCTCTCCACCATTCGTAATTTCCCCCTAAAAAGGATGTTGAACTCACTATAGCTTTGAGTGCTTCTTGATTAGTTTCATATACCTGCACATAGATTAGAGTGAATCAGTATCCGAAAATTCTCTTCATTTTTTATGATGACAAACATGAATGTAAAATAACATGATAAATACTTACTCTTCTTACGATACAGCTTGTTGGTAACATCTATCTTGCAGTCATATAATTATGTATGTTCATCTAATTTTTCTCCACCTTTTGTTATCATTAAAAATGACGCGGAATAAAAATATTTCTCCCCAAGAAACATCTCTCCATCGTTCATAATTTCCCCCTAAATGTATGCAAAATGTCACGAGTTAAAAGAGTTGACTAGGTGACTCAATATCGTGATACCAAGTGTTATGGGAAATGAAACTAAGTGTTGTGTCTTGCCATCAAGTGTTCTAACAAAATGTGAACATATGAGAGAGATACATGATATCACATGTTATCAAAAACAAACGAGGAGATACCACATATAAAATGATATCAAAAATACTTACAAACAAATTACCAAAAAAATATCTAGCTCCCCATACAAGGTTGCTCATTAATTTTCATCCTCCTAAAATCAAGTATATTCTTTGAAGTATAATTTCGGTCTTGCTTCTAATTCAATCATATGTGAGCACCTGGAAAATAATCAAAATATCTTGGTACTTTTTTCTTTTGAGTTCATGGGATTAGTTATAAAAAATGATTTCAACCAATAAAGACCAAACATATTTAGGTTTAGACTTGCCATCATAAGAAAATCTATAATTCTTATTAAAGTGGACATTGTTCATGAAGCTGAAAACATATTTATCTTTCATTTGAACAGTTACTCTCTTGGGTATCCAAAATTTGATGAATTCATTTTTAGTTTGATGAACCTTAGCATGATGATGGGTGGTCCTAGCTTTTTGATTGGTCTTATTATAACCTAGAACAAATTTGCTACTTGAGGGTTTTTGCAAGCTAATCAAATCATCTAGCTTTTCATTTCTATAAAAATCCTCATACGTGGTCTTTTCTAATTCACTAAACATATCACTTAGGTTTCCAAACTCATCACTAAACAACTTATTTCAACCAATAAGCTCATTATTCTTGCTAAGAAATTGTAAATTTTCTTCTCTAATCTTTTATATTTCAAGATTAGAAGAATTAGCCTCACAAGTTTTATGCTTGTTTTTCAGAGTTAAGAGGTCTCTTAAGGTATTCTCATATTGCTCATATAACTTGACAAACTCTTCCTCCCAATCGTACTCATCATCATCACTATCACTAGAGTCAGAGTTTACCTTGTTGTCATACATAGCCATAAATCATATGTAAGGTCTTGTTCTGATTTCTTTTCCATCTTCTTCTTCCTCTTCATTCTGATTTCTTTTCCATATTCTTCTTCCTCTTCAGATGAGGTGTCATCGGAGCTTTCCTCATCATTCCTTTTCCAAGCAGGTAATGCCATCTTTGGTTTCTTCCATTTTATTTAGTCCTTTTCCTAATTCTTTCTCAAGGGGCACTCCTTTATATGACCTATCTTAATGCATTCATAACAAACAGTAGATTTGTCGTAGATTTGTCAGATAATCTTTATTTACTAAGTTTGAGTTTACCTGACTTAATCATTTTTCTGAAGCTCGTTATAAGAGTTCTAAACTTCATCCACAGATGCCTCAGATTTTGGAGCAGATTTGAAGGCAATGTTTTTTTCTTGTTGCTTTTTTCATTGTACTTCCTTTCATCTGAAGCGCATACGCCATGAGGTTACCGATGAGATCTTTCAAGGTGGGCTTGGAAATATCATTCCACTCTTCTATTGTCGCCGTCTTCCTCTTCCACTCGGGTGTGAGAGAACTGAGGATCTTGCACACTTAATCTTCTTAAGAGTATTTCTTACTTAGCCTTTGATACAATCTCGATGGAAATTCAAAGTAAAAATGAGATTCTTGTGGTGAAAAAGATGAAAAGGTGGGATTTTTATATATATTTGGGGAAACGAAAATACAAGATAGTTGTCCTCTTAAGGAGGGGAGGCCGCTTTCCAAGCTTTACATTCGAGATGAAAGCCTAAATCTTCCAATCTAGAACCATCTTTTTTCTCATAATAGACATGCCTACCTTCTAATGACCATTGACCACTTATTTATAACAAGACTTTTATTAATTAGGTAATTAGCCAGAAGGACTAAATTACCATTTTTATAGAAACCATTACCAAATGAGGGTCTTAACATTTTTCTCCCATTAAACCCTTACCAAATGAGGGTCCTAACATCACTCCCATGTTTAATGTCATGATTTCCATCTTTAAAACATATCAATTAAGATCTCGTCAACGTTCACCGCACTGCTCGTCCATGTTCATCGCACCCCAATTGCATCATTACTCCGCCCCCAAAAAAACCACCTTGTCCTCAAGGTGGTGCATGAGGTACATCCCTGAGTGATGATGCTCGTCCTCTCCTGAGTCAAAAGGCCATCCAAGGTCTCCATCGTCCTCCACGAAACTACGGTAATCACCAAGGTTCCTCATGGATTCATCATGGCCCGAAACTAGTCGTGGGACCCGAATGAGCCCACAGTCTAGCTCTAAAGCTTTGCGAGGCTCCTGGGTGCCACGACAGGGTCCGTGGAGGTTTTGTAACTCATGACAAGGCTTGATTGGGCCCCGCAAGCCTCTGGCAGGTCTGCAAGGCCATTGCATTGCCCTAGCAGGCCTTGTGGGGGCCCTGCAGGGCAGGATAGACCTTGCAGGACCACTGCAGGCCCCTGGCAGGCCTGCATGGACACTATAACACCCTGACAGGTCCCGTGGGAGCACTACAGGGATGACAGGGTCTGCTAAGGACCTACATGGCCTGGGCATTCCTCGCAGGGCTGGACAAGGCTTGCTTGGACCGCAGGGCCATGGGGGCCAGTGAGTGGGCCACCGTCCCCTTCCACATTCTTTCGATGGCCATGAGCCCTGGATCTTCGTCCGAGTCGTTGTCAGGATTCAGATCTGAAGCCGGATCTTCTTTTTCTTTTTGTTAGTCTTCTTCAGTTTCTTCTTCTACTTCATCCTCAGGAAAAACCTCATAAAACTTAATTATCTCCGAGTCAGCAGCTTCAAGAAAACTAAGTGCTTTATAAGCTTGTTCTCTATAAAGAAAAACTGTGGCATTCTTGGAATTAAAAGCTAAAATCTCTGAACATAATACAATGCAACTTTGATAGTATTCAATCACCAGATAACAATCCATCAATTTAACTAGACATTGCAAATGTTGAGTTCCACCCTTAGCTGTAGGAATGTTGTTGAAATGAATTTTTGCAAGAACATACTTATTTGATGCCTTCTGCAAATTTTCATATCGATAAAGCTTGTTTCCTTCCTGCCGCATCACCTGAGCTCTTTGTAGCATTTCATCAAATACATGATGATCTTCCATTATGGCTGCAAAATCGTCGTGCTCTATACCACTTGATATGATCTCGATGAAAATTCAGAGTAAAAATGAGATTTTTGTAGGGGAAAAGATGAAACGGTGAGATTTTTTAATATTTGGGGAAAAGAAAATACAAGATAGTTGGCCTCTTAAGGAGAGGAGGCAGCTCTCCAAGCTTTACCTTTGAGACGAATGACTAAATCTCCCAATTTAGAACCATCTTTCTTCTCACAAAAGACATGCATACCTTCTAATGACCATTGCCCTCTTATTTATAATAAGACTCACTAATTAGGTAATTAGCTAAAAGGACTAAATTATCATTCTTATTTAAACTATTACCAAATAAGGGGCCTTTTCTCCAATTAAATCCTTACTAAATGAGGGGCCTAACATCACTCCCACAATTAATGGCATGATTTTTCCTTTTAAACCGTTACCAATTGAGATTTCGTCTACATTTACCGCTCTGCTCGTCCATGTTCATTGCTGCACCCTAATTGCATCATTACCGATCCCTTCACCAAAGGTGGGATTTTTTATATATTTGGGAAAACGAAAATACAAGATAGTTGGCCTCTTAAGGAGAGGAGGCAGCACTTCATGCTTTTCATTCGAGACGAACGCCTAAATCTCTCAATATAAAACAATATTTCTTCTCACAATAGACATGCCTACTTTTTAATGACCAGTGCCCTCTTATTTATAACAAGACGCTCGCTAATTAGGTAATTAGCACAAAGAACTAAATTACTGTTTTATTTAAACTAGTACCAAATGTGGGTTCTGTCATTTTTCTCTCATTAAACCTTTACCAAATAAGGGGTCTAATATCACTTCCACATTTAATGGCATGATTTCTCCTTTAAACCATTACCAATTGAGGTCTCGTCTACGTTCACCGCACTGCTCGTCCATGTTCACCGCACCCTAATCGCATCACCCCGCAAGTGTGTTGATGATATCGGTCAACCGCATATACATGTCCGTTATCGATTCACCTTACTTCATCATGAAGCGCTCATACCTGTGAGCATAAAGAAAAGATTTTGTAGATTTAACTTTCTTATTACCTTCATTAGTTATCTCAAGCATTTCCATATTTGATGTGCGGAGATAGCTATGGAGATCCGGTTGTACTCCGTTGTATCGAGTGCAGAATAGAGTGTTGATATTGCTTTGGCATTTAGTGCAATCTTGTCTTTCTCCTTTTCGGTCCATTTATCTTCCGCTTTTGTTGGATCTACATAAGGAGTCTACACCATCTTTCAAAAATCATAGGATATGGACAAGAAGTATATGCTCATCATATTCTTCCAACTCCTGTAGTTGGATCCGGTGAGGAATGATGGATAAACGGTGGATTGACCTCCAGGAAACTTGTTGTCTGTTGACGCCATCATATACCATGCTCTGATTGGGGCAACATCGCTTGATCGGTGGCTCCTGCCCAAAGTCGGTTGGCCTTGGAGGCCACCTCATTGACCAATTTTTAGAACTTTGAGTGGTTGATTAAAAATCGTAAGAAACGCATGCGAATCATACATAACACATGTTTATTTGGTGATTTACAACATCTTAATAACGTCCCATTCATTCAATCCTTAAAACATGATATAAATGCATTTTTCTTGGACTAAATTATGCACTATTACTATGAAGTTATTTGATATCGTAGCATTTTGACTATTATTATATAATCTCTGAGTTAAATTCTGTTTTTACTATGCACACTGATAGTGTAGCTGATTCTTCTAAGCAAATAGTCATGTTTGCATAGTTTTTGTAGGCCATTGCATGACTTCTATTTTTTGGATGGCAGATATTTGGTTGTTTATCACAATGTCACATGTAGAATTCATTGTTTTGTAGTTGATCTAAATTTGAAAATTGCAACCTTTCTGTCCGTTGCATTCTTAGAAATATGCTGTTCAGACATATGCTTTGCAGATTTATGTCTCTAAATCTAATTTTAAGGTCTCAAGTTTGTCCTAACTCTATATATTACTCCTTTATCCAAAGAGCATGCTCTAGTTACTGTTTTAGAAGGAATGAGCTATGTACTCCTGTGATGGGTATGGTGCAGTTGCAACAAGCAATGAAATTGTTTGGTCTTTTGCTTTGGTTGCTTGTTGGGTCAGTTCTTTCTGATCTTCGTAAGAGCTTCAGGGTTTAGTCTTGTGAACAGCAGCATTACTCATTAGGAATTATGCTTACATGATGATGCATTTTTTTTGGAACATGAATATTTCATTGACAAAATTTGGCCTAAGTTTGGTCTCATAAGTATACTTTTGACATTTAACTTAATTGACATTTCTGTTTACGTTGATAATATAGATTTGTTTGGTATTTCAGGACACATTTGTGTACTCTAACTGGATATCACGATAGGACTGTATTTTCAGTACACTGGTCGAGGTATGAACCTGATTTGTTTAGCCTTTGTTTTCTACATTCTTCCTGTCTAGTCTTGTCCATATAAATAAATGGAATCTGTTGCTTTGTTTTTTAAACTACTTTGTAGATCCACTGGTCAACTAATTGTTGTCAAATGATAAGCTTGCTGGTGCAGTTCTTCTTCCTGCACTTCAAAGCATCGGTGACATTTGTCTAGGGATTAGGTGTAGGAATGTAACAATTGCTGATAGCATGATTGGAATTTGTTTATGTTTTCCACAATATTTTATATAGTATATAGAAATACATATCCATATAAGACTGGAACATGTCCTGGCAGATGTAAGTTCCAGTATATTCTGCATAATGGGTGCAATATTGCTATCAGTCACTAATTGAAGGCAATTTAATGTCCTCTAAATTTTAATGTAGAAGCGATTAAACTTAATTGTTAAAAACCTTTTCTGTGAATTTTTAGTCATTGCAACATCTTAATAGTATCCGTATGACCGTATGTGTACCTGTATAAGCTAAACCAACTAATAGAGATGTCGTGCTCTTCATATCCACATTGTACCCACATATACTTTTCTAAATATGGTGAAAGCAGAATTTTATTGGTTTTTGTTGATGCTTAGGATCTCGTTGGGTCAAGATCTGACCGCTTGGACGAGTATTCACGCAACAGGGGAGCCCAAACACGATGGATTCGCCGGGCTGAGAGAAAAGATCATTCAACGCCACCTGAAATAGATGGAAAATGCATTAGGGGAACATGAGGGGGTGGTTGCCCTCCAATTCGCCTCCGATTCTTAAGTTAGTGTCAAGCGGAGGAAGGAGGGAGCGTCGGCTAGAGGTAGCCGTTGCTATGTTTTTGAGATGGAGAATAGAGATATAGAGGATTAGGATTTTCCCAAAGATTTCGAGAAACCTGATGCAGTGGATGCACATTCGGCTTTATAGGATTAGAGAATGGTCATGCCATGTCAGATGGTCCCACACTCTCCTTTGTAACCACTTGTCAGCCGTTGGCAGGGTTACATGTGGGATTATCGAGATTCGGGTAGTTCCTGTCATAACTGCTTCCCTGATAAAACTGGCCATGTGTTCCTTTGGCAAAGCGGGGGCGCGTCTCTTTGATAAAGCCGGCTGTTCGTATCCATTGGACAGATCCGTTGATAACGACCTAGAAGGGGTGTGGTCCAACTATCTAGGGTCGTGTCGATGTAGTCGCGCAGGCTGATCCTGTCAGGCGGGCGAGTGCTCAGATATGACAGGGTATAGTGGGCCCTATCTACAGATAAGGTAGGCAGTTATTGAATGTATGTCGCTAACAGCCTGTAGAAAGGGGCAGCTTGTCCGCCTGAGATTGCACCATGTAGAATGGGTAGACTTGGCCAAACAAGCTGGTGTTCAGGCCATATGACTGAGGAAGTTGACCTCGGGTAGCGAGGTCGTCTCAGCAGGAATGCATCGACCTCAGGTAGTGAGGTTGGTTTGGATAGAGCTTGTTGTCGAAAGGCCGACCTCGGGTAAGGGGGTCGTCTCTGTGAAGGGCCTCTGACTGGGAGCTGACCTCGTGGAGGCCGTTCCGTGGAGGAGATACTGGAAGGGCCGACCTCGGCCGCGAGGTCGTCCTGAGGGAGTCAAGGGAGCGAACCTCGGGAAGGTCCCTGTAGAGTTTTGATGAGGTCAGGCCGGGTTGACTCTTAACGTCCGAGTCAGGGGATCATTGATGACGCGGGTAGCTCGCGGCGGGTCTCATCTGATGAGCTTGGCTGGATCCCACTGCGGACAGTGTCCTAGACTAAAAATGGTATCTACAACGGCCTCTCGTCTTCTCAGTTAATATTGCAGACCCGAGTTGACACTGCGAGGTCAGGAGTGGACAGGCGAGGAGACGAAATTGAAATGTCGCATGCGGAACGAAAAGGTCTCGATACATCTGCCTACCTCGTCTGATTGGACGGTCCTTCTTGCCTCGATAAGGCAAAGAACGTTGTCTTGGAAAAGAGATTTCATCATGCTTACTGACGTGGACGCTACTTTTCAGAAGTTGAAGAGACAGATGGCGCTTTGTTCCTCGCCTTTGAAATTGTTGAGGTTTATCGATGTGACTCGTATTTAATGTAGGACTTGATGAGAGGAAACCGTTTCTCGAGGGAATGCTGACGTGTCGGGAGCCAGTTTGTTGGAGGCGTGTCGTGTGAAAGACGGTCGGTCACACAGATCCAACGTTTGGGATCGGACGCCACGATCAGGCGGTTGTTGAGATCGATTCCCGCATGGAGTAAGTTAAAAGGCAGGAGAAGGCATCAACTTTTGCACTTGTACTTATCATCTTGATTTCTCTTGCATTATTGCAGCTTTTGCTTTGGGAGAAAATGTCTGGGCATTCCTCATCTCCATCAGAGAATCCCTTGCAGGACGTGAGGCCGGTCCCGGCCTGCAGAGGCTGGACGGTCCTATCACCGCGACAGAAGTGGTAGTCTTCTTGTGGTGGTGCTCGAGCTGCGCGGTCCGCACTCACCAACGTAGCATTAAGGTAGACCAGCCTCCCCGGTGGTCCGCTACGACTCGGCTAAAGAGGTTGAGCTTCACCATCACGCCTTGGCCGAGCTCCTTCGGAAGGGAAATGACAAGGCAGATGAGGGTACAACTGATGGTCCACCATCGAAGAGGATCAGGATAACGTCGGCTCACCACCCTTTGAGGGAGACATGTGCCAAGCTCCTAGCCTGGTGGATGCCTGCTACCACAGGCTGAGATCGATGCTGAGCTCTTAGGCTTTGGGGTACTCGACTACATGCTGGCACAAACCAGGAGGGACGCCAACCATCCTGAGTTTGAGCTCTAGGGATTTTCTCTAGCGCTTCAGCGTATCAGCCAGTGTAAGGCGGAGCTGTGCAGCTATTACCACAGCCTCTACCTCAGCAGAGATCGGATGAAGTCGCTGGAGGACATCGACTTCCTACTGTATATAGTCTGCCTGTAAGATGCAAGCTGGATGAGGAAATGACTTGGTTGCGTTAAGGGATGGAGGAAGAGCCGAGGAGGCAAGCTGATCGGATGGCTATGACCCATCGCGTTGATCTGGTAACGGCTAAGGCCTTGGTTGTTGTGATCTTTGAAGCCGTGACAAAGTACGTGAAGAATACTTACATGAGGTTGTATCTAGAGCACACAAGTCTGCTTTCCTTTTTAGAGGAGGTGGAGGATGCCGCTTCCGTCGCTTATGTGTAGTTGGCGATCAGGAGGTTAACCATAATGGCATCATTGTGGTGTTGGTGGACTTTTCCCACTTCCTCTTGTTAACAGCAGGTGCTCCTCGGTCAGCTTAACCTACTTCGTGGCCTTCTCTGTGATGGCATCGTCGAGATTAGTCAGAGGCGTGTGTGCTTGACGAGTGAGGCTCTTCTGTGTCCGGTTTGACATTTGAGCCACGTTACAGCCAACTATAGTGATATGATCGAAGATGAGGTCATTTGTACCGGATGGGATGACGACGTCATTGCCATTGCCCTTGTTTTGGAATACTTTAGCTCGACCGGACTCTGAAGCTTTGAATTCGCTGAGTTGCCCCTACGAATGAGGTGTTCAATCAGATCTCTGAGGAGCTTGTACTCGTTTGTGTTATGGCCGTACCCCTTGTAAAAATCGTAGTACTTGGACATGTCTGTGTTGGTGAGTTTTGGCAAAGGGCGCGCGGATGATTGAACTCCTTTGTTGCCTTGGCCGAAATCTCTGACGACGTGACTGAAAGAGTGGTATAGACTCACACCCGGGGGGATACGGGCCTCATGTCGTTTGCTCGTGGACACTCAGTGCGGTCGAAGCGCTTCTCAGGTCTGAGGCACCTGCTGGAAGGAGTATGGTCGGGGTCCTCCATCTTGCGAGAGGACCCGTGGTCAGCTGTCGGTTGCCCCGCAGACCTCTTCTACGGCTATGTATTTATTAATTCGACCCACAAGGCGAGTGAAAGATGTAGACATCTATTTGCAGATTTCAAACATCAAGGGAGACCGTCCTGGAGGCCCCAATGAAGGGCCATACTAGCAAAGTTGTCTGGGCAAACATCAATTGCCATGTGAGCTCGGGTGAACTGAGTCATGGAAGCTCGGTTGGATTTTTCGGACCTGCTTGATGGAAGACATGGATTCAGGATATTTCTTCGTTGCCTTCTGGGCGAAGAAGTGAGAAATTTGTTTCGAAGGTCGGCGAAAGAGTTGACTGACCCCTTTGGAAGATTCCCATACCATTGTATGGTTGGTCCAGTTCGGCAGCTCAGGAAGGCATTACGCATGAGTCGGAGAGTGTGACCTGTCACCCCATGTACTCGGTAAAGGTCTTCAGATATTTAACCGGGTCATCAAAACCAGTATATCTTGGGACATCATCTGCAAAAGGCGAGGCCACTTCCGCGGATATGAGGTGATGATGGTGGAGGTGATGGGCGAATCATAGAAGAAACTCATGTCTTCGCTAGGATCAACGTCTCCCTGTTGGAGTCGGTTGATTTCCCTCCGTATGTCGGCAATCCGGTCTATCGCGAGAGCCCGAGTAGACCGCTTTGTTGCGTCTGGCTTTGCGAGGTCAGTCTTGTCGTCCCTCTTCGACTATGGGTGATCGCGAGGGTCGGTGCCTTCCATGTGTGACGGGCGTTCGACGCGTCGGCTGACGCCGCCTTCCCCTTGTCTTTACAGGGTGCTTGGTTGTCGCTCATCTACCCTTCGGCACTGTTGGAGACCTGTGTCTCCCTACTGTCCACTTCTTTCACGCCCTCCTGTTGGAGGGGACACGTCAAGATTGGAAATCGCCTGGGCGTTGGACCTCGTTCGGAGCATGTCGAGGACCATCTCCTTAAAGAGCTCATTGTTACTGGCCGCACTGTCCTGAGCCTTCTGCATCTCGCAGAGCCGCGTCACGAGAGCGTGATAGTCGGTCGTCGTGAGAGTGGGAGAAGTCGCTGTAAGAGCGGTGGAGATCTGCGGAGGTGAGCCACCAGCGGACGGATCATCCTTCGTGGTGTGGAATTCAGCCGCTCCACTGCGTTCCCCTGTTGCGGCCTTCCTGTTCGTCACCATGATGCTGGGGATGGCAGGCAAAAGGTGGAGGCGAAAGCATCAAAGTTGAGACGACGACGGAAATACCAGAGTGGTTGCTGGGTTGAGAGTCTTTGCGATGAGAGTTGTCACAAGGCCCCTCCTCTAGCGCCAACTGTTGATACTTGGAATCTCATTGGGTCAAGATCTGACTGTTGGGACGAGTATTCATGTGACAGGGGATCACGAATAGGATGGTTTCGTCGGGTTAAGAGAAAATATCATTCAACGTCTCCTGAAACAGATATAAAACACGTCAGGAAAATCGGAGGGGGTGATGGCCCTCCGATTCACCTCTGCTGCTTAAGTTAGTTAAGCGGAGGAAGAAGTGAGCCTCAGCTAGATGCAACCGCCACTAAGGGTTTGAGATGGGTAATCAAGATAGAGAAGGACAGTGGTTTTCCAGAGATTTCAAGATACCTGATGCAGGGGACGCACATTCGGTTTTATAGGATCGAGGAATGGTCATGCCACGTCAGATGGTCCCCCACTCCGTTTGTAACCGACTTGCCAAACGTCAGCGGAGTTACGGTCGGGATCACCGGGATTAGGTCTGCCCGTCGTAACTGCTCCCTGATAAAGCTGGCCACATGTCACTCTTGCAAAGTGGGGCGTGTGTCCCCCTGATAAAGCCGAATGTCCATACCCATTAGATGGATTTGTTGATAACGACCTGGAGGGGGTGTAGCCAAACTGCATGTAGTCGTGACGTCGTGGTCACGCTTGCCATTCCTGTCAGGTTGATGAGTACTCAGATATGACAGGGTGCAGTGGGTCGTGTCTGCAGATAAGATAGGTAGTTATTGCCACGTTGTGTGAGCATTGAATGCCTATCGCTAATTGCCTGTAGAAAGGGACGGCTTGTCCGCCTGATATTGCGCCACGTGGAATGGGCTGAACTGGCCAGGTGCTCGGGCCATGAGACTGAGGATGCTGACCTCGGATAGCAAGGTCGTCTCTGCAGGAATGCACCGAGCTCGGGTGGGAAGGTTGCATTAGAGAGAGCTTGTTGTCGAGCGGCTGACCTCGGGTGGCGAGGTTGTCTCTGTGAAGGGCCTCTGACTAGAAGCTGACATCGCAGTGACCGTCTTGTGGAGATGAGCTGCTAGAAGGGCCGACCTCGGGTTGTGAAGTCGTCATGGGGCAGTCGAGGGAGCATACCTCAGGGAGAATGTCTCTGTAGAGCCGTGCCGAGGCTAGGTCGGGTTGACCCTTGGCGTCCAAGTCAGGAGATCCGTGATGACGATGGTAAGTCGCAGCGGATCCCATATGTCGAGCTTGGCTTTGTCCCACGTGGCCCTAGACTAGAAATGGTATCTACAGTCTTAATCCTTTGGCAAATTAGAATAATATCTATAGTCTACTGTACAAAAAGATTTGTACCTTGTAACCTGAGTGTGTTGCCAAACATTGCTTAAAGCATCTATTTGCTATTCTCAAATCATTCTAGCCACTCATGTTTACTCAGGAAAGGTTAGTCAACCTGTTGACGTGTAGTTGTTGGATGCGGGTGTATCACTTGGCCGATATTTGATGGGAGCATGGGATATCATTGTACATTGCGATAAAGTAGTTCACTGTTTAAATTTACTTGATCTGCAGGGAGGGTGTAATTGCCAGTGGAGCAGCTGATGATGCTATACGTCTTTTTGTTGAGAACAAAGACTATACGGTACTGTTCATGGCGTTTCTTCCATTTGTAATTTTAAGTACTGGTTACTTGGAAAACTAAATGTTTTTAGGTGGTGATGTTTGCTTCACTCTTTTGTTCTAGAACTTCTGTTGCATCCTCCTGAATGGACTGTCCTGTCTTTTTTTTTGAAAAAATCAAGTTTTTTTTGCATCGGTTGTAGTTTTTTTTTGCCTCGGCAAAGAATTTTTTGCCTTGGTTATAGTTTTCTTTTTTAGGTGCCTAGCAAAATGATAATGCATGCATAATAAACATTAGGCTTATTGAGGGAACAATATGATCTTGAATTATCTCGTGGTGCATATTTATTTCCATAAGATATGCTTTCTTCCTGATTTTAATCTAATTTTGCTTATCTGATGATATTATGCCAAACATCCAATATTACATGTAGTTCTATCTCTTGGTCAGTAATTTTCATTGTATAAGATAAGAAATCACGGTTTTCTTCTTGGCCTTATGTATACACTCAATAACAGGAATGCGCACATAATCTCTGTATATTCATCATTTATCAATGTTTTAATTTACCTCTTTGGTTAGTACCGTTACACCTATGAGCTTGGGTTTAGTTAAATCCTTGTTCACTTTCTATTTATTGGGTTGTAAGTGGCATAAAACTATTTGTCCATATGCATTGTTTTTCTGAAATAAGAGATGTGATATGGCCCTAGTTTTTCATTAAAGAGAAGAAAATAAAATATTTGGAATATCCCATGAATGCATCAGAGAGGTAGCACCCAAATAGAAGACAGCATACCCATAACCTAATCTACTGGCACATCTATTTAGGCTACCTAAAAGAAGTACAAGGCGAGAAAAATTAGAGGACATTGGATTTCTTTGTTGTCAGACACTGAAAATTGCACAACTAGAAGATAAAATAAGTGTTCCATCACTTTATTACACTCAAATTTTCCGTTTAAGGTTTCCATGCTAGAACTATTCATGGCAGTGTACCATGATAACATCATCCTAGTTGCCTTCGGCACTCTTATCGACATGGTAGTAATTTCTTAGCCATTTGTGAAGTAACAGTGCTGACAAATTCCAGGGTTCTCTGCTGTGTATAAATCCTACTCGTATAGCCATGAGCTGTGTTCATACTCGTTGACCTATTTTCTTAATGTTCTTCAAATTGCATACTTATGGACACAGCCTTCCATTCTTGCTTTTTTACTGAATAAGCTGCGTCTTTTATTCCAGTGAACAGCCAGAAGTTTCTAATTGTATCATATTAAGTTGCAGGTTGATGGAGCATCTTATAGAATGCTGCTGAAGAAGGAGAAGGCCCATGACATGGACGTGAACTGTGTACAGTGGAGTCCAAAAGTGAGCTTCTCTTTCTTATGAATGCAATTCTACGGCAATATAACCTGATCTCTCTGTCTCCCCCATTACTCCCCCATTACTGTCTCCCCCGGTATCGGGTTTTGCTAAGTGCACCACAACTTTTGCGGTGCATTTATTTATTTATTTATTTTTTGCTTTTTTGGTAAAAATGTCACAGCAGTGTCACATCCCATCATGAGACACAGATATGACATTTTTTACCAAAAAGAAAATGAAATGTTTCGTGCACCGCATGAAATGTTCATGCAGTGCGTTTAGCATATATACCAGTATATTAGGATCATTCGAAACTCAAATCGCATCCTAATGTATGCTCGTGTTGGGTTTTCAGGACCCTAGGCTGCTAGCTTCCGCAAGTGATGATGGGACAATAAAGATATGGGAACTAACTGAGTTGTCCCGATAACATCCTACTGTCTGCAGGAGTCCATGATACCTGCAAAGTTTCTGTAAGAGGCTTGCAAACATACGCTCTAATCTATTCTGTAGAGGTTTGCGAATATGCAAGCTAATATATTCTGTAAGACAGTCCAATTTATGGAGGGGTGTTAACGTTATGAATCAAGATAATTATGGTGTATACTTGTAGCCAGATGCAACTGTTCTTGTAACCAGTCTAGTTGGTGGAGAAGGAAACAATAAAAAAGAATTTATTCATTTGCTACGCAAGAAATGAGTAAGATAGAGAGGGATCTGTTCTGATCTCTTATTTTACAACATATTACACGATTGTGATCTCAACTCTGGCGTGTGCCGGCATTATGCCAGCAGCTCTTCTGTGAGTTTACTCTTATTCCACTCTAGTTTTATGTCTGGCACATGGACACACTTGTTACCAGCCAAGCCGTTGCATGCTTAAATCTACATCACCTTAACACTTCTTTAAATCAAAACAAGCATCCACCTCTCTTCATATGGGGCCCTGGGTTCAGCAATCTATGTCCTACCTAGTTCGTTCTCTAGCGTGGACAAATGGACATTTACTTAATGATGATTGTTATTTTAAAATGAAACAAAGATAAATAGCGAAAATATTTGAATATTGAGACGCTTGAAACTCTTAGGTAATTTCGTATAAATTTCGTTTGATATGTTACTAGACACAGATCCTGCAGGTTATTAGTGTGTTTTTTGGGAGAAGATGGTAGCCGAGTTTACGAGTATGACACGATGTCCAGGTATGCATATATGCATAATCCTTGGTGGTTATGATTGGAACTTCTTGTATCACCTTCATGTGGTCACGATAAAAACATCAAATAGCATGTTTGAATAATGCATATTATTTAGTTTGTGAAAAGTTCCAAGTTCAAGATAGGAACATTCAATATATTAGTGTTTGAATTCACAAGTGGAAATGACTATTTTGAAGGGCGGAAACAGCAAAAATGATATTGAGTTTTTTTTTTCTCAAAGAATGAACTACTAATGTCTCGGCATAATGACAAACACAATAGAGAATAACTTTATTTTCTCGTAAGACAGAGAATTTCTGTTCTTTGCATATTCTAAGAGATAAAAACAACAAGGAAAAACTAGTAACTAAAATAACAAGCCCCGTTTTTGGAGAACAATTGTTTTTCGATTATGATTATGATTTTGTGTGTGAAGAGAGGAAGATGCCTAGTTGACCTCTCGTTACTCTACGATAGGGATGAGAATTGGCAATGCCCAAACCCCGATTGAGCATGCCTCATTCTCTTCTCTTAATGAAATTAATGAATGATTTGTAGATAAGGAAATGAGGCATGTCGAATCGGGTGTTGGTCATGCACATTCTCATTAAATAGGGATGCGAATAGGCATGCTTAAAGCCCAATTGGGCTTACCATTGACATGCCTCATTGCCATTTCTACAAATACTTCATTAATTTTTTTATTAATTTGGATATGCATCATTGCCATTTCTACAAATCTTTCATTAATTTTTGCATACTCATTAATGACGGATTTGTAGAGATGGAAATGTGGCATGCCTATCTGGAAGCCCAATTGGACGTTGGACATGCCAATTCTATTACCTACCAGCATAATAGAAGTGGTCGACTTGACCAAGCTATTACCGAAGAATTTAGACAACATGTCCATCTTCCCTCCATCATCCCCCGTCCATCAAAACATCAACCCTCAGTCCCTGCTCCACGTCATCTTCACCCATGAATGTAGGCCATCGTGCAAATGGCGGTATTGATCATAGCATTCAGAAAACGATGGAGAGAATAGTGTGCAGGAACCATTCGTTGCAGATCAGCCAAGAAATTTAACGAAAACAGCTGATGGAACCGAGCCAAACATTGCCTTCTTTTATTATAGAGAAAACCAAAATCGAACATATATAAAACATGAAAGAGAAATGTGTTCTGTTCCAAGAAAGAAAAACCAACACTACGTGTTTGCTACTGTGCTAGGCTTGTGCCTTTTAGAATCCAAGTTGTATATACACAAACTTGAGCCCTCTCTCAAGCTCTTGGAAACCGCGGTCTCCCCTTCTTTCTCAAGAACTCGGGAATTTCCACCATGGCCCCTTCAGCAAGAGATGATGAATGTCGTCTATTCATGCCAGGGACACCTCCGTGACCTAACTGAGCTCCCTTTCGTTTCGCAATATCATGGACAAAGATTAGTATTGTGAAAGAGATGACAAAACCCTAGAAGAAACATGTGCTAACCGACATTCGTAAATCAGTGTACCTGTAAAGGCCGGTTATCGGTCTCATCCTGCCGCTTGAATCCAGTAGCAATCAGGGTTATGCTGACCTGCATGGAAAGCAGAAAAGATAGTCATTAGTTGCAAGTATGTCTTTTGAAGCTTGGGTGCCTTGAGGAAAATGTAGGTGGGAAAATCCCACTAATTTGATTGAGGAGGTGATAACCCTGACATGCTCATAGAAGAATATTTGTCCACCTAATGCATGCAATTCATATACAAAAAAGGAACCCGTAATAGATAAGCTCATACGGCAAGCCCCTACAAGGATGCAGTGTCAATGATATGAGAGAATAAATATGCTTTTTACGCAGCAGAATTCTAGGTCAAGGAGCCTCCACAGTCATTCAGAATATATGGTAACAAAAAAATCAAAGATGTAACTAAAGAAACGAATAAAAGCATGGCAAAAATATTATAAAGCGATCATTTGGACCAAAAAACACTGATCGTAATGCCATCAAGTTCATCCTAATCACCAATGGGCTACCTGCAAGCTGATGGTATCTTCTTTCCTTCCTGGCTTCAAAACTTTCACATGCATCAGGGATAAAAAATAACATGGAAATCTTAAAAACAAAAACACAAAATATGTAGGCAAAAAAGGAATAAATGAAATCTTGATTTTATTGCACAAATAAGTGATGAATATCAGCTTAATATACACTGTTATTTCACAGTCATCATTCAATACCTTTTCCTCCCTTGTGATTAAGGTCAAAGGCTAACATCATAAAGGAGGCCTAAACTTTTGATTAAAGCAATCATCTGACATGACATGGACTATGACTGCGAAGGTTAGAGTGACTTAATAGTCAAACAATCCAGTGATTAGTATAATAAGGGCCTGTTCCACGCGGTTTCTTTTGGGGGAGGATTTACTGTTTGGAATAGTAAATCCTAGGAGAAATTTTGAAGAGAGAGAAGAGGAGTAGTGTGTTTCTTTTGGTTGCTTGTGGGTTGGAAAGTGGAGAGGAGTAGTGTTTATGGGGCCCATAGTAAAGTATTGTGTTTCTTTGGTTATAGTGGGATTGGGAAAGTTAGAGGAGGAAATGTGGAAGTGGGTTAAATATTAATCAAATAATATATTTAAAAATAAAACTAAAATTAAAAAACACACAAAAAACAGTTTGCATTAAAAAAAGAAATAAAAAGGAAAGCATCCTGCTGATTTGTTGAAATCCCCACGAATTGTGGGGATTTTGGCAGGGGGAGCTGAGCATGCCACATAGGAGAGAGGAGAAGCGGGGAGGGGCTGAACGCAGCGGCAAGGAGCAGCGGCGCCTGGAACACGTGAGAGAAAACCACAGAGGATTCGGGCAAAAGAAACCCGAAGTGACCAATAACAGTGCAAATTTTGCACTTTATCGCTCCAAAGCACCCAAAAGAAACCGCCTGGAACAGGCCCTAATGCAATCCAAATAAAAGGAAATCTCATGAGCTCATTGGAACAAAAAGATCCTGCACATTACTCAATATCGGAAACACTCCGAACCATGTTATTTAACATGGCACGTACGTCGTTAAGGGATACCCAACTGTCTTTTCTGAAAGTTCAACTTACTTGACCACTGAGTGACTGATCAATGACTGCTCCAAATATCAAGTTTGCGGCTGGATCCACAAGATCATAGATCACCTCTGCTGCAGCATTTACCTGCAAATTTTGGGTAAGCACCATCAAAACAATGGGAGATCAACCAAAGAAATTGAACGAAAATTTATAAATCAAAAAATATAATTAAAGCCTATTATCGATATAAGTCATAGTTCTGGAATAAGTGCTTCAAACCATGTAGTAAAAAAGGTTTGTATGATACGAGAAGTCAATACTCTGTTAAGGTTTGCGTGATATAAAAAAAGTATACAGCTAAGGGGCTCTCTGCCTTCATTTTATATTATGAGAGGAGTCATGTGCTAATATGATAAGCTTGAGCAATCCACAACTGTCAATAAATAGGCTCGTAGAAAGGGAGAGGGACGAAGGGGTGTGTATGAGTGTGTTCTTTTCGTTTCTTTGCCTTTTCTTTTCTTTTCTTTTCTTCTTCTTTATTTTTAAAGGATTTGTGATGGAGATCCAAGTCGGAATTATCTAGGAGTTCTTATATGATTTTACTTATGATTTTATCTGGTGTTATTTATGTTTTATTTGTTAGGATTTAGATAGATTTATTGAGATGTGCTTATGTATGCATGTGTTGTACACATATTGTAGCCTATAAATAAGTTTTTATCTCACTATGAGATAGAGAGTTAATCAATGAATTAATCAATGACTGGTAACGGTTTAAGAATAGTTCCTATTTGAAGCTTTATTGTGAGATGTAAGAAAGTATGCATAAGAGAGCATGTGACACCTAGATCTCTAAATCTTGTGTATGCTGATTTGATAAAGTATGCAGAGGATGGTCCGGCTGAGAATCTCTCAACATCCATTAACTCTAGAAATACCTAATTTCCCCTATTTTAGAACCCCAGATTTAGTTTTTACCCCATTTCCTCCCTTTGATATTTAGTGGGATGTGCCAATTTGATTTTGGAGTGGGGGTGGGATGGAAGACTTGGTTCAGACAGAACTAGTGCTTATGTCAAAAGAAAAATAATGTTAATACAAAAAGTAGTGCTGACACATTTCTCTTTCAAAACTAGTGCTTAAGTAGTCTGTGGTTAAGTAAGAGCCAAGATTTTCCTCGTGATGATGCAACTAATATAACAAAATTATCTAAAAAGGGACATCCATTTTGCTTAAAAGAAGTCTAAAGTCACCATTTCTTTTCTTGTGACAAAAGTCATAGGCCAATCTTGAATCTGGGACCTTCCATTTACCAGTTTAATCCTTTTACCAGTAAACCAGTCCTCTATGGATAAAGACACATGTTCCTATGGCTCTTTTCTTCAGGGTGTTTCTGTATGCTAATATCATTTTTCCTAAGAAGTCTAAAAACATGGTCTCATGGTCTTTTTCTTGTATAGTATCATGATCATTTTCATGAAAACAGTTCCATGATCAACATGATAGGTTCAACTTGACAAGTCTATTGATAATATCCTCATTAAAGTGTCAGTTATGGAAATGCCACTTTGTTTTGACTCCATCACGTCTACATACATGCATGAAATTTATACCCTCTGTAGAACATGGGATATATAATGTAGAGTTTCCTACCTATCATCAGTGATTCTGCTTACTTGGTTCAATATGAACCCTTTCTTGCCTAAAGATCAACCATAAAACTCGAAAGGCTGATGTCTGGTTTAGTTGTTCAATCTCGGCCACTGATTAATGAAGTCTTCCCAACAAGGACTTTCACTCCATAACTGACACCACTTTATTGCAACAAAGGCTTATGATGATGATGGAATTGACATTTAGAACAGCAGAGTGTATCACATGTGTCATACTGGCTCCCTTTTCCCGGTATCCACTCAATAACACCCAAGCCATACGATCTGCTCCACATCACCTTGAATCACTTGCTAGTTTCCAACAATAAAGAGTATGGAGTCTGAAAATGCATATGCTACACTGCAATTAAAAATGCAAGGCAGGTTATTCACATCAACATGCCATGCCGTTTGTTATGACCAATAGACCTTCAACACATGAACCAAAACAGACATGATTCCAGACACCCAATAACACAACATGCAGTGCACCACCCCAAGAATTGAAAGAATAGTAACACATCCGATATGAGACAATAAGCTAAGTGCTACAGGAGCTAAGTGCCCTGTCACACAACAGGGGCCACCTCTTGACTTCATGGGAGCCGCCGAAGCCGCCGAGACAATAAGCTAAGTGCTAGAGGAGCGAAGTGCCATGTCACGCAACTGGGGGTCACCCCTTGACTCCATGGGAGCCACCTCCTGAGTTCATGTGGGTCACCTATATAATTCCATATTGCTTGGTGAAGTGTCATTATGGCAAGGACGCCATGCCCTAAACGGGTAAAGTATGTAAAGTCTCAAGCATCGAAAGAATAGTCCCATATCGGATAAATGATGCTGGGTTTTCTGTTATACAAGAAATCCTATGAACCCAAGAATTAACTGTAGCTAACATTTGAACAATGAACAATGAACAACACTTTGGTTAAGCATGCTCAAGTGGAAGAAATCCTAAGATGGATGATCTCTAGGGACGTCCTTGCTCGGGGCATTACAAATGGCATTAGAAGGTTTGAAGAAACCGGAGACAATTTTAAAGGAAAGGTGAGAAGTTCGTTAGTTCTCCTCTCCTCGTGATCTATTAGTTATAATAGTATATTGATCGAATCCCTTTACTAAAAACACCTTAATATAATATATACCACATCTCAACACTTCTCCTTCAAGATGGAGCATATATATCACTCATGCTCAGCTAATCACTAATGTAGTCTACTCTTTAGCTGACGTATTAATCTAACATATTTCATCTATATCACCTTATTATCGCATTGATATCTCACTATGTGACAATCATTTTAGTATTCTCATTTTAAAAAAATCATATTATTAATAAGGGATTAATGGGTATCATACGCCATATGAGAGGGTGTCTCATATGCCCTCTCACATAAAGGGGGTCAAGTACAACAAGTACAAGCCCATGTGGGCTTGTACTTGCCCCTTTTATGTGAGAGGGCATATGAGACACCCTCTCATATGGCGTATGATACCCATTATTCTCTATTAATAATGTATGTATCAACTTTTTTATCTCAATACAACCTCATAGGTGTATGTGTCATAAGTCTTAACTTGAAAAGTAACTGTTGAATCCATAACTCATAAGTAGTATTGGCCAAGAGGCTATAGGCTATACTCTGATTCTGTACTGGATCAAGAAACGGCTGATTATTTCTTGCTTTTCTAAGATACGAAATTGCCTCATATAAAAACACAGTAGTCAGTTATCAATCGCTGATAAAAAGCGAAACAGCCCAGTATACATACGAGAAGGCGGCAACTTCATAATGATCATAATCAGAATATAGAAAACCTTTACTTGATGTATTTTCAGGAATCTTTAAACTTGTACCAAAAAATTTCGACATCTAGTCTGATGTGTAGTCCTCAGACTAGACATGAACTGACCTAGCATACTCATCAAAAATGTAACATTCGGTCGTATCAAAACAATGTAGTTCAGCTTTCCAATCAATCTCACATGGATCACTTTAGATCATAAGTCTAGAGTTTGGATGCATAAGTAATATGATACGCCTCTATCCTAACATTTGTCTCTTTGATAAAATACCCAAAACATACTTTCGTTGGATAAATATATGTCTTTATTTGAGTATGCCACCTGTCGTAAGGAAATATCAAAGGGGAGTTGCTTCGCGCACTCACCGTTTTACTCGCACGTAAAACCGCTTATTTACAAGTTGGCCATTTACTCCCGCGCACATACCACTTTTTTACAAGTTTGCCACTCAAATTTACTCATAGCGCACAACTCAAAGTGGCCAACGGGATAGCCCGGCTCGGCCCGGGCGGGCTTGGCTTTGACTGGGTCACAGGTCGGGCCGTCCGTTGGACTTTTTTATCTAGTCGGGCCCGAGAAGGGCAACAGCCGTGGAAGCTCGACCCGTAAAAAACCCTTAAAATATCTTTAATTTTTTTAAAAATTCTTATACAAATATAAATTTAAGAATTTTTACTCAAAAAAGACCAAAATGCCCTTGGGGAAGCCTTGGGAGCGGTCATTTTTAAAAATGACCGTTCCCAAGGGAATCTCACGGGAGGGAAGTGGCCCGGGCACATTTCCCCGACGGGCCACTGGCCAGCCCAGGCCCGCTGGCGGGCCTGGACGGGCGAGCCAAAAACCTTGAGGAATCTTGACCAAGGAGCCAAGTCGGGCTTGGCGTCGAGCCCAGGCCAGCCAAGCTGGGTAACGGGCCAAAGTGGTAAGATGTTGGGTCGATAGTTGGTGCAAGTAGAAATCGCAAACCATAAAGTGGTAGGATGTCGCCAGTCGCCAGATAGGCTTTTGGTTATGTTGGGTCGATAGTTGGTGCAGATGGAGGACTAAGCTTATAAGCATGTGCATGCACTTGGGAATTGGATAAAAATATAAATATGTCTTGATAGTCTAAATCTTTAATGTGTTAAATTATTTTTGGTTTGTGTTGATTTACATGAATGGTGTCGTTGTTATAGTTAACAATTGTGCAGGAATCTAGAATTTTGAGCTATCATAAATCTTGGACGAAAATATTTAAGACAAAGTGTTGTTATTCAACTATGATTTTAATTGCTGTTTCAGATCAGCTTATCCATAATATATTCTATTTAGATGAAAAAGTCAATAATCGATTTATTCTTTAAAAGAAAAAATATTGAAACTCCAACGATAAAGTCATGTGCATTCTGAGGATCTTGCTCCAAAATTTCAAAGAGTTGATTTCGATGATGAGTTTGATATCAACACATTAGAACGTGATCCAGGATTACGACCACAAATATGAAAGTATCTAACTGAGAAGCACGACGAAGTTCGAAGAGCTTATATTAAAGCTGGTCCTTATGAGTGTACACTTTCTAAGTATCCAACATCAAGTGAAAAACATTCATGAAGTTTTCAAGCATCATGATTTAAGCTTTTTCCTTCTTGGTTAAATTTTTCTCCTGCAGCAGATGCTATATTTTGTATACAATGCTTTCTATTTCATAAACAAAATGGACCTTCCGGATCAATGCATTTACTGTCAATGGATTTCGATCAAGGAAAAATGTGAAGGATGGAACAAAAAATTGTGCACTTTTGGCACATATTGAAAAAGATCTCACTTCGTCTCAAAAAATACCGAGAAAGCATATGCAGACCTCATGAACCAATCATCTCATATTACGAGAAGGTTTGAGAAATTCACAACACACGAATCATAGAAAATAGACTTCGCTTTGAAGCTTCAACTGAGACAGTTAGGTGGCTTGCATTTCAAGGATGTTCTTTTAGGCGACACGAGTCTAAGTCATCAAGTAATCGTGAAAACTTTTTAGAATTATTGAGTTTAATCGCCTCTTATAATGATAAAGTAGCAGCAGTTTTGGATAAAGCGCCGCGTCATGCATATATACATAACCAAAAACACAAAAACAAATTTTACATATCTTGGTAACCAAAGTGAAGGACATTCATGAAGAAATTGGCGATTCAAGCTATTGTTTAATAGTTGAAGCTAGGAATGAATCTAAAAAGAGCAAATATCAATTGTCTTAAGATTTGTCGACAAAAATGGCTACATACAAGAGCGCTATTTTGGGCTTCTTCGTGTCAAAGACAATGTGGCATTAACTTTGAAAGAAGGATTTTTTGATGCTCTTATTATAATCTTGATGTTCAATCCATCCGAAGGCACGGTTATGATGGTGCAAATAACATGCATGAGAATGGAATGGTTTGCAGGCTTTAGTTTCAAACGAATGTACGCATGCTTATTTTGTTCATTATTTTGCGCATCGTTTGCAATTGGCATTAGTTGCCGCATCTAAGGAAATTATTCATGTCCATCAATTTTTACCAAGTTCAATTCCATTATCAATATTGTTGGTATATCATGTAAGTGCAATGACCAATTAAAAGTCGTTCATGCTTCAAATATTGCTGATTCACTTGAGATTGATGAGCTTCAAAGTAAAAAATGACTTAATCAAATAGGTTCTCTGCAAAGACTTGGTGATGCCCATTGGAGTTCTCACTTGAAATATATTTCTAGTTAGCTAAAGATGGTAAGTGCAACATGTGAAGTTTTGTTGAACATTATTGAGGATGGAGATACTTCTGCTCAACGGGGTTATGCTGATTCAGCTTATGAGGCAATGGCTACTTCTGACCTTGTTTTCAGTTTGCATCTTATGAGAGAAGTTTTAGAGATTTCTAACATATTGTGTCAAGCTTTGCAATACTAATCTCAAGACATTTTAAATACAATGCATTTTGTTTCATCTACTAAGATTCTCATTCAAAAAGTAAGGGATGATGGATGTGACAATTTGGTTACAAATATGAGATCTTTTTGTGGAACAGTCAATATACATCTACCAGATTTTAGCGCTCATTATATTGCATGAAGATGAAGGACTTGTCATCAACTAAATGAAATTACAGTAGAATAATATTACAAAGTTGATGTTTTCAATGCAATAATAGACTCTCAATTGCAAGAATTGAACAACAAATTCAATGATAACACAGTAGAATTGATCATTCTCAATTCAGCTTTAAATCCAAGAGAGATGCGTTTATCATTCAGAATTGATGATATTTGCAAATTGGAACAAAAATTTTACCAACAAGACTTTGCAGAATAAGATATGACATAGTTACACACACACCTTCAACATTTTGATCATGTCAGGCAACTTCTAGATTTTAAAACATTGACAATAATTTCATATCTATGTCAATGGTTGGTAAAAACCAGGAAAGCAGAAGTTTATCCTCTTGTATATAGAGTGATAACTCGTATTCTCACATTGTTAGTTTCTACAGCTGCTACTAAGTGGTCTTCTTTGTAACAAAACGTGTGATGATTTCTTGTCTGATTGTTTGTTTGTGTACATTAAGAAAATATTGCTGAAAATTTTAGTGGAGTCAATTATAGATGACTAGTCATAATCCGTGCCCTCGGGCAAAGTTCATTTAAGATATCCTCTCAAAATCTTTGTTCTTCCTAAAAATTATTTTCCCCTCCAAAATCTAAACGAACAAAAATCTAGTTTCGGCACATAACCCGTCCCCGCGGCCACGGTTCATTTAATTTATCCCCTCAAAATCTTTGTTCTCCCCAAAAATTATTTCACCTCCAAAATCTACACGAACAAAAATCTAGATACGGTGCGGACGCCTTTGGCACATAACCCGTGCTCCCGTACCCTCGGGCACGGTTCATTTAAGATATCCCCTCAAAATTTTTGTTCTCCCCAAAAATTATTTCCCCCTCTAAAATCTAAACGAACAAAAATCGAGCTTCGACACGAGCGCCTTCGAGTGTGGGGGAAAAAATTTAATCCGGACCAAAAAGTGGGGGGAAAATGAAATGGTAGGATTTTTAGCAAAAAGGGAAAGGGTTGGCATTCTGTGCAAATGTAGTGATTGTGGAGGGCACGAAAATGAAGGAGAGAAGTGCATAAGTGTGGGTGTATGGTGTGTGGGTAAAAAGTGAAATGAGGGGGGTTTTTAGCAAAAAGTGGAAATGAGTGGTATTCTACGCAAATGTAGTGATTGTGGGGTTTGAAAGTCAAAGGAAAAAAGTGGCGGTTTTTCCAAAGACTTATCTCAACTCTTCTTTTACTAAGATTAAATCCTAACCATTCTTCTATCAACCTCTTTATACATCAGCATGACATCAGCTTGTCCTAGTCAGCCCTAGAATTCAAAAATCATTGTCAAATATATAATAGATTTTCGTGACATGGAGGAAATATGTTCTCTATTTTAATATGGTAAGAATGTAATGACATGTTTTGTTACATTTAAATGAGTATTTAAATGTTATTTGAAGCAATATAATTCATGTGAATTTATTTAATATGTTTATCTGATATTTTATATTTTTCGACATCGGCCCCCTGTCATTGCATCCGGGTTCCGCCCCTACTCAAATCCAATTTGAATTTTAACCTTACAATAGATGTTTCATTTTTCCTTTTCTATTGTATCAAGCAATAGAAATAAAATCGCATTAGATTGACTTGTTTTCGATGAAGATGCTGCATGCCACAATAAACCTTATATCATGTGTTCAATATATAGTCAGTTATTCAAATAGTTTGCTGGTGCCTATTCACATTAATATTTTCAAAGGGCCAATATAGGATATCCATCAGTCATACAATGCACATGACATCAGATACCCATTATGGGTAAGTCCGTAATTTTGTAAACTTGATGCAAAAGGTATAGGTTCTCGAAGCATTTTTCTTTTTATAATCAAGTACTATTTTCTGATGTTCAAATCATAATGAACATTTGGACCAATACGTAGGAACATGCATCGAGAATATTAATCAGTAAACATGATTGCAGATCCCAAAAATAAACAACAAGCTCCATTTTAGCTCCCAAGTCAATACCATTCTGACAAAATCACGTCACTAAGGCAGCCACAATTTGGAAGTCGATGCTAAAATAAATCGGGTTAATAACCACTATATCACTATCATAACCCAACTAGCGGTTGAGATCAAGCCATTTGATTGGAGGAAGAGCAAGATAAAAGTGAACACAAAATGGAAAAACAACACATTTCTTCTGACAGAAAAAAGTCAATATGCCCTATCATATATTAAAATGGTAACTCAGCAAGACATATTTGCAGGGAAATAGGCAATTGCAAAATAGACAACTCAGAAGGACTAAACTCAAGCATACAGATCCTACCTCATACAGAGTTAAATCATTCCCTCCAGTAATATTCCACACAATTCCTGTAGCTCTCTCAATGCCAATATCAAGTAAAGGTGATTGGATGGCATTTAATGCAGCATCTCTTGCCCTTGATTTACCTGTGAAATATATATAAACACACACATATATCATAAGAGTCAAACTATATATTAAAACATTATATGCACAACTGTCATGCAGTTCTCCCATTTGACATTCATGTCCATGACATCATAAATTTGACCATATATTTTGTTTGAACCATGTTGATTGCCACAAAACACGTGCAGTAAAGGCATTTACGATATTTCACTTTTTAACAGAGTTTGGAAAAATCCACCAATACCGAGATGTAGTGCTCGTATCATATCAGATTTCAAGGACATAGATATACTGTCTGAAACCAGTAATACCGCTGATATTAACTAATACCAACTAATAAAAATGAAGTCTGGGGTTTAAAGTACCAAAAGTTGAAATTCTGACTTATATTTTATGTACTAGTTTAAACAATCTCATTTTAAAATCTAAACCAAGGTTTGGAAAATCGAATGACACCGATAAATGTCTTTTTGGATGGGATTTGTGTGAATGTTCCGAAACAAATCCCTCCTTATACCAGTTGAAACTCTTCAAATTTCAACAAGATGTATAATATTAGGTTAGTTCAATTATATTATTAGGTTAAAATATTGAACTCATATCTTATTATGACATCACATTAGTTGATTGCTAGAAAAAAAGGGGGGTAATGTAATGGATGATAAAGATAATTCATGGATGTATAAACCATTTGCTGAAAATGATGTTCCACCTGCAAACAAAACATTAGCTCAGGAAACACATCCATGTGTATCACCCGAGATTTCTAGTACAACCAATACCGATACCACAAACTACTAGCCGATACTGAGGCCAAAACAAAGATTGAAACCATGGTTTTCAATGCCAATGACATCAGCATTCAGCCATGTATCTACATACTATATGTATTACATCAGCATTCAGCCATATATCTACATACTATTACTTCTTTTTTTGTGGCTAGCCCTCCTTTAGTGACCAACTATCAGATAAACATGTCAGTCAAAAGGTCAAAATCATAATCCTTGTTTTCTATAAATGTGTGGTCAATTTGCATGATAGCCAGACCTATATTGACGGGAAAAGGGTTTGGTGGTTGTGGTTTCTTTAGCATCGAGATCTTGAAATTTTTAAAATGTGAAACACTGTTTTAAAAATAATGTTAGAGAATGCCAGTCTTTCTCCTTTACCAGGATATTGGAGGCACACTTGTGTGATTGATGGCAGCTACATGTCTAGTCACATTTTAAAAATTCTGGTGATGCCTTTCAAACAAGCTAACTATTCTTTTTTTCATATTTTCTATGATAAATCTTAACTACATGAACCTAGACAATCCAATACATCCCCCCCCAGACAACTCTCTAAAGAATGAACAGCAAGGACCCGTCAACCACGACAATCTTGCTACATAAAAATCAAAAGATATAACAGAGGAGACCAAAAGCATTCCTATTTTTGACCTCTAATCCCATGTACGAACACATAAAAATGAACTGTGTGAGAGCTTAATAAAGTTCTGTAACTTCTTATTTCCTTCAAAGCAAAACTATAAACCGGTTAACTAAAAAGGTGAGCAATCTCTACACTTTGCCCAAAAAGAAAAGTATTAGTAAATAAGTAAATGCTCCCACTTGTCTCCTTCCCACGGAACTTCATCATGACATGACTCCTTACCCAAAATAAATGTGGGAACCTGCAACTTCTTTTGAGAGTCGCACAAATACAATACGAAAAGCAAGAGCGAAGTTTCCCAACAAAAAGTGTGATGTAGGACGAGATGAATTTTAGGGATTTCTGTGGAGAATTTAGGAAATAAATTGATAAATTAAGGTTCTTGGCTTCTCACCAAGTGTTTCCGATGCTTCTCACCAAGCGGGGGGGGGGGGGGGGGGGGGGGGGGGGGGGGACCTTTCTCGGGTTTATAGAAAATTTTCCATTGTTTCTTTCATTGATACATTGATTCATTGGTTAAAATAAAACAAGTCTATGGTCTTTATATATGCTAAAAAATCAATACTCGTCTTCACCCATCCGATATTGTAATAAACATTAAAACACTTAAAAATAAATAAAAAAGACTAAAAATACCTTAAAACTCTAAAACTCAAAATAAAATAAATTTAAAATTTAAAATTTAAATATTCTTGATCTGATCCCTATCAAATTGCCATGTATGAATTAGTGCTAGTTTAATGCATATGGGAAAAAAATTAGAATTCGTTACACATGTACATCATTAGTAAGTGATCCCGGGGCATAACAATAAGTCATATAATAGTATAAATGAATATTTTAAAGAAGTTTCATATTATATAAATATAAACAGTAGTCACAAGGAAAAAATCCGGAAAATGTGAGTATAATAGAAGCATTATATATGCTTTCATCCAAGGCTCAAAAGTGATTCCTAATATATTCATACCAATGTTTTAAAAGGCGGAGGTGCAAGGCGAGGCATTAGACCTTCGTATATTTATAATTACATAAATGTTTTTATATTATTTATATTACCATTAATATCGTATAACCATTGTATCAAGATAGAAAAAACATTTATGTAATTATAAATATGGATCAACTTAACTTTGACAATGTTTTAACATGCTAATGATTTTGTTGGTAGGTTTGGGACGATGAAACACGCAAGGTATACGACTTACACCCTTTGCAAATAAAACAGGATGTTGTGGCTAGAGTATTAATTCAGGAGCCTCGAGGAATGAGTAAATATAGAAAAATACTCAGAGGTTGTAACAGCCGTAGGTACCATAATACTCAAATTTCAAATTTCAAGTTTCAATATACTCGTGCTTGATTTAAAATTAAGGGAAACTAATATTGAGGAAGAGAGAAATATAGAGAGAATAAAGGCAAAGGAAAGATATAGTATAAGCCAACAAGAGAATAGAGCAAGATGGAGTTTTTGTTTTTTTGTTGTTTTGGGGGGGGGGGGGGGGGGTGCGTGCGTGTGTGGGTGTGTGGGTGTGTGAGAAAGCAGATTGCGAGAGTGAACGAAATCGAAAGAAAGAAAGAAACATTAAGAAATCAAAATCTAACTGGAAATCCCAAAAATGATGAAAAAATTGAAAAAAATAACAAGATCAACCAAAAAAATCCAAAAGTTTGATACTTAAATTTCAAATAACATAAATAAATTGTCTACTTGCCATAATAGTCCTTAGAGGCCCTTGAATTATAAATAGAGGATGCGATAAGATATAGCGAAGATGAACATATTTTCAACTTTCATTTTATCTGTACTATTATTTATTTAATTTTTTTACTTTTTTACATCAACAAAGTATCATGTCTCAACTTCAACATGAGATCCAAGGCGTGAAGTGTATGCCTCGCGTAAGCATCAATTGATGAGGCATAGGCTAGCATCAACCACCTTATCTTTGCACCTCAATACGTTTTGTGCTTAAAAAGCGGCGAGCATCAAGGTAATCCTCAAAACACTTTTCATAACATTGATTCATACAATACGAGTTTTCAGAATTACCTGTTGCAGTTCCTATACCCATCAACGAAGAACCTGCATTCTCCATAATTGCACGAACATCAGCAAAATCGACATTTACCAAACCAGGGACCTGTAATAAGAAATGATTATATATCATGAAGCATAGATTGGGGGCCGTTTTGAATGGTTGCATGACAAAAAAAGGAAGTCATATGAGGATTACATTGATTAGTTACCATGAACTGGGCAGTCATAATACAACCCCACAAAATAATAATAATTAATTAATAAAATTCCTTCTTCTCATCCCCTTCCATCAGAAGGGGATGTGATGAGCAAAACAAATGATTGGAGAATTTACACATTAATTCATCATCCCTAAAAGTTAACACCATTTCATGGAGTATCAAAAAAACATATGAAGGAAAACATATGAGACTGAGCTCGAGAGGTCGGGGTGAGATAAGAGATGAATTGTGCTGGCATACAATGAAAGGAGTGATGGGACATGCAACTCTTTGGCATTTCTTCTACATAATTTCCTTTAGATTTTACATACAGAGGAAAGAATCTTAATAAATTTGTCATGTATAAAACTTAGAAAATGTCAACATTGTACCTGATGGTTATACCGAGACCAGGTATATTTAGGAAATAATGAATGAGGCGGGTTTTCTCTTTTGTGGCAGGGATTATCATCAGCTAAGGAGGGGATACTAAGAGAATATACATATATTGTTCCAATTAAATTCCACGTATTGAATACACAAATTTGAACAATAATCCTTTACCGGGTGTAGTCAAGAGAAAGAATGAATATTCTCCTACTGGCTAGTGCTTGTGCGACTGAAACATATAAAGTATTGTGCAAGAAGATTCATGTAATAAACATTCTTGTTAGCTCATCCAAAAGAAAGAAATATGTTGGTAAAACCAATATTCAGAAACCAGATTAAAAACTTAAAAACAAAAGACGTTTATGAACATGGAGAGAAGGATTCAGAGGGTAAGGTACTTTAACCAAATCCACTAAAATATGGATTTCAAGCTTTAGAGATTGTCAATGCAATGCATATTGTTAGACTGTAATATGCACTCACCGTGATTATATCAGAGATACCACGAACACCTTGACGAAGTATATCATCAGCCAAGTTAAATGCTTCAGTGACAGGAGTATTTGGAGAAACTGCAGTCAACAACTTGTCATTTGGGATAACAATTAATGTGTCAACATTCTCTCTCAAGGCAGCTATTCCTTCTTGTGCTTGAACTGCACGTCTTCGTCCTTCAAATGAAAATGGAGTTGTGACAATGCCAACGGTAAGTACACCCATTGATTTTGCAACACCAGCAATTATAGGAGCGCCTCCTGTTCCAGTCCCTCCACCCATCCCAGCCTGATCAGCCATTACTAGGAGTATAAGAATTAATCATTTAAAAAACAAGCAATCTGGATTGGAGAATCAATAGCATCTTTATATATAAAAAAGTGGACACTCTAAAAATTCTGAAGGTTTCACAGAGATGGTTTTGTTGATGAACAATGTGGCAAATGGTTATACATGATTTTCAAACCATCAACATCATATATAAGCACTAGAAATGCAATGTTCAAAAGGAGCTGACAGAAACTGTCCTAAATGAAGAAAAATAAAATTAAATGAAAGCATGAATGATATTCAAAAACTACTTAAAGTAGAAACTTCAAATTTTCTAGTTATCTACTCGCCACTTGGTAGTACATCATATTTTAGGCATGAATCCTTGGCAAGTAAAACAGTTGGAATTTTATAGTGTAGCTTCCAAATGACAAAGAATGAGAAGTATATTAGGAAAACATCCAAATGCACACAACTCTCAGATTTGATATATTAGCTCTCGTGATTAATCCATCAACTTTTCTATGTATGAGTAGCACTATAGTAAACTTAAGTATGTCTATGACGCCCGCAGCAAGTGAATTTTCAGTTTCTTGTTGCACTAAACTTGGGCTGTAAACCAAACATAGCTAGAATGTTCATCATACTCGATGCTCACATGTCACTGGATATTTTTACCATTTCGGCATCCCATGTTTTTGATGTCATGGCAGTGAGCGTTTTTAGATTATTGGAATTAACTGGGGTTGAAAGGTTAAGACCTTGATATTTCTTGTGGTGATTTACTCATGTTTTGCAGTATTGCGGTCTATTTTGTATCCTTGTCATAAAGATTAATTTATCAGGTTGACGTGAGGTGCCTCTCTCTCTCTCTCTCTCTCTCTCTCTCTCTCTCTCTCTCTCTCTCTCTCTCTCTCTCTCTCTCTCTCTCTCTGTGTGTGTGTGTGTGTGTGTGTGTGTGTGTGTGTGTGTTCATGCCTGCATGAGCATTATGAAGCAAATGAATGGATAAAGCTAGATCCAGATGCTATTTGATGGTTAACCAATGGAAGCTAGTTCTGAGAGTCACATTGGCATGCCTGTAAATAAGGACAAACAAACCATCCCTGAGCTCTATTATCTTTATCCAAAGAATTTATCCATCTAATGAAAAGGTTGAAGGGCTCAGGCATGAACTATAAGGTGTCACATGGAGTATCCTCTGTGGTAGGAAGTGTATGAACTTTATAGGAATATATGACCAGTTAAAACAATGATCGACACACTATCGTCAAAGCCAGGGATCTTATGGAATAGATTTTACATCCTACTTATAAAAATGTAAAGAAATATCAAGATATTCATATAACAAATAACGTTGGAAGCATACCCCAGATATCGCATGAGCAAGAAAAAAGTCACCAAGCATCATTTCAAAGCATTACAACAACTTACTAGTTATCAACTGATCAAGATATGAACATTGATCCTTCATCACCATTTGTTTTGACCTCGACATTTGGTGACAAGGAAATTATTCATGCATGAAAGAACTAAAATAATAGCATACATGGACCAAAGTAGTTTAATATTCTGAGTGCCAACAACAGTCAAATACATATTGTGATCTTACTGTCACAAAAACCATATCAGCGCCACTAAGTGCAGCCTCTATCGATTCTCTGCTTTCATTGGCGGCATTCATTCCAATCTCTGGGTTGCCACCAGCACCAAGCCCTCTTGTAAGCTCCTGACCAATCTGCAATCGATTCTCTGGATATACCGGAGACATCCTCATCGCCTGGATATCTGTATTCACGATCCAAAACTCGACACCATTCATCGAGCTCTCAATCATTCTGTTGACAGCATTGGATCCTCCACCGCCGACACCTATGACTTTTATCTTGGCTGCATTGTAATTATTCGGAACAGGGTCCTCCATCAAGCTTTCAGTCATATTGACACCCGACTTATCTTTCCTTGGACCGTGAACAGTGCCGTTCTCCTCTCCTCGGAGCATGGAGATCTCCGGATGCAAATGCAAGAAAGGGTCTTTATTGTGGAATGAGCCAATGTTGTTGGACTTTGACGAGCATCTAATGCGCGCAAAGCATGTAGCCTGCTGCAATCCCAAAACCTTGCTCCCTTCATCAAATGAGCTAATCCCCCCTCTTCCTCCCAAAACGGCAGAAACTCCAAGTGAAGACAGGCTACCTGTGGTTGTGAAACTTGACGCATGTAGTGCCATTTCAATGTAGCAGCAGAAATTCCAGCAATTTGCGCAGCAGAAACCAAATTGTGGCTGACAGATTTAAACACACGTGTTAACAAGCTCCATTACACACCACCTCTAAAATCCTACAACACAATAAAAGAAACCAAACCAAAATAACCCAAAAATCACATATAGCAGATTTAAAAATATAAAGATGATGCAGAAAAATTGAATTACATCAGCGCCCACAATATTCTCTCTCAATTTTGATTCAAACAAAGCAAGAAATCCATATTCAAGATCTATTAAAAGTCAAAATCATCATCAATGTCAGTTTAAGTGGGCATAAGACAATTGAGTGAAAATAGAAGTGACCCGTGACCAAAATCCAAATAAAAAGGACCCATTTTCATATTCAAGCCTAGGTCTCAATAAACCCCGCTTGAAAATTAAAGCAAATGAAAGATACCAATAACTGTTTAAAAATAATAATAATAATAGCAATTATAAATGAAGATTGTCACCTGAAGGGCTCGTTCGCTGAAGCTATAGAGATAGAGAGAGTGAGAATGGTGACAAAAATAAAAATAAGATAAAAGATTGGGGTTTCGACCCTAAAACCCCAGCTCGAAAGTTTTTTTCAACAGTGAAGTGATGAAATAGAATCTTTTCGTTACGAGTCGAAATGGAGAGGGCATATCTGTAAATTTACGTAGAACCGCGGATCACGTGAATCGCAATCGTCCGATCATTATCAGGTGGGCAACAGGAGAGGACGAAAGAGGTCGCCGTCGGCTGGTAGCATTCTAATTAATAATCGACCCCCCTTTTGCGACAAGGTAAAGTTCTAGAAATGCCCGTCTAAGCCCCACTATGAGCTCTCATTGCATTGCGAATGGTGTGATATGCAACCATCCAACAGTCTTTAATGCAACTAATGTATGGGAATTGCTACGCATGTACCGTTTTGCTCAGCGCGTAGAATTGCTGCCAACAAGTTTGACATTCAAAATTTGCACCACTTCTATCCTTGTCGTTTGGTAACGGTTGTGCGCACTGAGCAAGACACTCCCATCTAGGGATGGCAAAATGAGCCCGACCCGACCCGACCCGACCCGACCCGAATCCGACATCCTTAACCGGGTATGAGTAGGGGCCAATCCGGGTCAAATAGGAAACGGGTTGACCCAACCCGATCCGAATAAAATCCGGGTCGGGTATGGGTTTGGTATGTCAACCCGAATGATCCGAATTTGACCCGGTTTACTTTCTTTATATTTAAAAAAATTTATATAATAACTTCAATACACAGTTGCAATTGGAGTTGTGCTTATACGATTTGAATTGTTGCCCTCTTCTTTAAGAGGTCTTGAATTTAATTCTCTTTACATACAACTTTTTTGTTAATTTTATTACTTTCGTTAATAAACTTGTAACGTTAATTATACTTCCTTACTGTCATCAGTGCGGTTTAAACGACGAGCTACTAGAAATTATGCATCACTTAATAAATTGTCTGTGGCTCTTAATAAATAGCCGGATATCGAAAAATGAGCAGTAGTGTATAAGTCAAATCTTAACCCGACGGGTTAACTCGAACCTGACCCGGAAATTTTCCGGGTCACCCGAACCCGACCCGAATTCAATCCGGGTCGGATTAGGGTTTACCCCTATCCGGGTCGGGTCAAATCTGACCCGACCCGAACCCGAACCCACCCGACCCGTTTGCCACCCTTACTCCCATCTCATCATCGGCCTCCTCCGATGAATGCTTCTCTATGTTCAGGAGCTCCGATGACCTCCGTCTGTTGATCCAATGAGACTAAGCTCTAATGACCTCCGATTAAGCTCCGGTAACCTTACATAAGCCCTAAACCCTCAATCTAAATATCATCATGTGGGTGTCCTTACATAAGCTCTGAACCCCCTAGCATCCCCAATTTCGGAGAAGGTGGAGGAGGAGGCGGTTGAGGACGGCGAGATCCGAAAGGAAGGGAGGAAGAAGGACGACAAGAGCAGCTCCCGCCACCACGAGAAGGACGCTATCGGCGAGAGCAGATCGGAACGAAAGTCGAGGTCGGAGGACCACAATGGCGTCAAGCAGGACTGGGAGTGCTCAGATCGAAGGGAGAAGGATTGGGAGAAGGAAGCTCCGATTAAGCTTCGATGACCTTTAATTAAGCTCCGATCCTCCAAAATCCGATCTCCTCCTGATGATGATGATGATGATGCTAACGGTTGTACCCGCGACTCTGCCTTCTTCACGAGTAAGCGGATGTGCGTGCGAGTAAAACAGTGGGTGCACGAAGAACGGTTGTGCGCGAGACTCTGCCCTCTTCGCGAGTAAGGGGTTGTGCTTGCGAGTAAACCGGTGGGTGCACGAAGAAGCGGTTTGCGCACCCTGAGCAAAACTGCGGCAGCCATGTGTTTTTACTCACTGCGCTAAACCGGGGTTATTTTCGTCATTTTCGAAATGTTGTTTGCAGTGAGCAGTTCTCAATGGCAAACCTGTAAACAATTGGAATCTCAGTTATGCACTGAAGTAAAACGGTATGTACACGTAGCAACTCCCCTAATGTATTCTTTTCTTACTTGCATGGGTCATGGGCTTACCTTGAGCATGAAACATTGAAACCTCTCATAAAGTGCCATTGTGCTTTATTGCCGAGTCAGATCTCAATGGCAACAATCCTTATTACGTATGAGAGCTATTTTTGAGTTTGTCCCATGTGGCAATGTTACATCGTCACATGGGACAACTTTCTTAAACCCAAAAAACCCCAAAACCCAACCCAACCCCCCAAAACACACCCAAACCCAAAGCCAAAGTCGCTCCCAATAAAAAAAACCAAAACCCCCATCCAAACCCAAAACACACTCAAACCCTATCTTCTCATTTTTCACCCGGTTTTGCACTCATCGAAACACTCGTGTGGGTCACGCATCCTGATTGTGCGGGTTGGTTTGGGGGGGTGTCCGTGCACTTTGTGCACGGGTTATTTGTAGTCTCTTCTATAAAAGAGGACCTACCACCTAGACTTAAATTAGGTTGCGGGTTTGTCACAACCCCCTTCCACTTATTTACGTGGTTGCTATCCCCCAAAACCCAAAAAACACCCCCAAACTCGCTTATTTGCATGCACCATTTTACCCCCGACGATACTGGCACGCACACACACGCTTCTCGCTCCTTTTCGGTTGCGGGCGTGCACCACATCCCATTCGTCTGGATTTTTTTTCTTCTGTGCACTTTGTGCACGGGTTATTTCTAATATTTACCATTTGAACAATCACCGATATCTAACATATAACTTATTAATCCTCGGTATGTCTCTTGGGGAAGATTGAGTATTGGAGTTGGATTTGTGCTAATTTTTGACACTTTTTCTCGACCGAGATGCTAATTTAACGGAAGGACACTTCGAGCATGCGAATCGATAAGATCTGATCGATAAAAGGGAGGTTCCGAAGTGCACACACCAAAAGACCGAGTCTTCTAACAAATCAAAATCGATAAAAGGTTATAAGGTCATCCAATGCGCACCATCATGCAGGTCATGGTTCCAGAAAACACATACGGTGCTGTTAAAGTCAAAATTGGCGATAATGGTATTGGGGCTGATGTGGACTTTTCTGTCGAGGTGGCGTCTCGTCAGCTGGTTGAATGGGACCATAGGTCAGTAGAACCAGGGTCGATGGTGGTAGGGACGATGAAGTGGTGCGGAAGCTCGCTCAACCCCGTAGTTGAATACGACGGTCGTTCGACCATTTAGTTAGGACGATGGTTAAGCAGCTGATGACTGGAGCTGTCATTCGCCCCTTCAGCTGGGTCGTGCCCTGGTCTCCTGCACCACAAATGAACGTTAGGGGGGTCGGATCTGGGTTCCGATCCAAATCCCCTTCGATGCTTAAGTTAGAACATGAACTTAATGAGAGGCTCGGTGCTGTCGAGATCGACCTACGGAGATTCGCCTCAAGTTAGTCATAGCGAGCTATTTGGAGGAAGAAATATAAACGAGGAAAAATGACAGTGTATTAGCACTTTCGTACCTTTGTAGTCTGAACCATTCTTACGTTGTCATTACATCTATTTATAGCTGAGGATGTTTATCGATAGTGAATAACGGCTCCTCATTGATTGCGAAGATATCTTCTCCAGGATTGCAGATAATGGATGCCCATTTACTCGGTCTTCATTAACCATTCCATTGAAATCAGCGGGGCCCCAACGGTCGAATGAGATGTTTGGTTGATTGAGTATTAACTCACACTCGCTGATGGGTTTCAGGTTATTGGGCCGAGGTTTAGTAATCTAAATTGGCTTCTTTATCCTCTCTTTGCTTCATGGGCAATACGCATGCATCAACAGGTGCAAATGGTTACAATGAAGTCTTCATACGATTAATTACTAGCAGCACCCTATAAAAAGATATCTATAGGATTGATGGTCAAACTAATGTATATATGCATCAGAGCGGAAAAATTTTCATTGCTAACGCACATATTGTCATGCCCCGCTTCCCATTCTACTTAGGAGCAATAACGCGAGCGGGCCCACGGTGTGCTTAAAACAAAGAGCATGTACTTCTTTGCACATTTTTTGTCCATTCCTCCTTGGTTTAAATACACTAAGCGTCTGTAGTTACTTACAGGTTCTTCCATGCATATTTACAAATAACACAGAAAATTATTATTACAGTTTCATTGTCTTAGAATGAAGTACACCACATTAGGCCTAGTATGGTCATTACATCACGTTATATAAAATGCGACAAGGAAACTGTTGAGTCATTGGGCCGGCATTCGAGATTACTCGGTCGACAAATGATTATGGCCCGCAAGGCCCACCAAAGAAGCCCGATATCGACTCAGTCAAAGCCCAAAGGTCAGTCGACCGTTGAATCTGCTTCACTCGAACGTGGGATTAAAGGCGGGCTTGTGAATCTTGGGGACGTGCACAACATTTATTCCTATTTATGGGGGGAAGAGCGTGGCCCCATTATGGATGGTCGTTATCAACCCAATATTTCCAAAGGGACCCCGAACGTCTATAAATAGAAGAAAGGGTCCCATTTCCAAGGTACGATGTCTAAGACATAGAACTCTACTTTCTCAGCTTATACTTTTTATACATTCGAGCTTGTGTCGCCAGTCATGGAACGAACCTCCATGGGTTGATCTCAGCTGCATCAAGCTCACACTCCCTTAAGTTCCATACTAACTTAAGTATCGGAGGGGATTTGGGTCGGAACCCAGATCCGGCCCCCCTAACGAGTCCATGTGGTGTAGATCGACTGTCATCACCAACGTCAAAGGTCGACGTCGAGCTTTCCAGCCTCAAACGATTGACGCAACTACCGCTCGAAGGTCGATTGAACGTTGCATCATCTCCAACTATCATCACTCGACCCTGGTTTTTCGAACCAAGGGACCCACTCTAACTGCTGGCGAGGCTTCGATTCAGCATTTCGAGTCTACGTCAGCTTGACAACTGTCTCGGTCAATTTTGGCCTTAACAGCTTGGCGCCGCTTGTGAGAAACGTTAACCATCTTGACATCCCAAAGCAATCCAGAAGCTATGACAGCTGGACCCAGTAACACCGAACCGATCAAAGGTCCAAAGGAGAAGCCGAGAGCAAACATCGTCCTGTTGGGGGATGTCGCGGACTCCACAACGCCACCACCACGACCAGCAGAGGCCTCAAAGGAGCCTGAGGTGACCCAAAAGTAGTTCACCCAGGTCACCGAGCTGGTCGATAGGAGCCTATGTGTATTGACGACTTTAATACTCCAAAATATGGGGAGCCCATCCCCCAGTAAATGAGCCATTGCTACCTCCAAACCTGAACCTGACACCAACCAAGGGCTCAGCTTTCCTCCGAGATCTGGAGACCCAACGGTAAATCAACTGGAGATTAACCTCCCAATTCGACCCCCTGGCCCACCAATACAACGGAGCGGGGGTCGATAATCGAGCTTTCGTTCTCCAGGGAGAACCCACCCCCTCCAATTACCGAGCAGCAACCTGCAACATCCTAAATCAGGTAATGTACGGGGCTCTCCCAGGTTATAACCCACTAAACCATGCAAGTGGATTAATGAGGAGGGAGGAAATCCTGAACCAATCCTCGGGAGCCATCTTCTCGCAACCTGGAGCAGGAGGATCCTTATTGGTCCAATCCACGATTCGGAAGACCCCCTCCTGAAAGAGAATATCATCTCTGCTACTCCTCTTCCTAAGTTCAAGCTTCCTGCTCCACCAGCTTATGATGGCAAAGGCGACCCATGGTCGCACATTTATAAGTATTTGAATGTCATGCTGCTCCACGGGGTTGATGAGCCATAACTTTGTAGAGCCTTCCATGCTATCCTGTTCAAGAGGGCAGAAAGCTGGTATGAAGGGCTACCCCACGGCTGAATCGGCTCGTTCGACGAACTGGTAGAAATATTCTGCAAACAATTCGTTGCAGGACAACGTCCCAAGAAGAGGTCGTCCCACCTCTTCTCGCTCAAACAGAACGAGAATGAGTCGATCCGAGCCTTCGTCCAGAGATTTAATGACTAGAGGCTCGATGTAGAAGAGACACCGGACGTGACTGTCATAGCGGCACTCACTCAGGTGGTCCGGAACAAGCACATGAGGAGGGCCCTTCACCAGATCCCCCTAACACTGTCACAGAAATACTCAACATAACGGATCGGTTCACTTTCTCCGAAAAGGCGAAAGAACCAGTCAAAGATAATGCGAAGAGCACCCCCTCCCACCGCAGAGACACGAGGCGAGAGAAACCAAACCCGGGGACCCCCCGCCAGGAGTCTCAAGATAAGAGGCCCAGGGAGAGGAGCCCTCGAAGTAAGGAGCGTCCTACCTACGCTAAGCCGGTCGCCCTTAAGACAGAAATCGTCATCTACGCCCCATGAGAAGAGCTGATCCAAGAGACAGCAAAGAAGGGCAAATATGAGAAGAGTGACGACCTCAAATTCTGCAAATATCACAACAACTATGGACACGATACCAACGACTGTTGGACTCTCAAAAAGGAGATCGATGCACTGGTGAAGCGAGGATACCTTAAGAACACGGCTAATGATCCACCAAGTAAGGAGGGATCCTCAAAGCAGAAGGGGAAGATAACGAGATCACCTGTCACCAAGGTGATCAAATAATGAGCCGTCTAAAGACTTGAGGCGAATAAAGGGGCAATGAATAGCAACAGCTCCGGCGTCAATCGAAAAACACATGTACGCCTTTTTCGTTTTTCTGTTACTTCCGTCAAAAAAGAATGTCTCTTTTATCGAACAAAGTTTCGCTTCCTTAAGCCTTCGTAAAATTTATAGAAACTACCCAATCAAAACTCCCCTCGAAAAGGACCAGATCCTCAAGAGGTTTTGGGAAAACTGAACTTAAGTTGATGCAAATGACTCCTAAATGAGCGTCAGCCGTAAGTCGAAGGGGCCACCCCTTTGCTACTGAACGACTCTCCTAAACGAGCTTCAGTCGTAAGATGAAGGGGCCACCCCTTCGCTACTAAACGACTCTCCTCCTAAGCGATCGTCAGCCGTAAGTCGAAGAGGTCATCCCTTTGCAACTAAATGACTCTCCTAGAAGATGTCATCAGCCATAATTCGAAGGGCCACCACTTCGCTACTGAACGAATCTCTGAAGATAGTGTCAACCGTAAGTCGAATGGGCCACCCCTTCGCTACTGAACGACTCTCTTAAACAAACTTTAACCGTAAGTCGAAGGTGCCACCCCTTCGCTACTGAATGACTATCATCCTAAGCGATCATCAGCCGTAAGTCGAAGAGATCATCCCTTCGCAACTGAACGACTCTCCTAGAAGATGTCATCAGCCGTAAGTCGAAGGGGCCACCCCTTCGCTACTGAACGTCTCTCCTAAACGAGCGTCAGCCGTAAGTCAAATGGCCCCCCTTCGCTACTGAATGACTCTCCTAAACGAGCATCGGCCGTAAGTCGAAGGGGCCACCCCTTCGCTACTGAACGACTCTCCTAAATGAGCATCAGCCGTAAGTCGAAGGGGCCACCCTTCGCTACTGAACGACTCTCCTAAACAAGCTTCAGCCTTAATTCGAAGGGGCCACCCCTTCACTGCTGAACGAACTCTTCTCCTAAACGAGTGTCAACCGTAAGTCGAAGGGGCCACCCTTTCACTACTGAACTATTCTCCTCCTAAACGAGCGTCAGCTGTAAGTCGAAGGGGCCATCAATTCGGTACTGAACGACTCTCCTCCTAAGCGAGCGTCAGCCGTAAGTCGAAGGGAAAATACCTTCGCAACTGAACGACTCTCCTAGAAGATGTTGTCAGCCATAAGTTGAAGAGCCACCCCTTCGCTATTGAACGACTCTCTCAAGATATCGTCATCCGTAAGTCAAAGGGGCCACCCTTTTGCTACTGAACGACTCTCCTAGAAGATGTCGTCAGCCATAAGTTGAAGGGCCACCCCTTCGCTACAGAACGACTCTCCCAAAACATCGTCAGCTGTAAGCCGAAGGGCCACCCCTTCGCCACTGAACGACTCCCATTTCGTCAATCGTGAGTCTAGTAAATCTCTCCCTCGCCATGGAGCATAGTGGTCACCTTCTAAGCATGGTTCGATGGTTTATCCTCGATCACCCTGAAGCAGCGCCTAACCCATCGAAAGTAGCCATCGGGCATTACGACCACAACAGGACGTAAGCGATAACAAACAAAGAGATGCAATGACAAACAAGGATATACAGGCCAATCCTCCTGTCACTTCCTATTGCAAAACATTGGTTTCGTTTACATCACCCCCTATACATTCAAAAATTTCTACAAACAGGCGTAAAACAAAAGCGCCGAGATCTTACAGCGGTCGGTTAGGCCCTTGATCTCCATTCAGTACGGCTGTAGACTCTGGGTCCCCCGTAGCATCTTCTCTTGCTTCGTCGCCAGCCATGGTGGCAGCCTCATACACGGGAGTAGCCTCCTCTATGCCTCGACTCGACTCGTCATCGCCTTGGCTTGACTCATCCACGCCGAGGTCCGAAAGTACCACCGAGAACTTGTCGATCTCAACGAAGAGGTCGGGGAATCAGTTCTTCATCTCTAGTCGACATTGTTCGTAGCCTTCTTTGTATAGCTCATCGAAGTCAGGGAATGTGTTTTTGAACTTCTGAACCGCCCTCTCCGCTATGACCTCGGCTTCGATCCTCTCCTCCAGCAGAGCATCCTCTGCTCGCTTCCTCAAGGCGGTTTGCTCAGCCTCCCTCCTACGAGACTCATGTAACTCGTCCTCGAGTTTCTAGAGTCGGTTTAGTCTCGTCTCACAGAGAAGGCTGAGTCTAGTCAGCTCAACTTGAGATCGCTCCACGCGCGACCTAACGGCCTCTAGGGTGACCCCATGATTGGCCACCTCTAGAGCACGACGGTGAAACGTCGCGATGGCCACAAGAGCCTGCACACAACACTCGATGGTCAGCTTACGTGCTGATATCAACATCGATAGAAGCTGGAACAATAATTACCTAGACACTGGCATGGACGACTAACGACGCAAGCCGCTCGTAATCGACCCTCTTCACGACAACCCTGTCCCGTGGAAGGGTCGCATTCTCAGCGATACGGGAGGCGGTCCTGCAATCAAGAAGAGCAGAATCTCCACGCCTCATCGAAAATTTCGCCCTAACAAGCTCCTCCTCTGAGCAGTCGAATGGAACCTGAGGGGATCGGCTCTCCAGCAAAATTGATCTATTTTCATCGGGGATGTCCTCGGGCAACCCTACAGAGGGGAACAGACCCCCCCAAGGCTAGGAGTCCTGGTGCACGAGAAGCTCCGGTGGAACTCGGGTCTCCCTCGAATTTTTCTTGTGAAAAGCATCACTCCCTGGCTGGGAGACCTGCTCCGCGATTGCATTCGACCCAGACAGCTCCGAGTCGCTGAGAATGAGCTTCCGCATCCTCTTGGTCCCCTCCAGCGCAACCACTTTAAATTCGGAGGGGGCCATTTCTTCTGCTGCTGCTGAGGGTGAGCCACCTGGGCAACTCCCTCGACAACCATGGGTCGATCACCGGCCGGCTGGGGTATCGATCTCACTACGGTCGGCACCCGGGGTGACAACATGTTCGCCTCCGCCTCTTTGATGGAAGCCTCGACTGCTTCTCTCAACGCGGGATCCACCTGATAATCCACACTATCCATGCCTGCGAAAGGGACAAACAAGTTAAGTCGAAAGACAAAGGTCGGACGGTTGGCGAGCACGATCGAACCAACCTTTCGTCCACACGGTCGATGCAACATGCCGTCCGAGCATAGCCACTTGATCGACCTCATATCCTCCGGTAAGCTCGTCAGAGTATCGGTGGCTTTCTTCACCTCGATAGTCAGCAGCTTATCCTCGGCAGGTCCCAAATCAGTGGCGCCACAACCGGTGCAGAAGCTTGCCTCCCCCTGGAAAACCACAAACACAAACTCGTCTTTCCACTTAGGATTGGAGGAAGGAAGATCTTTCAGCAGCTTCCTGCCTCGACGGGCCATTATCTTATACCACCCCGGGGGTCTTAAGGGAAGGGATTGAGAAAAAGTGATTGAACAGACTCAGAGATGGTTCAATTCCCTTTGTCACGCATAGAACTACGAAGCCCACCAATATGCCGTTGGCGTTCGGCATCACCTGGCAAAGGGAGATGTTCAGGGTACACCGAAAGTACCGCTTGAAGGGATGCATGGAAAACCGAAGGCCTCGTTCGAAGGTTTTGATGTAAACCCACGCTTCCCGATCGCCAAGACGATGAACCCTCAATCGAGACGGACATAGCTCCTCTGAAGCTCGGCAATCTGACCGGCCTTGACTTTGGACCTCACATTGGCCAGCAAGCCTGGCTCCATGATCCCTTTCCGATTCTTTTGAATGGTTGTAACCAAGTTTCTTCCAGAGGCAGAGATGAATTGCCTTCGAGAGAAGGAAAATCCGAATCAAGAAAATGAAGACGGTACTTCCGCATTCTATTGCTGGAACCGTCATATATGGGCGAGGCAATAACCGCATGCTGGAATACGTGTCAAAGATCCAAGAGCCCAGAATGTCTTGGATTTCGAACTGACAAATCATCTGAATCGACAAAGCGGGCGTTTTGGTGCCTAGAACTCAAGTTCTATTTTCTCGACTACCGAGCCCCATTAATGCGATGTAACGTCGCTTGACTTCATTGGATGGATCCTTCAAGATCGTGCGATGGGGGCCATTATTGAGTCATTGGGCCGGCGTTCGAGATTACTCGGTCGACAAATGATTATGACCCGCAATGCCCACTAAAGAAGCCCGATACCGAATCAGTCAAAGCCCAAAGGTCAGTCGACCGCTGAGTCCGCTTCACTCGAACGTGGGATTAAAGGCGGGTTTGTGAATCTCGGGGACGTGCACAACATTTATTCCAATTTATAGGGGAAGATCGTGGCCCCATTATGTGGTGGCCGTTATCACCCCAACGTCTCTAAAGGGACCATGCACGTCTATAAATAGAAGAAAGGGTCCCGTTTCCAAGGTACGAGGTCTAAGATATATAACTCTACTTTCTCAGCTTATACTTCTTATACATTCGAGCTTGCGCCGCCAGTCTCGGAACGAACCTCCGTGGGTCGATCTCAACTGCATCAAGCTCCCTCTCTCCCTTAAGTTCTATACTAACTTAAGAATTGGAGGGGATTTGGGTCGGAACCTAGATCTGATCCCCTAACAAGTCCTTGTGGTGAAAATCGACGGTCATCATCCAACATCGAATGTCGACGTCAAGCTTCCTAGCCTCAAACGATCAACGCAACTACCGCTCGATGGTTGATCGAACGTTGCAGCATTTCCAACTATCATCACTCGACCATGATTCTTCCAACCAAGGGTCCCACTGCAACTGCTGACGAGGCTCCGACTCAGCATCTCGAGTTTACGTCAGCTTGACAAATGTCTCGGTCAATTTTGGCCTTAACAGAAACATAATATCTGCTGACGAGGATCTGCACTAATTCTCAACGGTATGAATCTCAATGTACTCATGGCCCACTGTGTCAACTTCCTGAATAGCCTCTTCAGGAAAACTACCCTCGAAACCCTACACATATACGCTACTTCTTTAAATTTTTTTTTAATTTTTTCAAATGTGTTACACATCTAGATGATCAACATACCAAAAATCAAATGAATCCAATGCTATTTGACCCTCGATCCGATTGTTACCAATTCACAGGTTCAAGAACAATAAATTTTTTTTTGTAACAAGTGGATCGACGATCAAATCCACCAAGTATTCACCCATATTTGGAGTTTTTGGTTTTTAAATAGTGTACAACAACCCAAATAAATTTACAAAAATAGGTGAATATGGTATTTTTGTGATGTCAGTGAATGAAATTTCTTGTGCCGACATTACATATACGTTACATATCTATTATACATTTGAGAGCTTTGATTTGTTGTTTATTCTATTAGGACAAACCATTGGCCTATGTTGTGCCACCTTGGCAAGATGGGGCCCCGTCGGGTGTGGGTGGTAGAATGGGCTTGCTTGGGGTGTGACTTTGGGGAGTTAGGTTTAACGCTCCCCCAGTTTCACTTATTTGCAAGCTTGCCATTCGAATTGTTGCACTCCCACCCCTAAAGGGTTTTTTTTGCAATTCAGCCCATGATTTTCCCCCTTTTACCACTCGACAATGCCCCACACACCCCCTACACTTCTCGATCCTCCTTGGTTTCGTGAGTGCACCGCATCCTTTCCATGGGATTTTTTTGACGTTGTGCACTATGTGCACAAGTTATTTCTAGTATATGTATATGTGTGTATGTGTGTGTGTGTGTGTGTGTATATATACAATGAATGTGTATTGTTAACACTGGATTTTTTTCGTTGTGACGCTCATAGACATTATTTTTTTAAAAAATTCAAATATGTTCTCTACACACCATGAATGATCAACATACCAAAAATCAAATGATCCAATGATATTTGACACTCATTGTAATTGTTACAAATTCAACAGTTTGAGAACAATAAAACTTTTTATAACAAGTAGATCGGGTGTCAACTTCCCCTAAAGTTCACCCATATTTTGGTTTCATGGTCTTAGAATGTGTATAACAACCTTAAAAAATTTCAAACAACACGGGAAAAATGGGGTTTCGTGATGTTAACGCACATCATGCAAGATATTTCATGCGCTGGCAGCGTATATACCATATAGTTGTGTGTGCGTGCGCATGCATATATACATGCACAAACATACGTGAGTGAGTGAGTGAGTGTGATAATAGGTATATGTTGTATGCGCATGAATTTTCCTTCGCTGGCACCCCCGTTTTCAGAAATTTTAATATGATTGATATACACATTCTAAAACCACAAATATAGGAGAACCCTAATATGATTTGATACTCAATCCACTCGTTACAAAAAGTTCTATTGTTCCAACATCGTTAAATCAGATCGAGGGTCAAATATTGTTGGATTCTCTTGATTTTTTGGTATGTTGATCATAATGATGTGTAGAACACATCAATACAAAAAAATTCCTAATGTCTACACATCATGGTGATCAACATGCCAAAAATCAAGCGAATCACATACTTGTTCCGATTGTTACAAATTCAACGGTTTTAGAACAATAAAACTTTTTGTAACGTGTGAATTGAGGGTTAAATCCACTAATGGTAAACAAAATTTAAAGTTTTGGGGTTTTAGAATATGTAAAACGGCCTAGAATTTCTTTAAAAAAATAAGTGAAACTGATCTTTTTATTTTACCGGCACAGGACTTTTTAGGCACTAATAACATGTACCCAGTTTCATACACATGCAGACATACATGCATGCATAGATGCATACATACATACATGTGTGTGTACACGACAATATGTATCTGTAGGCGTGCACACATGTAAGCTACATGTGGATGCCCACAAAAACCCCATTTTTAAATTTGCAATAGTTAGATTAATGGTCAAATAACATTGGACTGACTTGATTTTCGGGGTGGTGATCATCCATGATGCTTATAACAATCCTATAAAAAAAATTTCAAAAACATATAAGGGAAATTGGGGTTTTTGTGGACGTCCACAGGTAACTTACGTCCACACGGTCATTTTTCACATGTACGGCGATATGTAGCCGTGGACGTGAACAGAATGCAGAAGGAACAGCAGCAGTCGCTGCTTATCATGTGTTGCAGATTTGTATATTAGTGAGAACTGCAACTGAAACCGTACATACTCTCGCTGACGTTCTTTCATGGGGGCTCGGAGCTTTTCTACATTCTTTATAGGACGAATGCATGTTTGATGCGTTGGTCTTATTTTTTGGGAGAAAATGATCATTCATTTTGCCGTGACGAATAGATTGAAAGCTCGGCCATATCATGTGTGTAAATTTTCTTTCATTATTCTTCTCTGAAGGGAGATCAACCTGCTAACGTTTCCATTGCTCCATTTGTGAGCTTTCCACAACAATGGAAGAATAAAGACTTGAATTTATAAATTGTAAGGTGAACATAGAGGAAATCTACCAGCGGCAAGCACATGCAACTGTGAAGCAACTGCAAGGGCACAATATTGCAACTGCAAAGGTTTAATGATGAAGAGAACTGGCTCTATGATGGTAGTCATGCGCATGCATTTTCCCCCAAATTATTATTCCCATCATCATTAGTAGCCAACGAAAGAATCTACAACATCACAATCGACTACGTATACGTAACTGAGAACAGCAATCCTTGACTTTCAGAAGGCTTCCAGGTTTAAAAATGAAAACAAGACTTGTGGGAGATAAATCGGGTTCAAACAATGAACTATTTCTGCAGTTCCCAGATTATAGCACTGTTACTTTGAAGTGCTAGACGAAATCACAGAACTCTCAACAGATTCCCCGTTTCTTGGTGAAGAGAGCCGATGCTTTGACCATTCTTCCAGGTTTTTGCGGTGGAGAGAATTCATTTTGATGAAAGGCCGTCTCTCCTTAATTAACTTCTCTGCACTTTTCCAATCCTCGGCTACTCCAACTGCAACTAGAATCGCACACATTACACAAACGCTCCGTCCATGTCCTGTTGCAAGTTCCACCATGTATCATATTAATCGACATGGAGAAGCAGTTACCTCCCCGACTTTAAAAGAAATGCATTGTATCGATGACGCTAATGTTTTGGTCAGAAAAAGAATGCTAAAGAAACTGTACATGCATCATTAATCAGCATCAGCTTGTCTTTTCACCCTACCCAGTTAATTTTATATGCTACGCTAATGGAGGAATACCGGTAATTTTCATGACAAAAACACATGATTGCCACACAAAAAAGCAAATATAGATTGAAGCATAACTCATCTACTATGCCTGTTGTTTATTTAAGGAGATAATAACATGAGTACAAAAACAAGGCAATGAGCAAATTCAAACAAACCGGCTACTAGAGGCTGTTGGCCAGGTTTTGATCATGAATCTAAAAGGTGTTTTCACTACACTTGAGATATATAATCCGGTAGTTATTTACTTGTGTACTTGCTCTCAAAGGGCACTGCAAGACAAAAAAAAGGAAACATGTAGCATTTGCCATGCCCATGTATACGTATACTCCCTGCATCATAATCAACTCAGCCGAGAGTCTTACTAATGCAAATTTTCACCACCATTCAATCTCACAGAAATAATCAGTATCCAAAGTTGCGCCAAATTATCTTATGTCTTGATGCTACACAAATGTCCATCAGTGTCCACACCCGCGCATTCAAAAGTTATGTGCACCTCTATTTGACTTAAGTGTGTTATTCCTTTTTTCCGGGAAATCTATGATATTCAATTACCCGTCATCCTTTTAAAGCTCCAAAGTACTCACACAAACACCATTGTGTTGAGATGCAACAATACTGCCAACATTCACGTACCCTATTTATATGACGTGGTGGTATCTTCATGAAGCAGCTATGGGAATCAATGGGTTCCCAAAAATACATGAAATAATTAATAATCACAAATTCAAATCATGCACGTGCCAGACAAGAGAGTAAACATGAACATATCATCCTTGAAGAAAACCCTTCAATTTTATTGTTATTCTTGCTTACAACACTCATTTTATGGATTCCTTGATGGAAAGAATAATTAACCCGAAAATATGCATTAGATCAAGATAATTAATAATTCAACATTCATCACCATTTCTGTATATGCAATGACTCCTCTTTATATAACTTCTTTATCAAAAAGTTCTAATAGTTACGATAACTATAGTAACATTTATATAGTTATAACATACAAAATGACATATCAATGTGTGTTTATATCAATGTGTGTTTATACTTACATGTATATATAAATATGTCTCATGTTATAATTACTATGATTGAAAAGTCTCATAAATGTAAATTTCTTATATTCTTCCACTTGACTCGAATAACTCTATTAATATCTGTATAGCATAACAATATTGCAACTGTACTTATGGCTAAAATTTAATAGTTGTACTTTAATGAGCAATATGAATATTATTTAAGAAGCTTTAATAATTTTTACACTTTACTGATACCTTAATGCAAATAATTTTATGAATAAATACTTGACTATTCCGAGTCAAACTTATAGCATGAATATCATAATTATTAATTATACACGTGCTAATGAAAGTATACAAGTGATTAAATCTTGTTGACATGATAGATAAATTCTTATCACCACTCAACTCATGGATGCTGTGATTATTCCATAAGATTTATGATAATTTATCCAAAAACTTTAATATCAACATCTAATATCCTTATATTATGCTTACAACTTATGATTATAATAATTTTTACTGGATCAAGAATAGTACAAATAAAACTTTATGTGGATCATAAAATTAATAAGACGTGGGCTATGAAAAAACAAGAATCTTAACTGGCTCTGATACCAATTGTAGGAATCGATGGATTCTCGAAACTATATAATATGATTAATAATTATAAATGCAAATCATGCACATGTCAAACAATAGAGTAAACATGAACATACATTCTTTTAATGATAAATATGAAGAAACCACTCAATTTTATTGTTATTCTTGCCTACAACACTCATTTTAGGGATTCCTTGCTGGGAGAAATAATTAATCCAAAACTAGGCATAAGATAATTAGCAATACACCATTCATTACCATTTCCATTAAGGAGTTATAATAACTAAATAGTTAATAATGATAACTATAGTAACATTATATAGTTAAAGTATGTGAATGACATATCAATATGTGTTCATACATGTCTCATTCTACAATTAATATGATTGAAGAGTCACTTCCAGCAACATATTCTTATTAATCTCGAGTTTGGACATGAACACCAAACAAAACCGGGTGAGACATGTGGGATGCTTTCCTCATTTGTGGAAACATAATATGGGCATAACAATACCATGATGCTTAAGATTTATTGCTGCCCTTCTTTGCTAGATGGATGAGCATGCCAAAAATCACCAACCTGACAGCATGCTAGTAATGAAATTTCAACATGTTTCAATTTCTTTATTTCCTTCATTCCCCCTTGTTAATCTTTACTGCTGCAACATTCTCCACCAAACAGCACAATGCTGAATGGTATAAAATATGACATAAATAAAACAGAGAGAGAAATAGAAAGATCAACAGAAATCCTAATTATTAAACATGATGCAAAATAAATGTGCTTGAGAGAAAGGAAACAGAAACCCGAAGACGTCCATATGGTTAGCTAAGTAGTCTTGCACCATATTATGACCAGAGACGGACCTAAAGGCAGTCATTAAATTTCACCAATTAGGCCAATGCAAAAGTAAGGAGCCAACTGCAGCTAAACAGGCAGAGGCAATAATTATATGTAGCCTATTAACATTTTAATTTAAATGCGCAAAACCAGTTGAACTTCAAAGATGCACATACTGATAAACACTTTTGGGAGCAATATATTCATCGATAGGATACACTAATTTCCACCATTTTGTGCCATTCTTCAATTGAATAATAGTCTTGTTTTTATGTAAGATCCCGTAACGGCAAGAAGCTACATCAGGCCTATTACAATTTTATGAAATGTCAGACAGTTTGTGTTAGGATATTGAGTCACCCCTATGTGTATTTTGATGATGAATAAACAATTATATGTGCTAATAAGTTTGTGTGTAGGTAAAAAAATCAATGTTTATAAAGAGTTCAAAGCTATGAAGAAACTCACACTAAAAACTCTTGAAGCTCACTCAAGTTATATGAAGCTTACAAAGAAGCAATGAGCTTAAAAGTCAAGATGATGATGAAGCTCACTCAAGTTCCATGAAGTAGGAGTCAAAGACAAGGAATTGATCATATTGGACTACATCAAAAGCTTCAGAGTATATAAGAGTATGTAATTTTATGTATGTAATTTTTTGATGTAATGTATACTTGTCTTTATATTCAATGTAAAGTCTAGATTCAAGCTTGTCACACATTTAGGAAAACTTTTCAATTGTTTTAAAATTATTTTGAAAACATTTACTAAGTATTAGTGACCAAAAGCCAAGTTTTATAGGTAGCCTAATCGACTAAACTGACACCCAGTCGACTAGACTAATGCCTGAAAACTAGGCTAGCAACATGTCAAAATTTAGTCGACTATGGTACTGAACCTAATCGACTAACTCATGAGCTCTAATCAACTAGTAAAAGAACTATAGTCAACTAGATTTTACATAGCATAACAATTCTCTTGACATTGCTGAACTAGTCGATTATTAGTGTTGACCTAGTCGACTAGCTGAGGCCGAGTCGACTAGGAAGGTAACTCTAATCGACTAGTCCTAACGAAGATTTTTTACCAGCCGTTTTAACCATTGTAGTGGCATTTTGGGTAATCTGTCTTACCTGAAATTCATCATATATATTAAGGGTTGGAACGAGCTATTTTTTTGTGAAAAATAAACTTTCCAACAGCTTCCAAGGCTATCAATCAAAAATTCTCGTTGACCTAAGTTCTCAAAAGTTATTTCCTTAATCTTTGGCCAAATTTTTTTATCTCTATAAACTTTCTTCATATTTTTGGAGATAAAAAGATCAATTTTCTTAGTCACACATTGCACGCAAGCTTCAATTCAAATGCTGTAAGAGAGGATGTGCTTTAACATCAAAATTGTAAGTAAAAATCCTCTTGTTGAAGAGGCAATAAGTGCTGTAAAATCCTCTTGTTGAAGATGTGATGATCTGTTACAGAAATCCTCATGTTGAAGAGGTGATGTTGTAAAATCCTCTAGTTGTTGAGGTGAAAAATCCTCTTGTTAAAGAGGTGTTGTAATTTCTTCATTTGAGAGTTATTATAGTGGATTAAATTCCAATGGAGTTTGGTGACTGAAGCAGGCCTGGAGGGCTGAACCAGGATAAATGGTGTTTTTGCATTGCTCTCAATTGTGCTCATCTTTATACTTATAATTGTTTACATTCCGATGTCATTGTTTGTTTCTTACTTGCAAGTTCATAGTATTGTTGATTAAGATCCAAGTGAGGTAACTCTCATTGGTATCTTAGATAGAATTTTAGAGGGTTAACTTTAACGTTTATATTTGATTTTATAAACACTATTCACCCTCACACCCTCTTGTGTTCTATTTATCATTTACATGATCCAATAGTTTGTACTTCTTTAAGAAACTTTCTAATTTGTTAATTAATATTTCCATGTGTTTACCAAAGAAAGTGATTTGAAAAAAACATATGAATTAACATTTCCGCTGGTGTTTATAAGAGACGCTTATGATTGCTACATAGCCTCAAAGACCTAACAACATCTAATTTATACACCAAGTGATAAGCATGGACTACATAAGAATAGGCATATGCTGAGTGCCCATCATAGAGTTGAAGCTCTGCAAGGTTGCTTCTTTTGATGCAAACACTGTGAATAAGTACTTGGAACTTGGAAAGTGTGTGTACTCTGTGTGTGTGCGCGTGCACGCGTATCACATCAAACTGGTAGACTGAATCTGTTCAATAGACTGCTGCAATTTTATTTCTCGCAGCCAGGGAATATCTGGTTTATTAATTATTACACAGCCAAAGGAGAAGTCTTCGTGAAATCAATAACATCTTCTTTTAATTTGTTTTCTTAAAGAAAATCCTGTACAATAAACATTTTTTTAAACCAATGAGAACCATTTTTTCTAGCTTGAAGGAAATAAGGGAATGATGCGCTTTTGACATAACCTATTATCTTGAATAATCATTATGGCTTTTACCATTTTCTTTCAACTTGCATATAAGTCTATCTTTGTCAGGAGATAAATAGTTATGCGATATTATAGTAAGTTCGATGAAATCGGCCGTCGAAGAGAATTCTAGAACATAAGACGATCCATGCCAACCTTTCAGTTATAAAGCCCACTAAATAGAAAAGACTTCAAATATATCTAATAATTTCACATGAACTCCAAGCATGCCGTCTACCAATTAGGAGGAAATTGAGAGTATACTGCAGAGAGTAAAGTTAATTGAAAATAAAAGAGCACTCACCATAAGCACAGTGGACAAACACATGTTTCTTTTGGGCCCTCTTTCTGCATGCCCAACGAACTGCATTTTCAATCTGCAGTGGTTGCGGAGCCCTTGTATCCCAAGTAGCTATGCATAGATATGCATTCCGCGAGACAGCAGAAGTTCTTGGCAATTCACATGTACAATCAATAATAGCGGGTTCACCAGGAGGTAAATGATCAAATGAAGATGGCCATCCTCCAACATATAAGCCTTCAGAAACCTCATTATAGAGTGGTTCTTTGCTATATGACCTCCTCAAGATGTTAAAGGCACGAACGAAAATCAGAAAAGGGCCAAACATGATCGTTGACCAAAGTGGAAAGGTTCCATCAGACTTTTTCCCCAATAACAGGGGAAGATTCACAGCAGGATGAGAAGCAATAGCAACAATATATGAAACCAACGAAGCATGTAGAAGGGGTACAAAAAGTAATGCCATGGATGATTTCCTGAAGAACCTAAACGCTAATAACAAGACTGTTGCCTTCAATGCGACCAGTGTTGATATTCCCACCATCCTAGGTTGAGTATCAGGAGTATCCTACTTTTTACCTGAATTTTCTGATGACACAAAATTACACAAACCCAGAAAAGAACAAATCAGCAATTTCCATCAAATTTTAAGCTCAAAGAATTAGCTTTCAAATCGAGCCCATAATAATATTCTTCACTGAAAACTTTATGGCCTCCTCAATCTAGTTTCATGAACTGACGGATATAACTACATAGTGAAACCTGAAATAAGATTTGACAGGTAGTTTATTTATGTGATGATATATAGTCTACACTAATATTTCTTTGAAAGTTTTGTATATATATCCCACTTTATCAAATCGTTTTCGAAATTTTTTTCTCAAAATCATAGGAAGAAATTTCAAGGATATCAAAAAATAGGACATGAGCAAGGAAGAAAATGTAACTGTTCAGGATTCAATTTCCAGGGGTCCTGAGATTCTGGACTAAAAGGACTTTGAGATTGCCATTCTATCAAAGGGAGAGAAACAGTAATTCAGCTGAATAACAAAACATCAAAGTTTTATATAAATGTAAGAAATCCTCTACTTCTTAAGAAATATACTTTGTTTTGCATCTCTATTTATGTAGGAAAGCCAATGCAAATTACAACCCACTAGCTGTGACAGGTTGCAGCAGTACTGCAAAACGTTAGGTCTGTTGAAATCAGGTTAATGAGACCGATGGATATTAGCAATTTCATTCATGTACTACACTGAGTATTTTCATTCATGTACTACACTGAGTCCGTGCACTGTAATTGCCTTATGCCATATGGAGGCAAAAAACAACCTTTGCCTGTTTCCCTTTTTTTGATAAAATAAGTTCATCAAAACACTTCGAAGAATTCCTGAATAGTCAATGGATAAGTGTGGTTTCTCCCGGTAGTAGGGCTAGAGGTAAATATACACCAAAAGCAAATGAATTGAGACACAGACCAGTGATATGCGCTTGCATGTACGAAAAAGGGAAATAAAATGCATTTGGGAGCTTGCATGGTGAAACTATGAAACTTCCGAATACTACATGAATCAGCTCATGGTATTTATAGGCTACCTCTTATGAAGAGGTAATTCCATTCAATACAATCAATTAAAATTTACAAGCATGGATCAGGGTTCCATAGCCAGAGAGTTCATTTCTAACGTAGGAGTTGGTAAATGCCATAGGAGAACCTCCTAATTTGTCACATACACTATGGTTCTCCATGGACATTATCTAGTTGGTTTGAGCAAGGACCTGTCTGACTTGGAGTTAAGTTTTTAAAAGTTTACTCCATTAACTCCAAAAAGCTAAATCGAGGTGTGTTTGCTAATCTTCAAACTTTTATAAACTTAGCAGTAGTTAGCAATCTTCAAAGTCAGGCTTAACCGTGCTTCAGAACAATCAGATTAGATTTTTTCTGAACCCTAAAGCGTGAAGAGAAAAATGTGTCTCCGTTATATCTTCAAAGGGTACTCAAAATTAACGAAATTACAGTTTAGAAAATTAGAGTTTAAAGTCTGCAAACTACAAATCTAACTACAATATAAAAATAAACTACAATTTAGAAAACTACGAAGTCAAACACGACCTAAATGTTTTATTCTTTGATGCATACGATCCTTCAAAATGGAAATACAATAATTGCCAAACTCAACGCTAAAATTGCCATTTTGATTCCAACGTGACACCGTAAACTATGTTCTGCCTCATATCTCTCGTCACCAAACAGGTCACAACAATCATATCTTCTAGCAAAGGACCGAAAACAACTGAATTTACAGCGGTTTTGTACTACAATTGTTAAAGGACCTAGGAGAAGGATGAATTCTCAAAATTATTAGGGCTTTGTATTCCAATTGCATTAAGATAACCAACCCTTCTCAAAATTTACACTGTGAAGATTACTGATTACGGTTTTTACATTCAAAAACATGAAAATTTCCAGGAAGAAACACGAAATCCAGGATCGGAACAGAAACCAAACAAAATAAGCAGATAAAAAAAGTGATTCTCGGAAGCGTATTGATTGGTTCATTTCCAATCTCTTGGATTGGATTGTAATACCTTTGATTGCTTCGATCGCGATGGAATTTGGGCGGAAAGGGCTTAGAAATCTGAAATCGGAAAATATTAGAGGAATTTGGGATTTTGCGTTGAGACCGCAGCCTTATAGCAGAGCTCGAGACGAAAGGCCGTTGTTTTATAATTTTTTTTTAAAAAGGGGAAATATTTGACCCCACGCAAGAAATATTCCGCTCTACGGCAGCCGACGTCGGCGAACTCCGTCAGACTACAGCCGAGAAATTCGAAACCTCGGAGGTGATATACACACACTATTTTTGCTTCGCACACACGCATATTGCAAATTAGAGGTGCTATGTACACAACTTAATGACTGAATACAATGATCACTTATTTACAAGTTTGCCCTTCAAAATTTACAGGGTTGCCATTGAAACTTTTCCTTTTTAACCGTCCAACTATTTGATTCCTCCCTTTTCCCCTTCTTTTCAGCCGCCGACGCCAGCTGCTGTCGACGCCGCCGCATCCTGTCGTCACCGGTCGCATATCCCCTCGTTCATCCCCATCTCCCTCTTCTTCCTCCACCCCACTCCTCATTCCTCTCCCCGGACTCTTCCTCCATCCAACTCTTCATTCCTCTCCCTACCCTCTTTCGCCGCCGCATGATGTGGCGACAGCGGCGGTTGCAAAAGAGGGGTGGGTGAGGAATGAACGATAGCGAGGATGGAGGAGGGAGAGAGGTGGGGTCATATGTGCGCTGGGGAGGTGATGCGGTGGGGCCTAGGGGTTGTGGATGCGACTACGGCAAGCAACGACGATATCTGCTGTGTGGAAGTTGGGGGGGATGAAGAGAAGAGTGGTAATTTGAGGATAAGACGTTCTGTGTAAAGTATAAAATTATTCTGAAATTTGTCTGATGTGCATGTGTGTGCAAAGTGATCATTGTGCACAAAAATTAGGTTTGTGCGCATATCAACTCCGATAAGCGCAAATTTCCCATTATGGAGAGGGAGTTGCTAAATGCACATACCAAATGTTTATTTTCAAATTTGCCATTCAAGATAATTCCTTTTAAACCTCTGGTTCCATTCATCCCTATGCATCTTTCTTATTAAACTGACGCGTGATAAGTGCCACCACCACTTCCTCCTGCATCGAGAGATGTAGGGGTGGCAAACAGGTCGGGTCGGGTCAAATTCGACACGACTCGGACATAGGTAAACCCTAACCCGGGGTTCTGGTGACCTGGAATACACCTGGGTCGGGTTCAGGTTAACCCAGATTTATTTAAAAATTTTAGTTTTAAAAAAATACTCTTTCATTTAAACTGTGACATCAAGGCTCGATCCAGCGGCCAACCATACTCCAAGTCCACCCCACCACCCCATGCACAAACAATTGAGCTAGAAAGCTCTTGATGTTGTGAATGGAAATAACCAGAGTCGGTTAGGATTGCGGGTATCTTAGAGATACGCCCATATCTATGTATTCGATGTATCTACTCTCCTACCATGCCTATAAATAAAGGGCTGGGGGTTCCTCCCCCAGTAGTTGATTCATAACACGTTATCAGCACGAGCCTCTAAAATTTTTCCACAAATTTTTCCGTTCGTTGCGAAGGCGAAGGCGAAGGCGAGACGGGAGATCCACGAGCGCGGTGCAAGGCTTCCTCCATCAAGGGTCGTCATCCGCGTAGGGCTTCGAGCAACCGTCGCTATATCCGGAGGACGGATATAGAGGTAAAACACTAAAAACGATATTTTTAATCATACGTATGATTGCCCCTCCCCTAGATCTCGCAAGATCGTCATGGGGATTCTTCGTCGCCTTGAAAACGACGGATTTTTCATCCCAAAAACTCAATTTTTAGGGTAAAACCCTAATTTTGAACCCTCCGACGACTAGTCGTCACCGGCCCCCCCCAAAACCCTCACCGGAACCCCCCTCGCCGGAAACCCCCCCTCCCCACCCTGGCCGCCTCCCCTGCAGGGGGGGCGGCCCCCGCCGCCGCCCCTGCAGGGGGCGGCGGCCCCCGAGGCCGCGCCCCCCTGCAGGGGGCGGCCCCGGCCGCTCCCCCCTGCAGGGGGGCGGCCCCCGCCGCACCCCCTGCAGGGGGCGGCGGCGCCGGCGGCCGCGCCCCCCTGCAGGGGGCGGCGGCGGCGCCGGCCCCCCCCCCCAAAACCCTAACCCGTGAAAAAAAAGAATGTGATAAAGCATGTGGGCCTGAAGCCCACAGGCCGGCTGTGGGCTTCAGGCCCACATGCCAATTATTTCTTCAAAAGAAAAGAAAAAAATATTCAGATCTGTGGGCCTGAAGCCCACAGCAGATCTGTGGGCTTCAGGCCCACAGAAGTCAAAAAAAAAACAGAGTCTGTGGGCCTGAAGCCCACAGACCTGTTGTGGGCTTCAGGCCCACAGATTTAAAAAAAAAAGCCTATGGGCCTGAAGCCCATAGGCCGACTGCGTGCTTCAGACCCGCAGTCTGTTTTATCTGAAAGAAAAAAAAATTGGGGGATGCAAAGGCTATTAACAAGCCTTAAAAGGCAACTTGCTAGCCTAAAAATTTATTTTAAAGGGGGTTTTAAGGGCAAAATATTCGTGAAAAATCACGGTAAATTACGGGACAAATATCGGGCAGGCGAGGACTTTTTGGGGATCCTTGGGGGGGCTTTTGGGATGATGAGGGAAACTTTTCCCTCTGACAAAGAAAATGTTTATTTTGGGCTCTTAATCAATTTAATTGATTAAACCCATTCAATTTACAACCTTTGCATTGTAATGATTTTTTCTGCGAAAATCGTATTTACATGCTTTGCATCTTTGGTATATTCTGTTGGATATTATATGCGTGGTTGTGCATTGTATTTAAAACTTAATAATTAGGAAGATCCTGCGACCGCTCTGTCGTTAGTAACCTAACCTAACGGTGTATGACGTTGCCCAGTGGTCCAATAATTATTAAGTGTTTAAATTATTTATCCATCTCTGCGAATATTAAATGCCTGTGATGCCTGTGATGAAAATGTCTGATGAAAATGTTGATGAGCACAATATTTCTGCATGAATTGCTAAATGTGGTTTTTGGATCGGCCGTTTAGTCCCACAGTTTATTTCCCGCACTTTTCTTTTTGAGAGAAATTGTAGTGAGGAATTTATGTAAATGTCAAAGAAAGAAGACCAACTTCCATGGAGACGGAGGCCACGCTTGAAGATGGAGATATCATATGGGACCCACTGGGTTTCCAAAGTTGTATTTTTATTTTCTTTAAGCTGCAAATTTGTATAATTTGGACTGTGGACTTTTTTGGACTCTTTCTTGTGGGACTGGCCGATCCACACATTTAGTTTTTCGTTAAATATTGCCTCCGCATGAAAATGTTTTCTCTGAATTAATTATTAATTCATGCATGTTTGTGCTCTGCTAGATAAATGGCTAATATTGCAAGCATTAATTTCGAAGTACTGGAAGCATCAGGTAGAAACTATCTAAGCTGGCAGCTAGATGTAAAGTTTCAACTGCGGGCAAAGTCCATCATCGCTGCTGTGACTAAAAAGAAAATGTTAGCGATATAGAGAAGGCGCAAGCCATCATCTATATTCGCCGCCATGTGGACAAGACCTTAAAGGCTGAATACCTTACGGTCGAAGATCCACTTAAGCTATGGACTGCCCTTGAGGACAGGTATAAACATCAGAAAGATGTTATACTCCCAAGGGCACGATACGAGTGGGAGAACCTGAGACTGCAGGACTTAAAGTCCACTGCTGAGTACAACTCAGCACTTTTTAGCATCACCACACGCCTGAAGTTGTGTGGTGAGAAAGTCTCAGAAAATCGCATGCTGGAAAAGACGTATACGTCCTTCCATGAAAAAGATGCGATACTCATGCAGCAATACCGTGAACGCAAGTTCACCAAGTATTCCGAGCTGCCGTCATGTTTACTCATGGCCGAGCAAAACAGAGAGCTTCTTCTCTCCACTCACAATATACGCTCCCCGGCACTGCCCCCCACCAGAAGCTCACTATTCCTCTTCCTTCAAAAAGAAGAGAGACAATAAAAGAAAAGAAAGAACACAGAAGGGGGGTCAACAGAAAAATGCCAAGGGACATGTACAACAGCAGTGAAATAATGAAAGTAAGCGGAAGTTCACGTGGCACAGAAATGACAAAAATGATTCACCCCACCCAAGAGGGAATGGGAAGACCAGTGCCATAATTGTGGCATGCAAAGCCAATGGTCCAAAATGTACCGAACTTCGCCGCACCTCCAGGATTTGTATAAAGAGAACAAGAAAACTAAAGCTGAAACAAACCTGATGACCTCTGATGCTCCAGTCAAGTTTTCAGCTGACAACTTCGAAAATGATGACTTGCTTGATTAGCCTTTATTTTTATCTTAGCAATTTGTTTTGAGAATAATTTATGAGAGCATTTTAATTATGAAATTTGTTCTGAATGAAAATGTTTAGTAGACAATAAATGAAAATGTTTATTTGAATATGCATGTGCCAAACGATTCATCTTTTAATAAGATGAAACTGCTCTCATAAATAATTAGTAGACAATAAACACGTACGATCTCTTTCAATACAAAGCCCAATATCAGTGCTATATTGAAGATCCAGGGTATGCAACACAGTTGCCCCCAAACGACACAAAAATAATGGATGCACTAATCCCTCCGAATTCCAAAAGAAACTTTCTAAGTCTCAAGGACATCTGTTTCAACGGATCCCACTTAGAAACAGCAAATGTAAATGAAAAATTACCGTATGCAACGTCTCAAGAAAAAGGAGTAAAATCCACACTTGAACGTTTTGAGAGCCTTATAGGCCTCTACCATACGAAGATTCGGAGAAAGGAAGCAGAATTAAACGGAGCACCTGAAGTGCCCGACATCAGCCGAGTTTTTACTCCGGCATGATGGACTTGGCCACCCTGGATTTGTGATAATGCATCACATCTTATCCTATGGGTATGACTTGAAGAACCAGAAGATTCTTCAGAAGGGAAAAAAATCCCTCGCATCCCTTACTATAAGGGAAAACTAATTGCAAGGCCATCTCCACGATAAGTTGAAAAAGAATCTCCACGCTTCCTCAAAAAGAATACAAGGAGATAGATGTGGATAAAATCCACCACCCCTAGTGGGCTATTTCAAGTACTTCACTGTACTGATAAATGCATCCTCAGAATATTCGTACGTATGTCTACTACAGACCCGCAACTTAGCTTTTCCAAAGCTATTGGCACAGAAATAAAAATGTTGCGGGCACAATTCCCAGACAATAAAATGCTGTAAATAAGTCTAGTTAATGTTGGGAAATATACCTCCCAGTCTTTTGAAGAGTACTGCCAATCAACGGGAATTGAAAATGAACATACAAGTGCCGCATGTTCATACCCAAAATGGGTCGGCAGAGTCACTGAAAAGTAGACTCCAATGGACTGAACATCCATTAAATCCCGATTGCCTATGGATGCATGGGGACATGCAAACTCTGCATGCTGCATCGTAAATGAAAATAAGACCCTCTGGAGGTTAGAGTCTCCAATGCAACTTGCATATGGAATGCCACCGAACATTTCTCATCTGAGAATCTTCGGTCGCGCAGTCTTAAATCCCCATTGCACCACCAAAGAGGACTAAAACGGTACTCAACGTCGCCTAGGTATCCATACAGGGTTTGACTCACCCTCACTTATAAGATACCTAGAACCCCAAACGGGGGACGCATTTAAGGTACATCTTGAAGACTGTGATTTCGATGAGACGAGTTTCCCAAAAATATGCCCAGATACTAGAAAATCTGGCGTGAAGAAAATTATAACGTGGGATACAAAAAGTTTGACCCACTATGATCCGGTAACAATACAATGTGTAGATGAGATCCCGAAGATCCTCCACATACAGAAAACTGTTTACCAATTACCAGAATCATTTATTGACAACCAGAAGATTGTCAGATCACACATCCCTGCTGCAAAAACTCCAGCTAGGATTGACATCCCCGAGAATGGATGCAATCCACCAGCAGCATAAGTGGCTGATCCTCAACAGAAAAGAGGCAGACCACCAGGCTCCTAGGACAAGAAACTCCTGGAGACCTTAAGACAATACTACCACAGGACAATGAGCTCCTGTCCACACCATCACCCTTCCCGGAATCCACTGCAGAGGAATTACCGGGAAAAAGTGAAATTAAGTAAATGTTGTACGTACTGGGGAGGTGTTGGACAGATAGAACATAAATTGTCGACAATGTATTCACGTATCATATTGCCATATACATCGCAATGGCGATGATGTTTGTAAATTATCGTTCCACACTCCGTTGCTAGAAGGCAAACGTAGAGATTGGCCAAACGTGGAACATGGCAATAAAAGATGAGCTGGACTCACTTATGAAACGTGAAATGTTCGGACCTGAAGTCCAGACACTAAAAGGTGTCAAACCCGTGGATAAAACAAAGTATTGCAAACATAAGAAAAATAAATATAAAATCGTATGCTATACGGTACAACCTATAGCCCAAGGAAAATTTCGTTGAAACTAGGGATCGAACAAATTCAAATGAGCATGTCTCATAAATGATGCATCAGTCTCCCTAAGTTATCAAAAGCGAATACCTTACGATTTGGCGAAGGAAAATTTTGGATATGCTGTTATTGGATGTTGTGACGCCATACCTTCGTGGATATCTTATAAAGATAATTTCCACATTTCCTTAAAATGCCTGAATAGACTTCGGGACGTCTATTCAAGAAAAACAATAAGTATAAATAAATGTACAACCAAGAGAATCACTTGACAAGTCAATGATTCCTACTGAAGGTTGTCTTTGCATCTGTGCAAAGAACAGGATTAGAGATCATAGTTGGAGACAACTAAAATCTCATCGGATCTCCTGAAGAGAAAACCGAACTACATGTACAAGCCTGACCTTTGAACATGAAAAGACCTAGGCAAATATAAAGTCATGGCTCATAGAATCCTGTTACAAACGCCCAGAAGTGCGTTGGAGATATTAAAAGGACCATTGTCATCCAATGTACACCTACGGTGGTACACTTACTGGATGAACAAAAAGAACCATTCCGATCGCTGGAAGAGGGGGAGGATATAACTGGTCCTAAAGTCCCTTATCTTAGTGCAATCATGCACTCCTGGCTAACTGCATGTGTCCCGGTATAGCAATTACAGTAAACTCATTAGCCAGAGATAGTTGGCACCTAAAAAGGGCTATTAGACCTGAGTTAAGCCTTCTGCGCTTCCTCCAAGGGTCGAAATATTTGGACTTACAAAATGTAGTAGCATCCTCCAATGTTTATGCAAATGCAGGTTTCAGGTCCAGTCCCTATGCTGAGAAATCACAGAACGGGTACCCACAGTAGGATGGCCATCCCCTGCAGATCTGCAAAGCAACTTATGAAGGCAACATCATCCTATCATTCCGAGAACCCTTCCGATCGCTGGAAGAGGGGGAGGATATAACTGGTCCTAAAGTCCCTTATCTTAGTGCAATTATGCACTCCTGGCTAACTGCATGTGTCCCGGTATAGCAATTACAGTAAACTCATTAGCCAGAGATAGTTGGCACCTAAAAAGGGCCATTAGACCTGAGTTAAGCCTTCTGCGCTTCCTCCAAGGGTCGAAATATTTGGACTTACAAAATGTAGTAGCATCCTCCAATGTTTATGCAAATGCAGGTTTCAGGTCCAGTCCCTATGCTGAGAAATCACAGAACGGGTACCCACAGTAGGATGGCCATCCCCTGCAGATCTGCAAAGCAACTTATGAAGGCAACATCATCCTATCATTCCGAGATCCTCACCATCCCAGAATCACACCAATGGTGTATTTGAGGGCGCCTGGTGGTACATCACATCCCAGTAACGACTGGGATAGAGGCTGGTTCTGTGGAGCTAACCATATAGTCTGAAGACCACATCAGAGGCGACGAAACTTAGCAACTTCTCCAGAGTTTCTGGATTCAGCAGCTGCTTGATGGTGACAGAATTTGTAATCTGTGTACATTTTCGGAATATTGTAAATATGAGTGATGAGATAAGCCTAAGAGATCTGAAAGCCTAAGAGCTTTTACAGATCAGGGGAGTTGAGGGAATTTGTACTCTTTTCCCTTATCTATGGTTTTTTCCACTGGGTTTTCCATAGCCAAAGGTTTTAACGAGGCAAATCAAATCAACTCTGGATCCCGAAGTATCCACCCCTCTGTGTCGCTCAGAATCCAGAAGTATTCATGAGCAGAGTCACTTGTACAAAAGGGGGAGTTAAAGAGCGTTTGCACTCTTTTTCCTTAACTATGGTTTTTCCCACTGGGTTTTCCATAGCTAAAGGTTTTAACGAGGCAAACCTCACCAACTCAGGATCCCGAAGTATCCATCCCATGTGAGACTCTTATTACGCTCAGAATCCCGCAGTACTCTTGAGCGGAGTCCACACCTATGGCTGGATAAGGGGGAGTGTTGTGAATGGAAATAACCAGAGTCGGTTAGGATTGCGGGTATCTTAGAGATACGCTCATATCTATGTATTCGATGTATCTACTCTCCTACCATGCCTATAAATAAAGGGCTGGGGGTTCCTCCCCCAGTAGTTGATTCATAACACTTGATACAAAATTGAGCATTTAAATTATTTAATTTTATTTAGATGGAGTTGAATTCAAGACCTCTTAAAGAAGAAGACTACAATTCAAACCGTATCACCCCAACTCCCCGTGCGATTCTGTGATGAACATATTATATAAATTTCTATATTTCTTCACACCAGACATCAACGAGGCATCGCTGCCAGATCCAAGAATCTTAAAGAGAACATGTGCAGAAAACATAATCACGTTGATTCCAGTGAGCTGTTGAAAGAAAGAAATCATAACGATATTAGCCCAAGGGTGCTTGACAGACCTAGACACCTCGCTAGCCGCCAACAAATCGATGTACTCTTCATGGATGTCATCAGTGCCTCCCTTTTATCTTGGAGGCGCCATAGTTGATTAAGTTGGCACAAACTATGCCAATATTGATCATGATCAGCTGGAAACCGATGTTGAGGATGCCTCGGAGTCTGGCTAGGGCCATCTCAGAGAGAAAAACCGGCACAGACTGCATTTCAACAACAAAGAATGTTGAACTGATGTTCAGCATTTAGAATCAGCTAATACTTTACAATCTTTCGAGGAAAAATTTAGCAATTTGCCTGCTTTTTATATACAGTGACGTGTTTTGTAGCACATTGAGTTTTCTGCAGGAGAATTTCGTTGTACTCTCAGATTTAAATAAAAATGGTTCAGGTTTTATAAAAAGCAAGTTTTCTGTGATATGTTTCTTTGAAAACCACTGAAATATAGTTTATGTGCAAAGATATAAAAAAACATATTTAGATGTGACAACCAAACAACGAGCTTACACCTGTAACATTGAATCTAGCAAGCATTCAGTATCACTTGCTATATTTTATAGCCTGTCACCAACATCTACCAGCAAGTAGTGCATCGGAACCTCTAGTCCCTAACTAAGGTTGATAGTCCTCTTAGTTGACTTTAAAAGGGGTGAAGCATGTGAATCTTGTTTCAGTTCATTTTGATAACTCCATAGCTGTCTGTTACATATATAATATGCTCAGCCGACCTATGTACCAAAGCTCACAGTAAGCCGGGAAGAGCTACGTTGATTCAATCGGTGACCGCTGCGATTCCCACATATACAATGCTCACAGTGAAGTTACCTGAGAACACATTGGAAGAGATAGATAAGCTAAATAGAAGATTTCTTTGGAGTGGTGCTGAGGGGCCAGGAAAATGAGCTTGGTGGGCTGGAGTAAAGTACGTAAGCCCACGGCGCTGGGAGGTCTGGGGTTGAGATCAATGAGGATGCACAATGCGGTGCTTCTACAGAAAATTGCGTGGCGTTTTCTTCAGGAGCCTCAAAGTCTATGGGCGAGGGCTGTGAGAGGAAAATATAAGTTAAATGGGGACGTGATGGCAGTTGCCAGTAGAGTTGAAAGATTCAAACCAAAATGGTCGCCTTCGTTCAGGTCGGTGATGATGGGGATGAAGGAATTGTCAAATGGGGTGGTGAGAAGATGGGTAATGGCTCATCTACCTCATTCTGGTGGGATGGTTGGCTTGATAGTCCCCTGGCAGATCAGATAGCTGCAGCTCCAGAGAGACAGATTGCAGAGGCAAAAGTCTGCGATTTCTTGAAGAGGAGGGGGGAATGGGATATTGAGAAATTATTATGCTATCTGCCTGATGACATTGCTCTTAAGGTGGCGGGCTTCCCACTTTCGAAGTTGGTTTCACAGGAGGATAGCTACAGGTGGAAACATACCCCCAGTGGTAATTTTACAACGGAATTGGCATATAAGAAAATGGTGGAAGAGATGGATGAAGAGAATTGGGCTGAATGTGCGTGGATATGGCAGCGGTCCCTACCGGCGCAAAGAGTATATTTTTATGGCTTGTCTTCAACGAGAGGATAGTAACAGCTTATTTGAGATGTGCACGAGGTATTGCAACATCGCCGTTCTGCTATCGATGCGCGGCACTGCAGTTGAAGATAATTTGCACGTGATCAGGGACTATGAGGAGGCGAAAAAGGTATGGATTAATCTGATCCCTGATATCCAACAATCTTAATTCTTTTCCTTTTCTTTGCGGGAATGGTTGGAGGAATATCTGAAAAAAGATGAGGAGAATGATTGGAGAATAACGTTGATAGTTACGGCTATGTGGTTCATTTGGTTACGAAGATGTAAAATTCTGTTTCAAAAAGAGGATGAGGGGATAGAAGATGAGAATGTTTGTTTCAGAATATGGGCAGTGGCTTCAGAAATTTATAAGAATTATGAGAAGAGATCCAAGGAGAAGGGAACTGAGAAAATGATAGCGTGTGTAAAACCGGAGGGGGATTGGGTGAAGTGTAATGTGGATGGAGCGGCGTCTGAAGGCATGGGGGCAGCAGGAGGGGGAGGAATTATCAGAGAGAATAAGGGTTTGTGGATTTCAGGATTCATAGCTTTTTTGGGCATTTGTTCTTGTCTTGTGGCAGAACTTAGAGTAATTAGAGATGGACTCGAGTTAGCATGGAGGAAGGGATTTAAGAGGGTGATTTGCGAATCTCATTCGAAAAATGCGGTAGCATTAATCAAAAGCGAGGATTGGAGAAATCTTCAGTTTATGGTGATAGTGGCTGATATAAGAGAACTAATGAAGAGGAATTGGAAGGTGAAACTAGGGCATATATTGAGGGAGGCAAATTTTTGTGTGGATCACCTAGCAAAGAAAGGTATTAATCTGGAGGAGGAAATGGTGTTATTACAGCACTGTCCGACATCCTTAGAGGGCTTATTACAGATGGACTAGAGAGACTGGGGGTGAAGAGGGCGTTTAAACCCCCGTAGAGCTCTGTCTTTGTTTTTAGCTGTAGTTGTATTTTAGTCTCCTTACTTACCAAAAAAAGCTCCGTATTTGAATGGGTCAACCCCCACCTCGCTCACAAGGAGCCATCAGTGGCGGGCCATTATGCACCATCAGTAGCGGGTCATTATGCACCATCAATGACGTGCCATTATTCACCATCAATGGCGGGCCATTATGCACCATCACACACTATCAATGATAGACCATTGTACCTCATCAATGATGGACCGTTAATGTGCCATTATGCACCATCAATGACGGGCCGTTAATGTGACAACAATGACAGGAAATTATATTCTCATTCTCCTATCTATTAAGGAACTCTGGAACAACACGAAAGGGGTGAAAACTCTTCATCTTCTTTCACATTAGACATGTAGGTCTTCTGCTAGGAATAGGGGCAAGATCTTCATCTTCTTCCTCATCCTCTGGATCTTCTTCATACGATCACCTACAACAGTCAGGTCGGATCCCACATCTGACCCCGGGTATTCTCTAAACATGATCTCCTCCGGCCTAACTCTTTCCTCTCTTAGCTCGGCGACAACTACTAACGATCTCCCAACAGATCGGCCATAGCTGTCACGAGTCATCTTGAGTCTCTTACTGATTGAAGCATCTGGGGGGCTTAGGCCGGACTCCAGATCTAGCCCACCCTCACGAGTTATTCATGTTGCATATATCTTACAGGTCGGAGTCTATAGCTTGGAGGTTGGAACACAACGATAGCTCGGATCCGGCTCGAGGATGGCTTGGGCTTGCCGGTGATAGCTCGGACTAAGATAGATCGGCCAAAGTCTCTCTAACCCGGGGCTAGCTTGCCCACTCTTTCTACAACTGTCGTCATCTGTCGACCTCAGCCACTGCTACGTCATCTCCACCATCATCGTCTGTGTACGACCTTTCATTATTGAGGGGCCAAAAATACCCCCCCCCCAACGCAGTCCACTTGACAGTGTAATAGTCAATTAGAATCCCATGTGGAAAGCAAAAATAAGACGATCACATAAAATCTACTCCAATTAACAAGTAATAAGATAAACAGAAGGAGGGCCCCAGATTCTGACCTGATTATACATGTAAAATCCAAACACCTATGCTTGATTTCTAGCCGGCACCGCGCGGAACCTGTCTTATACAATTCATCAAGAGAGCCGATGCTTTTCTTATATCTATCCACTGCTTCTTCCGCGATCTTAGAAGGGTTGATTCCCTCCGATGCGACAAGCAACTGAGCCCGAAATTTAGCCTCCTCCTCCTCACATTTCCTCTTTCACTTAAGCAGCTGTTCCAATTCATCCTGCTTTCTGAGGGTGACCTCTTCAAGCAGTTGTTGCTCGGCCTAAATTCTGAGGTTAGCCTCGTCCTCAGCCCTCCTCTTTGCTGCAGCCAGCTCCCCCTCCATCGCCTCTATTCGAGATGCGAATTCGGCTTGACGAAGTGACGACCTATCTGCCTTCGCCTTCGCCTGATCAAGGGCTTTCTGGGCCGCGGCTATCCATTTCTGCTTGCTGACCAATTTACCCTCATAATTATCCACCGCCGATGACCGCAATCGTAACTCCGCAGCCACCGAGGCCAACTACATATCACCAAGCAAAAAGAGAAGTCAAAACCGGAACGTGACATCGCTGAGGTAGAAGGTGATTTACCCACCTGGTGGCGTTGCTCGACCACAAAGGTAGCCAGCCTCTCATAGTCGAACTTACCCAAGATGGCCCTATCATAAGGAATGATCAAGTTCTCAACAACTTGGGAGTGGCGGCCCTATCATAAGGAAGGATCAAGTTCTCAACAACTTGGGCGGCCACTCCACAATTCAAGAAAGCGGATTCTCCTTTTCCCACAGGATAAGTGAACTGATGAAGCTAATCCTAAGGACATTCTGGTGTAGGATGGGGCGACCTATCTTCCCGCAAGATTGACCTAAACTCAGCATGGATCTCCTCGGTCAATGGTATCGGGGGTTGGAGACCACCCCATGGCCAAGTATCCGTAAAGAGGCATGATTTCTGAGGCGGCACTGATCTTCTTGGAGATTCTTCCTGGGCGATAGCCCGAACTTGCTCAGGGACCGTGAATCAAGCCTTGCATGTATCAGTGTCTGGAGAGCTTGTACATGTGACGGCTACTTCGTCTCTCCATTGCTTCTTGGCTCTCTTAAACCTTGGTCATAGTACGAGGCCTTTTCCTCTTCAACGTCTGACCCTTCTGAGAGACATCTCGGGACATTTGAGACGAGCTCCCAATGAACTTGGCCGAGCATACCATCGACAAGCCACTCTCCACTGACTGAAAATAAGCTAGGAAGGCCTCTTGAAGTTCAGGGTCGACTTGATACTCTTGCCCGGTTACACCTGTAAAGGAAGAAAAGAAGTTAAGAAAGAACGAAGTAAGTCGAAGATTAAGAAAAGACCTCACCCACTACCCAGATAGTTCCACACAGAGTCTCGTCTTTTTTTACCGATTTGACCCTCTTCGGCAGAGCTAGAAAGTGAGCGACAGCTTTTGCATCTTCCTTTGAGAGGGGTACCTCCTCATTCGCAGCAAGCCATGGGAGCTCCCAATTGGTAAGGAAGACCGCTATGCCAGGAAACAACACGAACACGACCTGCTCCTTCCATCCTCGATTGGAGCCGGGGAGATCACTAATCAGCTGTCTATTTCTCTATGTGGTGATGAAATACCACCCGGAGGACACATGGGCGTTCAGTTTAAAAAGTGATTGAAAAATGCCATGGTCAGCTCCACATTGGTCAACATACAGAGCACAGTGAAGCCAACCAGATTTCCCAAGGAGTTGGGCATCAATTGACAGATGGAAAGCCCCAACGCATTCAACACATGAAGAATGCAAGTGTGCATAGGGAATCGGAGCCCATGATGAAAAGCTTTCATATACACCACCACTTCCCATTCTCTAGGGGAGCAAACCCTTTCGTTTGCCAGAGGCAACCGGACCTGATAAGGATGTCGTACATAATTCCCTTGAAGTTTCGAGAGCTGATCAGCCATTATTGTAGAAGCTTGGCTGGCGACCACGTCTGTCACGATAGGCTTCCCCTTATTGACTCGGGAAATCGAATCCTCAGGTGTGACAAAAACAAGAGCCAAGCTTTCCTATTCTTCCATAGCCTGCTCTAAAGGATCAATTTCGACTTGAGCTTAATTCACATCTGAGTGACTCTCGAGACGAAAGATCTGGGTCAAAGCCAACCTGGCTCTTTCCATCTCATCCCACTGCTCAGCGGATTCGGGTGTTAAAGAAGACGCCATGAAAAAGATCTTCAGAGGAGAACGAAACAATGCAGAAGGCAAAGGATCTCTTTCTGAACGTTCAAACGAGAAAGTTCGCACAATCGGATCTCACCCTTCCTTCCTTCCTTATACGGAAGATTATCTCCCAACGATTGGTCCCTGACCCTCTGATTAGAGGACATGTGTCAAGGATATATGGACATTCATATCCCAAACCTCGCACCCATGCAGTCGCTGAATCGGGAGCAAAGGAATTTTGGCAGTCAAAATCAAAAAATCCTGCTTCGGCTGATGTGCACATTTAATGAGGCATCACATCACTCAACATCAACATGCTTCGTCTGAGCTTAAGTGATGGGGGCAATTGTTATTGAATCGGACCGGACCATGAAGAGGAAATTTGAATGAAGAAGCCCACGAAGCTATGCGATGTTGTTAATGGGGCCCAAGAAGTTCACATAGAGAGTGAACTGTTTACCCAGTCAAAGCCAGGCCACGTTCTACCCGTTGAGCTTCTGAGCCTTAAGCTGATGGTTAATAATGAGCTTATTAATGGTGGGGTAAGTGGACAACGATTTGCCTATTTTTCAGAGACAATCATGTCACCATCATAGTGAGACCGTTATTCACCAACGGCACTAAAGGTAACACGCCCACCTATAAATGGTCCTAAAATCTACGGGACAAGGGAAAGCTCCAGAGATACCAAGCACTAGGTACTCTGACAACTTTCTCTCACTTTTCACTTATATTTTTTCTTCCATGGCTCAGCGTGACAATAGCATGTCGACCACCCAATAGGCCAGTCTTGACTGCCCCGAGCCTTCTTAAGTCCTTTACTGACTTAAGCATCGGAGGAGATTCGGGTCGGAACCCAGATCCGGTGCCTCTGACGATTTGTCTGTGCTGCAGATTGTATATCAGTCGATAGCTCGGAGTTGGGTCGGGCTTCACCCGATAGCTCAGACTTAGCTCTTCCTGACTAGGATTCAGCCATCCTTAGGTCTCCCTCCTCAGCCGACAAAGCTCCACTTCACCGGAGGCGGCCTCGTCAACTCCATCCTCACTATTCGACGAATACACACGTCAACAATAATGATTTGAAAACTTTTCATTGCTAAAAAGGATTTCAATTCAAATCCAGATGGGACGAAGTACAAGTAAACACCGATTAAACAACGAAACCTTCTTTCGACAACAACTTTATTGTAAACAACACGCAGAACAAGTAAACAACGAAACCTCCTTTCGACAACAAATTTATTGTACACGACAACAAAAAAGTAAAAGAAAAGAACCAAGAAAGAAGGAAAGGAAAAAGAAATACCCTGAACAGAGTGAATCATAGTGAAGCATGAAACAAAATACATTTCTCAGCTTTGATTTGAATCCCAAGCTCAGAGACCTACCTATTCAACATTAGCATCTGATATAGAAGCAAGCTGCAGAATCCATAGCTTCCTCATACTTTGGGCTTTAAATAAACCATCTGCTTAGTGTCTACCAAAAAAAAACCCCATGTGGGTACACAAACATGGAGCACAACACTAATTACATAACAAGCTTCATAGACATGTCCAAAAGTGAAACCCCGGGATCTAACTATGCAGGGATCAGCTCGACTCGTCAGGGCTTGTTTGGTGTATCGGTATATCTAACTAGTCTTCATACTAAGAACCTATTGCCGAGAAAAGATACTACACTTCCAAACTGTAACCAAGGGGTTTGTGGGTGAAGGTCACCATGGGCCGCTACTGCAAAGACGCAAGGAGCGCCGAGCCTTCTCCACATTGGCCCGTGCGTTCTCGGCCATGCACTCCGCGATCTGTAGAGAGAACCAATGAAAATTAAGGATGAACTGACCATGCTCAAAATTCCAAGTAGGCTGATTTCAGGTGAACAATTTGGGGCATACCATTTGCTTCCTCAGTGCTTGTGCCCTTCGCTGTATAGAGACAGGGAAGCATAGTATTAGCAACTGCAGTCGGGGAAAACCATAGCAATCAAAAATGACAACGGCAACATGCTTATTTAGTGGCACAATTGTGTTTTTTCCTCGACAATGTCATATGTTTGATTCATTGAATGAACAAGTCTGTCTGTCGTAAAGCACTGCAGAATAAGGTATTCAACTGTTGAGGGCTATCATGGACCAATTGATGAGAACAATTAGGGCATAAAAAATATCCCCTTCCAGAGGGTTATAATAAACGTTTCAAGTTCCCATAGACAAAATAGCATGGACCTTCTCTCACACCAGCATCTACTCCACTAAAGACGCCCATCTCAGTAACATCCAGTTTACTGCCCCTATACCCTCAATACCCTCAATAACATGGATCATCTCAGTAACATCCACTGGATATACGATTTGCGCACCATGCAACCAACACCAGGGGAGCCTACCGCATCTCCATACAATATAATCTTGCAGCGCAATAGTGCAATTCTAGTGAAGGTTGCAATCGGGCAACCTTTCGAATCCAATCGCACAACCGGATGGTCTTATGTCACCTCCTCTTGATCGTCCTTGTTGTTAAAATAAGTTAATTATTGCTTAAGGGTATAATAGTCTTTTTGTTATTTGCAAAACTACTATATAAACTTTTTTCTTTGCATTTTTTATTTTTAATGCAATTTATGAGAAACCCTAGTTTTTCTCTTCGTATTTTCATTTAGTATAAATTTGTTGATCGTTGAAAAATGTTGAATCCCACTCACGGCTCTCGTGGATTCAATTTTAGTTGACCATCTTCTGCTTGGTGTTTTGGTCGGATCTTCCGCTATCAAATTTTTCGTTGAATTTGTGTCATCGGTCTACAACGCTCACGCTCTTCCCTCGGGCGGCGCCTCGTTGATCTTCTAGTTTTTATGATGTCCATCGGTCGATCAAAAGCTTCAACTTCCAAAGTTTCTCTATGACTGATTCGTCGGCCGTGGATCTGGTTCATGGGTTTCAGCATCTCGATTTTCAGATCTAGTTCACGGGATTCAACCTCTGGATTTTTTTCTGCAAGCAATCGATGCAAGCAAGCAGCATCTAGATTCTTTTTCTGGTTCACGTCTATAAGCAGCTCCAAGATTTTTCTGCAAGGAATTTAGCTTCCATTCGCAGTCTGTTGTGTAGTCTTAATTACTCTGGATTTGCACTAGTTTGATTGATGAATTCATAAACCTTAGCCTATAGCCTATAGCCATGGATATTGAATTCATCCACCTTCTACACCTCCAAAGCCCCCAAAGCCTCCATAGTATCCTCAAGATACCAGCGGTCGGCTGGTCGTTGGATTTCTACAGTTTCAAGTTTGAAGTATCGTGATTTTAAGGGAGTGATCAGGAATTTTGCGGATTGAGAATGATATTGTTGGAACGTGCGGTGAATTTTGCGAGCAAAATTGTGGCAGATATTGCAAAACACATTTGTTCTTTATAGCAAATTAGCAATAGTAAAAGAGAAGCACCAAGCACTAAGCAAATTCATCGCCACTCAATTTTTTGCAACACCTTAAAGACATCTTAATCAGAGTTGGCCTTCTTCAAAGGCTGCTCATGATGAGTATAATTTTTGCAAGTAAAAAGGTCATTGAAAATCTCAAACTGTTGAGTAAAGCCAAACAATAGCATTACAGACAACAACCGCGGGCCCAACAACAACTTGTCAACTATTACAATCGTTATCTGCTCCACCGTCAATAGACACATATATGCTCAAGAAGTCTTTAAAGTTCCTTGCCCACTCAGTCTCGTGCAATGTCTGCCTCCTCACACATAAGTTTGTCATCCTCAAGTTCCTCAGGCATATCATATCCTTTATGGGTTCTAGATTCTGGAGCTTCTCATTATATGTCAATTGACTTGTCCGCGTTTGTTTGTTTGTTTCTTAAATCATATATGTCTATTACGATTATTGATGACATCCACATGCATTTAGCTTGTGTTGGGTCAATTCTCACACCTCACTTGTCTCTCCATGATGTCTATTACATTTCAAACCTTTCCTTGAGTCTTGTTTCTATTAGTCAATTATGTGTATCTGGATACTTAGTCTCTTTTTTCTCTTCCAATTATTATGTGTAGGACCAGCAATCCCAGAGCTGAACATGCCATAGGAAATGATGACTCCATGTTTTGGATGAGCTCAAGGTATTAGAGTTCGCATGTTCGTTTGTTGATTTGTCATCTTTTCATTTGAGTCGTTCTTCTTCTGACCTTTATTTATGACATTCTCGCCTTGGTCTTGTTTCACCATACCGCTTATGTTGTTTGGCTTCCTCATGAGCATTAGAAAATTTGCAACCTCATGATATTTTTGAGTATTATGGTTGTAAATTGACAAAATTCTCTTCTTTACCATTTAATAGACGTAACTTTTTTCTCTTGCCCCTTTTGATCTAATTCATTTCGATGTGTAGGGACCTTCTCTTATAGCCACAAAAGTGTGTTCAAGATATTATGTTTTATTTATCAAAGATTGAAATCGTTATTGTTGGGTTTATCTTATGAAGCATCGCATTGACTTTTACTTATCTTCAATGATTTTCGTGCTCGTGTAAAAACTCGACATTCTGTTGTTATAAAGTGCTTTAGATATGATTTAGGTGTAGTACTTCTAATCAATTCTCTGACATATTTGCTTCCGATGAAACTATTCTCCAAACCGCTTGTATGTGCCAGAGCAAAATGGTATGCCTGAAAGGAAACATAGGCATCTCGTTAAAATAGCTCGCTCTCCTTTATTGCATGCCATGTTCCTAATAAATTTTAGGGAGAAGCAATTCTTGCCGTTGATAATCTTATTTATAGAATCCTTATCTCCCATGATTCAAGTTTATCACCTTTTGAGTCATTGTATAGATTTGCTCCTGATTACTCTTCCCTTTATTTTTTTGGTTCTACTTGTTTTGTCCTTCGACCGAATGTTGAATGTAGTATATCTTCACGATCTGTTAATTTGTTTATTTTAGGTTATGGTGAAGGTCAAAAGAGATATTGTTTTTATCCAGTCAGTCAAAAGTTATGTCTCTGTCATGTAGTGTTTTTGAACATATTCCTTTCTTTTCTATTCATGCTAGTGCATATAATATGACTGCATCTGATATTATTTGCATTGATCCCTTCACTCTTGATACCGATACTGTCACTTTAGAGCATGACTCTTGCAGGATTCATGTGGACAGTTATACAGATATTGATACTTTGGCTCTCAATACATGTATTGCTCACAATTCTTCTATGCCTGCACAACCATTTTCTGAGATTGTGGATCTTTCTTCTCCTCGCTACCATATGCGTACTTGTAAGTCTACTCAGCTACCAGATTTTGCTTGCTCTTGTTATTCTTTCTCCTTTATCTCCTTCTTAGCATCTATTTATCGTCTTTCCCAGCCTTTGTCCTATGGAGAGGTTGTTTGAGATCCACTTTGACAGAAGGATATGGCTGAGAAACTTACTACACTACATTAGACACATACTTGGGATTTGGTATCTCTACCATCAGAAAAATGAGCAATTAGTTCTCGCTGGGTCTATAAAATCAAAACCAAGTCTGATGGATCTATTGAACGATACAAAGCTAGATTGATCAATAATGGTTACTCTTAGGAGTATGATATAGATTATAAGAAGACTTTTGCACGCATTACAAAAGTGACTACAGTTCACACCTTTATTGCAGTTAACTCTAATCATCTATGGGACATATCTCAAATAAAAGTTAAAAAGCATTTTTGAATGGCATCTTCAAGAAGTCTACATGGTTCCTCTCCTAGTGTTCATCATCAACCAGTTGAAGTTTGCAAGCTCAGAAAAGCTCTTTATGGTATTTAACAGACGCCCGCCCCGAGCATGGTTCAATGAAGTTTCCTGCGGATTATTGACTTGGATTTCGAGCTAGCCAGCATGACTCAACATACTTTTATTAAAAAGACAACAGTTGGTCGTATTTTGCTATTTTTGTATGTTGATGACATGATTATTACATGTGAAGACGTTGATATGATTATGATGCTAAAATTGAAGTTGGTTTGTTGTTTTGCAACGAATGGTTTGGTCTTATTATGTTATTGAAGTTGTCTATTCTTCAGAAGGTTATATTCTTTCTCAGTCTAAATATATAACCGACATATTTGAGCGGGCTCATCTTACTGATAACAAAATTGTTGATACACCTCTTGAGGTTGATGCTCGATGTGTTCCTTCAAATGGTCATGCTATGCCTGATCCTATTTTGTACCGCATTGTTGTTGATAGCTTGGTGTACCTCAATATCACTAGTTTAAATATTGTAAATGACGTTCATGTAGTTAGACAGTTTGTCACTTTGCCTACTACAATCCATTGGGATGTTGTTCTTCGCATCTTACAGTATATTTGGGGGCACTCAATTTCAGAGTCTTTTACTCACTCATTCCTCATAATTAGAGTTGCGTGCATATTTTGATACTGATATAGCTGCTGATCCTACAGATCGTAAGTTTAACACTGGATATTGCATCTTTTTATGTGATTCTCTAATTTCTTGAAAAAACAAGAATCAATATATTGTTTCTATATCTTCTACAGAGACACAGTATCGTGTCATGACTTCTACTACTTGTGAGATAGTTTGGCTACATTGGTTACTTGTATATATAAGAGTTTCTCTTCGTCATCCTACTCCATTGTATTGTGACAATAAGTGTACTATACAGATTGTTCGTAATTTGCTATTTCATAGTAGATCAAACATATTGAGATTGATTGGCATATCACTCGATACCACTATCAGCGTGGCACTATCACATTACCGTTTGATTCTTCTTTCATGCAGATTACCGATTTATTTACGAAGACTCATACAACTTTACGCTTTCATTTTCTGTTTGGCAAACTCTCTATGCTCTTTACAACATTATGAGTTTGAGGGAGTGTGTTAAACTAAGTTAATTATTACTTGAGGATAGAATAGTATTTTTGTTATTTGCAAGACAATATTGTTAGATGTATATGTATTGAGTGTTATTTGTAGTAGGGTGTGTGTGTAAAGCAAATCAAGGGATATTATATATATGAGGGGTTAGCTCATTTAGAAGCTAATCACCATTTTCCCAAAACACTACATGGTATCAGAGCCTTTCATCAAAAACCCTAGCTCTTAAAAAACCCTAAAACCCAAAAGGCAGCCGTCTCCGTCGTCGCCCGAGGCGTAGGCTTGCGCCGTCGCCTGAGGCGTATTCCGCCGCTGTCGCCTGAGGCGTGGGCTTCCGCCGCCGTCGCCTGAGGCGTGGGCTCCCGCAGCAATAGCCATCGCCGTCGCCTGAGGCGTATCCCGCCGCCGTCTCCTGAGGCGTGGGCTCCCGCCGCCGTCGCCTGAGGCGTGGGCTTCTGCCGCCGTCGCCTGAGGCGTGGGCTCCCGCAGCAATAGCCACCGCCGTCGTCTGAGGGGTGGGCTTCCGCCGCCGCCTGCTGCGTAGGCTTCCGCAGCAGCCGCCATCGCCTGCCGTGTTGGCTTCCGCCGCCGCCTGCTGCACAGGCCGCCGCCTCTGCCGAAGGAGATTCGCTGCTGCCTTGCCGCGCGCTGCCGCCGCTGATTCTGATTCTCTGCTACAAAGGAGAATCCTAAAAAAACCCTAACCTTAGATCTATGGTCGAACCATGAAGATGACTCCACAGATTTACGGTTAGGGTATGACTTAGAAGAGGAGAAGGAGAAGTGGATCTGCGGATCTAAGAAGGGAGAAAGGAGAGATCAGCGGATCTGTAGAGATGGGGGACAATCTTACCTCAGCTGACATGAAGGCCTTCATCGGAGAGATAACGAAGCTGCTTGCTTCGAAGGAGTTGGGTTCCTCGAGTGGATCGACGCCTTCCCGTCCCGTGCAGAAGCTGGAATTGATGCCCAATGATGTGAAATTGGAAGGGACGAAGAATTACCTCAGTTGGTCCAGGAGGGTGCTTCTCATTCTGAGGTCGAAGGGGTTAGAAGGCGTCGTTCTGGGTTCATGCAAGGAACCGCTGGACAAGGATGGGGATGATTGGAAAGTCTGGAGCACCACCAACTCACTGGTGGCTGCTTGGTTGATGACATCGATGGTTCCACCCATTGCTGGGATGGTGGAGGCCATAGAGAGTGCTGCGGGGATATGGAGTATGGTAGAGAAAATGTACTCTGGAGCAGGGAATGTGATGCTCATGATGGAGGTTCAGGGCAAGGTCGACACCTTGAAGCAGGGGGAGATGACTATTCTAGCCTACTCTGCGGAGTTGAAAAGGCTTTGGTCAGAGTTAGATCACTATGACCCTATTGATCTGCCTGATCCTAGGAGCGCTGCGATACACAGGAAGTGGGTGGAGCGTAGGCGCGTGACACACTTTCTGAGGAACCTGAATGGAGACTTTGAGGCCAGGAGGGCGAGTATGTGCCACATATCATCCATCCCATCCCTGGAGGAGGCCATAGCTGCAATGGCACAGGAGGAGACCAGACTGAGGGTTATGAAGGATGAGGGTACTCAGGTCACTCGGGCTGCACTGGCTGTACCGGCAGTGACAGCAGTGAGCGAGGATCGAGTGTGCTACACATGTGGGGTGAAGGGGCACCTGAGCTTTAACTGCCCACAGAAGGGCAGTGGACGAGGACGTGGCACAGGAGGCAGAGGAGGAGGTCGTTGGGGCCGTGGAGGCCGTGGACGAGGTCGTGGCGGCCCACGGGCCAACTTTGCTACCGCTGATGGACGACAGGAGCAGTGATGATTGAGGCTACGCCAGCTGAGGCGTCAGACCTAGAGCAGCGGAGACAGTCCAGGTCTACTACTGAGAGCTCGGAGAGTCTGCAGACCAGACTGGGGATATTGCCTCGCCATTCGGTAACTTTGCCCACTTCGCTCACGCAGGCTCAGGTAACCGATTAGCCCTTTCATGTAGAGATCATATAGAGTGGATTATTGACTCAGGTGCATCTAGTCATGTGTCATGAGCATATAGACAATTTTCCACATATAAACCACATTCCATTCATGAAACCGTTCAGACAGCTGATGGCACATCCCAACCCATTAGAGGGATTGGTACTATTCAGTGCACTCCCTCCATACGCCTCTCTTCAGTCCTTCACGTCCCATCATTTCCTGTCAACCTCTTATCTGTTGGCTCTATTGTTGATGATCTCGACTGTAGCATTACTTTTGACTCTACTCATTGTGTGTTGCAGGAAAGGAAGACTCGGAGGAGGCTTGGGACTGGCGTTAGGCGTGATGGACTGTGGTATCTTGACAGAGCTAGTGGGGATGCTGCACTGGCTGTCGTTGGTGGAGAAAAGGAAAGGGACGTACTTTTGTTACATTGTCAGTTAGGACACTTGCCTTTTGATATTTTGAAAAAAATGTATCCCGATGTTTTGAATAGAGTGAATGAAATGAATTTGAAATGTGATGCGTGTGAATTTGGGAAACACACTAGGACGTCATATCCTAGTGTAGGGATGAGGAGTGTAGAGAAATTTCATCTTATTCACTCAGATGTTTGGGGGCCCTGCCCAGTGACTTCAGTAAGTGGGTTCAGGTGGTTTATCACCTTCATAGATTGTCATTCTCGGATGACATGGCTTTATATGATGAAAAACAAAGGTGAAGCGTTGAATTGTTTTCAGGACTTCCATAGAAGTGTCAGAAATATGTATGAGGCCAAGATCCGTGTCTTGAGAACGGATAATGGGACCGAGTATGTAAACAGGGAGTTTGCATCTTACCTATCTGAGAGTGGGATAACTCATCAACCCACTTGCCCCAACACCCCCCAACAGAACGGAGTTGCTGAAAGGAAAAATAGACACTTGTTGGAGGTAACTAGGTCACTCATGCTCACCATGAATGTACCTAAGATATTGTGGAGTGAAGCAGTGATGATAGCCACATATCTTATCAACAGGATGCCTTCACGGATCCTTGGTATGAAGTCTCCATGTGAGATTCTTATGGGAAAGAACACTTTTGTAGTTCCACCAAAAGTGTTCGGATGCACATGCTTTGTGAGGGATCATAGACCTTCTGTGGGGAAGCTGGATGCTCAGGCAATTAAATACATATTTGTTGGGTATCCTTCAAATCAGAAAGGCTATAGGTGTTGGAGTCCCTCAGAAAGAAGGCTGTTTGTGAGCATGGATGTGACGTTCAGGGAGACTGAACCTTTTTATGGAGGACTGACAGATTCTACATCAGTATTTGATACTGGGGCCTCTCCAAGCACAGGAGGAGTTGGTCGAGAGGGGGAGACTGATGACAGGAGGGTAGTGGTTGGACTTATACCGTGTCCTGTCAGGCCTACTGGTACTGGTCCTGATAGCAGGGAGGAAGAAAGGACCTTGGTGGAAGAGGAGGAAGACAGGCTGTACGGCAGGAAATATAGCAGGAGACAGAAGGATAGTCATGGCGATAGAGAACAACAAGAAGACATCTTCCCCACTGAAGAACCACTAGCTCCACTGCCCCATGTCGAGATTGATCAGTCTATCACGCCTGCTCGAGTCCCGACTTCCTTACTGCCTTCCTCTCCTACCACGGATGGTAATCTTTCTTTGCCTTCCTCTAGTTTAGATCTTCCACTTGCATCTCGTAGGGAGCCTCGTATCAATGCCGGCAGGCCTCCTGTACGGTATGGATATGAGACTGATATTGCTAATCATGTCTCATATGCCTCTCTTACACCTGCATATAGGGCTATCATTGCATCCTTACAGTCTATCCCTATACCAAGTGATTGGCGAGTGGCAAAGCAACATCCCCAGTGGAAGAAAGCAATGCTCGAAGAACTTGAGGCACTGGAGAAGAATAAGACATGGAGACTTGTCTCACTTCCAGCAGGGAAGAAAGCTGAGGGCTGCAAGTGGGTATTCACTATAAAGCAAACTTCAGAAGGGAAGGTGGACAGGTACAAGGCGAGGTTGGTTGCCAAGGGCTATAGTCAGACTTATGGGATTGATTATGATGAGACATTTGCCCCAGTGGCAAAGATGAGTACTGTGAGAGTACTGATATCCTGTGCAGCGAATTTTGGATGGAAATTACATCAGTTGGATGTAAAAAATGCCTTATTGCATGGAGACTTCCAGGAGGAGGTATACATGGAGGTTCCACCTGGCTTTGGCACACAACAGACGATGGGAAAGGTGTGTAGACTGGACAAGTCCTTGTATGGGCTGAAACAATCTCCAAGGGCATGGTTCGACAGGTTCAGGCGTGCAGTCATCACTATGGGATACAAGCAGAGTAATGGTGATCATACTGTATTCTATAGACATTCAGGACAGCGGATTACTCTTTTGGCTGTGTATGTTGATGATATTATTATCACTGGAGATGATGAAGAGGGAATCTCTCACTTGAAGGTGAGGTTGGCGAGAGAATTTGAGGTCAAGGACCTTGGACAGTTGGGATACTTCCTTGGACTGGAGATTGCCAGGTCCAGGAAGGGTATAGTTCTCTCACAGAGGAAGTATGCACTGGATCTTCTGGCTGAGACTGGTATGTTGGGGTGTCGTCCAGCAGTTACTCCTATTGATCAGAATCATAGGTTGCATTCACAATCAGGGGAGCCAGTGGACAAAGAGAGGTACCAGAGACTTGTTGGACGCCTCATCTACTTATGCCATACCAGACCTGACATTGCCTATGCTATCAGTGTGGTAAGTAGGTACATGCATGATCCTAGGACTGGACATATGGAGGCAGTCTTCAGGATACTGAGGTATCTGAAGAATAGTCCAGGAAAAGGCATATTATTTGGTAGTCATGGTCACATGAATGTGACAGGCTACTGTGATGCAGATTGGGCCAGTTGCCTAGATGATAGGAGATCGACCTCGGGCTACTGTGTGTTTGTTGGGGGCAATTTGGTCTCTTGGCGCAGCAAAAAGCAGGATTTGGTGGCTCGTTCCACTGCAGAGGCAGAGTATCGTGCTATGGTGCTTAGTACCTGTGAGATGATCTGGTTGAGATCACTCCTACATGAGCTACACCTGCTGAGAGAGGGACCATTGCGGTTGTTGTGTGATAACAAGTCAGCAATTAATATTGCCAACAACCCAGTGCAACATGATAGAACGAAGCACATAGAGATTGACAGGTTCTTCATTAAAGAGAGACTGGATAAAAAGCAGTTGGAGATCTCCTATATTACCTCTGGACAGCAATTAGCAGATTGCCTTACGAAGGGGTTAAACTCTAAAGGAGTAGAGGATGCTTGTAACAAGATGGGCATGATAAATATCTTTTGCTCATCTTGAGGGGGAGTATTGAGTGTTATTTATAGTAGGGTGTGTGTGTGTAAAGTAAATCAAGGGATATTATATATATGATGGGTTAGCTCATTTAGAAGCTAATCACCATTTTCCCAAAACACTACAATATGTCCCTTTGTATAGGGTCTTTTGTGCTTATTTACCATTCCCTGTACTCTATATATATCGGGCTATTGCCCTTGGAATAATACATTTTTTTCTTTGTATTTTTTATTTTCAATGCAATTTATGAGAAACCCTAGTTTTTCTCTTTGTATTTTCATACTCGTAACTATCCGCGGGATGACCTTAAGTGGGTTCGGTCTCTGTGCCATCTGGAATGCGAGAAACAAATGGGCATTTTAACCAGTAAACATCAATGCCGTCATCGACAGAATTACCTACATCCCTTTTGCTCTTTGGGAGCATTTAGCCAGTAACTGGAAAACTGGTCAAGATGAACCAATGCAACGATGGCTTTGGGAAGGTATCAAGCAAAGGCTTTATCTCTTGCAGACCTCCACAGGCCAAGAGAAGGGCAAAAAGGCTAGCTATCATAAATGAGTAATGAGCATATAGAGTATAAAAATGTTAGCATTATCAAAAAATTGCATCAAAGTTCTGTTGATGTGGCGGGTGTCCAAATATAGGTGAAACTAGACGGCACAAACATTTCAACCATGAAGCGGCGTCGAGTCAAACACGTAAAGGATGCAATACTTCCATTTTGGCATTTTAAAAGAATTTTCTTTAATACATGTATGTGCAACATAGGAAAGGGTGCCCAAAATGAATTCAGTTGGGCAAGCATCTAAGCAGACTTAAAGAAGAACAAACAAACAATGCGTGCAATTAATGATCCATGTCTTCATGTACAAAACGGACCCTTCAAATTGAAAGGGGGTTTGGATGGGGAAAGGGAAGTTAAAATAAAGTAGCATCTAACTTATGAGTTATGACTATTGGATGAATTAAGGTAAACGGATCGGATCTGGACTGACAGGGAGTGGCCAACCCAAACCCGCCAACCACCGAAGTTGGTTGGTTGAAGGAAACACACCAAGTCCAAAAGGACTTTGGTTTGGGGCCAAATTATGTGTGTATCAAGTCATGTACAAACCTTTAATTGAGTGAGCGGATTTGGATTCAGACTGCATCCGGACAGCCTAACATACCTGACTTTTTGAATCGTAACCTCTTCACCTGAGATCCGATTTGTGTAATCTTATACTCAGTAAAAGTTAATGAAAACTGTAAATGAGCCATCTTCAAATTTCATCCTTACATATTCCAGTAAACATATGCCCGTAACTTTGTGAATGGATCCTTCTGCACGTGCCTAATTTGTTCACTACTTCAGCCCATGATTTTGTCATGGACACTTCTGCTAAGTTGAAACCCAAATTCGAGGCATTACTCTAAGTCTCTCCATTTATGCTCAAATTTCCTTCATTCTTTTGGCTCGCATCATTGGCACATTCGCACCATTATTATTGGATGCTCTACCTCGCTCAACATGCTTCTCTACTTGCACAAATCTCCCATCAAACAATAAAGATTTATTGCTGTTATTTGCCCTTTCATCACAACCGACGCCTCTCTACAAACTTTCTTTGCTCCTTGCACGATAACTTTAAAACCATTTCTATCAAGCCTCCCAAGTAAGATAACATTCTTCTCTATTACCAGTACATACATCACATCTCCAAACATCTTCTTACTTCCGTCGTTACTTCCGTCAAACATCCTCAATCTCATGAGCAATACCCTCCATCATGAGTGCACTACCATATGCCAAAGTCAGCATCTCGTCTTCCTTGGTTTGTACACTTTGAACTACTCCTTCCTCCTACATATATGATATGAGCATCCTGAATCGAACCACCAACCATCATTGCAAGACTTTTCTTCTTTTTCTTCAACCGTTAGACCACAGAGTACTCTTCCTCATCAAGATATACTTCTATCGCAATCGAGGAGCTCCTCCCGGCTCGGCTCATCCTTATGAATGTAAGCCATCATTCATGTTCACATAATGAAATTGAATATGACCCTTCTCCTTACAATAATGATCCCCCTTGCCATGATCATTATATGGCATTGATTTCCCATTAGACTTGTAATTATACTCAAAATTCTTCTGAGTGGTTTTCCCTCTTTCTGCTACAACTGCTCCAACTTCTCCTTTAACCTTCACTGATGTGCAAAACTTCTCACTTTTCAAAATCATTGTTGTCATCTTATCCACGGTTCCTTCTAGTGCACTAACAATGTCATCTTTAAATTCTCGAATGAAAATGGAAGATACTCTAGCAATAATAAAATTATATTCTCCTCGTTAATCTACCTCAAAGCCTTGGATTTGAATGAATAATCTTGTGAATGTGTTAGTATGTCTGCTTAAATCCGCACTCTCTACCATGTTCAACTTGTACAACTCGATCATCATAAACCGCGTGTTCAGCTAAAACATTACCATGTAGATTTTCTCTAATTTCTTTTACAACATTATTGAAGAAGTTTCACTTATCATTACATGTCAAACTATTGGATCTAAAGCTAATCTGATCGAAGAGATGACTTTCGCTTCTATCTCTTTCTAATCTTCATATGGTACTTTTTGTGGCCTTTTCTCTTTACCGTATAGAGCCTTGATCTAATCCTACTATATTAGAATATTCTTTATAGCAAGTTTAGATGTCTCGGTTTCGGTTTCGGTTTCGGTCTTTCGAGAATTTTAGGTTTCAGTCAGTTTTCGCTCGTGTCGATGGTTTCAGATTTTTGTTTTGTTTCGTTCATTTCGTTTTCCGAATACTTAAATTATACATTTCCTGGTCAACATTAAACATTTCTTGTCGATTACATTTATTCCACATAACATGTTACACATTTTCTAATCAAATTACAATTTACACATCGTCATATTACACATTTTCTAGTACATTCCTTTTATTTACAAGTTTGACATTCCTTTTATTTACATGTCGTCATTCCCTTTAACAGATACAAGCAACCTTTTAAATAAATGTGGACGGTGGCAAATTTGTAAAAAAATGTGGATGGTGGCAAACTTGTAAATAAATGTTGTCGGTGGCAAACTTGTAAATAAATGTTGATTGTAATATAAATGTGTAATATGACTAGCAGCTGCACTCAAAAAGCCAGCCCTAATTGAAGAGACAACTCCTCATCCTTGCGACAACGACTCCTCATCCTCCGGCGTTCTCCGATGCCAGATCCAACGGCGACGACGGCGAGACGGTCGGCAGCCAGGTATGTTCCATCTCTCTTTCTTTGTCTTCTTTCTTTTTTTCTTTGGGTTTTTAAAGATAGTTAGGTTTTTTTCTTGATTGCTTTTTTCTGTTTTTAAAAGGATGGATATGGTTTTTTTGATTTTTTTTTATTTTTAAGGATAGTTAGGACCTATCAAACGAAACTGTCGAAACCGGAACTTTTTCATAGGTTCGTATTTGTCTCTTTCGAAACCGATACGAAACGTGCCGGTTTCGGCCGAAACCTTGTACCTTGCTTTATAGTACATTGTCATAAGCCTAACTATTTCTTCCCATTGATCAGTTCGATTTGGACCAACATCACACCAACACTAGTCTTCACCATCTTCGATCCGATCTATACTTGCTATTTCGCTCTTCACACTATTCTAATACAGTTTGTTAGGAAAAACACTATTTTATTAGGAAAAACAAACATTTTCCGATTCTCATCTGAAATTAAACGATACACATGTTTATCTAGTAGATTTGCTATCCGGACAAATATGCATTATCAAATAAGAATTAAAAAAAACCATTCTCTCGTCTCTTACCACTCAATACCCATAATATAATAGCATTCTCTCAACATGCAGAAGCAAATTGGCGCTCAACTACATAAGAACTCTCTTCCTTTACATTGCTTCTCTTTTCTTCTCTTGCATATGAAAGAACAATTACCATTCTTATATAGTTCCAGTTCATTGATTCCCAAGCCTCAAAAATCTTAAATTAGAGATTGAACTCTGTCAATTATTCTATTAGAAATCCTACTCATATTAGAGATTCTACTGTGGTTATAACTCTGAATACATCTAGAAAAGTTATCTGGTTCGAATTTTAGATTGCATCTGAACAGTCTGAAGCATATGACTTATTTATAACCTATTTAAGCTATAATTTCTTCATTCGATTGATGGAACTTTGTTAGAAAGTTGATGAACCAAATTTTCCAATGATAAGCATATGACTTATTTATAACCTATATAATTTCTTCATTCGGAACCAAATTTTCCAATGACATACGGCTCATCTTCAGAATCCATCTATACAGGTACAACCGTACAAGCAACTCCATAATTTGGCCATCTATTCTGGCATCCTTCATTAAATACCACCATGATTTTATCATGGACGTTTCAGTCACTTTGAGACCAGAATCCAAGGCACTACTCCAGCAATTTTGTGGGCATAACGTCGCGTTCCAAACTTTTGAGAGCTTATCTAGTTAAGTAAGAACATGCTTGCTTCTGCTTCATTTAGAAGGGTCAGTCAGAAGATATTGATTCATTGATTCTTTAGAACCATGCTTATATCCGTGGGAATCATTATGGCATATTTTTTTTGCAGGGGACCATTTCCATTTATCATTTGAATATGCAATTCACAACCATGATTCATACACATCACCAACAAAAATTTAAGAATCTCGATGCAAATGAAAACTACTCCTTTCATTAAGAATGTCAAGCCAAATTAAAAATAAAATGAATGGAGGTTCCACCTCTTAGGCTAGTCGCAATTGGGTCAAAATGCAGGTGACTATATTATGTATTGCTTGAGGATTCTGTGTGATATGGTTAATTCTAATTCTTACCTCCGCTTCCCTCAGGCGAGAATTCTCCTCTTTCAGTTGATTCAGCTCTGCCTCAAGCTCCACAGTGTAAGCCTACGCACACAAACAACAGAGCCGACAAAATCAAAATCTCAACAAACTGCATGCGTAATCAAATACTTAACTTTACCTGCTTTCTGGCTCGGGACCTCGCAGCAGACTCCCGATTCTTGATCATCCTCCTATGCCTCCCCTCCACCACCACCTCCACCGCCCCTTCAGCCACCCTCTTCCTCCCGTTCATCTTCACCTCCATCCCCCCTCCCCCTCCCTCTCCATTACCCCCATAACCAGAATTATCAACATGTCCGTCCGACGACAACGGGCTCACCGGTGATCCCACTCTCAACTGCTGCAATCCACTACCATACCCATTCCCATATCTCTTCCCATGTTGCCCTCCTTCGCTCGCAACTACCGGATGACGACCTTGATGATGATGATGATGATACTCCAACCCGAACCCAGCACCCTCGGGCCCGTGCCCCGTTGGGTAGCTCGTCGGCATCCCGTAACTCTGCTGCATTGGCCCCGGCGCAGCAGAGGGCGGGTGGGGCGATGCCGGACCAAGCCCTTCCCGAACCACCCCGGCCTTAATTAGAAAATCCTCCAGCGTCATCTCGCCAAACGTCGGCTGCCGTTGGGCATTTCCTTCATTTCCTCCTCCTCTGTGATGTACGCCGCCGCCCTGCCCCTTATGAATCTCCGCCCACACTTCATCCACCGTCTTACGGCACAGCGGCGCGGGGACGGTCAACGAACCCTGCCGGTGCAGCGGCGGTCCTCCACCGGCACCACCACCGCCGGTCCCACCATCGGTCGCGTTAGCCGGCGACGGATCGGCGGAATCGGCGGCGGCACCGAATCCGGCCTCCTCGACGCTCCAGATGTTGCTGATGAACTCGTCCATGTTCATTGACCCGAAGCCCTTGCCGGGCTCGCAAACCGTGTTCTGGATCTCGTCGAGGGTCAGCGAGTATATCGACGACTGCCGCATCAGGGGGAACCCCAAGTCCAGTTCTTGATCGTTGTCGTCTCGGTTACGTCCGTGGGGCTTGGATGTTACCTCGTTCTCGTCGACCTTATTCTCGCTAGGGGTCGCCATTGGAGCTTGTCTGCTACTCAGTCCAACCCCTCAAAAAGCAAAGAAAGTGACAAAATTTTCCCCGTCTTGAACCAACTCAAAAAAAAATCTTTTCTTTTTTTCTTTTGTTTACTAAAATCAAAAAAGATATTAAAAGTAGAAAATTGGGCAAGAAAGTCGAGGATCGAAGTTACCATCAGTGGCGCAAAGGCCATGCATCAAGAAGCAGTGGAAGTCTCCATCACAATACTTTAAAAAAAGAACAAAATTCAAAATTTTATGGGAAAAAGTACGTCAAATTACCTTTGATCCCAAGCTATCGATCAGTTTAAAGGTGATATAATTGTTCTCCGTCCTTTTTGACTGAAAGCGAGCGGAGTACCCGCGCATTTACTCACCTCTCTTGAGCAGCCGTACTTATACTCTGTTCATCTTTAATTAATATTTTAATGTCGTCGGTGCTGTGGCCCGCTAGGGAAATCGTTATCCCGAGATGGAGGTGGGCCCACGGCGAGGCCCGGCCGTTTGGGTTTGATACATCGAAAAGCGGGAGCACGGGGGGACATCAGGCTTGCCGACACGTGTAGACCACGCGCCGCAAGCGGACCCATTTCGGGTTGAGATGGTACCAAGCGTACTTCCACGCGTAGTGCTGCTACGAATGGTAAGCATGTAAATAAATGTATGTTTGGCAAAGAGCAAGACTACATGCACCCCTAGCATAGAGGTGCATGCAATGATTATTAGCCAAAAAAATAAAAATAAAAAACATTTAATAGAAGCTATGAAGTGATATAAGATGTGATATAATTTCCTTTTTTAGCATACAATCATTGTATACACCCCTATGTATACGGGTGTATATAGCAATTCTCTTGGCAAAATGTGTAATGTGAGTAGCAGCACTCTTCCGCGTCTGTGTATTTTAACTTGGGGCTGTGTGAAGACACTAACTGCATACTACTACCATAAATTTGCAGCTTGTTGTCTCTCTTTGAGTGTGCTTGATAAAAATTTGTTTGTGTTTATTCAACCAATAAAATAACCAAGTGTTTTAGGGTGTTTTTTCATCTTAGGTTGGTAGTTCGGAGGTCCGAATGTCGTTACTGACGTGGAGGACGTGGAGAACCTTCGGGGCCAGTTGACCGAGCAGACATTGTTGCAGAAATGCTCCGAGCCGAGCGATGGAATGCCGAAGTTGGGCTTCGGCCGGATGATGACCAAAGAGGTCGGTCGGTTAAGCGGACTGTTGTCCAGGGACGCTTGGAGCCGAGCGATCAGGTGTCGAAGGTGAGCTTCGGCGAGATGATGTTTCCTTTGATTTACAAAACGAGCAACTCATCATGGGGGTAGGAACTTGGCTCCGACCAAGTCTCCTCCGATGCCTAAGTCATAATCTTGACTACAGAGTGCTCAGTGGAATCGAGTATAGCTCACTGGGATGTCGTGCACGAGTTCTTGGGTCGAGCTATAGAGGAAGAAATATGTGGTGGGAGCAGGTGTATGGAGAGTGTGTACCTGGGTGTCAGGTATCTAGATTTCGTCCCACTTGGAGACTACCCACTTGGAGATATTGTCGAGTTATAAAGGTGGTCAGCCTCTCATAATCAACCCTCTCAATGATGGTCCTATCCCTATGGAGAGTTGAATTCTCCACAAGTTGAGATGCAACCCCACTGTCTAAGAAGGCTAACTCTCCCTTTCCTATATGGTAAGTGGCCTGGTGAAGTTCATCTTCAGAACACTCAGGAGGGGCCCGGGTCGACCTATCTGTTAAGAAGATCGACCTAAATTCAGGAGGAAACTCATTGGCTAATGGCTCTGGAGGTTGGAAGCCACCCCATGGCCAAGCATCCCAATAAGAGTGTGATTACTGAGGTGACGATAACCCCTGATAAGAATTCTCATGAGCGGGTGACCCGAGTTTCTTCAGTAACCACGACGAGAGCATCGACCACATCTATGACTAGAGTGCTTGAGCTCATAGCTAGCTGTAACGACCCACTCTCCAGGATACCCGGGAAGTACGAATCCGTCCCAAGTATTCCAAGATCAACGAGTGTTACGTAGAAAGAGAGAAAGGAAGAGAACAAGAGAATGCTGCAGGTACTACGCACGTGCTGGGAAGTACAAGTAAAACTCCATCACAGATAAAAACACTGAGAAAAGAACATTAGTACTATATTCCATTTTATTGATACATTGATACATCTTATACATACACCAACATCTTCATTTTCACGACTCTAAGTACAAAGGTCCACCCGAAAAGAAACACCAAAAGTACAAGTCTCTCATCATACCCCTCACCACCCAATACTACAACTGATCACCAACTCCGAAGCTCCAGCCGCTATCTCCAACCTCCAACTCACATGACCTGAAAGTCAACGGGGACACGTCAACGCGTGACCCAGTAGAAACTCCTAACACTCTAGCAGGACCCAGTTTTAGAACTGGTCTGTCTATCTAGGGAGGGTAGTCTAACAAGTAAGGTTCATGGTGCATAAAAGTAATCACATTCCAACATGCGAACCTAGTTATGAGAACGTGTAAAACATGCATATGAAACAATATTATGAAATGCAGATATTGAAAGGAAGCATAAGAACATCTTACCATGAGACAATAGCATTAAAGTTAACAAAAATAAGGAGACATGAGATAACAACATTTATAAATTAAAGACAATTACTATAAGTTGTTGATTCACATATTTGGAACCCGTGTAAACCGTAGGACACTAAGGAGGCGGACTTCACCCAGGGTGGGTGAAAAAGTGGAACCCCGACCAGCAACACGAGCACCGGAGGGGGCCTCTCGCAACTCCGTACCCGAACGGGGCAAGGTACTGGAGCGAGACCAGCTCGGTTTTTCTGTCGGACAAATGGAGAAAACCATCAATTACCGTCATGGTGCGACACGGGCACACCACCGGCCTCTCTAGCCCTCTCCAACTCCCCTTCTGGGGTAACACATCGGGTGAGAAATCATAATTCATACGTCCGCTCCTTAACTCCTAAAGTCTACCCGTTTTCCCACAAACCCGTGTCACCCTCCTTTAGGAGGACTGATACATTCCTCATTCTCACTCTCAGTTTTTAAGATGTTACTTCGTTTGTCAACGAATCATCTAGCGGTCTTGAATACCGCTTTTAACCAACTTTTAACAAATATCATCATCATCATAAACATCATCATCATCTCAATTAAAGAATTGCATGGAATATCATCGCAAACTCATCGTTATGAACATACTAATGTGAGCACAAAAGCATAAACAAATTGAACTTAAACATTATTAACATAACGAATTTTCATGAACCATCTGCATAATTACATGTATCAAGAGCATGTCATTGAGAACATGATTAGCACAAACAAACTTAACTTCAAACAAAACTACACCATGATAAGTACTAAGCAAAATTAGCATATGAATCTGTCAAAAACTGTTACAGCAGAAAGAATATCACTTTTAGCCTATCTACAGTCAGAATTGGTGTCTGGTCCCTTCACGAAAGTTGTAAATATGGGTATTTTCTTTTCACTGACCAATTTTCATAAACTCAGTTGACATATGTGATTTATGGTGGATTTTCTCCTGACAGGTATAATTTCAGAATTCTGAACCAGAAACTGAGTTCAGTTCAAGTCCATCTTTCTACAAGTTACAGACAGAATTAAAATCTAAGAAAATTATGGGTTGAAGATATTGAAGTCAGCTTTCCAACGGCATCAAGATCATAATATTTTATAAAGTATGCATGGAGTTCTACTCGTTTTACTGAAAGGTGTCAAAACTGTCTAAAAACAGACCAGTTTTAGAAACTCAATTTTTACTCTATTTTTCAGTTTGAATTTGCAAAACTTGTAAAAATGAAAGTTGTTGAGGACTTCAATATGAACAACATATTTTTTTTTCATGAATTTCTACCTAGCCAATTAAGTGCAGCAATCTACCAAATATCAGCCAATTCTGTGTAAGTTTCAGCATGAAGTTCAAAACTTAATTTCTACTCAAAATCTAAAGAACTTGCTAATTAATTAAACCCTTAGTTCTAAAACTAAACCCTACTAAGGTGATAAGAATTTCTACCTCCAAAAGTCCTTCAAAATTTTCTTTGGCCCTTCTTATTCCTTGAAGAATTCTTGGGCCTCCTTCTTCAATCTCCTATCTTCAATCTCCAAATTGGCTTCTAAAGATGGATTTGGGATGATTTTTGAGGTGAATTTTGATGGAGAAATGATGAGGAGGGGGTGCTTGGAAGAGTTCTTGGTGGAGAGAAAAATGAAGCAAATGAGTAAAAGAGGGGGAGACAAAATTTTGGCCAGAATTGGGAAGGAGAGGGAGAGTGAGAGAATATGGGATTTTCTTGTTTTTTTTATTTTTTTGCCTAGATTTTAGGTCTCCCTAAAACCCTCTCATCCTTTCATTTAGTCAAAGTCTAAGCCATGTGTCTCCTTCTTAATTAGCAAGATGACACCTAATAAGCTAATGTGTCATGGTAAAACAATTTTGGATTTTGTATTTTGCAAAAATACACATACATGTTGAAATACCATATACACCATAAATACAAGTATTCATCCAAATACTCCTATTTACTAAATTCAAAAGATGAGTTTAAAATCTTTTAAAAAAATAATTCCTACACCAAAATAATTAAAGAAAAATACATATACTCCCAAAAATTATACGTACGTATTTACGCCAAAATATGTACAAATACGCGTACATTAAAATTAGGGTCATTACATTCTACCCGCCTTAAAAACAAAGTCCGCCCCCGGACTTTCTATGCTAAAGGTTTGACCGGAGATTGAATAGTCTAAGGGTCCCCCCTACCCACGAAATACAAACAACACTATATGTATACACTACACACCCATGTATACATGCACTATATCATAGATTAAACACATATATATACACATTCCTATCCAAGGATATAGGTATACACACAGACAAATCATCACAACACATACATAGTATTATACATTCCACGTTCATCCATATACATACATGTACTCACACATATTCTATATGAACATTGAACAATCACATATATGTACAAACTAATATGTACACACATGCTAGTATACATATGCATATGGATATATGTATTAACGCCGTACATAGCATTAGGTAGAAATTTATAGATACACTCAAGACATTAATATACACACCAATATTTATTCACTCAATACATGTATACTCACATAAAGATTCACACAAGTATATGTTCAAAGACATATGCTATATCCTGGTTACATATCGGTATATCTAAATACATACACATCTATATGTAATCACACACTCCTTATAATTATGTATATCTACATACATACATGTTCACACGATATTTAAACACACCATACTCATAAGTCACAGAGCTAGCATACTTACACATACACATACCTATGGGTATACCTAGATACATCAGAGTATAGTTCAAGTATACAACCAAGTATACATCCATCTATAAATACACATACTACTATATCACATCCAATATGTATGCAACCTTGCTAACATACATACATAAGTAAGTATCTCCATATATTGATGTACTTATAGTAAATAGTCATACACCGATAATGATACACATTGATATGATGCACCTCATATCAAGTGGGTAACCATACGCAAATATATCATTTAAGCACATAAGTATGAACACTTACAACTATATAGGCAATTATATCTAATGGTTCGCACACAGGTATGTACACAGTACATATCACTATAGTAAATAGTCCTGACAGTATGTATGTATAGTATATCAATCTTCTTGTACACACTCACTTTATATCTGCAAGTATACATTCATATGTATTCATATCCAATATTCACTCACGTAAGTCTATATTTATCCACCTATACATAGTACAGATATACTTACATACAAGCCTTCAGTGTAACATATATTCAATGTAGTATATTTACACACAATAATATGTATAAATAATAGCACAAGAATTGTATCAATACAGTATATGTATCTATACACACACCATTTAGTAAGCCAAAATATTTCACACACCACTTATGATACACCTCCAATAGTAGCTATACTCATATATACATATCTCACTATATCAATTTACACAACCACATTTCTAGTATGCATACACATACACGTTATCACATAGAGTTTCATACAATAATACCAACACAAACAAATATTCACATAATGATATATCCATCCAACACCGGTGTAAGCGTATCCGCTTACAGTAAGACAGACAACCATATACATCTTTCATATATGTATCAAACACACAACTCTAGTACACCTAGGGCATGCCCACTCATGCTTGAGTGGAACACAAAGATCCGCACATGGATTTACACAATCAGCATGTACATATACATCACATATTACCAATACATACGGTATATCGCATCTATACATCGCCTAGAGCTCAATCAACTATATAAGTCCATGATACACACTTCTTATAGGTTACCATATGTTAACATATACACGCATGCACCTCTATACTCAGACATACAATCATTTATGTCTCCTAGTACCCACCCAACATTCACAGATGTATCATTGCACAAGATCTACCATATCAATATCAATACACATAGATAACCATACAAAATTATATTCATCCATACACAGGCGTAAGCGTACTAGCTTACAGCCATACATGTATTATATACTCATCACATACATCAACTCATAACACTAATACTCTTAAGACATATCCACACATACATGGGTGGAACTCAAGGATCCACACATGCATTTGTACACTCTACATGTGCATAGCTCACATACAGTATATCTATATAATGATATAGGTATCCATACACGCGTATAAACATAACGCTTACAACCATACTTATAACTATATACATATCACGTATATCACCACATATGCATATACAACACAACAGACAACCATAATATACTCATATACCAAGAGTATGCCAGTTCAAATGAGTGGAACACATGGATCCTTGGATCCACACATACATGCTATATATATCATACTATAAATATACATACATACTTCCTACTTACATCTCAATCATACAATCACTCTGTTGCACCTACATCTGATAGTGCAACCACATACTAACACATATACTTATAATATCACATACTAACGTATAGTCACACAAGTAGCTAAGGTAGTAGTATATACATGTATGTTTAGCTACAGATACACACATAAGTATAGCACACAGATACATTCGACAACGGACATACAATACTTGTATATTCATACAAACACATAACCGCATACACATATAATTATTTCATGTATACCTCATACACTCTTATACATCCAAATATATATCCACCCAGACGTACACGCAACATCCATATACCAACTCATACATAACGAATTTATTTATACACTAATATTTATATACACAAATACTCCATATATATAATCATCCCTCAGATATCTAGATACAAATTATCTCCTTACACCCCTTAAATATATAATTCAGTATCTATACCTACAACTATACATAAAATCATATAGTCATCCACATACACTCAGATGTAGATAAAACATATATTAGCACATATTTATATACGACACACAATACTAATATATCCATGCAAGCACGTACCCATCCATACATATATGTATACATACAAACAACTACCCATGTTTACCTTCAAGAAGCTCGGTGCCTCGGTTCTCCTAATACCAGGAACTTACCCTAAGGCCGATCACCTACCCACCTTTGGACACAACTACTCTTATGGAGCATTACACGCACTATCCTTACGCACGCCGCAGTGCGGAGACCTGCATGGGCCACCAACTGTAACGACCCACTCTCCAGGATACCCGGGAAGTACGAATCCGTCCCAAGTATTCCAAGATCAACGAGTGTTACGTAGAAAGAGAGAAAGGAAGAGAACAAAAGAATGCTGCAGGTACTACGCACGTGCTGGGAAGTACAAGTAAAACTCCATCACAGATAAAAACACTGAGAAAATAACAAAAGCACTATATTCCATTTTATTGATACATTGATACATCTTATACATACACCAACATCTTCATTTTCACGACTCTAAGTACAAAGGTCCACCCGAAAAGAAACACCAAAAGTACAAGTCTCTCATCATACCCCTCACCACCCAATACTACAACTGATCACCAACTCCGAAGCTCCAGCCGCTATCTCCAACCTCTAACTCACATGACTTGAAAGTCAACGGGGACACGTCAACGCGTGACCCAGTAGAAACTCCTAACACTCTAGTAGGACCCAGTTTTAGAACTGGTCTGTCTATCTAGGGAGGGTAGTCTAACAAGTAAGGTTCATGGTGCATAAAAGTAATCACATTCCAACATGCGAACCTAGTTATGAGAACGTGCAAAACATGCATATGAAACCACATTATGAAATACAGATATTGAAAGGAAGCATAAGAACATCTTACCATTGGACAATAGCATTAAAGTTAACAAAAATAAGGAGACATGAGATAACAACATTTATAAATTAAAGACAATTACTATAAGTTGTTGATTCACATATTTGGAACCCGTGTAAACCGTAGGACACTAAGGAGGCAGACTTCACCCAGGGTGGGTGAAAAAGTGGTACCCCAACCAGCAACACGAGCACCGGAGGGGGCCTCTCGCAACTCCATACCCGAATGGGGCAAGGTACTTGAGCGAGACCAGCTCGGTTTTTCTGTCGGACAAACGGAGAAAACCATCAATTACTGTCATGGTGCGACACGGGCACACCACCGGCCTCTCTAGCCCTCTCCAACTCCCCTTTTGGGGTAACACATCGGGTGAGAAATCATAATTCATACGTCCGCTCCTTAACTCCTAAAGTCTACCCGTTTTCCCCCAAACCCGTGTCACCCTCCTTTAGGAGGACTGATACATTCCTCATTCTCACTCTCATTTTTTAAGATGTTACTTCGTTTGTCAACGAATCATCTAGCGGTCTTGAATACCGCTTTTAACCAATTTTTAACAAATATCATCATCATCATAAACATCATCATCATCTCAATTAAAGAATTGCATGGAATATCATCGCAAACTCATCGTTATGAACATACTAATGTGAGCACAAAAGCATAAACAAATTGAACTTAAACATTATTAACATAACGAATATTTCATGAACCATCTGCATAATTACATGTATCAAGAGCATGTCATTGAGAACATGATTAGCACAAACAAACTTAACTTCAAACAAAACTACACCATGATAAATACTAAGCAAAATTAGCATATGAATCTGTCAAAAACTGTTACAGCAGAAAGAATATCACTTTTAGCCTATCTACAGTCAGAATTGGTGTCTGGTCCCTTCACGAAAGTTGTAAATATGGGTATTTTCCTTTCACTGACCAATTTTCATAAACTCAGTTGACATATGTGATTTATGGTGGATTTTCTCCTGACAGGTATAATTTCAGAATTCTGAACCAGAAACTGAGTTCAGTTCAAGTCCATCTTTCTACAAGTTACAGACAGAATTAAAATCTAAGAAAATTATAGGTTGAAGATATTGAAGTCAGCTTTCCAACGACATCAAGATCATAATATTTTATAAAGTATGCGTGGAGTTCTACTCGTTTTACTGAAAGGTGTCAAAACTGTCTAAAAACAGACCAGTTTTAGAAACTCAATTTTTACTCTATTTTTCAGTTTGAATTTGCAAAACTTGTAAAAATGAAAGTTGTTGAGGACTTCAATATGAACAACATATATTTTTTTCATGAATTTCTACCTCGCCAATTAAGTGCAGCAATCTACCAAATATCAGCCAATTCTGTGTAAGTTTCAGCATGAAGTTCAAAACTTAATTTCTACTCAAAATCTAAAGAACTTGCTAATTAATTAAACCCTTAGTTCTAAAACTAAACCCTACTAAGGTGATAAGAATTTCTACCTCCAAAAGTCCTTCAAAATTTTCTTTGGCCCTTCTTATTCCTTGAAGAATTCTTGGGCCTCCTTCTTCAATCTCCTATCTTCAATCTCCAAATTGGCTTCTAAAGATGGATTTGGGATGATTTTTGAGGTGAATTTTGATGGAGAAATGATGAGGAATGAGAGGGGTGCTTGGAAGAGTTCTTGGTGGAGAGAAAAATGAAGCAAATGAGTGAAAGAGGGGGAGACAAAATTTTGGCCAGAATTGGGAAGGAGAGGGAGAGTGAGAGAATATGGGATTTTCTTGTTTTTTTTTGCCTAGATTTTAGGTCTCCCTAAAACCCTCTCATCCTTTCATTTAGTCAAAGCCTAAGCCATGTGTCTCCTTCTTAATTAGCAAGATGACACCTAATAAGCTAATGTGTCATGGTAAAACAATTTTGGAATTTGTATTTTGCAAAAATAAACATACATGTTGAAATACCATATACACCATAAATACAAGTATTTATCCAAATACTCCTATTTACTAAATTCAAAAGATGAGTTTAAAATCTTTTAAAAAAATAATTCCTACACCAAAATAATTAAAGAAAAATACATATACTCCCAAAAATTATACGTACGTATTTACGCCAAAATACGTACAAATACGCGTACATTAAAATTAGGGTCATTACATTAGCAGTGGCTTCATTTCTCTTTTTCTTCTATCTGGCCTTTTCCATCTCAGCAATGGTGCAAAGTTTTCTTTTTCTTTGGCCCTGATCTTTCTGAGGAATGTCTCGAGCCGCCTGAGACGAACTTTCTGTTAGTTCTTGGGTTCAAGACTAACGTTGTTTTGATGATGATCAATACATTATGTTAGTGTGCTAATCAATCGTATGTTTTAGTCTCGGTTTATCTTAATGATTATATATTGATGAGACAAAGCATAATTCTCGGAGGATATTACAAGGGATATCTTAAAGACCTCCAATAGTGATGGAGTGCTAAAGCTTGGAGCTTGATGAAGGAAAGCTCATCAAGGGGTGCCAAAGCTTGGAGATGATTGGAGAGCGAGCATCAAGGTATTTTGAGCTTGAAGACTTAGACACTAGGAGATGCAATATGTAATCCATGTAATTTCTATTACTTGCATTTCTCTTTTTGAGTCTAACATTATTGTAATGCCTTGATAGATGGTCATACTCTCATGCATATACATATAATCATCTTAGTGAGCCTTATGATTATCATAGAATCCAACCCAATGGGTTCATCTTACCCAAAGACTCATTTGGAGTCTCTGGCTCTGCAACAGTAGCCTGCTGAAGGTTTTACAGTCGACTGGATGATTCCAGTCGCCTGTCAAGCCTTCTACAGTCGACTGTGGTGCACTGCTCGAGTCAACATTTTTATTGACTCTTCTTGAGCTTTTCGCATCAGTCAACTGATGTTCAATTTACAGTCGCCTGTGTTTCTACAGTTGCCTGTGAATTGCTCAACAGTCGTCTGAGCGCAACTTGCATTTTCTGGGCTTCATCCTAATTTGCAAGTCAGTCGACTGATGAAGTATTTACAGTCGCCTGTATATTTACAGTCGCCTGTGAAATGGTCAACAGTCGTCTGAAAGACGTAAGTGCGAAAATTACATCTCTCTGTTTTTCTCCATCCGATGCAGCTGTCGACTGATGAAGGATAAACAGTCGCCTGTCTATTTTACAGTCGACTGTCATTTGTTCATCAGTCGCATGTATGCATAGTGGGAGTAAGAGTGCATCTCTCTGTTTTTCTCCATCTCCTGCAGCAGTCACCTGATGAAGGATATACAGTCGACTGTCTGTTTTACAGTCGCCTGTGTAGTCTGTAGGAGGATATATACCCATAAGACGATTTATCCTAAGTATACGTCTTGTTAAGATATAATATGGTATCCATTATCCTAATTATAAATTCGAATGAATAATATACTTAGATAATATCCATAGACTTATAGTTAGGTCCTTACGTATCCAGATACGATCTCGATTATGAGTAGTAAGTGACCGAACAGAAACTTAAGTCTTAAACGGTTCGTGGTCATAGATGTGTCGAGAACTGGATATCGGCACATCGGACAGACCACTGTGTCTTTGTCTTACCTTAGGGTAATGATGATCTCATAGTCATTCGACTTGGTGAAGTCAGAGACGAGACACATGTGCTCATTGGAGAATGAGTTCACTGAACGACCAACTCAGAGTTATTAAATGGTTAACTTTAACTAAACTGTCTATAATAACTATAAGGTGATGATAGGTAACCTGGTCCTTCAGACATGAAGTCATTTGTACGAACCTGTGAGTGAACAGTGTCGCTTAGACCTATGATCTAGCTTCAAGGCTGGGCCTGCTGAAAGATCTTAGGTTGGGTTACACCTGAAGCTCTCAAGGCGAGTAGATAACTAAGATTGGATTCGTCTCTTTCGTTAAAGGGGAGTTAGTGTCACAGGCTCAGTACGATCTTTGTGTTAATCCTCGGCCGGGGTACGTTGTAAGATGTACAACGTGAATACAACAAAGACCGCCATATACTGACCAATGTTGACTAATGGGCTTGACAGCAAACCGTACCCTGGGCCAATAGAGACATAGTCTTGACGAAGGGACTATAGCTAATGGTATTCATCACTGACACGGCCAAAGTGAACCCAACGATACTTTTGTCAATGGGTCGATCACGTTATGATGATTCTGAAACAGGGACGACAACTGCTGCTCGTGGTGTCCGTCGTCTAGGGGTTTCGAGCCCCAAACTGTAGTAAGGTCAGGTTGTAGGGTCTCACACCGAGTAGTATTTGTGTGTTAGTAATAGGAAGATATATATAAGAGGTATTTATTCGATGAAATGGAATAGTTAAGTTCACAAGCTAGTTGTGAGACTGAGTCATAGATAGGGACAATGTTGCATTCGATGCAAACAAGATTCAACATGTCGTAAATTGGTTACGACAATATTTTTAGGAACAAAAGCATTGAAAAGGGTTACCTGGTTGACGGGATCGTCCCGGTCTAAACACATGTTCAAACCACGTCCAAAACGGAGCTCAAACGAGTCCGAAAAGCCAAAAACAACAGAAACGGACCAAGCATGTCAGACCCGCTTGGAATGGGCGCACGCCCGCAACTTAAGTTGTTTTAATTAGGATTTTTTGAAAACCCTTGACGGCTACGAAGTGTGACTTTTTGTCCATCTTTGGGCAATTGTTTGAGGGGTCAAACGAAGTCGAAATTCGTCGTCGTTCATTCCTACGCGTTCACCATTCGAAGCCCTTCGAAATGATAGCTTGTTTGGTGTCTAAAGTTTAATGGATAAAGAGATTTAATTCGTTGAAGTTAGCCTTTGTGAAGGTTTACTACACTTCAATTAGCCAAATTAAATCCATCTTCTTTAATCTTTGTCCCACATTTCTCGCAACGAAAAGAGAGGTGCCGACTCCCTATATAAATAGGGGTGCACTCTCTTCGTTGAATAACGCACCAAGTCTTCGATCGAGTAGCTCTGAATTTTGAGCAAGCTCGATCTACGACTTAAACTATTCTCTCTTCTTCCTATTCTCCCGACGGGTCCTAGCAAGACTTCGAAAGGGGGTTTGGATTCAGATCCAGACGTCTAAGATGCGGGTCTGTTCAAGTGAAACCTTTTACAGCAAGTGATCGGCTCGGAGGCGGGTGTCGACTCGGGTGGATCAGTTTGAAGGTGCGAGGCGGCTCGAATGGATCGAGTCAATGCTGTTCGGCTACGAGGAGCGTAAGAAGCCGGTGCGGTACATCTTGCCCGCCCCAGGGTTGAGATTCCGTGTATGTTCTTTAACACTTTTAGTGTAATTTAATTTCGTCGCAGTAGGATAGATCCCTCTTGGGGTGGTCAGATCCACCCCAAGTTGGCATAGCTCGGGCTAGGTTCTGGCTCTCTCAGGGCCTCGCTAAAATTCTTAGCTAGCATGTTTTTATTTTCCGCTGCGCTTTATGCCTCTGTGGTCCGTCCGACTTAGGACGGGCACAGATCTGAGCTCTGAGGGTCCGCCAAAACCCTTCATAGTCTTCTACAGTCGACTATCCTGGCTCAGATTATATTCGTTGGGATTTTTCTAGCCGTTGAACAGTCGACTGTCATTTGCTCATCAATCGACTATATGTGCCGTAAACCGTCAAAATCTAGCCGTTGCAGATTTCTTCCCTTTGGGTTTTTGGCTGGTTTTATGGGGTCTTCTTAGCTTCATATATATAGGAGATGGCTTAGTTCATTTAGAACTCTTGGTTAATATTGAATATATTTGAGAATCAATAGCCACTCCTAATCTCTCGCATTCTTTCATTAGAGCTTCAATCTTATGCTATAGCATCTAAGCTCTAGGCAATTTCTCCAAGGGATTTCAATCTCATTCCTTTTCGTGGAGAACATCTTTCTTCTCTTCATTTCATACACTCAGGTGAGAAGTGTTAGGACTCATTCCTAGAAGAGAGAAAGATCATCAAGTGCAATCAAAGCCTCATCTCAAGCACTTGAGTTTCACTTGCATGCCTTCTTCTCACATTAGTAAGATCATATCAAGGCATAGGTAAGTGTTATTTCGTTTCACCTTTGTAATACCCCTAATTCTCTTTGTAGGAATTAGTTACTCTCTTTGTGGGAGTTACTCTCTTTGTGAGAGTTTGGTTCTTTATGTGTGAAAGAACAAACTCCCCTGTGTAAGGTCTCTCTGTGCGAGAGTAAGGATATCTCTTTGTGGGAATCCTAAATTCTTTGTGTGAGGTATCTCTGTGTGAGATTGTATTCACTTCTCTGTGTGGGAATATAGTGAATATTGGTGTGGGTGGACGTACCCAAGTTTTGGGGAACCGGGGTAAAATCCTTGTGTTTGCGATTGTTGTTGTTAAGCACTCTGTTTAATTTCCGTTGCTCATTGTGCTTTAATTTTAGTAACTTTTAATTAAGCACTTTGCTTGACATTACACTATTCACCCCCCTTAAGTGTGTGTAGCCCCGCAGGGTCCTTTACACTTTCGGTATCCTCGATTGAGTAGCACTTACCAAGACGACAAGTTTCCCTCAATTCCTTGAAGAGAAGCAAGAAAGACGGACTGAAGTTCAGGATCTTCTTGGTATTCTTTACCCTTCACCCCTGCAAGGAGACGAGAGGGTAAAGAAAAATGAGGAGTAAACATGAGGCCGGAGAAAGTGCTTTACCCTTCGCCCAAACGGTCTTCAGCAGAGCTTCTGTATTGAAAAGCTCAATATTGATATGAGATTCTCCAATATGTCCAATAGACGCTCCGTGGTTTTTAGCTTGTCTTTTGATATGGGCGTTTCCTTATTTGCAACTGGACTCGGTTCCACCTAGTGGGTAAGGAATATAGCCACTCCAAGAAAGGCCACAAACACAAACTAATCTTTCCATCCTTTATTGGAGCTAGAGATGTCTTTGATTAGCTATCTATTCCTTCGGGTGATGATGCAATACGGCACAGAACCCACATAGGTATTCAATTAAAAACAGTAATTAAACAACTTCAGAGTCAGCTCCACACCAATCGTCAATCATAGCACAATGAAGTTGACCAGATTGCCTACTAAGTTTGGCATCAGTTGGTAGATTGAAAGCCCGTGAACATTTATCACTTGAAGAATGAAATGGTGCATGGGGAAGCAGAGCCCGCCACAGAAGGCTTTAGTGTATACTCCCACATCACATTCCCCATGGAAGCAAACTCTCTCGCTAGGCCGCAGAATCCGAATCCGATTGGGGTCCCTAACATAATCACCTTAAAGCATATCAAGATGATCATCTGATACATTGGAGGATTGATTGGTGACTATAGCGGGCACAACGGAACTTCCTCTATTCCCCCACGAGACCGAGCCTTCGTATTGATAGAAACCAGGGCCAATTTCTTCCCCTTCTTCACGTGACGTTCCGAAGGGTTAACATCTGTGGATGCAACGACCATGTTTGAGGGATCTTCTGAGAGAGGGATTTGAGACAAGGCCAGTTCTGCTCTCTCCATCTCTTCCCATAGCTCAGTGGTCCTCGATGCAGAAGAAGAAGCCATGGCGAAAATTTTCAAAGGGAACAAAGAGAGGCGAAGGGTTTCTTTGTGAAAGCTCGAACATCAAAGTTCGCCTCATCTTCCCCTTTTCATTATTTATGTCGCAAGCTATCCCCCACACGATTGAGATCGACCCTCTTATCGGAGTACACGTGTCGGAGATATATCGACATCCGTTTCCAGAGCCTCGCATCGATGCAATGGTCGAACCAAATGCAAAGAGATTTTGGCAGTCGAAATTAAAAATTCCCGCCTCGACTGTTGTGTCCATTTAATAAGGCTTCATCACTCAACATCAACCGACGCCTTGACCGAGCTTAAGTGATGGGGCAATTGTTACAACATTGGGCCGGCCCTCGGGAAGGAAAGAGATAGTTTCATTAGATGTGGATGGAGCTTACTGGAGATACGTCGTCAAGGCCCATCAAAGCCCATGAAACCCATAAAGTCCATGTGGAAGGCCAACCATTTACCCAGTCAAACCTAAGCCATGTTCTGCACGTTGAGCTTTCGAGCCTTAAGGAGATAGTTAATAATAGGCTTATTAATTGCAGGTTAAGTGCACATCGGTTATTCATATTTTTCAGAGGTGATCATTCCATCATTATTGCAAGGCCATTGTCCACAAATGGCCCTGAGTGACGCCTCCACTTATAAATAGTCCTAACGACAACATGACTGAGGACAATCTTCAAATATACTCAACACTACGGTACTGTCAACTTTTTCTCTTTACTTCCACTTATATTTTTTTCTATATAGCTTGGCGAGAAAGTATCAAGTCGACATCCCAATAGGTCAGTCTTGGCTGCCCTGAGTCATCTTAAGTCATTTGCTGACTTAAGCATCGGAGGAGATTTGGGTCGGAACCAAGATCCGACCCCCTTGACGATTTGTATGTGCTGCAGATATCTCAGCAGATCTCTCAGGACGACTCAGATCTGGGTCAAGCTTGCCTTAGTAGCTCGAACTCAACTCTCCCTAACACTGGTTCTAGCCATCGCAGGTCCCACTACTCAGCCGACAAAGGTCCATGTCACCAGAGACGTCCTTATCAGCTCCACCTCACTGTTCGACGATTTCATCCGTCAACAATATGTATTTAAGCTTTATATACATCACCAAACTGCTACTTCTGCAATATTTTGGAAGATTGGAACCGTTTAGTTTGATCTACATATTCTAAAAGTCCAAACTAATAAATATCGATTGAACCCAGGTAGTTTTACTTGTTCATCCACCTATCACAAATTTAACCGTTTTGCATGAATGGAACTTTTGTGACTATTGAATGAATGTGCAAATTTCATTAGGTTCACCCGATATTTGGTATTTTGGAGTTTTATAATACGAAAATCAAAATGAGTAGTTCTGATTCTCCAAAAAAATAATGAAGGATAACATTTTAAAGGTAGCATATGAGACTTAATCTCATGCATGATATAATACACATTATTCTCTTAAAAAAACAGGAACAAGTAACAAACTTGTGAAGTAGGAAGTCAACCTAGAACAACCAGTTATTCTATTTTTAAAATGGAGGTGTGGGAAGCGATGGAAAGGTTATTTTCCCATGATCCAAAGTTTATCTACCTTTACCACGTATTTTTTACATTTTAATCCATAGGTATAATTTTTTATTTTTTAAATTTAATTATAGATTTCAATTTTCAGAAAGATTAGAATTACTCTGAGTAGAACCTAAATACATCCTTTACATAGCCAATGGGAAATCATCATCATCAAAATTATCCTCTATTTTTTTGGAGTATACACAAATTCTTAGATGAAAACAAATTGGTAAAAAAAATATTTTTACTGTATCAAAGTGTAAAAACCATACCTAAAAGGGAGTAATTCGAGCCAACGAAATAGTGTTTTAGGTTATTGATGTTTGTTGAAACTGCAGAAAGATGGCCATGGTGACCACACACTCCATCCCTTTTGGTTATTTCATCCTCACTATTAACCGTATATTTATTTGATCAAATTAAAACTATATAAATGTTGTGAAGGGAAAAGTAGAGTAATATTGTGTAAGGGGTTAAGAGCCACCCTACCCTCATATTTATATCTTTCAATGTTGGACTGGATACCCAATGGGCCTCATGGGCCTATCCATAACACTTCCCCTTATCCAACCAACATTGAATAAGAGGTGGATTCTTCAGGATCCGAGTTAGGACAACTGCCTTGTTAAATAAAGAACAGTTAATTTATAACTTCCCCTGTTTTAGGGATGTGTCTAGAGGTGGATACTTCAGGATCCAGAGTCAACGAGGTTGAATCGTCAAAACCTTAACTACGGAAAACCCTGTGGGAAAAACCAATAGCCAAGGGAAAAGAGTACAACTCTGCAGTTGACTCCCCCTTATCTGACCAAGCTTCAGGCTTGCAGATTTCCTATGAATCTATACATCAGTCCCCTATGTATCTATATGTTCATAGTCCTCTCATCCTAACCCAGTTTACATTTTCTCACTCTCCTCATCCCAATCCCATGTACAATTTTCTCAAATATACTAGTAGGCAGGGATTTGGTAAGTAAATCCGGCAAGTTATTACATGATTGGATCTTCTATACCTCAATCTACTTTTGCTTCTGAAGGTCGTGCGTCCAGAAGAACTTGGGGGAGATATGCTTCGTCTTGTCGCATTTGATGTAGCCGTTCTGTAGCTGGGCTATACATGCTGCATTGCCTTCATGGTGTGGAGTAGGCGCAAGGACACCGGTCATCAGGCCGGTGGAGGTGAGAATGTGCTGGATCACAGAGCGTAGCCAGAAACTCTCTTTGCTTGCTTCATGGATCGCTAGAAGTTCTGAGTGAGTGGATGAGACGTTTGTCATAGTCTGCTTTACAGATCTCCAGGATATGGCAGTGCTGCCATATGTAAACATGTATCCGGTCTGAGACTTCTCTGTATGAGGATCGGACCTGTAACCTGCATCAGCATAACCAATTAAACCAGTTGTTGCCCCTTTCTTGTAGAATATACCTAAGTCTATGGACCCTTAGAGGTAGCGTAGAAGATGCTTAACTCCGGCCCAGTGCCGCTGTGTAGGTGCAGCACTATATCTGGCTAGTAAGTTGCTTGTAAATGCTATGTCAGGGCGATTGCAGTTAGCTAGGTAAAGGAGTGCACCGATAGCACTCAGATAAGGCACTTCGGGGCCTAGTACTTCCTCTCCCTCTTCCAGCGGCCGGAAGGGGTCTTTATGCACATCCAATGATCTGACGACCATTGGGGTGTTGAGGGGTGGCACTTATCCATTTGGAACTTTTTCAACAAGTTCGATGTGTAAGTTGACTGATGTAACAGGATCCCATCGTTAAGATGCTCTATTTGAAGACCTAAACAGAATTTTGACTTTTCGATGTCTTTCATCTCGAAGGTTTCTGTCAAGCTTCTAGAAATCTCGGTGATCTCTTCAGGAGATCTGATGAGGTTCAAGTCGTCAACATAGACAGCTATAATGACAAATCATGTTGCCTTTGCTCTTATAAAGATGCAAGAACAGACTGGGTCATTCGTAAATCCTTGTTTTGCAAGGAAGTCGCTCAGTCTGTTATATCACATCCTTCCAGATTGTTTTAGACCATACAATGATCTTTGCAGTTTCACTGAGTAGATGTCATGTTTTCTCTCTTTTAGTGCTACATGCAAAGAATAACCGCCAGGCAATCTCATATAGATGTCTCGGTCTAGGTTGCCATATAGGTATGTAGTCACGACGTCCATAAGCTGCATATCTAAACCCTCTTGGGCTGTTAAGCCAATGAGGAATCAGAAGGTGATCGCGTCCATGACCGGGGAGTATGTGGATTCAAAATCCACCCCTGGATGTTGGGTAAAACCATGCGCTATAAGCCTTGCTTTGTAGCAAACGATCTCATTTTGTTCATTTCGTTTTCTAACAAATACTCATTTATAACCCACAGGTTTTACACCATTTGGTTTCTGGACAATAGGTCCGAAGACCTTACGTTTGGTGCATGAACACAACTCCACTCCTATTGCCGCTTTCCACTTTGGCCAATCATCTCTGCTTTGACATTCTGTCAGAGAGCGTGGTTCAATATCATCGTCGCAGTATGCGACGTTGATGGCAATATTACACGCAAATGTGTCATCTATGGTTGTGCTCTTTCTGTCCCAATACTCCCCAGTTTGTACATAGTGTATCAAAACTTTATTTTCTCCCGGTTTTTCCTCTGTTTGAGAGTTTGGGAGAGATGTGGTAGCAAGGCTGATAGTAGCATCATGTGGTGGTATTTTTTTACCATTGTCATGGGTCCTACTCTTTTGAGGGACTTGGTCCTTGGATCCCGGTGGTCGTCATCTCTTTTTGAGAGGTCTAACCATTTCTGCTGCAGGCGGATTGCATCCATGTTGCGGTATGTCAATCCTAGATGGAGTGTTAGCAGTAGGGACGTGTGATCTGACAATCTTCGGGTTGTTAGTAAATTTGTCCGGCAAGAGATGGACAGTGTTTTGGATATGGAGAATCTTCAGGACCTCCTCCTCACACTGGCTTGCAGGCGGATCAAAGTGACATAATGTCTTTGTATCCCAAGTGATACAGTCTGAAGCTTCAGGCTTCTTTGTTTGTGAGCATAGTCTTGGAAATGATGTTTCATCAAATTCACAGTCTTCTAGACGTGCCTTGAAAACGTCTCCCGTAAGGGGTTCTAGGAATCTTATTATGGAGGGTGTGTCAAACCCAACGTAAATGCCTAGGCGACGTTGTGGACCCGTCTTTGTCCTTTGTGATGGTGCTATGGAGACGTATACTGCAAAACCAAATATTCTCAAGTGTGAGACAATTGGTGGGGCTCCAAGTGCTAGTTGCATTGGAGAAGATGACTGACCTCCAAAAGGTCTTAATTTTATTAAAGATGCAGCATGCAAAATTGCATGACCCTATGCATTCACTGGCAGCTTGGATTGAAGTAATAATGGACGAGCAATCCATTGCAGTCTCTTAATTAGAGATTCTGCTAACCCGTTTTGGGTGTGAACATGCGCTACAGGATGTTCGACTTCAATCCAGGTGCTTGGCAATAGTCTAGGAAGACTTCTGATGTAAACTCCCCCGCATTGTACAGACGAATTTTCTTTATCTGGTAGTCGGAGAAGTGGGCCCGCAACCTGATTATCTGAGCTAAAAGCTTAGACAGTGCTAGGTTACGGGTGGACAGTAGACACACATGTGACCACTTAGTAGATGCGTCTATCAGGACCATAAAGTACCTGAACGGACCACTTGATGGGTGTATAGGCCCATAAATGTCTCCATGGATTCTTTCCAGAAAGCTTGGAGACTCCAGGTCCACTTTCAGTGGAGAGGGTCTCGTAATTAGTTTACCCTTGTAACAGGGTGGACATGGGAATTTACATTTTTGAATAATCTTCAGGTTCTTCAAATCTATACTCCTTGAGCTTTTTATGATGCGGTACATCATAACAGATACATGGTGTCCCAATCTACTATGCCAGAGTTGGAATTCTAGTGTTTGGGGGCACTGCAGGTGCTCCGACATTAATGTTTCTGGAGTTTGAATACTTGTTTGGTAGAGTCCCGAGGGGAGTCCCTTGAAACGTTCCACAATGGTTTTTGTACCATTTGTAAGAGACGTTACATGCAAGTATTTCCTTTCATTTTCCTCGACCGTCTCTAAGTGATACACGTTTAAACGGATATCTTTAAAGCTTAGGAGGTTTCGGATTGATTTAGGGGAGTATAACGCATTTCTAAGTGCGATTAGTGTGTAACCGGGGAGCAATATGATTGCTTCCCCTGATCCTTCGATTATATTAGCTGGTCCTGAGATTGTTCTCAATGAACCAGAATAGCTACTTATGCTCGTAAAGTAGTCTATGTTTTGAAGAATTGAGTGCGTCGATGCACTGTGCACTAGGCATATGGATTCCATATCTATATAAGAAAGACATACAAGCAATGAATAATACGAAAAAGAAGCTACTTCTATTCATATTTGAGATGCTCAATAAGTTCGACATGGAATAAAAACAAGGTACGTTGCATAAAAAGGGAAGATACATTGCTAGCAAATAAAAATTGTTTATGGTCTATAAATAGAGAGTGTCGTCTCCCATGAAATCTTCTGGATTCCATGTGGTCTCTGGCAACGCTGCGCTTTCTATCAGGTTTATCTCAGCGTGAGGCTTGAGACTTGCCTGGTAGAGGTCCTGTAGGTGTTTCTGGGTGCGGCAGATTCTGGACCAGTGGCCCGTCATTCCGCATTGGAGCACTTATCCTCCCAGTCTTTCTTGGGAGTACCACCTTTGTTGGACGTCCACTTTTGCTTCTTTTCCACGAACTTCTGGTTCTGAGGAGGAGCTTGAGGAGTGGCCTTCTTCCGCTTCTTCTGTTCTTTCCATTTCTGGAATTTAGCCTTCTTGTCCATCTTCTTCTTCTGGGAAGACTGGAAGTGAGCCTCTGCAGGAGGTGACAGTGGAGCGGAGCCAGGAGGGCGCAGGTTGTGAGTGGCAACCAACAAATCTATGTTCTGTTCAGCCATTAAAATGCATGAAAGCAGATCAGAGTACTTCGTGAACTTCCTCTCACGGTACTGTTGCATGAGGATCATGTCCTTCTCGTGGAAAGACATGAACGTCTTTTCCAGCAACATTTTCTCAGTCACAATTTCACCACACAACATCAGGCGTGAGGCGATACGGAAAAGTGATGAGTTGTACTCCGTTGCGGATTTGTAATCCTGTATGCGGAGGTGATGTCATGCCATATATTGCACTATACATGTATTCTACCGAACACGCGTGGTATTTCTATCTACGATGCATACGTGGGCATGAAATGAGAGTAGATATCGATGTATGTGACGTAGTGCAAGGGCGATTAGGCCGTAATACGTGGCTAAGGGAAGAGAATGCAAAATGTGAATGCGGGAGAAGTGCAAATGACATCATGGGTGTAAAACAACAGGAATGTGTTAGACGTGTGTGTGTGTGTGTGTGTGTGTGTGTGTGTGTGTGTGTGTGTGTGTGTGTGAAACATGTATGCATGTATAGATGTGTGTGGATATGTGTATGGAGAGCCATGCTAGTGTGAAAAGGGTTAGGAGTCAATGGCAACCCCAGTAAATTTTTAGAAAGGTTAGGGGCAAAACGGTCTTTTTTGACTAAAACTGTTGTGCGTACATATTAATGTTGTATGTGCATAAAGTAATGGCAAACTTGTAAAAATCTAAAAGTTGAGGGGTATTTTTGGGAGGGTATTTGGTCATTTTACAAGATGCATGTTTATCTCTTGGTGGGTTCTAGAGTTAGATATTTCTAAGGAATCTTCCCCTATCTTCTTTACCTTTCTTCTCTTTTCTCCATTCATTTTCTTTTCCTCCTATTCCACTCATCTAGGCCGGCCACACTACCCCCATTTTCTCCATTTTCTTTAACTCAAAACCCTAATTAATCCCTCCTAAAATCATGAGACACAAGTGGTTGCAAGATAGAATAAGGTGGAGAAGAAAGAAGAGAAGAAAACGAGGAAAATTCAAGTTTTGAGGTAGGAACTCTCTTGGTTTGAAATTCCATCAAATTAATTTTTGCTAATATGTTTTTAGCATGTTTTATCCAATATATGATGAGGATAGTCAATTTTTACATGCTATAGCTCAATTTCACAATTTCCCTTCGATATTCTTAGCAAAGTCACCTTCTTTTGAAATTCAAAAATCTTGATGTCTGATTTTGCCTTGATTTTGATTACTGTAGCTCGAATTAGGGTTCGAAAAAAAATATGAGCTTGTAGATCTTGAAGTTCTACCCCAAAATCATATAAATTTTGACAAAGTTTCAATTCAGAAATTAGGAGCAATAAATCCATCTTTACAATATGTCTATTTGATATTCAGTGTTGACACAGTTTAGTAAAATTGGCCTAGACACCTGCACACATAATGGAATTTTATGATCTTGGTCTTGTTGGAAAGTTAACAAGTTTCTCTAAAAATTCATCAGAGTACTTATATGTCGAATTTCTGGCTCCAACATGCCCAGAATTGGCTTCTAATACAGACCTTGAAATCTGTCTGAAAAACAGATTTGACACACTTCACCAATTAATTCACCATAAATCACATACTTAATATTTTTAATGAAATTTTATCTGTGAATCAAGAACTAACATATCTATAACTTTCATTTGGGACATTTTGTCAAATTCTCATTAAAACCTGATGATATATTGATCGCGCCCCGGATACACGTCCCGGAGCGGCGACACTGTAGTCTTACCGCAAGCGCACGGTGTAGCGGCGAGCGGGTATCGAACACATGGAGGCCTAATAACAGTGTCTTCTTCAATCGCCTGGCTATATGAAAAGTCGAGGGATGTTCGCAAATATGCGGTCACAGTCGTTCAAATGTATAAAAGGAATAACAAATTAATTAAGACGCTTAGGGGATAGGGAATCCCCGCTACTTGCCGTATCTCATCATTGCGACTCATAGGTTTCACAATTGCTAGACTTGAAACTTGGGTGAACTAGTTGCAACTAAATGTGGAACCAAGCTCACGCTCTCGCGCTATTGTCGGTCTATAGCCAACCTAGGGTAGGGTCCAATCTCTTACAAACCCTAACCTAGGCAAACTAGCGTGAAGAACAACATCATCGTTCAATCGTATCTCGAGCCCACTCTCGTGCAAACTCGAGCTACGACCTAGGTTGGGATAGTTCCTACCCGTCCAATCTCTTGCAAACGGGTATTGGTATAGAATTACAATCTAAAACCCTAGTTTCGGTCCAATCTCTTGCAAACCGATTCCGGAGAAATTCAATTGCAACCCAATTCGAATATCTAGGGCTTCCTATTGAATTGGGATCCAATCTCTTGCAAACCCCAATCGATATGAATCCATAGCTATTCGTATTATAGCAATCCCAAACTAACCCTAATCAATCCTAGCAATAGTTTCACCAATTCATCACAAATCCGAAATTGGGCTCGTAAGGTTCATCCCTACGCCCTAAGACGATGAACTACTCACAATTCATAATCAAATTCAATAGAAATTCACAATCAAAATCAAAAGAATTCATTGCTATATTCAAAATATCAATAAAAATGGAGTTTTTGAGGGAAAGAGAGACAAACCAATGAAGAACAAGATAGCATCCAACAAAATCTCACTTTTCTCTCCTCCCTAAAAGCTAAATCTAATCCCTAAAAAGTTAATCTAAAAAGGCTGCCAAAAAGTTCTGAAAAAGCCTCCTAAACTAGGTTAAAAACTGGGGTTAAATACCCCCCAAAATCGCCCAAAAAAACCTGACGAAAATGCCCCTGCGCAGCCTCAAAATCGCAGTTTACGCTACAGGCAGCGCGGCTCACTCGGCCGAGTGACAAATGTCACTCGGCCGAGTGACGAACCCTGTACAAAAACAGAGAGTTGGGGGTCTCGGGGGTCGTCTCCTCGGAGGTCACTCGGGCGGACGGCCTTTAGTCACTCGGGCGGATGTCATTTGTCACTCGGGCGGACGTCGATTGTCACTCGGGCGGACCGCGACTCGGAAATTGTCAGTATAAAAACAGTAAGTCTGGGATTTTTGCTGTCGCCGTCTTGACGCCACTCGGGCGAGTGGTTATCCGTGGTTCGGCCGAGTGACATCACGATGCTCGGCCGAGTGCACGTTGATATAGCTCTGTTGTGTGTCCGATCTGGCCGGCCGAGCGGGCTTCCGATGGTCGGCCGAGTGACTCCTTCACTCGGCCGAGTGAAATGCTCAAAGTGCCCAAACTTCATGTTTTCGTATCCTCGTCGCTCCTACGACGTTCTTTCTCCTTCCACTCCTCTCCAATAGCAAAATACCCCTCAAGAGAGTCGTCGGTGACACTCCGGAGTGGGTGCATCTCAGAATCGCTCCAAATCGCTCCAAATCTCCTGAAATACGACAAAAACAACAAATCGTGAAAAGCATCGCAATATTGTCGAATAAACGTGAAAAACACAATTTGAGCGATCTAAATGGCATGCAAACATGCAGAAAAAAGGTGTAAAATATGGAGTGATCAAAATCCCCCAAGCTTACCTCTTACTCGTCCTCGAGGAAGATAAGTAAAAAGCGAACCCGGTGGATAAAGATAAAGAAAACGGCGGAAAGGCGGAAAATGGAAAACGAAAAACAAAATAGAAGACGAAGAGGGGAGTTGCTAGATCATTTTTCTCAGGACGTGGGTTTTGCTTACTCATATAGCATGCATCGAATATAAAACACATGTCAAAGACTTTTATTTTGATACCATAGTATAATGATGCATTTGAAATAGAAAACCCAAGAATATCAATATAGCATGAAAAATGGAATAATCCTAAGATCAACATCGTCTGAAGCATCTAAAGCGGTATACAATACCGTAGATCACACACTTTTCAATTGAATGCTTTCTATAAGGAGTATAAGAGATATCACACGATAGAGTAGAAAGATTAGAAAAGGTGTGGTTTTCATGAAGTGAATGCTAAGCGTAGATTTCTAGATTTCGTGAAACTTTAGCAATCTCACCGAGTATAAAATATTACTTAGCCTAGGTTGTCATGCACCGTCAAGTAGTCACTCTCTCACACATCATTGGATTCTCTCCCCCAAGCTTATCTATAAACGTGGTGGCATATGCAAAACAATATTTACATCCCCGTTTTTTATGAAGCTCCAAAAGTAAAAGAAAACAAAAATAAAAAGCTAAAGAGGGAAGAAAGAGAGAAAGTGTATGAGCTGGGATTGTTTTCGAACTACTTTTCTCTTTTCTTTTCTTATTCTCAAATCTTTTTCTTTTTTTTTCTCTTCTTTTTTTTCTTTTTTTTCTTTTTTTTTTCATATAACATATATACACAATGATCCCAAATCAAAGAGAAGGATATACAAGTATTTTTTTCTTTGGATTTTGGGGAATTTGGAGCATGTGATATAATAACGGGGGGATGCCAATAATAGAATTGCCAAGGGGAGATTCACCAATGAATATAAAATAGAGAAATAATGTTCAAGATATGTGGAGAAAGAAATAAATGTATCTCTCGGTTCACTCTATAGGACGTGCATGACAACTTCAGCTGGGTAATATAATCTACTCAGTTTAATCTAAGAAAGTAAACTAATCCAGATTTATCAAAGCTTGCAAACATTCAATCAACCCGAAGTGAAGCGTACAAATCATGCAAATAGAAGTGATGTGAGAAAGGAAATCAGTACTCCAGATATAAGCATCAATGCGTGAATCTTGGTGTGTTTTCTATGATAGCATACATATGAATCATCAGACATCAGCTAATAATAGAATTTCATCCATTTTCATACAGCAAAAGAGAGTGGGTTACTATTTCTAAATGCAAATCAGAACATAGCATATGATATCAGAAATAAAAAGCTATGACATGACAAATATAGCATGCATATAGAGAAAAGCTAACACCACGTCGTCGTCGTCACAGAAAAGTCATCTCTAGCAAAAGATGAAAGAAATAAAGATAAACGAAAATAAAAACTATTTACAATGCAGCACACAAGAAAAAATAAGAAAAACGTGATGCATGGTAAAAAATGAAAAAGTGACGAAAAATGGGTGCAAAAGTGGAAAAACGTGAAAAAACTAAAAATAAAAGGTGATAAAAGCAAAAAGTGTGAGAACTCACTCCCCCAAGCTGAAGTGCACAGTGTCCTCAATGTGCGGAGTGTGGCACACCGAGAGACGTGTAATGGGAGGAGGTGGTGGGTATGCATGCATGATAAAAAGGAATAAAAATAACAAAATTAAAAAGATGATGCGAATGGGATGCATGCAAGGATAAGAGTGATGCAGATATGTGTGTGTCACCAAAAATAATCTCCCTCACTCCCGAAAAAGGATATAGAATGATATGATCAAAATGTGGACAAAAATAGTGATGGGAGGAGGGGGTGGGCAAAAATCATCAGGACCAAGCAGAGAATGGGCAGCATAACGATAAAAAATATCGATGGCATCAAGGGTGTGCCTAAGCTGGTGGTGCTGCGCCATCTCCGTCCTGAGGCGGAGGAGGTGGTGGTGGTGGCTGAGTAATAGTCTGCTGGGTGGGTGGTGGTGGGGGTGGTGGGCGTGGAACAGTCTGCTGGGTGGGTGGTGGTCGTGGCAGTCGCTCGAGGATCTGGGTAAGGCAAAAGTGAATGCCGGGAAGTAGCTCGAGGCGATGCTGCATGGCGGTGATTGTGGAAGACAGAGCCCTAAAATCGCCCCACAGTCCACTCATCGCCCCCTCAAGAGCGCGAACGCTCTGAACTAAGGCATCAGGGGGTGGTGGAGCGGAGGGACGGACAGGTCTAGGCTGAGCAGGTCGGGGCTGTCTAATACGTGCAGTGTAGGTGATCGGGACAGCAGGCATGGGTCGAAAGGGTGTTGTGCTCACTAGTGGATGCCCAGCCTCAATGCGAGGCTGGGATGCATGCTGGTGTGAGGTGGAAGCAGCAGCAGTGGGAGTGGAAGACAAAATCAGTGACGAGGTGGCAAGAGAGGTCAGTGACACAGACGCGGGGACAGACGTCACGACACTCTCAGATAGAACAGCTACGGTGGAGATCGAAGGGTCGACCGCTGGGGAGGAAGTGTGTGGTCCAAAAGGTGAAACCCCAGCGGAGATCAAAGTGGATAGGGTCTCCACGACGGAAGTGAAGGAAGGCTCGCCGCTCTCAACTATAGAAGGTGGACGCTCGGGTAGCAGAGAGGTGAGTGGCTCAATCGACAGGGGCACAACAGTGGTGGTGGTAGGCGTGGTGGTAGGCGTGGTGGTCGGCTCAGCAAGTTTACTCCCGACACTGGTAGAAGTGAGGACAGAAGTGTCGGGAGCGGCAGAAAGTGCAGGCTCAGGCTGAGGTAACACAGGGTCTACAGGTGCAGGGGGTGCCTGCTCAGCCTCCTCGGCCTCAAGCACATAGGCGGCGGGGATCAGGAGATCCATCGTCGGAAGCCAGTCCTCGTGTGCTGGTCCTATGTGTGTCCGAGCGGGGCTCGGAAGGATCATGTAGTCAGCACCGAATGGACCGTGCAACCATACCCAGTGCCGATGGCCGTGCGGACGAAGCATCTTCATCCAGGCCATGACGTCTATCGAGAGTGAAGTAGGGCCCGAAGGTCGACGCAGGTCGGTCGGTAGGTCCTCGCCGGTCATTAGAGCTAGCAGGGTGATCAGGTCGTCGCAACATATCGGGGAGCGAGCGCCCACCGATACGATGATGCGGTCCAAAAACCAGCTTGCGACGTCAATCTCAACGGCGGGGACCATCGTAACACCATCCCTATCTAGAACTCTGGGGCGAGTCATCGCGTAGAGCATATAGAGCTCAGGCGTCGACATCGTCCCAGGCTCGTACCTCGTTAGAAAGGTGGTCGCCATAAGGCGCTGTGCTATGCGGAGGCAGCGGTGGACTATGGCCGAGGCCTTGGCCCTACTAGGGTCAAAGGTCTGAGGTAAACCTGTGATCCGGGCCCAAACGGCGTGTGAATCGAAGGATGGGGGAGGGATGTGTGTGTGGGGGCGTAGGCTCGGTCGGGTGTGGGGACATCGGGCCACTGAAAGAATGCCCTAAGCATATCGAGAGTGATCTGACACTCTCGATCCATAAGTCGAAAGGAGCATCCCTCAGCTGTCCGGGCGATCGAGCTGAGTACCTCGAGTGTCGGGCGGACGTAGGTGTCCGCCAACACAGAAAGAAAATCTCGCCAACCCACGTTGTCGTACAACGTGAGCATCCCCTCGAGTACCCCCAGGCGATCTAGGTCTGCAAGGTGTGTGAACCTGGAGGGCAATATCGAGCGCTGGGCGATACGCTCAAAAACGACGCGATGTGTATCGTCTTGGAACGTAATACCCAGCGGCCTGACGATAGGAGCCGGTGGTGGCTGTGGGTGGATGGGCTCGGCTGGAAGTGGCTGTGGGTGGACTGGATCGGCAGGCTGTGGCTGTGTGGGGTGAGGTGGTGTAGGCGGAGGAGAGTCATCCATCTCGTGGGAGGGGCCGGGCTCATCCGGCCGCTTCCGCTTGGCGGAAGCTCTCCTAGTGCGTGGCCGTGTTCTGGGCGGCATGTGTGCCCCAAGTGATCACCCAACGAATGGAAAAAAATGCGGCGTGCTAAAATAAATGGAACGAAGGTACCTGAACATGCCGTGAGAGCGAAACAGCAGATGCGTGCGAAGACGCCGACTCCACAAGGCCAAAAGCGCGCCCCGGAAGCTCCCCTAAGCTCCCCAAAGCTCCCCAAGATAGCCTGCACATCAAACAATGATATCAGCGTGTAAAATTCAAAATACATGGGGGGTTAGGGGTATAATAGATAGATAATGAAATAAATTTGATTTAAGGGCTCGATAAGTGCATGGATCGTCGAAAAATACGAGAAAATGGAGAAAATGGGCGAAATCGGGGGTACCGGAGGTCGGCCGGCGGCGATGGAGTCGCCTGCGATCGGGGTGGTCGGCGGTCGGCGGTCGGTGCTCGACCGCCGGCGGTCGGGCGATCGAGGGCAGCGTTCGGGCGAGCGAACGTTGATCGCAGCGGGCGGGGAGACGATCGGGCTCGGGCTCGAAAGAAAATTTGGGCGTTTCGAAAATCGCGCCGAGCCCGTTCACTTATATAAGTGAAGTTACGACTCGGCCGAGTGACTAAGTCACTCAGCCGAGTGATCGTAACGAAAAAGTTTATAAAATTTCTCCCTCCGCTTACGACTCGGCCGAGTGGCTTTGTCACCCTCGGCCGAGTGGAAAAAGTCCATTCGGCCGAGTGGCACAAGCTACTCGGCAATTTTCGCCCTAGGAGCGTATCAGTTTCACTCGGTCGAGTGAAGATATATACTCGGCCGAGTGGCAGTTTATACTGAAATCACAAAAAGGAACAGAGAGTTGGGTACAGCAGACTTCCCTCGTTGGTGGGCCACTCGGGCGGACGACGTTGGTTGATCGGCCGAGTGGCTATGGTACTCGGCCGAGTGAGGCTCTGTTTTCTGCTGTGATGCTCCGTTTTGGCTCTAATCTCTGTTTTTCTTCCTTCAGGTGGTTTCTTCCTTCTCCTAAGCCTTGAGCGCGTTTCTGGAGCGCTCTTCTTCGCCTTAGCCATCCTCCAGATGATAGATATCCATTTCTCCTCTACTATCAGAGAAAATAGGACCCGTTGTCACAATTTTTTGGGCAAACGACTCAAAAACATTAATAAAGTCTAAAACAAAAATAAAAACTAAAATAGAAAAAATGTGATAACCGTCGGGTTGCCTCCCGACAAGCGCTCGTTTAAGGTCTTGAGCTCGACCCCTTTTGATTTTCAATTAACGCTTGATGTTGGGTGCATACGAGATGCACCTGTCGAACTTGCTTGGAAGACCACTCGGATTTGGATCATGGTGGGGTGTGGTCTTCCTCAGTGCCCCTTCGTCATGGGCAGTGTTGGGGGTGGCTCCCCCAAGCTAGAGCTTGTTCCGGGCTTCGACTTTGCCGGTGACACCGATCGTCGTATCGGTGGAGCTTTCTTCGGAGTCCTCAACTTCGAGAGCTTGCAGAGCTCCCGTATTCTTACGACATCAGTGTCACCATCATCAATTGCCATGGAGATATCGGGAGAGTGATCCACCTTCTCTTCCTTGGCCAAATCTAGGCCTTCTTCGAAGCTATCTTCGTGGGGTGCGCCGATGGAGTGGGGGATCGCTTCTTCAATGACCTCATCAAGGAGGTCCATGTAATCTAGCTCCTCATGATACGACATATGCTTCATTGCCTTCGGTATATGGAGCTCCACTTCGATGTTGCCGACGTTCAAGGTAAGGGTCCCCTCCCGCACATCGACGATGACATCGGTGGTGGCGAGGAATGGGCGTCCAAGTATGAGTGATGTATCGCCCTCCTCCTTGACTTCCATTATCACGAAATCGCATGGCAAACATATGCCCCCCGGAACTTGGAGTGGGATGTCCTCCGCGATCCCAACCGGTCTTGTAACCCTCCCGTCTGCTAGTTGAATCCGCATGTCGGTAGGCTTCAAATCCGTGCCGGTATTCAACTTCCGGAACATGGAGAGAGGCATGAGGCTAACGCTAGCCCCCAAATCTACCAATGCTTTTTGTAGGGGGACGCCGCCTAGAGTGCAAGAAATCCAGAAACTCCCTGGATCTTTAAATTTGGCGGGCTCTTTTTCCCTCTTTGTGAACCAAGTCCCTTCCTCCGCGAGCATGATCTTCTCCTTCCTCTTCTTTCCCGTGATCAAGTCCGTTAAGAACTTGGCGTAAGATGGGATTTCCACTATAGCGTCGAGGAAGGGGATATTGAGGCTCACCCCTCTCAAATACTCAAGAAACTTGGCTAGCCGTTTCTCCATCTTGGCTCTAGCTAGCCATTGAGGGAAGGGCACCGGTGGCATAAATCGGCGCTCATCAATAAGCTCTTCCTCCCTAGACTTCACTTCCCCTTGCGGCTCCTTCTCTTTTTCAACTTCAATTGTCGGCTCGCTCTCTTGTAGACTCTCCACCACGGGTTCCTTAATTTGAGTCAAGGGGGGTGGTATCCTTCCCTCCACTCGTTGTAACCGCAACGACCGCATTGATGTGGCCGGTGTTGCCCCGTGGATTCGGCTCGGGTTGAGCCGGCAATTGTTGGTTGTTCCTATTGAGCAAAGCAAGTTGCTCCCCGATTTGAGCTACGACGGTGGCGAGAGAATCTTGTCCCGCCTTCAAAGTGGCGTTAATCTTTCTTTGTTCCGCCATAAACTCATCCACCTTAGCTTCAAAATCCGAACGTTGTTGAGCTTGTGGAGGGTTGGGATTTCTCCACCCTTGATTATACCCGGGTGGCCTATATGGTCCCACTTGTTGCCTCGGTGGGAAATTTTGTTGCGGTGGACCCCTTGGTGGATAATTCGGTTGTGGTGGTGGTGAAGCCCGAGCTTGAGGAGGTTGTTGTGGCGGGGGGTTCAATGCACCATCATTATTGGCATATGAGAAACCCGGATGGTTTCTTGCGGCCGGATTGGCCCAATATCCAGAATTCCCCGCGATGTATTGAACTTGCTCCAAAGCTCCTTCTCCTTGGTCCCCTCCTACATATATGGATTGGGATTGGTCTTGCCAATCGCTCATATGATTTGTCGGCGTGGATGTAGGAGGGGCTCCTTGAGGCTCCGTAATGAATTTCTCCAATCTCTCCACAACCTTGTGGAGAGAATCAAATTTGTTGGCTAGCTCCGCGACGGCCTTGGCCTCATAGATACTTGTGGGCTTCAAGGAGGATGAAGAATGTCCTCGCTCATCCCTCCATTGTTGGTTGTTCGAGGCCATCTCCTCAAGCAAGGCCGTAGCTTCATCAGGAGTCTTCGACAAAATGGCTCCATTTGCCGTGGCATCAATAATCTGCTTCGTCCCCGATTGGAGTCCATTGTAGAAACTGTGGACAAGCTCCCAATCCTCAATGCTATGATGGGGGCATTGATGTTGCAAGTCCTTGAAGCGCTCCCATGCTTCATAGAGAGTCTCTTGTGGTCCTTGCTTGAAGGACATGAGAGCACTTCTTATCTTCACCGTCTTGGAGGGCGGGTAAAATTTGTCGACGAAGGCACTCGCCAACTCATCCCAAGTGGTGAAGATTCCTTCAGCTTGCGTCCTCAACCAATATAATGCTTTGTCCTTAAGTGTAAAAGGGAAGAGGCGCAATCTGATAGCATCCACGGAGACGTCCGGCATTTGGAAGGTGGCACACTTTGATAGGAATAGCTGGATGTGGTAATGAGGGTTTTCATGAGAATTCCCATGAAAAGGATCTTGGTGCATAAGGACCACCAATCCGGTCTTCAACTCAAAATTTTTGTCGGCCGCCAACTCCGGCATGGCTATGGACGAGGTCGTGGAAGAAGTCTTAGGCCGAAGCCAATCTCTAATGGAGATGATCCTCGCCATTCGCGCCGCCAATTCTTCGGGTGTCTCAGGATGGGTCATAAAATTTCCTTCCGTAGCGGGTCTCCTCTTCGCTCGGATCCTCCTCAATGTACGCTCGATCTCCGGATCGTATAGTATCTCTTCGGGCTTCGCCGAGGATCTCGTGTACATGCAAGGGAAAACAGAGTTTCAAAGAAATAGTTAGCACAATGGAAGGGTGAAACAAAATAAAAAAATGATAAAACAGAAAGAAAGAAATAGCTAGGTTATAGAAATCAAACTCTATTGCCTCCCCGGCAACGGTGCCAAAAACTTGATCGTGCCCCGGATACACGTCCCGGAGCGGCGACACTGTAGTCTTACCGCAAGTGCACGGTGTAGCGGCGAGCGGGTATCGAACACAGGGAGGCCTAATAACAGTGTCTTCTTCAATCGCCTGGCTATAGGAAAAGTCGAGGGATGTTCGCAAATATGCGGTCACAGTCATTCAAATGTATAAAAGGAATAACAAATTAATTAAGACGCTTAGGGGATAGGGAATCCCCGCTACTTGCCGTATCTCATCATTGTGACTCATAGGTTTCACAATTGCTAGACTTGAAACTTGGATGAACTAGTTGCAACTAAATGTGGAACCAAGCTCACGCTCTCGCGCTATTGCCGGTCTATAGCCAACCTAGGGTAGGGTCCAATCTCTTGCAAACCCTAACCTAGGCAAACTAGCATGAAGAACAACATCATCGTTCAATCGTATCTCGAGCACACTCTCGTGCAAACTCGAGCTACGACCTAGGTTGGGATAGTTCCTACCCGTCCAATCTCTTGCAAACGGGTATTGGTATAGAATTGCAATCTAAAACCCTAGTTTCGGTCCAATCTCTTGCAAACCGATTCCGGAGAAATTCAATTGCAACCCAATTCGAATATCTAGGGCTTCCTATCGAATTGGGATCCAATCTCTTGCAAACCCCAATCGATATGAATCCCTAGCTATTCGTATTATAGCAATCCCAAACTAACCCTAATCAATCCTAGCAATAGTTTCACCAATTCATCACAAATCCGAAATTGGGCTCGTAGGGTTCATCCCTACGCCCTAAGACGATGAACTACTCACAATTCATAATCAAATTCAATAGAAATTCACAATCAAAATCAAAAGAATTCATTGCTATATTCAAAATATCAATAAAAATAGAGTTTTTGAGGGAAAGAGAGACAAACCAATGAAGAACAAGATAGCATCCAACAAAATCTCACTTTTCTCTCCTCCCTAAAAGCTAAATCTAATCCCTAAAAAGTTAATCTAAAAAGGCTGCCAAAAAGTTCTGAAAAAGCCTCCTAAACTAGGTTAAAAACTGGGGTTAAATACCCCCCAAAATCGCCCAAAAAAACCTGACGAAAATGCCCCTGCGCAGCCTCAAAATCGCAGTTTACGCTACAGGCAGCGCGGCTCACTCGGCCGAGTGACAAATGTCACTTGGCCGAGTGACGAACCCTGTATAAAAACAGAGAGTTGGGGGTCTCGGGGGTCGTCTCCTCAGAGGTCACTCGGGCGGACGGCCTTTAGTCACTCGGGCGGACGTCATTTGTCACTCGGGCGGACGTCGATTGTCACTCGGGCGGACCGCGACTCGAAAATTGTCTGTATAAAAACAGTAAGTCTGGGATTTTTGATGCCGCCGTCTTGACGCCACTCGGGCGAGCGGTTATCCGTGGTTCGGCCGAGTGACATCACGATGCTCGGCCGAGTGCACGCTGATATAGCTCTGTTGCGTGTCCGATCTGGCCGGCCGAGCGGGCTTCCGATGGTCGGCCGAGTGACTCCTTCACTCCGCCGAAATGAAATGCTCAAAGTGCCCAAACTTCATGTTTTCGCCTCCTCGTCGCTCCTACGACGTTCTTTCTCCTTCCACTCCTCTCCAATAGCAAAATACCCCTCAAGAGAGTCGTCGGTGACACTCCGGAGTGGGTGCATCTCAGAATCGCTCCAAATCGCTCCAAATCTCCTGAAATACGACAAAAACAACAAATCGTGAAAAGCATCGCAATATTGTCGAATAAACGTGAAAAACACGATTTGAGCGATCTAAATGGCATGCAAACATGCAGAAAAAAGGTGTAAAATACGGAGTGATCATATATGCCCATGTATTGGCAACTTCTACAAATTCCTGCAAGCTGAATGGTTAAGTGTTGTGTTAAATGGTATATTGTTGTTATTCCACCCACTATGGCACATGATTATTGTTTTTACATGTAAACTAGATTAATGATATGTCATGCCAATTGATCTGCTAATGTGCTTATGGATACACACGTTACGATCACCACGTGTTTGTGAAAATGCCTGAATGAAGGCAAATGCTAGAAATGTTATAAATGCTCAATCATATGGATATGAATTGAGATTTGATATGAACTTGTAATGTTGGGAGCATGTCATGCATAGTACCATATGTGATGTGATGATGGGTTGATATGAATACGATGGAGGGCATGACACTTCGGTGCATGACCCATGTTGATATGAATATGAAATGTGACGCCATGTAACATGACTCCTTCATTACAAAAATGATGAAATGAAACTCTTGAATGTCGCAGTCCTCTCTAATGAGGGTGAATTAGCAAAGCCCGAGTTTTAGGTGGGATTTGAGTAAATTGTGGGTATGAGGCCTGGACTGTGAAGTTAGGAGATGATTATGTGATGTGTGGAGTTTATATCCACTCGCCTTTACCGGGAGTGGAGGGGATTTTTATACCCACTCGTCTTTACCGGGAGTGGAGGGGACATACGGAGGTTGTGTTATTATGTGGAGAGCCTCACTCCTGCCAGGGACAGAGGAGCTGAGAGGCCCATCGTACAGTGCCCGTGTCCACTGCGTCGTGTGCTATTTTCACCCCAAATTTGGGGTGAAGTCCAGGTCCTAGTATAACACAGTTTACCCAAGTTCCAATTAACTTAATTATGAAATAATAAAATAAGAATTTGCGTGTTACTTCTACTGCTGGCAGCACTTCCCCTTCCCTTTGCTTGTTTCTTGGTGACACTGTGTCATGCCTCAGGCACTTGCACTTATCTTATTAGGTATTGGTTGCTTGAACACTTGTGTTATTATTATTATTATTATTCGTGCTAACCCTTTTCTTGTAGTAACTCGACATTGGACCGCATGTATGATTTCCTTGCTTTAGCTATTTAATTTTCATTACATCACTTAGTTATATGCTCTATTTCTCTTGGCTTGCCTTGTGAATTGATAACCTTAGAATGGCGTTCCAAAACCAAGTTGGTTCCTACTAGGGCACACATTGATGTGCTCCTCCTTATTTTTCAGGTAGCAGGGGCAGCATGGTTATTGGTGACTTGGAGTTGGGTGTCAGGTGTAGCACTTCGTGTGAGCTGTAGGTTGTGGTATGTCATGGTTGTCTTCGGAGGTGGAGTGTGGCGGTGTATGTGCAGTGATGCACTTGGACTATGTACGTAAATGAAATGTTGTTATATAAATTGTTGTTGTTGTTCTATGTTATTTACAAGTTGTTGATATTACAGTGGAGTTTTACTTGTACTATCCTAGTGTGTGCGCAGTGGCCTGCTTATTCAGTTTCTTCTTTTTCCTCTCTCTTTCTCTCTCATCACCCTCACTCTTCAGGATACTTAAAAAAATAAACTATAAATGTCGGTATTCTAGAGAGAGGGGCGTGACGGGTGAATCCACTCGTACTGCGCACAGGAGAGTATGACATCCCTCTGATGTCTGTACCTCTCCTTAAGTGCATCCCACAGTTCGTAAGGATCCTCTACAGTAAGATACTCGTCCTTCAGGGTCGAGTCTAAATGTTTCCTGATATAAATAATGGCTTTCACCTTTAGTATATCGGAAACTTCTTCTGTATGAGGTACTTCTTTAGAAGCATCCTTTTCAACTACGGCAGTACTTGTTGTTGCCTTCTCAGTGGGTGTCAGACTGAACCCATGAGATCGCAGGTGGAACTTCAGGTCTAACTGCCAACTCAAGTACTTCGACCCATCGGCCTTCAGGACCGAAAAATTGACATTCGCAAGTCTGGCCATTAAACGATCTAGCAATATAAAAAATAGCATGGATTATTAAACTATGTAAAATAGACATCCACGCATGCGATTTTACAACGTTTTAAATGGCATGGGTTATTAAAAGATAAACATCCACGCATGCATTTAACATTTTCATAACGTGAATTATTTAAGAAATAAACATCCACGCATGCATTTAACATTTTCATAACGTGAATTATTTAAGAAATAAACATCCACGCATGCATTTAACATTTTCATTTTAGCATTAAAATAGCATGAATTAGTAGACATCCACGCATTTAATGTATAGGCAATGAAAATAAATTAGGACTATGGGGATCAGCCAGCCGACATCAACAGAGAAAGACAGTCCGAAATTACATCAAAAAGTGCATGAAAAAGTTAATACAACTCGGGAACTTCAAAGAGAAGCCCCTTTCTACTGTGTGCAAATGCCTTCAGCTCCTTTTGGTGTCCTTCAGCTTCTTTTTACATTTATAACCTCACATACAAATTTCTCTCAAAAAGAAAAAATTGCAGAAAAGTAAAAATGTCGGAAACCTGGCTGATCCCTAAAAACATAGCCTAATAGCACATCCACGCAGATAGTATATGAAGAATATACAACCGCGCAGATAATCATATCACGGGCATGTAAAGATTAATAAATAATCTAAATAGTGTGTGACGTGCTAAAAATTATTTTGAAAAACTTTTTACCTTGATCCATATTATTTATATTTTATTTTTCTGCTTTAACCCTTATTATAAAATTAAAATTTCTTTAATTATTTTGGGCTTTTGGGGCCAAAAAAAAGGAAAATCATGTGCAAATGGGCTAATTTTCATGCTTTTGGGCCATGAAAACAACCCATTAGGGTTAATTGGGCATCCCCTAAAACTTGGCCCTTTAAGGGCTAGAGTTTCGAAAAAAACCCTAAGGGGGGCCGCGGCACTCCGCCGTGACGGCTGGCCGCGCCACGAGGCACGGCTACAGGCCGCGATCGCAGGCCGCGGCCGCAGGCCCCGGCGGCTGCAGGCGGCGGCGCATGCCGACGGCGGCGCATGTGGAGCGCCACCGTTACGCCCTTCGGGCGTGCGGGATATGGATCGAGGTGGGGGGGAAACGGATTTTTCAAACATTCAGATCTTTAAAAACGATTTTTTATTGTTTATAAACGTGTAGATCCAACTAAAAATGTGATTTTTACCGTGTTTTCAAACTTTTTGATCTTAAATCATGCAGATCTACAGGAAAAGCAAGTTTAGATCTAAAAGTTTTGAGGATTTACCTCTAGATTCGAAAAGGGAATCTAGACGACGGTTGGTGAAGGATGCCCTTTTCGCTCCCCATTGAGAATGTTACGATCTTCTTAAAACTGAGCGATTGATGGATCTCCTTCCTCGAGCGTCATCGCCTTTTCCAACGAGCGTGATCGTGCTGATAACGTGTTGTCAAGGGAAAAGTAGAGTAATAGGTGTAAGGGGTTAAAAGCCCACTACCCTCATATTTATAGCATTCAATGTTGGGCCGGATACCCAATGGGCCTCATGGGCCTATTCATAACAATAAAACAATTATTTGATTAGAATCTCAATTATTTAGAATATCTTAATTGGATAATTTTTTAATTAAAGTTTCAACTTAGAAACACAACACATATAAATAAACTAGAAATAACCCGTGCACAAAGTGCACGTATGAAAAGGATGCTGTGGCAAACGAAAAGGAGAGATAAGTATGGGTGTGTGTCGGTAGCGTCGGGGGTAAAAAGACCCAAATACAGAACCCGAAGCCCAAACCCCCAAAGTCCAAAAGAAAGCCCAAAACCACAAAGCACAAAAGAGAGCAAACACGTAAATGAGTGGACTTGGGGTGTTTTTTGGGTTTTTTGGGGTGGGAGTGGCAAACACGTAAATAAGAGGAAAGGTGGGTTATTTTTTGGAGGTTTGTTTCAGTCAACTTGTGACTGACAAAACCTGCCACCTAAGCTTAGTCTGGGTGAGAGGTTGTGTTTTATAAAAGAGATTTTAAAAATGAAATAAAACTAATAAATACACGATAACCTGATTAAAATTGAAATCACTAAGAAATAGTAACTTATAACAAAGTAAAATTTTAGATGGATTAGAATTTCAACCATCTAATAAAGAAAACATGAAAAAACATCGAACTTAAGTTCACATTCAATCAAAATTTCAATCCGTTTAAAAATAAAATAATTATAATAGAAATTCGTTATGTTAAAATCACAATATAATGAAAACTCATGAAAACTAAATTTGTTATGAATCAACTATTGAGGGGGGAGCCCTCAGGTCTTTATTTATAGCCAACTGGGAGAATACAAGGTGGGCTTACACAGATATGGGCCCAATACTAGGATGGCCCAATAACTCAACCAACCCAGTAAATAACCGTTCACAACACTCCCCCTTATCCAGCCATAGGTGTGGACCCTGCTCATGAATACTTCGGGATTCTGAGCCTATATGGGTCTTACATGGGGTGGATATTTCAGGATCCTGAGTTGGTGAGATTTGCCTCGTTAAAACCTTTGGCTATGGAAAACCCAGTGGGAAAAACCATAGTTAAGGGAAAAGAGTACAAACTCTGCCAAACTCCCCCTGATCTGTACAAGCTCTCAAGCTTTCAGATCTCTTAGGCGTCTCATTCCAATCATATGTACAAGTTTTCTAAAAGTAGCAGTAGGAAGGGCTTTAGTGAACAAATCTGCCAAATTGTCACATGACTGCACTTGTCTGATGTCGATCTTGCCATCTCTCTGTAGCTCGTGCGACGCTTTGATAGATCTCTGCAACCTAGTAATAGGCGACACATTACCTGACGATGGCGTAATCTCGAAAGACCGTCCAGAAGAACTTTGGTGAAATGTGTTTTGTTCTGTCGCCTTTGATGAAGCCACCTCGTAGTTGAGCTATGCAAGCAGCGTTGTCCTCGAACATGGTAGTGGGCTCGAGGTCTCCAGTCTTCAGTCCGGTCGTAGACAGGATATGGTGGACAACTGAGCTTAGCCATACTCATTCTCTGCTTGCTTCATGGATGGCAATGATCTCTGAGTGATTGGATGAGGTCGCCGTCAAGGTTTGCTTGATGGATCTCCAGGAAATGGATGTCCCTCCGTAGGTAAACACGTACCCAGTCTGTGATTTTGCTTTGTGGGGATCAGACAAGTAACCTGCATCAGCATAACCTGCAAGTGTAGAGGTTGTTCCATTTTTGTAGAAGAGTCCCAAATCTGTAGACCCTTGGAGGTAGCGCAGAAGGTGATTTACTCAGGTCCAGTGGCACTGTGTAGGCGCTGCATTGTATCTGGCTAGCAAATTTACTGCAAACGCTATATTGGGACGCGTGCAGTTTGTAGGATCCTGTCAAAACAGAGTTAGGATCGATAAATAAAGTTGAGACTTACGCTTGCGTATGCGGCATGGTAGTCTCAGAACTTTGCCTTCGGATTCGCCACGACGGATCGAGTCTTCTCACGAACGGAGTAAAGCTACTAAATCCACAATCTAAATCTCTACTTTTAGATTTAAGAACTTGGATAAAGAGAGAGGAAGGATTTCGGCAGAGCTTCGCTAGAATGAAATGCATGCAAGAATGCCATGCAAAAGTGTAAAAAAATGGCTTACCCTTGGGTCTTATTTATAGCCCCCAAGGTAGTTATTTTAGGAGTAATTGTTCCTTAGGAACAATTTAACTAAGGTGTACCATGACACATGGCACATTATAAGCTTAAGTTGTACCATATGCATGGTACAACATAAGCTTAAGATATTACCCCTTTATTAGCCATATGTCGCATGCACTTATGCATATATAATGCGACTTTCCCATTAATCTAGAGATCCTCTCCGCAAAGGAACATATTCCCTTTGCACACGACTTCGTGTACGCGACGTTCGAGGTCCGTATTCCCTCGTACATCCCCTACAAGGGTGTACTAACGTCTTCCATATCCAACATCTCCCACTCACACTTGAGGGGATTGTAAGAGAACGTCTTTCTCTTAGTTCTTTCATCTATCATACCGAGAAATAGACCGTGCGACCGTCATGCGCGTAGAGTCTGTTGTTGTGCACTTGTTAGAGATACACAACGACCTCAAAGGTGCAAAGTTGAGTAGTTCAACGCATGCTTTACCCTAGATTATTTCTTCACATTTCTTATACTTTATATTCAACAATTGAATCCCATCTGGATTACAATTGGCTGGCCAGCTTTGAATCATTTAAAGTCCAAATGTGAATATGAAATCAATCTTCCTCTTCTTGCGAACCTTCTAATCTTGACTTGATTCGCTTTTCTAACGTGCCCCGCCGAGCCGAATTATCATAGCCCATTAGCAACACGCTAAGATAGTGATCATCTCGTCAAATCTAAAGGAACCAATTAGAGTCCTTGAGGGTAAGAGTTAAGACCCGTATGGCCTTTGAGTCTCACATAATAGCAAACACTATTGCTACAAACTCAGTGGTCGAAATGCATACGTGGTATGAACACGTATTACAACATCACTCCTTTCCCAGGGAGAGTATGTCTTAATGATGTTGTACGGATGAAAGATCAGACACCACAGTGTCTATCTTTTGAGTCCCCTTACTACTCATGAAGTATTTCCGGACTCTCATCCTGCATAAGACAGATAGGATTTAAAAAATCCTATGAGATCTCTTTCAAATATCCTTGTGATACAGATCTCAGATCTTTGGGTTATTTAGTACTGACCCCCTGTGTTTTCTCGAAAATTAGTAGTACCCCCCTATGGTTTCAATAATTAGTAAGACCCCCCTCCACAATTAGTATCACCCCCCAGGGTTTCTCAAAAATTAGTATCACCCCCCTATGGTAGGGGGGTCTTACTAATTATTGAAACCATAGGGGGGTACTACTAATTTCCGAGAAAACACAGGGGGTCAGTACTAAATAACCCCAGATCTTTTGTAAGCATCCATATGATGCAGATCTTTTATTCGACTATCTTGTTTAAGTCACGACTCTAAATCATTTGTCTAATGATTTTGACTTTAAACTAGTCTCATCTCTATCTTATCCATCTGATAAGATAAGGCGGTTGCTCATGTGAGAGAGCCAACCTTAATTTGTCCGACATACCCACAATAAAATAGCTGAGACTTAAACACAAATGTATAAAATCATTTGTAAGAAACTTGTATGCAATATATAAAAGAACTTCTTTCTTTTATTAAACTTTGATCTTCTATAGACATGGGAAATTTTACATGATACAGCTCAGCACCTACGCATTCCCATAGATGATAAGTGTTTGTAGAACACATCTCTGGGGATCGCCTTAGTAAGGGGATCCGCTATCATCTCATGCGTGGATATGTATCCTATGTCTACTTCCTTCCGTTTGTCATAGTCCTTCGCAAACTTGAATCGAATATCAATGTGTTTGGTCTTACAATGAAATTTAGGATCTTTGACATATGCAATCGAGGCTTGACTATCACTGTATATAGGAACAATGCTCGAGTCAGAGGCATTCGTCAGCCTGTCTAAGAATTTCCAAAGCCAAACAGCTTCTTGGACCGCCATGCTGAATGCTACGAATTCGGCTTCCATGGTTGATAAGGCGATGCAGGTTTGCTTCTTGCTGCTCCAGGATATTGCACCATTTCCGAGCAAGAAAACAAAGCCTGAGGTAGATCTTCGCTCGTCGAGATCACCTGCCCAATCAGCATCGGTATAGCCTTCGAGTCTCAAGGTATTGCCTTGATAGCACAACGCATAGTCCGCAGTCCCTTTGAGATACCTTAATATTCTCTTCACCGCTTTCCAGTGTGCCTGTCCTGGGTTGGATTGGTAACGGCTTACCATACCAACAGCATAGCAAATGTCCGGTCTGGTACACATCATGGCGTACATCAGACTCCCGACAACACTGGAGTATGGAACCTTTTCCATAGCTTTCTTTTCTTTTGGATCTTTGGGACACATTTCCAAACATAGACCCTCGCCTTTGCTTATTGGAGTATCAATTGGCTTGCAGTCCTGCATATTAAATCGTTCTAAAACTTTCTTTATATATGTCTCTTGAGAGAGAGAAAGAAGTTTCTTGGAACGATTCCTTGAGATCTTAACCCCAAGGATATATGCAGCTTCATCCATGTCTTTCATTTCAAAGACGGATGAAAGCCAAGCTTTGATATCCATGATAAGACGCTTATCATTTCCGGCTATAAGTATGTCATCTACATAAAGAGACATAATTACATAATTGTTCTTAATCCTCTTAATGTATACGCAGTTGTCTTCGTCGAGCATGGAGAAACCATACGACAAAACGACTTCTTGAAAGCGCATATACCACTGCCTTGAGGATTGTTTAAGACCATATATGGATTTACGAAGTTTACAAACCTTATGTTTGTTTTCTTCTTGTACGAACCCGTTTGGTTGTTCCATATAGATCTCCTCATCTAGTTCTCCGTTAAGAAAAGCAGTCTTTACATCCATCTGATGTAACTCGAGGTCCAAACAAGCCACCACTGCCAGAATTAAGCGAATGGAGGTAAAACACACGACAGGAGAGAAAGTCTCTTCGTAGTCTATTCCTTCCTGTTGCGTGAAACCTTTCGCAACAAGGCGAGCTTTATATTTCTCGATGGAGCCATCAGCCTTATGCTTGATTTTGAGAACCCACTTGTTCCCAATGGCTCTACGTCCCTTAGGTAAATCAACCACGTCCCAGACTTGGTTTGTTTTCATGGATTGAAGTTCTTCTTCCATTGCCGCTATCCATTTATCTTTAGCAGGGCATGTGACGGCCTGTTTGAAATTTGCAGGTTCGTCATCATCTTGTAGTAATGTCATGAATGTTTGAGGAAATTCATCCTCAAATCTCAGAGGTGTTAGCCTCGTTCGATTACTACGTCTTGCTTGAGTTTGATCACTCCCACTTGGAATGACATCACTCCCACTTGAAATAATATCACTCCCACTCGGAATAGGATTGGTATCGTTCGTATCTTCCGTTGGTGAAGTTTGAAACGTATTTTCTTCTTCACCAAGAATTCTCTCACTCGAACGTTCCGATCCTTCTTGATCCCAAGTCTCAAACAAGGATAAGTCTTGACTTATATCACACTGTCTTGGAAACTCGTTTTCCAAGAAGACAACATCCCTCGATTCGAATTCTATTAGACCCCCATTGTCCTCTTGACCGACGAAAACATATCCTTTGGAGTTTTCAGCGTATCGGATGAAGATACACTTCCTCCCACGTGGCCCAAGTTTGCCATATTTGTGAGAGGATAAATGTGCGTAAGAGGCACAACCCCAAGGTTTTAGAATGCTTAAGTCTGGAGTTCTATTGTTCCACAACTCATAAGGAGTAGAACTTACCGACTTCGAGGGTACACGGTTTAAGATGAATGATGCCGTCAATAATGCATCACCCCAAAAGGTGATGGACAAATTTTCCTGAGACATCATTGATCGGACCATTTCCATCAATGTCCTATTTCTTCTTTCCGCAACACCGTTTTGTTGCGGAGTATAAGGCATAGTTATTTGATGAACTATGCCTTTTTCATCACAGAGTTCCTTAAAACTCGTTGATTGATATTCTCCACCACGATCGGTTCGCAAGACCTTTATCTTGCGATCTAGTTGATTTTCCACTAAACTCATATAGTTTTTGAAGCAAGATAAAGCTTCATGTTTGTGGGAAATCAAATAAATGTGACCGAAACGGGTGAAGTCATCAATGAAGGTGATGAAATAGGACTTCCCGCGTCTTGTCTTAACATTCATTGGACCGCAAATGTCCGAATGGATAAGCTGTAATGGAACTTCGGCCCTTGTGCCAGTTCCAAACGGCTTGCGACAAGTTTTCCCTACAAGACAATGTTCGCAAGTTGACATTTCAACTTTTGAAACATTAGATAGCAAGCCACTTTTGGCGAGTCTATCCATTCTAGTTGGTCCAATATGACCAAGTATTGCATGCCAACAAATGATCTCAGATTCATAGTTAGAAGCATTTGTCAAATGGAAACTTTCATTTATAGAAGAAGAATCATCATACATTGTGTTTAAAACAATTAATCCATTACAAACATTACCCGACCCAATTAAAGAACTATTACAAACAAGGTCAAACTTTTGTTTATAGAACCTCCATTCATAATCTAAAGACATTAACATGACCACGGATACGATATTCCTTCTAATATCTGGAGCAAAGAGGACGTCGTGCAATAATAAAGTCCGGCCGTTGTCGAGAACTAGCTTGCATGTTCTGACGCCTTTGACTTCACCACGAGTGTTGTTGCCGACGTATATCCACTTTGTTCCTTGAGTTATCTTTCGATACTCTACGAAGAACCTTCTGTCCTTCGCTACGTGGTCTGTGGCCCCTGAATCAATCAACCAAAAATAGTTAGATTCAGCAAGAAACACGGAACTAGAAACACGTATGTAACTAGCCCTACAAGTTACCTTATCAATTCCATCCGTACACGTACGGGCGAAGTGACCGTACTTGTTGCACTTAAAGCACTTGATCTTCTTCAAGTTTTTCTTCTTTGAGTGCACATTCTTTTGCCACTTTTTGTTCTTAGTCTTCTTTGAGGTTTCCGGCTCTTGCTTTCGTTCGTTCACAAACCTTAAGCGTTTATTCTTCCGCTTATTTCCTCCATGTGAGGAACTAGCGGCCATGTGCACTTCTGCACTTGGTTTTGTGGCTTGAATCCGCTCTTCCTCGAGTTCGAGGTGTTTCGATACATCGCTTAAAGTTTTAATGCACTCATTATGAGTGAGGTGCATTTTCATGTTATCCCAGCTATCTGGGAGTGAACGAATGACTGCTTGGATCTGCTGTTCGTCAGACAGCGTAACACCCGCATCCTTTAATTCAGATATGAGATTCGCCATGTGGCGGAGATGCTTTTTCATAGAGTGATCTCGCCGCATTTTGTACGAATCAAATTGAATATTTAAGGAGCGGAGTTTGGTAACCGAAGTTCCACCAAACTTTATTTCTAGCTCAGACCATATGTCTTTGGCTAGGTCGAATTCCCGAAATAGACGCATTATGTCATTGTCCATTATGGACAGTAACGTAATACGTGCTATTTTGTTCTTTCGAGTCCAAGTCTCATAAACTTCCCGGTCCCTCTTGTGTTGGGCCGTATTGCCCAACTCAGGTTCTTCCATTATGTTTTGGAGTGTTTCAAGCACATCTTGCTCCTCCAAAACATATTGGATTTTTATTGACCAAAGTTTATAATTGTCGCCGTTGAGCTTTTCACCTTTGTTAAGCTCTGCGACAATGTTCTTAGAAGCGGTAGACATATTCGAATCAAAAAACTGCAAAGAGAATGAAAAACACGATCAAAATTCTATGCATAAAGTTTCGATTCTTTAAACACTTGATAAGTTCCTTGGATGCGTTGAAATGTTACTCTAGAATCGAGAAGTTCACTACGTTCCCAACTACCATCTAGAAGTAACTTTCAAAGTATCCCTCTTACTTATCTCAAGTAAAAAGAAATCAGAAATGATACCCGTATGGTACCAGCAGCGGAAAAATATTTTTGAAAAACATATCTTTCAAAATGGAATAGGTGAGAGTTTGCGCAAAGAATTTTAGTGCAACAATTGCCAAGCCATGAGACCTGTTCTACACACCCATGGGTTAGATGACCATGGCCGGATCGTGGTAGGACTTGGAATTCTAAATTGCGCTATCCCGATTTAAGGACGGGACATAACCTATTTGAAAACATCTTTGTCAAAAATTTGAATTACATTGGCTAATCTCCGTAGAGTAGAGCACAATGTCATAAGTACATTGGCTAATCTCCGTAGAGTAGAGCACAATGACATAGCTAATCTCGCATGAAGTAGAGCACTATGGCTAATCTTCAAGGAGTAGAGCCAAAAAAAATTTAATAAAACAAGAGTAGGCGACTGTCGTTAGCCCCGTATGGGCTAATCGGCACATTCGAGTTTGACCAAGGCCTTTTGTCACCCCGTATGGGTCATTCGGCAAGTTCGCGATCGACCAAGACCTTCTGTCGGATTGGTCGACCAAAATGACCAAATTGGTCGACCAATTATTTTGGTCTGCAACTTCTCCCGGCCAGGGCCTCTGTCCTGGCCGAGGCTTGGCCAAGGGCCGGCCAGGGCCTCTGCCCTGGCCGGCCAGGGGCCCTGGCCCCCTCGGCCAGGGCCTCTGCCCTGGCCGAGGTCGGCCAGTGTCGGCCAGGCCGGCCCTGGCCTCTGCCAGGGCCGGCCAGGCCGGCCCCTGGCCTTGGCCGGCCACTGCCGGCCTGGCCATGGCCGGCCATGGCTTGGCCATGACCGGTCATGGCCAAGGCCATTTTTGCCTTGGCCGGCCATGGCCCTTTGGCCATGGCCGGCCTCCCCTTGTGTGGGGGTGGCCGCACACCCCCGCCGGTGGGGGTTGCCGCGGTGGTTATTGGCCGTAGCCAACCCCCTCCGCATGGGGAGGGGGGTGCATGGCCTTCATAGCCCATTTGGCCATGGTGCACATGCACTAAAATTCATCTTCCCCGATGGGAATAAACACCACCTTCTTCCTCGATGAAGCACCCGTTCGTCGATGAAGCACCCGTTCGTCGAGAAAATGGTTATTTTCTAATGGCCGTGTGCCAAAAAAGAAAAATAACATACTACGTGAACGGTCGGTTCTTCCCGTCACGGAGAGTTCCTACCATATCCGTAATGATAGGAGACCCTAACGTGAAAAGAACAACCGTTGCGTTCTCTCCGTCACGAAGCGTTCCTACCATATCCGTAATGGTATGATACCCATTCGTGAAAAAGACAACGACTCGTTCATAGTTTCGACGGGACGGCGGTTTGACCGGGGCGAACCTACATGGCTCCGATACCAATGTAGGATCCTGTCAAAACAGAGTTAGGATCGATAAATAAAGTTGAGACTTACGCTTGCGTATGCGGCACGGTAGTCTCGGAACTTTGCCTTCGGATTCGTCACGACGGATCGAGTCTTCTCACGAACGGAGTAAGGCTACTAAATCCACAATCTAAATCTCTACTTTTAGATTTAAGAACTTGGATAAAGAGAGAAAGGATTTCGACAGAGCTTCGCTAGAATGAAATGCATGCAAGAATGCCATGCAAAAGTGTAAAAAAAATGGCTTACCCTTGGGTCTTATTTATAGCCCCCAAGGTAGTTATTTTAGGAGTAATTGTTCCTTAGGAACAATTTAACTAAGGTGTACCATGACACATGGCACATTATAAGCTTAAGTTGTACCATATGCATGGTACAACATAAGCTTAAGATATTACCCCTTTATTAGCCATATGTCGCATGCACTTATGCATATATAATGCGACTTTCCCATCAATCTAGAGATCCTCTCCGCAAGGGAACATATTCCCTTTACACACGACTTCGTGTACGCGACGTTCGAGGTCCGTATTCCCTCGTACATCCCCTACAAGGGTGTACTAACGTCTTCCATATCCAACACAGTTTGCCAGATATAGTAGTGCTCCGATGGCACTCAGATAAGGAACTTCCGGACCAAGTATGCCCTCCCCCTCTTCCAGCGGCCGGAAGGGGTCTTTATGTGCATCCAACGATTGTACCACCATAGGTGTACTCAATGGATGACAATGGTCCATATGGAATCTTTGTAACATTTTCTTCGTATATGTGGTTTGGTGTAATAGGATTCCATCCTTTTTGTAACGACCTGAATTTTTCCAAAACATTTAAGCTAAATATTTGAAGTAATTTCATTTTTAATTGTGTTTTATAATGGTTGATCAGGAGTTTTAAACTGATTTCAAAAATTCTTATAAAAATATTTTGAGACACTAGACTTAATATAAAGTATTTCAACAATTTCAGATTTCCTCAAATACCCAAAACATTTCTGTTAAAATTCATCTTCCAAAATTACCGTTTTGATTCGACGAATTTATTTTCTATACAAACGTCTTCAAATCGATTTCAAACTTCTGCAGTAACCTCCTATGACCATTTAGGGCTCCCCACATTAATTTTGTAATTTTCTGATAACATTTCAATAGAGAACCCGCAAACCCGCTTTCTAAACGTTTTGGCCAAAAACTAGTAACTCCGTAGTCCAAACCCGGAAACGGACTTCGTATTCGCCATCCTCGCGATGATACGATCCCGTGGGTATGTTTTCGTAATTTTTCGGACACGTTTACTAGTAGGGGCAAAATCGTAATTTCGTTTTTGTATTTTACTAATTACTTTCACTAATGGGGGTTTTACTTTTTACTAATTACTTTTAACCTATCCTAATTACCCAATCATCTACCTAACCCATCCCGTAAGTAGCCCATGTGTTTCATGGGTTACTTAATCTCAACACTTAGTCAAACCCACCAACAACCCTAATTAATACCCCTAATTAATAACATTGACTAACCTAATATTAAATTATTGCTAACCCTATTTAACCCTCCCCCATCTTCCCTAAGGCCATGCACTCACGCACGCAAGGCAACGTCACCCCGCTCTCTAATCTCTAAACCCGCTCTCTCTCCCTGCATCTCTCTTCTCTCTCTCCCGTAACTCTATCTATCTATCTATCTTCTCCGTTCAACTCCGGCAACCCACGCCCGCCATCGCCGCCGCCTCCAGCGGCCTCCGCTGCACAAAACCCCCGCCCAGCTCACGAGCCCCCTCCGTCAAACGCCTCCGCCTCCACTCGAGAGCCCCGCCTCCGATCCGGCCGCCCAAGACCGGAGCACCGCCACCCGATCAGTCGGCCGCCGCCCTTGCCGATCCCCAACGCCGCCTCCGCTGTTCAAAGCCCTCCATCGCCGCCTGAGGACTTCCGACGTCGACGAAGCCTCGCTCCGAGCCCACCGCCATGCTCGATCGCTCGTCGCCGTCAGCGGAAGCGTGGTCGCCGCCGCTGCCCCCATCCGACGCCGCTGTGCCCCCGGTCGCCGCCCCACGTCGCTCCGCCACCGCCGCTCGACCGCTGTCGCCCTAAGCAGCCCCCCCTCCGGCGGTTAAGTACGAGGCTGCGACGGTATAACCCGATGGCACTCTCGTAATTACGAGAAATTTCGTATTTTTCTAATTTTAAATAATTATTAATGAGATTTAATGGTTTTAAATCCATAACTTGATATATAGGGCCTAGAAAAATGTGTGGATAGCTCCAGAAAATCAGAAACGACATTTCGGATCCAATGGCGCTAGTCTCACTGCGATCAGACGCCTACTTATTCCGGAATGATTTTTCGAACTTAAAGATTTAATAGGTATAATTCATTCTAAAAATCGTAACTCGCTGATTTTACGTACACAAATATGTGATAAAATTATATGTGACAATAGACTTCGAGACGGTCATTTTGACTACTTATTCCTGTAATTCTGATTTGTATTGCTCCCGTAAGAAATTACGGAAGATACACGTTCCTTAAGTTTTTCGGATTTTTTAAGCTATTTCTAAGTTTTTAAAAATTATAAAAAATTACAGAAGCTTCTGAAAATTCTTCCCTCTTGCAGTAAAATCTAAATAATTATTTTAGGTTTATATAAAATTTTTAAATATTTTCCGACACCGTTTTAACGAGTTTAAAAATCAAACTAACTTAATCGTTTAAATAGAAAAGGTCGTGTTTTTACTAATTAAGTATTTTGTGTTGCAGGTACGGACTCTGGTGTACTAGCCTCAGAGGAAGCCCTAGATCCTCTTCCGGCTTACTACAACGGTATTGGTTTTGGTAAGTCACGATAGGTTCTAACCTTAGAAATTTAGCCACTGTGCTCGTACGAACTTGTAGCACCGCACTACTACGTGCTCGAAGCACGGAAACATACGCCACTTTTCTTGTGTTGGATTTGACTTGGAACATTTCATGGAACGATCATGTAAAGAACTTGTACTTGACACATCACCGGGTTTTGGGGTAACTCATAGTTTGCGAGAGTACGGGAGTGACTAGAGTTTGGTCTACCTGTCCTGTCGCCTGTGTTTCGGCGCCCTGTCCTGCTGCCTGCGTTTCGGCAAACCATACTGCTGCCTGGGTACCGGCATTCGTCTGGGTAGCACCCAGGCAAGAGACGAACTGAACAGTCACATATTGTACTCTCCGACTTAAGTCACGTAGTTCTAGTGGAGCTTGCACAGTTACTTCTTTACAGTCATGCACTTTACTTTCTGCACTTGTAGCACTTTACTTTCTGCACTTGTAGCACTTTACTTTCTGCACTTGTACAGACACTACACCGTACTTTACTTCTGCTTGTCATACTTGTACAGTACTCATTTTCTTTGTTTAGAATCTTTGTGACTTACCTTCGGTTCCACTTGTGGCACCGACAGACGACGACCTGATCGAGGAGATCGCTCCAGAGTACGAGGAGCCTGCGTACGACCCAGAAACCACGGAGTTTTAGTTATCTGTGTTGGTGTGTGTTGTGAGATGTATTTCCATTCTGTATTTCCTTTCCGTACTTTTCCTTTCATGTATCGGTGTGAGAGAGTGCTGGTTGATGTACTTTAATTTGGACTGTAATAATGTCTGTAAGCTGGTTTGAGTGTTGTTGGTACATCTCTGCGTTGTGGCTATGCTGAATTCACTGGTAAACTGCGGAACCTGCAAATATCAAATAAGTAACGGGCCCCCGAGAGCGGGTCGTTACAGGTTTGGTGGCCCATGCAGGTCCGTGCAAAATACCTCGTGAACAGTGTAGCAAAACCAGGGTGTATCGTATACGATACTCAACTAAGCTGACATTTCTTTGGATGCAGGTTCGACACTCGGAAGACGGACGGGAACATCTCGGAGAGCCCCAATGGAGTTGATCTACCTAGCCTTAATAAAAGCCATTATCAAAATCGAAATAAGATTAGTTAGTTGTTTAAAAAAAAATCCTTCTGTGTCGGTGGCACTCATATGAATGATGATCTTCCTTCAATGGACCATGATACCGGTCAATGTGCTTGGCTAAAGTCTGTTGGATCAACCTAGCTAGACTGGGTACAAGTGATCCTGGCTTAGTCACTTCCCTGACCGTATCCGCTGGACCGCAAGGACGTGAATCATGATTATGTGACGTCATCGATCTTCTCCACCACCAACCTTCCTTTATCTTGATGACCTTTCGATTGACCTTCTTATAATCTTCTATCTCTAGTTTGCTTGAACTCTAGCTACGTCTATTTTAAGGAGGGTAGTGTTCGAGTTTTCGGTCATCAGAAGTTCGGATTCCTCAACTAAAGCAGATCGAAGGACGTTCAGAAGTATTCGAGGATGATGCTGGAGATTTTAAGACGAGCCAGACGTGACGTACACGTGTAAACTGTTACGTTTTTGAACTCGTATTTCTTTTCTAACCCTGCTCCCATCTTGTACCCGATTTTTTCACGTGTTGGAATTCTTTCCCGCCTACCACCTCCCCTCATTATTGCCTTTGTCCGATTCCCCACCTCGATCCCCGTTCCCGCCTAACACCGACGACTTTCGGTGCCCCCCTTCTCTTTTTAACCCCTCTTCTCCTTCCTTCCCAAGCCACCCCGTGGTTCCCTTTTCGCTCAGACATCGCCCCTCCTCCTCCCGGCCTCTTCCCCAAGCGAGCTCGCCATCTCACCCGAAGCCCCGCCAGCTTCCGCTCCACCCCACATCGGAAGCCCCTGCCATGGATCGCCAACCAGCCGCAGCCCTCGCCGCCATGGACCCGCAGCCGCCAATGGCCCCTCGACATTTTGTTTTGGGATTCTTGGCCTTAGCGACAGTCCTCGCCGTCGCCCTCGCTGTTGCCATGTGGTCGGGATATTGGGAACCCGCCGCTCTTGGCATTATATCGAGCTCCTTTTTCTGGTTCTTCCCCCTCGAGCTACCCCACTTCGATTCCATCTTAGGGCCGCTCCTTCGTGTTGGTTGGTTTGTGAGTTTTTGGTCGTTGAATTGCTTAGGACTGATGGGATAGCCATAGATGTCGACCAATGGTATTGGCAAGCAGTATCATTGGGAATGAGTATTGGCTTGCTTCTGGCCTTAGGTGTTGAAGTTGGATGTCGGTCCTGTGCTAGGATTTGGGAGACGGCTAGGATGTTGACTTCTTGTTGGATGTTATGGAGATTGCTGGAAAAAGTGGTAGCAATGATCTTGACCCGCGAGAGTTGGCCTTATATTTGTCTGTTAGTGTTGATCTGGATATTGGCTTGTAATCTGGTAGCGTGGCAGATGAAGTCCTTTGTGTTCGGCTGGTTAAGTTGTAACCGTAAGGATGCACTAGGTTTATCCCTTACGTTTATGTATGTTATGGCGATGATTTACATGATTGAGACCATGTAATCATCATTTATAGACGTTCTGTCCTTCTCTTTGATGTGCTTGATTCTGACTTGTCACCTTATGACCCAAGTTCGAACGGATGTTGTCTTCATAATAGCCCTCATTTTCATGTGATATTATTATCTCATGTTAATAGTATGTATTCATGTACTCATCTCTTGTTTTCTTGATGCTATGATATCACATTATATTTCATGCTATTAACAACTTATTTTCTAAATTGTAATCATTCGACTAGTTTTCCATTTTATCATCTATTTGTTTGAGCTTCTTAATAACAGCAATTATTTTATTTTATAAAATTTTGAGAAATTCCTAGGACGGAATTATTTTAAGGAGGGTAGAATGTAACGACCTGAATTTTTCCAAAACATTTAAGCTAAATATTTGAAGTAATTTCATTTTTAATTGTGTTTTATAATGGTTGATCAGGAGTTTTAAACTGATTTCAAAAATTCTTATAAAAATATTTTGAGACATTAGACTTAATATAAAGTATTTCAACAATTTCAGATTTCCTCAAATACCCAAAACATTTCTGTTAAAATTCATCTTCCAAAATTACCGTTTTGATTCGACGAATTTATTTTCTATACAAACGTCTTCAAATCGATTTCAAACTTCTGCAGTAACCTCCTATGACCATTTAGGGCTCCCCACATTAATTTCGTAATTTTCTGATAACATTTCAATAGAGAACCCGCAAACCCGCTTTCTAAACGTTTTGGCCAAAAACTAGTAACTCCGTAGTCCAAACCCGGAAACGGACTTCGTATTCGCCATCCTCGCGATGATACGATCCCGTGGGTATGTTTTCGTAATTTTTCGGACACGTTTACTAGTAGGGGCAAAATCGTAATTTCGTTTTTGTATTTTACTAATTACTTTCACTAATGGGGGTTTTACTTTTTACTAATTACTTTTAACCTATCCTAATTACCCAATCATCTACCTAACCCATCCCGTAAGTAGCCCATGTGTTTCATGGGTTACTTAATCTCAACACTTAGTCAAACCCACCAACAACCCTAATTAATACCCCTAATTAATAACATTGACTAACCTAATATTAAATTATTGCTAACCCTATTTAACCCTCCCCCATCTTCCCTAAGGCCATGCACTCACGCACGCAAGGCAACGTCACCCCGCTCTCTAATCTCTAAACCCGCTCTCTCTCCCTGCATCTCTCTTCTCTCTCTCCCGTAACTCTCTCTATCTATCTATCTTCTCCGTTCAACTCCGGCAACCCACGCCCGCCATCGTCGCCGCCTCCAGCGGCCTCCGCTGCACAAAACCCCCGCCCAGCTCACGAGCCCCCTCCGTCAAACGCCTCCGCCTCCACTCGAGAGCCCCGCCTCCGATCCGGCCGCCCAAGACCGGAGCACCGCCACCCGATCAGTCGGCCGCCGCCCTTGCCGATCCCCAACGCCGCCTCCGCTGTTCAAAGCCCTCCATCGCCGCCTGAGGACTTCCGACGTCGACGAAGCCTCGCTCTGAGCCCACCGCCACGCTCGATCGCTCGTCGCCGTCAGCGGAAGCGTGGTCGCCGCCGCTGCCCCCATCCGACGCCGCTGTGCCCCCGGTCGCCGCCCCACGTCGCTCCGCCACCGCCGCTCGACCGCCGTCGCCCTAAGCAGCCCCCCTCCGGCGGTTAAGTACGAGGCTGCGACGGTATAACCCGATGGCACTCTCGTAATTACGAGAAATTTCGTATTTTTCTAATTTAAAATAATTATTAATGAGATTTAATGGTTTTAAATCCATAACTTGATATATAGGGCCTAGAAAAATGTGTGGATAGCTCCAGAAAATCAGAAACGACATTTCGGATCCAATGGCGCTAGTCTCACTGCGATCAGACGCCTACTTATTCCGGAATGATTTTTCGAACTTAAAGATTTAATAGGTATAATTCATTCTAAAAATCGTAACTCGCTGATTTTACGTACACAAATATGTGATAAAATTATATGTGACAATAGACTTCGAGACGGTCATTTTGACTACTTATTCCTGTAATTCTGATTTGTATTGCTCCCGTAAGAAATTACGGAAGATACACGTTCCTTAAGTTTTTCGGATTTTTTAAGCTATTTCTAAGTTTTTAAAAATTATAAAAAATTACAGAAGCTTCTGAAAATTCTTCCCTCTTGCAGTAAAATCTAAATAATTATTTTAGGTTTATATAAAATTTTTAAATATTTTCCGACACCGTTTTAACGAGTTTAAAAATCAAACTAACTTAATCGTTTAAATAGAAAAGGTCGTGTTTTTACTAATTAAGTATTTTGTGTTGCAGGTACGGACTCTGGTGTACTAGTCTCAGAGGAAGCCCTAGATCCTCTTCCGGCTTACTACAACGGTATTGGTTTTGGTAAGTCACGATAGGTTCTAACCTTAGAAATTTAGCCACTGTGCTCGTACGAACTTGTAGCACCGCACTACTACGTGCTCGAAGCACGGAAACATACGCCACTTTTCTTGTGTTGGATTTGACTTGGAACATTTCATGGAACGATCATGTAAAGAACTTGTACTTGACACATCACCGGGTTTTGGGGTAACTCATAGTTTGCGAGAGTACGGGAGTGACTAGAGTTTGGTCTACCTGTCCTGTCGCCTGTGTTTCGGCGCCCTGTCCTGCTGCCTGCGTTTCGGCAAACCATACTGCTGCCTGGGTACCGGCATTCGTCTGGGTAGCACCCAGGCAAGAGACGAACTGAACAGTCACATATTGTACTCTCCGACTTGAGTCACGTAGTTCTAGTGGAGCTTGCACAGTTACTTCTTTACAGTCATGCACTTTACTTTCTGCACTTGTAGCACTTTACTTTCTGCACTTGTAGCACTTTACTTTCTGCACTTGTACAGACACTACACCGTACTTTACTTCTGCTTGTCATACTTGTACAGTACTCCTTTTCTTTGTTTAGAATCTTTGTGACTTACCTTCGGTTCCACTTGTGGCACCGACAGACGACGACCTGATCGAGGAGATCGCTCCAGAGTACGAGGAGCCTGCGTACGACCCAGAAACCACGGAGTTTTAGTTATCTGTGTTGGTGTGTGTTGTGAGATGTATTTCCATGCTGTATTTCCTTTCCGTACTTTTCCTTTCATGTATCGGTGTGAGAGAGTGCTGGTTGATGTACTTTAATTTGGACTGTAATAATGTCTGTAAGCTGGTTTGAGTGTTGTTGGTACATCTCTGTGTTGTGGCTATGCTGAATTCACTGGTAAACTGCGGAACCTGCAAATATCAAATAAGTAACGGGCCCCCGAGAGCGGGTCGTTACACTTTTGATGTTCAATCTGTAAGCCAAGGCAGAATTTCGTTTTGCCTAGGTCTTTCATTTCAAATTCTTTTGTTAGGCTTACAGATATCTCAATGATCTCTTCAAGAGATCCTATGAGATTCAGATCGTCTACGTAGACAGCTATTATCACGAATCCTTTTCCTTTTGTTCTTATGAAGATACAATGGCAGACTTCATTGTTTGTGAATCCTTGTTGAACAAGGAACTCACTGAGTCTGTTATACCACATTCTTCCTGATTGTTTGAGACCATACAATGATCTTTGTAGCTTAACAGAATAGACATCCCGAGGTCTATCATTTAGTTCAGCAGGCATGGAAAAGCCATCAGGAAGTTTCATGTATATCTCTTTATCGATATTGCCGTATAGATATGCAGTCACAACATCCATTAGCTGCATATCTAGGCCTTCCTTTGCTGTTAAGCTTATCAGGAATCTGATGGTGATCGCATCCATGACCGGGGAATATGTTTCGTCATAGTCTATACCCGGTCATTGGGAAAATCCTTGTGCTACAAGTCTAGCTTTGTAGCGTGCGATCTCATTATTTTTGTTTCTTTTTCTGATGAATACCCATTTGTATCCCACAGGTTTGACACCAGTAGGTGTCTGGACTATTTGCCCAAAGACTTTTCATTTCTGAAGCGAGTCCAGCTCGGCTTCTATTGCCTGATTCCACTTTGGCCAATCGTCTCTACGTTTGCATTCAGCAACGGAGTGTGGTTCATAATCATCGTCGCTTCCGGCGACGTGAATGGCAATGTGAAACACGAAGTCATCGTCGACGACTATACTCTTTTTGTCCAATACCTCCCCTGTACGTACATAATTTAATGATATTTCAGTTTCTCCCGGCAGTTCCTCTGCAGTGGATTCCGGGAGGGGAGAGGGTATGGACACGAGCTCGTTTCTCTGTGGGGGTATCGTCCCAAGGTCTCCGGATATTTTTCTTTTTCTTGGATTTTTATCCTTGGAGCCTGGTGGTCTGCCTCTTTTCTGTTGAGGTGCAGCCACTTCTACTGCTGGTGGATTGCATCCATCCTTTGGAATGCCAATCCTAGCTGGAGTATTCGCAGCAGGGATGTGTGATCTGACAATCTTCTGGTTGTCAGTAAACGAGTCCGGTAATCTATGGACGGTGTCCTGGATATGTAAGATCTTTCGGATCTCATCATCGCATTGTTTTGTTACCGGATCATAGTGGGTCAAGCTTTTTGTATCCCACATTAACGTTTGCTTTGCACTAGACTTTGCGATGTCTAGGCCCATTTTGGGGAAATACGTCTCATCAAAATCGCAGTCTTCAAGACGTGCCTTAGAAGCGTCCCCCGTTTGGGGTTCTAAGTATCTTATAATGGAGGGTGAGTCAAACCCTACATAAATACCTAGGCGACGTTGAGGACCCATCTTTGTCCTCTGTGGTGGTGCAATGGGGATATAAACTGCGCAGCCGAAGATCCTCAAGTGAGAGATGTTCGGCGGCGTTCCACATGCAAGTTGCATTGGAGATAGACTGTGACCTCCCGAGGGTCTTATTTTTATTAGTGATGCAGCATGCAGAATTGCATGTCCCCATGCATCCACTGACAACTGGGATTTCATCAGCATGGACGTGCGATCCATTGGAGTCTTTTAATTAGCGACTCGGCTAACCCATTCTGGGTGTGAACATGCGGCACTGGATGTTCGATTTCTATTCCCGTTGCCTGAAAATATTCTTGAAATGACTGAGAGGTAAATTCCCCTGCATTATCCAGACGTATTTTCTTAATTCGGTTGTCTGGAAAATGCGCCCGCAACTTTATTATTTGTGCCAAGAGCTTTGGAAAAGCCAAGTTGCGAGTTGAAAGTAGACATACATACAAGTAATTTGAAGATGCATCAATCAGTACCATAAAGTACTGAAAGGGCCCACTAGGGTGGTGGATAGGTCTACATATGTCTCTATGTATTCTTTCAAAGAAGCTAGGAGACTCGATATCCACTTTAAGTGGTGATGGCCTTGTTATTAATTTTCCCTTAAAACAGGGTACACAAGGGAATTCTCCCTTCTGAAGAATCTTCTGGTTCTTCAGGTTATGCCCGTGGGATTGTGATATAATGCGGTGCATCATCACAGATCCGGGGTGGCCAAGTCTATCGTGCCAAAGTAGGAATTTGGCCGATGTCGGACACTTCAGGTGCTCCGTTAGGTTTGCTTCTTCTCTCCGAATTTTTGTATGGTAGAGGCCTGATGAGAGGCTCTCAAAACGTTCAAGTATGGATTTAACTCCATTGTCTTGAGACGTTACATACAGTAATTCATTTTCTTTAACATTTGTTGTTTCCAAGTGGAATCCGTTAAGACGGATATCTTTGAAACTTAATAAGTTTCTCTTGGAATTTGGAGAGTAAAGTGCATCTTTTATTTTTATTTCTGTTCCATTGTGAAGCAACAAGGTTGCACTCCCAGAACCTTCAATTATGTCCGATGGCCCTTAAATTGTGTTTGCAAGGCTCTTATACGGAGTAATGCTATGAAAATAGCATTTGAGCTGAAGGATCGTATGTGTCGACGCGCTGTCTACTAAGCAGTCATGAGAGCATCCCATCTAAAAAGACGAGTAAACATATGCATTTCAGAAAAACTAAATTTTATTCAACAGAATTCAGATTACATAAAAGCTCTCATAAAATAGATTGTTCATACAATAAAATGCTAAGATAAATGAAAATAGGCTAATCAAGCATATCATCTGACTCAAAGTCTTTGGCTGTGAACTTGACTGAATTATTCGCAGCCACCAGGTTTGATTCAGCATTCTTTTTCTTGCTTTGTTTATAAAGCTCCTGGAGTTGCACTGGGGTCCTGCACACGCTGGACCAGTGGCATGTCATGCCACAGCTGTGACACTGGTCTTCCCAATCCATCTTGGGTGGGGTGCATTATTTTTCTTGTTATCATTCCTGCGCCAGGTGAACTTGCGCTTCCCTTCATTCTTGCGCTACTGTGGTGGGCCCTTGGCTCTTTTCTGTTGTCCCCCTTTCTGTGGTCTTTCTTTTCTTTTATTATCCCTCTTCTTTTTGAAGGAAGAGGTATGGTGAGCTTCTGGTAGGGGGGCAGTGCCGGGAGGGCGCATATTGTGAGTGGCGAGAAGAAGCTCTCTGTTTTGCTCGGCCATGAGAAGACATGACAGCAGCTCTGAATACTTGGTGAACTTACGTTCACGGTATTGCTGCATGAGTATCGCATCCTTTTCATGGAAAGACGTATACGTCTTTCCCAGCATGTGATCTTCTGAGACTTTTTCACCACACAACTTCAGGCATGAGGTGATGCTAAAAAGTCCTGAGTTGTACTCAGCAATGGACTTAAAGTCCTGCAGTCTCGGGTTCTCCCACTCATATCTCGCCCTTGGGAGTATAACATCTCTCTGATGTTTATACCTATCCTCAAGGGCGGTCCATAGTTCAAGTGGATCTTCGACCGTAAGGTACTCAGCCTTTAAGGTCTTGTCCACATGGCGGCGAATATAGATGATGGCTTGCGCCTTCTCTATATCGCTAACATTTTCTTTTTCAGTCACAGCAGTGATGAGGGACTTGGCCCGCAGGTGAAACTTAACATCTAGCTGCCAGCTTAGATAGTTTCTACCTGATGCATCCATCACTTCAAAGTCAACGTTTGCAATTTTAGCCATTTATCTAACAGAGCACAAACATGCATGAATTAATAATCAATCAGAAAGAAAAACATTTTCATGCGGAGGCAATATTTAATGAAAAGCTAAACGTGTGGATCGGCCAGTCCCACAAGAAAGAGTCCAAAAGTCCACGGTCCAAATTATACAAATTTGCAGCTTGAATAAAATGAAAATACAACTTTGGAAACCCTGTGGGTCCCATATAATATCTCCGTCTTCAAGCGTGGCCTCCGTCTCCATGGAAGTTGGTCTTCTTTCTTTGACATTTACATAAATTCCTCACTACAATTTCTCTCAAAAATAAAAGAAAAGTGCGGGAAATAAACTGTGGGACTAAACGGCCGATCCAAAAACCACATTTAGCAATTCATGCAGAAATATTGTACTCATCAACATTTTCATTCACAGACATCACATGCAGTTTATTCACATGAGGATAAAACAATATTTAATCACTTAATAATTATTGGACCACTGGGCAACGTTATACACCGTTAGGTTAGGTAACTAACGACAGAGCGGTCGCAGGATCTTCCTAATTATTAAGTTTTAAATAAAATGCACAACCACGCATATAATATCCACATAATTTTGCCAGAGATGAAAAGCATGTAAAAGTAATTACGATGCATGGGTTGTAAAGTAAATGGGTTTAATCGATTAAATTTATTAAGTGCCCAAAATAAACATTTTCTTTGTCTGAGGAAAAGAGGTTCCCTCATCATCCCAAAAGCCCCCCCAGAAATCCCCAAAAATTCCTCGACTGCCCGATATTTGTCCCGTAATTTACCGTGATTTTTCACGAATATTTTGCCCTTAAAACCCCTTTTAAATTAATTTTTAGGCCAAACAGTTGCCTTTTCAGGCTTGTTTTTAGCCTATACTCCCCCCCCCCCCAAGTATTTTTTTTTTTCAGTGAAGAAAATTCGGCCTGTGGGCCTGAAGCCCACAGCCGGCCTGTGGGCCTGAAGCCCACAGGCTTTTTTTTTCTCATGAAGAAAATTCGGCCTGTGGGCCTGAAGCCCACAGCCGGCCTGTGGGCTTCAGGCCCACAGGCTTCTTCTTTTTTCTTTTTTTTTGAATTAGGGTTTGAGGGGGGGGGCGCCGCCGCCGCCGCCCTGCGCGGGGGGGGGGGGGGGGGGGGGGGGGGGCGTGGCCGCCGCCCCCCCTGCAGGGGGGGCGTGGCCGCGAGGGCCGCCGCCCCCCATGCAGGGGGGATCGGCGGGGGCCGCCGCCCCCCTCTGCAGGGGGGCGCGGCGGCGACCGCCCCCCCCTCTGAAAAGAGGGGGGGAACGACGCGACAGGGAGGGGGGGGGGACCGGCGGCAACGCCGCCGGAGGGCAAATTTTTAGGGTTTGAGAAAAAAATCAACGAACCCTAAAAAATTGGTTTTTGGGATGGAAAATCCGTCGTTTTCAAGGCGACAATTGATCCCTATAACGATCTTTTGAGATCTAGGGATAAGGCAATCATACGTATGATAAAAATATCGTTTTTAGTGTGTTTACCTATATATCCGTCCTCCGGATATAGCGACGGTTGCGCGAAGCCCTACGCGGATGAAGACGCTCGATTGAGGAAGCCTTGCACCGCGCTCGTGGATCTCCCGTCTCGCCTTCGCCTTCGCCTTCGTAACGAACGGAAAAAGAATTTTTGTGGAGAAAAAATATTTAGAGGCTCGTGCTGATAACGTGTTATGAATCAACTATTGAGGGGGGAGCCCTCAGGTCTTTATTTATAGCCAAAGGGGAGAATACAAGGTGGGCTTACACAGATATGGGCCCAATACTAGGATGGCCCAATAACTCAACCAACCCAGTAAATAACCGTTCACAACAAAATTAACTTAATGAATTAGTAAAGTAATGAATAGTGAAATTTTAAATGACAAATAATTTCAATAAATAGGAAAATATTGATTAAATATTTGTACCAAATTAGAGTTCCAAAGAAATTATTTGGCTTCAAAAGGAAATGATTCATATTGAATTAGAATTAGAATTCCAATTAGCCACAAAAATGAAAACATATCAAATAAGAGGTCAATTAAGTTATAATATCAGCTTATCAAAAATTAATAAGTGGTATATGTTTGTAAATTTGTAGATGGTTTTTTCACATGATTTGCACGTGTCTAAAACTAGTATAAATGAAGGGATTGAGATATTAACCTACCTATATTTCCTCTCTCATTTTCACGCTTCTCTTTCTGCGTGCGGCGGCCCGGAAGCCGGCGACAACTCCACGCCCGTCTTCTCCGATCAAAGACGCGACTTTTAACAGGTAGATACTCTTTCTGATTTTTAACGAGACATAAGAGTTTTGTTAATACCCTGCAAATTGTAAAGGTATTGATTTGGATGATGAAAAATCGTAGAAATCATCACATCTAACCATAGCAGGGGGGTTTCAATGGCGAAGAAGAAGAAGATCCTATCAGGAGAACCGCATCCAAATCCTCAGGTATTGAGACAAACTATTTTAATTAAATTAGTGGGCAATCAAACAATTTAATTTTCTTATACAGTGTCAATTACATGTCCTTCACATGTAGACCGAAACTGAAATCCAAACAGAAAGGAGCGTCTTTGAAACTGTGCGTTTTTTGCCCATCGAGATTGTGGCCAACATATTATCAAGACTAACCGTGAAAGCCGTCGGTAGATTTCGCTGTGTGTGCAAGCAATGGCGCCGCTTAACTTATGATCCCTATTTCTTGGATTTACATCACAAGAGAGGTTCCACCCTTAGGGTACTTCAAAGATTCCATGCTAATCCCAACAATCTGTCTGTTTATTTAGAGTCTGAAGACTGTCCAAGGTGTTCCAATGGCAAGGTCAACCTTGGCTTGGTTCTGTATAGCTTATCAAACTCTATCAGAGGGTTAGCCTGTACATTTAATAGTACTTTCTTTCCTCCTGATTGGTCCTACACCAGTGGATCGATCTATATGTTGAATCCCACGACTGGGGAACGTTTGGAACTGCCGGCACCCATAAGACTTGAGAAGCAACGTTTTCTTATGGATAATCCTGAGCAGAATCGTTCTGTCCGCGGCTCAGAGAGTTATGATTTAGGCATTGATGAGTCTACTGGAGAATTTAAGGTGGTTAAACTAACCTCTTATAGTTTTCACACCCATCTATATTGTGAGCTTCTCAATGTGAGCAGATGGCAATGGAGGCATCTTGGTGAAATTCCTTTTGCATATAACTGCGGGCCTGCAGTCTTTTTCAATGGAGCACTCCACTGGATTGTAGCTGATGCATTTAATCAGAAGAGTCTTCTGACGTTTGATATCAAAGAGGAGACTTTTGGACCAGCAACATCAATCCCCCTCCCATCATGTTACCGTCCGTTTCTGGGGATATCTGGAGGGCGCTTCTTTGCTGTAGCTGAGATGGGAAAACAGTTGGAAATATGGATGCTAGTAGACTATGTGAATCGGAAATGGATTAAAGAGTATAGTTTTCATTGCCCTGACCTGCGAGCTTCTTCAATAAGACGTCCACCTTTCATAGGAGCTGCAGATGACGTGATTGTCTTTCCGTGCGGTGCATTTGGAGCATGGGGCACTTATTGCTATGATCCTCATAGCAAAACGCTTTACAAACTCCTTGATATTGATGAGTTTGTTATTCACAAGGACAGCATTATCTCACCAAAGAGCCTCCAGCCGCAGAGCAGTGTAGGTGAGTCGTGAAGCTAATATGGAGGAATTTTCTATTATAATGTGTTCTTTATGGAAACTATTTATTCGAATTCAGTTACGCAGGCACATTAGAATCTTTTTAATTATTTGGGTTTAATAGATAATTTTTAATAAGTCGGACCTATTTATACGTAAAAAGGGAATACGCATATATGGAATACTGGCATTTTCTCATCCGTGCATATGGAATCACCTTTTCTCAAAAATTCTCTTTGTATCTAGATTTGATTGCTGGTGTAATCGTGAAGCTAATATGGAGTTTGTTATGATCCTCATAGCAAAACACTTTACAAACGCTTTACAATAAGCGACTGTGCATTTTCCCATTTTATTCACCTTTTTACATCAAAACAATAATCCTTGAAAAAGCTATCATTGTTGGGATGAGATGGGGAAATAGTGCAATGGAGGATTTGCCACGATGCTACGTAGGCAAGTTGGCAGATAAAAAACTTCCCTTCCTATCATGGAGTTGCATGTTTGTGAACATAAATCAAGAAATAGCGTAATGGAAGAGTGACGAGGATCAAGTAACGATTATTTAGATTTAGTTATATTTTATTTTGATTTTTTGGTTAGGACTTCATTTGGTTTTTTTGTTAGGATTTTTAGATAGAATTTTAGTTAAGATTTATGTTTTTTATTTGATTGTATTTATTAGGATTTTTTTAGTTATTTGGTTGTAAAGCCTATAAAAGACAAAGACTTGTTTTCAATCAAGAAAGGAAGAAATGAATGAAAAGAAAAAAATTGCTTTGTGAAAAAAATGTCTGTTTTAAATCTTTATTGTGAGATGCGAGGGAGTGAATGCACGAGAGCCTTGACCAAAAGTTTAAATCTCTAAATATCTTGCATTTTATTTGTTGGAGTGAGCAGAGGATGGCCTAAATGGCGATAAAAAGGGTCACCCCAGGTATCTATAAGGGTCTTAGATTTCTATATGTTACCCATAAAACGATCTATATTTTCTGATCAGTGGAACTTTTTGCACGAAACTGGACAACATTCTCACTTATTCACACTAAGACCAGGAACAGACTATCAATGGAACACATTAAAAAGTTGGCCTATGTTCATTATAACATGAGACTGAGACAAATACATGTGAGAAGCAGCGAGAAGGATGGCCACCAACTATCGACTTGGATCAGATTTTTCATGACGATGAGCCATTGCAGGAATGGACCAAGGAGACAGAAGGCAGGGTGCTCGATGACAGATAGAATCCTTGGTTGGACGAGGCGCTTGCGGAAGCAGAACATACAAGAAGCACAAGTCACACCCCAACGAATATCACGTACAAGCGAAAGAAGGCAGCCACTCAGGCGCGATGATGATTCATCTCCCGATGACCGGGGTCCTACAGACAGAGGTTATGGTCCATCGAAATCCGTTCGCCTTACTGAGAGACATGTGGACCATGCTTATGATACACCACATTCGCATGGATATCGAGATCATGATAGGTAGCACCAAAGTGAAGAACGGGTGGACGATACCTACGGTAGACAATCTGACTATCACGGGTATCAACGTTCTTCTGATTATTATGGAGGTTATGATATTCCTGCTATTCATGAATCGTATTCTGATAGATACTCAGACAGTCATGACTGTTATTTCGCACTGTACAGACACTCTGATGTCTATGCAGATTATGGTATTCAACACGGTACGGTCTGAACATGACTGAGCAGTCCAGCAGTCAAGGCAGTCATGTCACGCCTTTCATCGAGCCGAGCCGGCCCTCAACATATGATAATATGATGGTATCATTTTTAGGACCAGAACATATGCAGTATTCGTATCCACTATACTATTATGCACCACAACCGGATGATGATAACATCGAATGAGATTTTTGTATTTTTTAATTTAATTTATTTATTTTTATATCTTTTGATATAATTTATTTAGTTTTTGTATTATGAAATCACATTTTTAGCTCATCAATTTTTATTGTTGTTCTTTTATATTAATTAATTATTTAATTGTAGTTAGAAATGACTAATGTGAACAGGAAAATACAGAAAAATACAGGAATACATTACATGTTAACTATACATATAATATGTCACTGTATGTATATAGTATATAAATATTTATAGTATCTCTGAACCTGATACCGATACCCGAAACTCTCAGAGGAGGAGGAGCTGTTGCCTCCTCTGACCAAAACTAAATGAGGGGGTGGTTTAGGGTTGGTTAATTGTTAATTATTATTTAATTCTTAATTAATTAACTATAATTAATATTTAATCGTTAATTAATCTAAGTTAGGTTAACTCTTTGACAGAATATAGGATGGATGGACTATTTAGGTTAAACTTTAAGATTTGAGGGACTTGAGATGAAAATCCCTTCTTTTATTTATTTAGTTTCTAAGCTTTTTAAAGGAAAATTATTTTATTTTATTTTATTTTGGAGCGAGTCTCATATAGAGTCTGAGTATGAGTCTAGATGTGAGTTGTTTCTTCTCATATAAATGTGTGTATATAATTAAATTTTTTGATTATAAGCGATTGGATGTAAATTTAAGCTTTGCAAATTTTATTTCCAAGCTTTGACATTTTTACATGAGAGGTGCGAGAGTGGGTGAGAAATTACCTGGGGGCATGAGATCAAAAGAAATTTTAAAGGCATAAGATGTTGAAGTAGGTGGCCGTGTGATCTTTGTGGTTAGAGGCTTAAACCCTAATTTAACTTTAGTTGTAGAAATTTCTAATTAGTTCTCCAATTTTTTTCACCACATTTTTAATTACTTTCCGTTCCAAGCTTAGATCCATGAATCTTCTGAAAAGTTCACGGGGACCAAGCATGGCCCATTTTAGAACTTGCATGGGAGGTGGGGGGGCTCAATTCATTTTGTTAGTCCATTTTGGTGTGTTAACTGAACAATCAAACCTGTCCAATTTAAACATGATATGTAAGCTTGATCATGTGCTTAAGCCTATTGTCATTAGACCCGTAATTCTTAGCCTACTCCCACAAATAAATGATGTGTCGTGCCGCATCATGCCATTCTGTATCGTATCGTCCATATATCCACATGTCCACATGTTCATGTCCTTGAAACATAGGAGGAAGATCTTCTTATGCCATATGATAGTTGTTGACCGTTAAATCCGTCCACAATGAGTTGGATATTGATGAGGATGCCTCTGATGACGTGGCTCTCCGTCAGCTAATGAGTGGGACCCATGGAAGGGTGGTCCTGGGTCGATGAGAGTTAGGCCCGAGATGCTGGGTTGAAGCCCGACCTAATTTCGTGATGGCTTCGTGGGTCTGCAATACAGAGAAATCGTCAGAGGGGCCGGGTTGAGAACGTGTCGAGTAGATAGAAGATGAAAGCATCAACAAGGGGCAGGGCTTGCGTGAGTGAGAGATGGAGAGAAAGAGTTTTGGTTTTGGATCGCTTGTTCCTTTTCTCTTCTTCCCCTTTCTTTTTTTCCCCCTTAAGAATTAACCCCTCGTCCTCATCATCAATCTCTCTCCTCCTAATCACCCCATGTGTCTATCCATGTATCAAAAAGTAGGTAGAGATTAAGGTAACCATGACACAAACCCTTATGTGTCATCTTGGGGATTATTCAAAATTATCTATATAAAACCAAATACTCCATATTATGTATTTATGTCGATAATCCCCAAATACTCCATAAGAAAAATAGGAATACCTATATAAAACCAAATACTCCATAAGATATTATGTATTTCATCCAATACTCCATCCATTTTAATTAAAAAGACCTCTTAAAATTATTTAGAAATAATTTAATCATTACAAAAATTAGGGAAAATTTCAAAAAAAATACACAAATTATATGCGTAAAAATACAACTAGAAACACGTAGCGTAATACCAGTATATGCGGAAACATGGTATTACATTGCGCCACTCATCTTAGTCACGTTTGGTGGGGTGTTGAAATGCCATTGTTATGGCTCATCATGAATTGCATTGTCGGAACCATCCATGATATTTTTGAGGTTTTGTTTGGTCTATATAGACTATATAGTTCACAGATGGATTCGCCCTCAAAATCACATATTCATGCGAGTCATTTGTATTGTTCACTTTTTATGAGCATGATAAATTGAATGCATAAAGTTAGTTTAGCTTAGGCAAGTGGTTAGGTGTGTTGCCTTTCATATATGGGACACAGTTAGGTGCGTGCCCGTCACATATGTCTTGGGCAAGCAATTTGGTGCGTTGCCCATTGTTAACAAAACAAGCGATTAGATGCGTTGCTCGTTACATTGCTGGGGGTCATGACCCCCAGCAAGCCTAGGTAGATGACTCCAATGAAGCTTTACAAAAGGTTTCTTTAATTTTTGTTGAACAAATAGGTCATATCATCTTACGATTATTTCGTTCACTTATTACAACATTTTGTAACTCATTCTTTTCCTCAAATCAATCATAATTAACTCTTTGCTATCAATCGAGAAACTGCATATCTTATATACTATGTTTTTCATTCTTTATCTATCGTGATATTTTCATCATCTTTGTCAGACGCTACAAACTTTGTTTTTATTTCAGCAGTGACTGATTATATTATATGAATAATGTTATAGGTGCAATGGTGACAGATAGGTATAGATAAAAATCACCCATTTCAAAACCATAGTTGTTTGATTGGTGTAAGATACTGATCTTATCCTCCAACTGGGCTTGTCAGTGATTAAGGCATGGTGAAATGGTAAACAACATTAATACTTTTTACTTTATATTAATAATGTAATTTCTCTTGTTAATATGGATCAAACTCTGTGTGAGTTTATCCATTTCACATTGACCAATAATTTAATATGGGTGCACATCAACTACTTGAAGAAATATAGAAGGAGATATACGATCGGAGAGAGAGATAAGAGAACCCGACAATATTTTCATTAGCCTCAATGTGTTTATATAGATTACATAGTGACTGTTGGAATGCCAACATGTATGACTCTTGGGATATCAATGGGTGTCTCTTGGGTAATAAACGGTTGCATTCCTTGGGATGCCAACCGTTGTGTCTGTTGGGAAACCAATGCTTCCCTTGGGAAGAGGAGATGGTGTTATCTCTTTACACGCCCCCGCAAACTGAGCGGCAGAGATGACGAACAGTTTGTCCCGGAGAAGTTCGAACCGCGGAGTCGGGAGGCTCTTTGTGAAGATGTCAGCAGGATTATCCTCGGTGGATATGTGTCGAACACGAATATTGTTGGAGGTGACTTGCTCACGAATGAAGTGGTAGTCGATAGCGAAGTGCTTCGTTCGAGAGTGAAAGACCGGATTGGATGATAACGAAAGAGCCGACTTGTTGTCACACCAGAGAAGAGGGGTATCCTGGAGAGGAATCTTCAGATCTGTCAGGAGAAGTTGGAGCCAAATGATGTCATTAGCAGTCAAGGACAACGAGCGATATTCAGACTCTGTGGAGCTATGAGAGATGGAGGACTGCTTCTTAGCGCTCCAAGTGAGTGGGTTTCGGCCAAGGAAAACGCAGAAACCACTAATAGAACGTCGATCAGTGGGATCACCAGCCCAGTCAGCATCAGAAAAAGCAACAAGTGACAGCGGACTGGGGTGAAGGAGGATGCCATGAGTCGGAGTAGATTGGAGATACCGTAGAATACGTTTGGCAGCAGTGAGATGAGATTCACATGGACTGTGAAGAAACTGACGACCCGATTGACGACAAACGCAATATCTGGACGGGTCAGTGTGAGATACTGAAGGGCGCCAACAATGCTGCAGTAGTAAGAACCATCTGAGAGAGGAGGATCCGGGTGAACATGGGACAGCTTAGCCGAGACAGGAGTTCGGGCAGGTTTGCAATTGGCAAGTCCCGCTCGTTGAAGGAGGTCTTTAGTATACTTAGTTTGGTGGACGAAGCTACCATGACGGTGTCGTTGTATTTCCAGACCCAAGAAGTAGGAGAGGTCGCCAAGGTCTTTAAGGGAGAATTCTTGAGATAATAAGGTGATGAATTGAGGGATATACGAGGAAGAGGATCCAGTGATGAGAATATCATCCACATAGAGCAAGATCACTGTAGTCTGACCACTGTAGTGCCGAATGAAGAGGGAGGAGTCGGCGATGCTGGGAATGAAGCCATGGAGACGAATGAAGGTTGAAAAACGGGCGTACCACTGTCTTGGTGCCTGTTTGAGGCCATACAAGGCCTTCCGGAGTTTGCAGACGTGGTGAGGGAAGGAAGGATCAATAAAGCCCGCCGACTGCTCCATGTAGAGGTCCTCTTCAATATTGCCATGTAGAAAGGCATTGGAGACATCGAGCTGTTTGACGGGCCAATCGAAGTGAAGAGCGAGTGCAATCAGAAGGCGGATGGAGCCATGTTTGGCCACAGGACTGAATGTTTGAGCATAGTCAAGGCATTCCTTTTGGTGGAAGCCCTTGGCAACCAACCGGGCCTTGTAGCGAGCAATAGACCCCATGGCGTCCCGCTTGATTTTGTATACCCACTTGCAGCCGATGATGTTGGATTTAGAGGGGGGACAACCAGATCCCAAGTTTGTTGACGGGTGAGGGCATCGAATTCAGATTGCATGGCAGCAATCCAGTGTGGATGTTTGGAAGCTTCTTTGAAGGAGAGAGGTTCCTCAGATGTGATAGCAGCATGGAGATTAAAAGGTTGGTGAGGGCGGAAAGTGCCAACCATAGAGCGGGTAGTCATGGGATGAGTGGGAAGAGGGGCAGGCGGATGAGAACTCGTTGGAGGTGGAGTGGGAGGAGGTGTATCGGGGAGGTAGGCTGTAGGATGGGTTGTCGGTGTTTGATGGGCTATGAGATGTGGGAGAGGTTGCCTGGGAACAAGAGGAGTGAGATGGGGTGTATTGGGAGTAGGGGTAGCTATTTGGGAAGCGGATGCGGGAGAGAAAGGAGTGTCGGGGAAGGCATCGGGACAGGGATGTCTCGGAGAAGTCTCGGGACATGATGATCCGGGAGGAGAGGGCTCAGGAGGACTCGTCTCGGGAGAGGAGGTTCCGGGAGGACTCGTCTCGGGAGAGGAGGTTCCGGGAGGACTCGTCTCGGGAGAAGAGGTCCCGGGAGGACTCGTGCCTGGTTGGAAGTAGGGAAAAGTCTATTCTTCAAATTGAACATGTCGGGTGAGGTAGATGCGTCTGGGTTTTAGCTCCATGCATTTGTAGGCCTTCATATTGTCCGAATAACCAAGGAAGACGCATGGTTGAGATCGTGGCTCAAGTTTGTCACCCGCATAAGGTCGAAGGCAGGGAAAACAAAGACAACCAAATGTGCGCATCCACTTATAATCTGGGAGCCGAAGATGTAGAATCTCAAGAGGAGACTTGTTCTGCTGAGTAGAGGATGGTAGACTGTTGATCAGATATACGGCCGTCTTTGCTGCATCTGGCCAATGTTGTTTGGGCATGGAAGCAGTTAGAAGTAAAGCAAGTGTTGTTTCGATTATATGTCGGTGTTTTCGTTCTGCGACACCATTTTGTTCCGGAGTGTATGGTGCAGATGTTTGGTGTATGATACCAAGGCGATGAAATAGGGAAGAAAACTGGTTGTTGACAAACTCGCCCCCGCCGTCAGAACGAAAAATTTTGATTTTGGTGTTGAACTGTCGTTCAGCCATGATTTGAAAAGACTGAAAAGCAGCAAACACATCGGATTTGTGATAAAGAGGATAGAGCCAAGTATATCGAGAGAAATCATCAATGAAAATAACATAGAATCTATATCCCTTTATCGATTGAATAGGAGCAGGGCCCCATACATCAGAATGAATTAAAGCAAGGGGAGTTTTGGATCTTTATTCAGACAGAGGGAATGGGAGTTTATGACTCTTGCTCATAGAGCAATGAGAACAAGACTTCAGGGGAGACAGCTTGACAGATAGACCGGAGGCGATCTTTGAGACAACAGGAGAAGCTGGATGACCAATTCTGGTGTGCCAAAGATCACCCGAGGAAGAAGATGCAAAGAAGGAGACTGGTTCCGAATGAAGTGGATAGAGCCCATTTCTACTCGGTCCGTGGAGAAGAATTTGACCGGTGTCTATGTCTTGAACAATAAAACCAGTAGAGAAGAATTTAATGAAACAGTTGTTATCTTTGGTGAATTTGTAAACTGAGAGTAGGTTTTTGGAAAACTCAGGAGCATGGAGAATGTCAGGAAGAAGTAAAGGAGACCGATGAGAGGGGATAGAAGAGGAGCCAATGTTGGCAATAGGAGCAGAAACCCCAGTACCAACAGTGATCCTTTTATTACCAGTGTAAGGAGTCGAGGACTCAAGATGTCCCGCAGTAGAAGTGATGTGGTCAGTGGCCCCAGTGTCAAGAAACCAGTTTGTCTCCGCAGAGGGAGTGCTTTGAGAGATATGTGCTTCTGGTTTGTGGACATGCTCATGAATCCAGAAGCAATCAAGTGTGTGATGATTTGGTTTCCCACATACTTGGCATGGAATATGGCAACCAGTCGGATCGGTAGGGATACGACGCCTAGATCTACCGGTTTGTGCTGGGGATCTGCCTGGAGTATGGAGTAATGGAGGGCGAGATTGACTCAAATGAGATGCCACACGTCCACGACCGCCACGATTACTCGGGACATGTCCCGAGTAGGAGCGATACTGTCTTGAGCGGTTGTCCCGATGGCTGTAGTTGGGGAAGAGAGCAGACGTGTTATCCGGAACGAGAGTTGTCCCGGAGGTTGGTAACGTCTCGGAAGATGGTGTGTGACGTTGCAACAGCATATTAGCTTCTTCAGCAATAAGGCTACTCCAAAGTTCTTCCACCGTGTATGGTATCCCGCGATTGCGAGCCATAACACGGAAGGAATTATAAGTAGAGGGAAGACCGTGAAGCGTCTGTCGGAGAACTTGTCGGGTGGTGACAGTATCGGGACCAGCCGTTTGTAGTTGATCGTAAATGTTCTTTGCACGGTCCAAATAGGCTGTCATGGATTCGTTTTCCATGGTGAGGTTGTTGAGTTTGTCTTGGAGAAGTTCAATGTGACCTTCGGAAAGAATGGTGTAACGTTGCTCCAATTTCGTCCAGAGAATACGAGAGGACGTTACACCGAGAATAATACCAAGGGCGGAGGTGGTAAGGGTTGCTTGAAGACAAATACATAGGTGCTGATCAGTGATCAACCACTCTTGAAACCTTGGATTTGGGATAAGAGGAAGAGGTTCAGTGGTGGTGGAGCGAGGATCTGGTATAGTGGGAGAAGGGGAGGATAGAGTTACGTCGACATACCCAAGGAAGCCATGAGCGTTGAGAACGCCGGTGACTTGAGACTTCCAGAGAATGTAGTTGGTGGAGTCAAGGCGGGTGGTAATGAGATTTGGAAATTTGGAGATGAGAAACTTAAGGTTGGGAGAGATCGGTTCCATTGGATACCGACGAAGGGGACGACCGGTTAGGGAGGATGCTCTGATACCATGAAGAAATATAGAAGAAGGAGATATACGATCGGAGAGAGAGATAAGAGAAACCGACAATATTTTCATTAGCCTCAATGGGTTTATATAGATTACATAGTGACTGTTGGAATGCCAACAGGTATGACTCTTGGGATATCAATGGGTGTCTCTTGGGTAATGAACGGTTGCATTCCTTGGGATGCCAACCGTTGTGTCTGTTGGGGAACCAATGCGTCCCTTGGGAAGAGGAGATGGTGTTATCTCTTTACACTACTCACGGTAGTACCAAAGGAGACAAATTCCATATTAATTGCCACATCCATTATAGGAAAAATGACTTTTACTGACGGCAATTATCGTCTGCAAAAGTCAAAAACCTGTCAGTGAAAATAATCACCAACGACAAAATCCCATCATTAGTCTTATCAGCGTGTGGTGGTAAGTAAAAGCTTACTGATGGGTTCTGTCAGTGAAATTACCGACATCATTCTTCAACTGTCAGCGAAAGTGGAGACTATCGCTGAAGCAAAAATTAATTTCTGTTAATGATCACGAGTACGAGTCATTACAAAGCCCAAGCCCGACCCACGAATACCCCGACCGCATCCAACCACAAGTCAGTACAAATCCCGACCACGAGCCATTACAAGAATCAGAAGTCAATACAAGCCTGAAGAAGCCTAATCACGAGTCATTATAAGCACGACGTCAGCTCAGCAACATCCAAGCCACGAGTCAAAACAAACTCAATCGCATTCGCCAGTCATTACTGTTGTATAAAATTGCAGATTTAATAGGATGATGCTATGAAATTCAGAAGGAGAAGGGACTTATCGGTTTGCCGAGGCGTGCTAGGCACTGTCCTTAAGAGTAGATTTCCGCCCCTCAGAGTATAAACTCGGTGCAAGACAGGTCAAGCGGCTACCCTCCAGGATTCAACGGCAACGGACTTGTAAGTGTGCACTCACAATACAAGGCTCAAGCGAGCAGCAACCGTTCTTCGATCTCGAACGAAGATGAAGATCAAGGAGTTCGCAGCAGTCTGCAGCAAGAAGGAAGCTGCGGCGACGGCGAGAGAACTGTCTGTTTTGGACTTGTGAGGGAGGTGGCGAACAGACAGAACACCGAGCCGCAGAAGCAGAGGAACGAAGTTTGTATTCTGTGGAAGAATGAAATTTTCGTAGTAGTGTAAAAACCCTTGACAGACTAGGGTTTATATAGGTGAAGGCAAATGACTGTTGGGATTACAGTCATTAAAGGCAAAAATAGCTGTTGCTGTATTAAAACAGCCATTAATCAGAATATAGCTATTGAGACAATTAATCAGCGCCATTAATAAAAGAATATGACTGTTGGGAAATTAATGGGCCTTTCAAATTCTGCAAAAACAAGTGGGCTAAAAATGATGCAAAACTCGGGCACTCCGCGCGTGCACCCGTGAACCCCCCTTGTGCAGGCGTGACGCCAGCGCACACACGCTAAGGTTTTCCGGATCCGACGCCCACAATTTCCATTCGGTTCAACCCGGTTTGGGCTCGGCCCCTTGCTTGGGCTTATGCGCACGCGAGCTACCCCCAAGTCCTAGCCCATTAACAAGTCCAATAGCCCATTAGGAGGAAGTCTATAATATACCCATCAAAGTGTCATCTCCCATCCAATGTGGGACTATTTTTTCCTTTGAAATTAAGAAATATCCAACAATCCCCCACTATTTCAAAATTTCAAGAGGTAAGGGAAAAAGAATCCAAGATGAGGAAAAAGGAAAGATTTCGAGATCGAATACGACAATTCAATACATTAGCAATGGTGACTTTTGGTCTATGAACCATTACTTAGGGAATGGAAGTGTGTTCTATAAGAAGTTGGTGAAACATATAGTTTCTATGAACCAATCTCCTTTATTGTAAAACATTGACTTACAACCCATATTGAATCATCAATGAATAGTTGCTTGCTCTTTCGGGTTGACACGTTTCGGCAATGCGCCATACCTGGATTTTCATGAGTGCTCTAGCGAATGTACCCAAATTCGCATAGGAAGCGGCCCCACTTCCACACCCATATATGTGGACCCATCAAGTGTGCTCGACGATTATGCACACCACCCAACAAGGGCTATTGTTTCCAGTAAGAGTCATATGCTCACCATCTCTCATCGTCGATAGCACTATCTACACCATAGGAAGGGACATGAACATAATGATAGTGCTCCTCACGATCAACAAGTGACTTGTTGTTACCCATATGAACCTACTTCATGAGATCATCAATCACATAGGTTGGGTTACCATCACTCTTGACCTATGTTTTAGGTTTAAGTCCCATTCCCCTCGATGTACTTTCCACTAACTTCCTATTTAGTGGTTTTGTCAGAGGATCTGCCAAATTCATCTCTGACCTTACATAATCAAGGGATACTATCCCATGATCTAGCAGCTGCCTCACAATAGAGTGCCTTAGGCGTATATGCCTACTCTTCCCATTAAAAACTTTATTTTTGGCTTTTGCAATTGCAGCTTGGCTATCACAATGAATAGACACAGACGGTACCGGTTTTTCACAAATGGGAAGATCACCAAGAAGGTTCTTAAGCCACTCGGCTTCACTACATGCCTTCTCCAAGGCAATAAACTCGGATTCCATAGTAAATCGAGCAATACAAATTTGCTTGGATGATTTCCAAGACACAGCACCTCCACCAAGTGTAAAAACATAACCACTTGTGGATTTAAGCTCATCTGAATCAGAGATCCAGTTTGCATCAGTAAAACCTTCTAAAACTGATGGATCGCCACTAAAAATTAATACATATTCAAGAGTTCCTTTCAAGTATCTCATAACTCTTGACAAAGCATTCCAATGATCACTATTAGGATTTTGAGTGTAACGACTCAATCTACTATTAGCATAAGCAATATCAGGGCGAGTACAATTCATCAAATACATTAAGCTACCAATGATCTGAGCATATTTAATTTGTGAAACAGATTCACCAAAATTTTAGCTAAATGTAAACTAGCATCATATGGAGTAGCTACATGTTTTTGATCATGATATCCAAACTTTTCAAGCATTTTAATAACATAATGTTCTTGAGAAAGCATAATCCCACTAGGTGTCTTAGTTAACTTAATACCTAAGATCACATCAGCTTCACCCATGTCTTTCATATCAAATTTAGAAGACAAGAATGACTTTGTTGCATTTACTACATCTAGGTTGGTGCCGAGAATAAGCATGTCATCAACATATAAGCAAATAATAACACCAACACCATTATCAGACTTTGTGTAAATACATTTATCAGCATCATTTATATGATAACCATTTGAAAGCAAGACAGAATCAAATTTATCATGCCATTGTTTTGGAGCTTGTTTTAAACCATAAAGAGATTTAACAAGTTTGCATACTTTATATTCATTTCCAGGAGTGATACAACCTTCAGGTTGTTCCATATAAATCTCTTCTTCCAAATCTCCATTCAAAAAAGCAGTCTTTACATCCATTTGATGGATAACAAGACTAGTATAGAAGCTAAAGCAACCAAGGCACGGATAGAAGCTATCCTAGTGACAGGGGCAAAAGTGTCAAAGTAATCAATGTCTTTCTTTTGGTTGAAACCTCTAGCAACTAATCTAGCTTTGAACTTGTCAATAGAACCATCAGTTTTTAACTTCCTTTTAAATATCCACTTGCAACCAATAGTTTTAGCTCCTGGGGGCAATGTAACAAGTTCCCATGTGTGATTTGACATAATAGATTCTAATTCACTGTTGATTGCTTCTTTCCAAAAAGTGGCATCGGGAGATGTGATGGCTTCATGGTATGTAAGAGGATCATCATCAATAAGAAAGGTAAAAAAGCCATCACCTAGATTAGTCTCCCTCCTAACTCTTTTACTCCTTACTTCTATCTCATCATCATTATCATGCGAATGAACATCAGAAGTGTGCGATGATGGATGTGCAGAAGACAACCTAATATTATCCATTTTCATTGGAAATATGTGCTCAAAGAAATCAACATTCTTGGTTTCAACAATAGTGTTAGGCTCCATGATGTTTTGCTCACTTTTAACAACTAGGAATTTATATGAAGCACTATTTTGAGCATATCCAATAAACATGCAATCAAAGGTTTTAGGACCTAACTTTCTTTTCTTAGGTTCAGGTAAAAGAACTTTAGCTAAGCACCCCCACACTTTGAGGTAACTAAGGTTTGGAGAATGACCTACCCAAAGTTCATAAGGAGTCTTACCTAATTTCTTATAGGGAATTCTATTCTGAATATGACAAGCAGAGAGAATAGCTTCTCCCCAAAGGTTAAGAGGTGCACCTGAACTAATAGGCAAAGCATTCATCATCTCTTTTAAAGTCCTATTTTTTCTTTCTGCTATGCCATTTGATTCAGGTGAATATGGAGGTGTAGTCTTATGAATAATCCCATGTTCTTCACAGTACTCATTAAAAGATGTAAACTCCCTCCTCTATCTGATCTAACCCTTTTTATCTTCTTATTAAGTTGATTCTCTACTTTAGTCTTGTACTTCAAAAACATATCAAAAGCTTCATCTTTAGATCTAAGCAAATATACTTCAGTGTATCTAGAGAAGTCATTCACAAAAGTGATATAGAATTTCTTACCACCTCTAGTTATATTGCTTTTCAAATCCCCAAGGTCACTATGAATTAAAGCAAGTAGTTCACTTTCTCTGTGTACAGACCTACATGTTTTCTTAGTGGCTTTTGATTCAACACAAATTTCACATTTGTCATTAGAGGAAGATGAGGCATTCAACAATCCAATTTCTTTCATTTTCTTAATATATGAATAATTGACATGCCCTAGTCTATGGTGCCAGATATCAAAAGAGTCAATCAAGTAAGCATAAGAAGAGGATGCATTATTATTCATGACATCAAGTACATTCAGAATGAAAAGACCCTGGTTACAATATCTCTTTCCCACAAACTGACCATTCTTGGTCATTACAATTTTATCAGACTCAAAAGTGACCTTAACCCCCACTTTTCCCAGAAGAGAGACAGAAACCAGATTCCAACGGATATCTGGGACATGGAGCACTTCACTAAGCGAAAGGGTTTTTCCTGAGGTTAATTTGAGAAGAACCTTCCTTTTCCCGATTACGGGTGAGGGTCTTGAATCCCCCATGTATACATTTTCCTCGCCAGAACTGATAGGAACATAGGAGGTAAAAGCTCCTTTATCAGCGCAGATATGCCGGGTTGCCCCGGAGTCAATTACCCAGTCCTTAGCATGTGCCACCATGTTAACCTCTGAGATCACCGCAGCAATTATATCCCCTTCTACCAAGTTTGCACTTGGTTTAGGAGTATCTTTCCGTAAGCCACATTGAGCTGCATGGTGTCCAGGTTTCTTGCAAATAAAATAGTCCCCTTTCTTCTTGAAAGTAGTATGGTTTTGGCCCTTTTGAAATCTCTGATTTGGTTTGTGATTGGGTCTAAATTTCTTGAAATGTTTCTTAGGATGTGAAGGAGGAAAGGAAGAATTAGCTTCAATAAGATTGTCTTTAGAAACAATTTCTTTAGCAGAGTTGGTTTTCTCTCTTTCCCTATTCTTTTCCTCAATCCTAATATGGATGATAACATCTTCAAGGGACATTTGTTTTCTTGTGTTTAAGACTGTTTTTATAATCTTTCCAAGATTCGGGAAGTTTTTCAATAAGAGAGCCAGCAACAAAGGGATCAGGGAGAGTGATATTTTCATTTTTAAGATCTTCTATGAGAACATGGAAGTCATGAATTTGGGAGGAGACAGTTTTATCTTCAGACATAGAAAAATGAAGGAAGTTACATATAGCAAATTTTTGAGAACCAACATCTTCTAGGATATATTTCTTGTTGAGATTAGACCAAATATCAGAAGCAATTTTAGTAGGACAGTAGACATCAAACAGTTTATTGGACAAGGTATGAAGGATGGTATGTCTACATATTTTATTAGCACGGTCCCAGGCAGGAATGTCCTTTTCATCTGTTGGTTTAGGATCTGTGAGAGCGAAGGCAAAGCCAGTGACATCAAGTGTACTAAAAACTTTTTCTTGCCAACGCTTAAATAATGAACCAGAAAAAAGCTCGATTTTAGACAGATCGGGCAGATGTTTAGCAGTCACTATAGCAGCATCCATGATCTACTCTTAAGATTGTTGTATAAAATTGCATATTTAATAGGATGATGCTATGAAATTCAGAGGAAGAAGGGACTTATCGGTTTGCCGAGGCGTGCTAGGCACTGTCCTTAAGAGTAGATTTCCGCCCCTCAGAGTATGAACTCGGTGCAAGGCAGGTCAAGCGGCTACCCTCTAGGATTCAACGGCAACGGCCTTGTAAGTGTGCACTCATAATACAAGGCTCAAGCGAGCAGCAACCGTTCTTTGATCTCGAACGAAGAGGAAGATCAAGGAGTTCGTAGCAGTCTACAGCAAGAAGGAAGCTGCGGCGACGGCGAGAGAACTGTCTGTTTTGGACTTGTGAGGGAGGTGGCGAACAGACATAACACGGAGCCGCAGAAGCAGAGGAACGAAGTTTGTATTCTGTGGAAGAATGAAAGTTTCTTAGTAGTGTAAAAACCATTAACAGACTAGGGTTTATATAGGTGAAGGCAAATGACTGTTGGGATTACAGTCATTAAAGGCAAAAATAGCTGTTGCTGTATTAAAACAGCCATTAATCAGAATATAGTTGTTGAGACAATTAATCAGCGCCATTAATAAATGAATATGGCTGTTGGGAAATTAATGGGCCTTTCAAATTCTGCAAAAACAAGTGGGCTAAAAATGATGCAAAACTCGGGCACTCCGCGCGCGCACCCGTGAACCCCCCTGCGCAAGCACGACGCCAGCGCACACACGCTAAGGTTTTTCGGATCCGACGCCCACAATTTCCATTCGTTTCAACCCGGTTTGGGCTCGGCCCCTTGCTTGGGCTCATGCAGACGCGAGCTACCCCCCAAGTCCTAGCCCATTAACAAGTCCAATAGCCCATTAGGAGGAAGTCTATAATATACCCATCAAAGTGTCATCTCCCATCCAATGTGGGACTATTTTTTCCTTTGAAATTAAGAAATATCCAACAATTACAAGCACGATCTGTTATTAATCTTATGCCGCTAAGCTCACAAAACCTATTTAAATCAGACCTTGTATGCTCGCCCACTCGATGTGGGACTAAACAATCAAAGCTTTGCGTGTGTCACCCTTTTGTTGACAATAAGGGCATGTTTTTTCCTCTGAAAATCGAGGAGGAATCCTGATATGTGCACTATTCATGCACTATTTAATCGGAATCCTACCTCACTTTCGGTGGGGCTGTTCTTTTAGCGTTTGGATTTTTTTTGCGTTTTTGTCCGACGTGTACGTGTCAGACGGAATCCTCGCGTCGTTTTTATTTCCGCCCGGTTTCCCTTCGATTACAAAGAATTCTCAATTTTGTGGGTCCCCATGTTCGCTCCCCCTCCAATCGAAAGCCACCGTTTTTTTGCTACCGTTGCAGCATGCAAAGAGTGGGCCCCATGCTGCATAATTAATTCTAAAAACAATGTTGTCTCTCATGCGTGAAGAGTGGGCCCTCTCCAAATGCAATTCTAATACATTTTTGTGTACTCATTTAATCCTAAAAACCATTAAACAATTAATATATTAATTAATTAATTAATTAATTAGTATCATTTAATTATAGCAATGGCTGGACCCCACAACACTTTCTTCATACTACTTTCTTCAACCAAAAGAACACACTACACACCTATTTCTCTCTCATCAGATTCCACACTTTATCAACTTTCCCAATTATACATTCCTACAAAAGAACAGGCCCTAAAGTTGCCATCAGCAAAAGTGGACCTTCGTGGAAGGACGCTGTCAGCGAATGCCCCATCATCAGCAAAAGCTTTGTGCGCGCAATGGGGCCACACTTTGTTGATGGAAAGGCTTTGCCATTAGCAAAAGTGGGAACTTCACCGACAGAGGCCGTCCGCACATGTCCCACTTTCACTAACGGCAACATTCCTGTCAGTGAAAGCTGTGCACCCGCAATATTGCCACACTTTTGCTGATGGAAAAGGCTTTGCCATTAGCAAAAGAGGGATTTTCACTGACGGAAGTTGTCAGCGAAAGTCTTACCACACTTTTGCTTACGGAAATTTTTTGATGTCAGTAAAGGCTTGCCCTTTAGTGACGGAAATTATTGCAGTCATTGAAAAGTCGTCACTAAAACCCAATTTTCTTGTAGTGATCCATTCGTACGCTTTGGATTGTACTTGACGAATGCCTAGCAACGATCAAATCCTATTGCTTGACAAAGGTCAAAGTATATGCATAACACATGCAAAGTTTTATGGAGCATCTTAAGTCTAAAGACTACTTTGTACCAATCATTACTTGAAAGCTTTCATTTGACATTCAATGTATACTACCATTTAGAAGCTTCTCGGTAAGTCATTTTGTGAACGTATTCTCTAATAAGCACATGCACATTGGCTTACAATGTCACCACATCAAATGGTTATGAGACTAGCTATTACAATCTATATAGTAAAGAATAATATGCATTGGGTTGTCTGAAATATCAGTATCATGTTTCAATATTACTATGACCAGAAATATGCTTTAGCAATTAATTATGTCTTATTATCATAAATCATAATGTTATTGTGCTACTGATCATCTCACACAGTCTTTATCAATGTTATTAATGTATTTAATGCATCCATTACACACATATATATTGACAATCATAATGATGAAGAATACCAAATATCATACCATCATTTCGGATAAGATGTGTTAATTACAATAATTGTTTTAAGGACACTTATATCCCAACATCTCACACTTACACGTACATGCAGTTATTATAATATCTTATACTGATCTTACCCAGTAATTATTTCTAGACAATCTTATGAAAGTACCTTCATGAGTGGATCTGTGACATTGTCATCCGTATATACTCTTTGTAGTTCTTTATCATGGCAATAATGAATTTTGATACGACTATTTGGGAGAAGCCTAAGAAATAGAGGCCCGAGACCCAGCCATGAACGAGAAGCCCACTAGCTAGATTGGGCCCCGCCAAGCGAGGCCCACGAATAAAGCCCTACATCGAGCTGGACTAGCCCAAGGGACGCACGATCAGCTCGCGCTCCCCTGGGACAGCCGTTCCCCTGAATCAGCGGTTCCTTAATGCCCATTAAGGGGCCCGTTAATCCACGCCCCCACGACGCACGTAGGCGCCTTGAAGGAGGCGGATCGCGGGGGAGTGAGTGGGGGCGGACGAAGGACGTGGATCGGGGGGAAGCATGGCACGAACCCTATAAGAAGGTAACAGGAGCAAACGCCAAGGGGATCGAACCCCAGGTATTAAGATCTGAGGTATTCCATCAATGACTTTGGTTTCCGCCATTATCATTTCCTCCCCCTACTCGCGCCGAGGGTCAGCGTATCGATCTCCTCTCGAGTCATACCTACCCCGCCGAGTACTCTTCAGACCTTGATCTAACTTAGGCATCGGAGGGGATACAACCGGAACCAAGGTCCAGCCCCCCTGACGAGTTTCTCGTTTGTCCAGGAAGAAGCTGACCGAGGCGCCAAGGCTACCCCTCAGTGCCCGACGATCGCCCCTGTTGCAAGCGGGTGTGGCTACCGACCGAAGACCAAGCAGTGAACAAAGCGCTTAGGCTACCCCTCGATGTTCGTCCAACCGAGGCCGAGCCCACCCCACAGAGCCGAGGCTTCCCCTCCGGTCTGCTTCAACCGAGGACTGACGCTCCGCTTGGATCTCACGCTCGACCCCGACTCCATCTCCGACCCCACGCTGCGTGCACGTGTGCTTGGCATGTCCAAGGGATCTCAACCGACCCCTTGACCACGTTGACCGTACAGTCCTCGGTCAACGATCCAGCGGTGAGAAAACACCCGTAAACTTTTGGCGCCGTCTGTGGGAATCGAAGTAAGCCCACATCGAACCACCGGGATGGAACCAATCTGCAATGACGCAGGACGCATGCCCCCCATCCAAGAGGAAGGAGACTACATTCCTCCCGAAAACCAACACAGTCACAGCACCGAGGGGACATGCAAATCCCGATCGGTCAACCAGGAACAGCTCCACATCTTCGCCCAAGAGACCAACGCTAACATCCAGACGTTGGTCGCAACAATTCAATAACTCGTGGGCAACGCGCCCATCCAGGGAGATGGGGTGGAGGAAGCCCACCGTTGGGGAGGGGATCACCAACCCGTGCGGTCAGCCGTAGTCACCGACTACGGAAACGGGGTGCCCAACCTGGAGCGGCGATTTACCATGCCGGGGTTCAACCCAGCGCGGTCCCCCACCACCACCTCGTTTCGCGAGGGAAACAGGAGGAGCTCCGATCGAGCAGAGGACGAGTCAGTGACCGCCTCGTCCAGGTGACCAGGCTCGACCAGGCACCGGCGGGACGGTCGTCGGGCATTGGTGGATCGGACCCAGCGGAGCGGAAGTACCCGCCGACTGAGGCGGGACCAGCAAGAGAACCGAGGCGAGAGAGGGGACACGCACCGATCGAGCCCCACCCCCAGCTTGGCGGGGACACGGGGGACAGCCAGGCGTGAACCTACCCCTCCGCGACCGGGCGACCACGAGGTAAGCGAAGGAGGGCGTCTGTGGGGCGTTAATGGCGACCGATGCCCCCTAACCCGGAGGATAACCGAGGCACGGGTGCCCTCAAGTTTCAAGGTGCCGACGTTAGATAAGTATGACGGCACGGGCGATCCCGCGGACCACGTGATGGACTACGAGGGGGTCATGGCGTTCCAGGGGGCCGACGATACCCTGCTCTGCAGGGGTTTCTATTCCACCCTCCGGAAAGCAGCGACGACTTGGTACCACAGCTTGCCCAACCGCTCCATTGATAGCTTCGAGGAGCTCACCCAGTTGTTCTGCGACCAATTCATAGCCAGATGACAGGTAAAGACGGACTTAGAACTCCTATTCAATATGGTGCAGGGTCCCGGGGAACCCCTGATGCACTTCATGCGTCGCTTCAACACGGAGCGAGTAAACGTGGAGAGCTGTCCCGAGCTGGTCGTTAAAACGGCCCTGGAGAAGGGATTACGGCACAGGGGGCTGAAGAAATCATTACACAACGATCCTCCGAAGGACCTCACCGGGGTCATGGCATGGGCCGAGCGCTTCATGTTGACGGAAGAGACCTTGGCCGTCGACGACGGAAGGACCAAGCGAGGATCCAAGCACGACGAGAGTGAACGCCGCAGCCCAGAGGAACATCGACAGGAGAAGAAGGCCAGAGGAAAGCAACGAAGGGAAGAACCACTACACACCCAGCTGAACGTTGCCCCGGACGTTGTCCTTGCACACTCCCAGAAAGAGGGGCGCATGAACCGGCCTCCTCCGAGGATGAAGAGAGGCGGGAGAGACGAAGAGAAATATTGCAAGTATCACAAGGACAATGGTCACGACACCGACGACTGCTGGCATCTGAAGAAATATATCGAGAAGCTGGTGAGTAGGGGGCACTTGAAGAACCTCGCCGACGATCCCACTCCTGGGGAGGGGACATCCAGGCAGCCGGACAAAGGGAAGAAGGTAAACGTGGTCCAGGCGGCCATGCGTGTCATCGAGTGAGCGGATGTGACAAACAACAGCCACCTCGCCGGGAGGGCCTTCCTACCCTAGCCCCCTCCGGTTTTGTCTTTTTCCTCCAAATGTACTGGTCCACGGAAAGAAAGAAGGGCCTTGTTAGTACAAATACAACCTCTTTTTCACATCTAGCTGAATGGACATTTCAAGACTCAACCTCCTCTCCCGGAGGACTACCCTCGCTCAACAGGTCGGAGGCGGGAAGCAACTCCCCCAAACAGGAGGGTCATCACACCCATCCGTAAGTCTGGGGGCAACTCCCCTAGCAGACGGGTTCTGCGATCGGCCCTAAGCCGGAGAGCAACCCTCCGCTGGCCCACCGAACCAATCGACCGTAAGGCTGGGGGCAACTCCCCCAGCAGACTGGGACATCAGTTGTTTATAAGCCGAGGGATAGCTCCTCTCGCCGACCGAGCGATCCGCCTGCTCGCAAGGCTGGGGCAACTCCCCCAGCAGACAGGGACATCAGTCGGTTATAAGCCGGGGGATAGCTCCCCTCGCCGACCGAGCGATCCGCCCGCTTGCAAGGCTGGGGGAAACTCCCCCAGCAGACGGGGAGATCAGTCGGTTATAAGCCGAGGATAGCTCCCCTCGTCGACTGAGCGATCCGCCCGCTCGTAAGGCTGGGGGCAACTCCCCAGTAGACGGGGACATCAGTCGGTTATAAGCCGAGGGATATCTATCCCTCTCCTACCGAACGATCCGCCCGCTTGTGAGGATGGGACAACTCCCCCGGCAGACCGGGGCGTCGACCGGTTATAAACCAAGGGGCAGCCCCCCTCGCCGACCAAACCGGTCCAACTGACTGCGAGGCCGAGAGCAACCCTGCCTCGTACGAGGCGATTATCTAAGCAAACCAAGTATCTACGGCGGGCCGGACCAGGGCGCCTGTAAGGTTCCCATCCAGGGTCCGGAGTTCTAAAGACCCTTCGCCCCTACCACAAGCGATAAAAGGACGCCGACAAGAATGTGGAGTTCACAACCAGTTCAAAGCACAATAAAAAGATTGAAGAGACCGATGGTCCCAGCAAGGCAGAAAAATCCCGACAACCAGGGAAACAACTACAAATACGAGGGCCAACAAAAAACTTTATAGATTGTTTAAAATTACAAGGGAAAACAAAATGGGGCGACCTAAGGCCCTGGGGCACGGGAGGAAGCATCCTCTGGCGCCTCGCCCTGCTCGGAGCGTGGGGGATCAGCGGGTGGGAGAGGCTGCCGGGCATGCTTCGCGAACTGCCGGAAGGAGTTTCGGACGACGTCGATGATCCGAGGAGCAAGTAGGTCCTCATAAGAGCTGAAAGCCTCCCTGAGGACCTCCGCGATCCCTACTCCCAGGACCCCGCCGACGCCCCTCTCCACCTCGTCGACGAACCGGGTCATCTGACGCAGATCCACCAGCTCACTCTGGAGATCGCTCCTCTCCTGGCGAAACGCCTCTTCCGCCTCACGGGCCGACCTCTGAGCATCGGCCAGTTCCCCCTGGAGGTCCATCACTTGGCCTGGCCAGCAAGCTCGTCTACCCGGCTTCGGAGATGCCGAGCTTCCATGCACGCCTGTTGGGCAGCCACCTCGGCTGCCCCGGCCCTTGAGTGCTCCCGGGCAGAAGACTCCTCGAGATCCCTCGCCCGGGCCGCCCGACGTTGCGCCTCGACGGCCATCACAGTGGCCTGCGAAAAGGAAAGAGTTATATAGAGAAAGGTCAGAAGACTGGTCTGAGAACGACAAAGCAGCCAAACCTGTTGAAGCTGCCAGACCAGGGAGTCCGACAGTCTGTCGGTGGGAGCTCTCTCTAGGAGAGATCGGTCCCTCGGGAGGACAGACCCGTGCGCCAACTGGTTGGCCATAATCCGGTCGACGAATACCGAGTCCCTGGGGGAAACCTCAGGGCCCGCCAAGGCATTCGCCAACATACCGTCAGCTCCCACCAGGGAAGGCTCGGCCGAGACGGTGGGAGTGGCTACCAGGGTCAACGGGAGAGTTTCGCAGGAGGCTGACGGCACCTCGGGGGCTACCGGAGTGCGGGTCTCCCCACCCTCCTTCCTCCTTTTCCTCTCGCTGGGGCTGGCGGAGGTCGGAGGGGAACGCTTACGCCCTGCACCATGACCACCCGCAGGCACGCGAGGGGCCGGCTCGGCTCCCGTGTCGCCTCCCTCGGCTCGGGCAGGGCGGGGGAGTTCGGCCCCTGGGGCCACACCTTCGGGGAGGTTCTCCGCGGCCAAGGGGGGAGGCGTCGCCACGACCGTGGGCTCCACTCTCCCCACGGCAGGCTCGGCCTGACGCACCTCTTCGTCGACGGTGCGACGGGGCGCCTGATCCGAGGGGTTCCCTCGGCTTCGGTTGGCGCCCCTCTGGATGAGCTCGTTGACATTACAGGTGAATTCGCGCCTGGCCATCTCTGCGGAAGAAAAGAAGATTAGGGTAAGCAAGAGGGAAAACAGATAGAAAGGAAGAGCCTACCGGGAGACCACAGAACGGTCTTGAGAAGCAGGTCATCCAGCTAGGGCTGTTGACGAACGAGCTTGAACGAGCTTGAACAGTGTGCTTGGTTTTGTTCATGAACAAAATCCATGTTCAAGCTCTGTTCGTTTACTAACCGAGCTCTAAAAACATGTTCAAGCTTGTTTGTTAAGCTTACCGAACGAACGTAAATGAACATAAACGAACGTAAACCGAGCTTACCGAACGAACGTTCTGTTCATTAACAAGACTTATCGAGCTTGTTCGTGAACATGTTCAGGAACGTGTTAACGAACACACAACCAATCTTGTTCGTGAACAGATTTGCAACAAACGAACGAACAATGGCAATGGACCAAAAGAGAGCTGGGAGCCTGTGAGTCTAGGAGTGGGAAGCTGGGAAGTTGAAGAGGTGGATGTGTTTAATTCAATTTGAGGAGGTAAGTGTTTAATTTTAATTTTAGTTCACTCAAGCCATTGTTCACGAACACTTAACGAGCTTATTCACGAACATCACTTAACAAGGTTGTTCACGAACACTTAACGAGCTTGTTCACAAACATCACTTAACGAGCTTGTTCACGAACACTTAACGAGCTTGTTCATGAACACTTAGCGAGTTTGTTCACGAGCTTGTTCACGAACACTTAACGAGCTTGTTCATGAACATAAATAAACGAACATAGTTATGTTCAAGCTCTGTTCGTTTACTAACCGAGCTCTAAAAATCTGTTCAAGCTTGTTCATTAAGCTTCCCGAACGAACGTAAACGAACATGTACCGAGCTTGTTCACGAGTAGTTCGTCGAACGTTCTGTTCGTCAACAGCCCTACATCCAGCAGATGCCAGATCGACCTCTCCTCCAATGAAAGAGACGACAGCTGCCGGGCGGCTGCCTGGTCAGCCTCGGAGAGGGTCAACGTCAAGTTGTATTGACATAACCCTCCCCAACCTGTCAAGATCTTGGCGTCCTCAGGAAAAACGACAAAGACATAGCTCGAGCTCCAGTCCCCCACCTAGCAGGGTAGACCGAGCAAACACTCCCTCCCCGCGCAGACCCAGAAGTACTGCCACGACCATTGGCCGACCGTCTGAACCCGATAATAATGAAAAAGAAAATGAAGAGACGGCTCTAAGCTATGGGCACGGCAGAGCATGATGAACCCGGTCAGCACCGCGACGGAATACAGGGTCAATTGACACAAGGACACCATCAGGAATTCCATGACCTGGATGATGAAGGGATGAAGGGGAAAACGGAGGCCCAGTCGAAACATCTCGAAGTAGACACCGACCTCGTTACTCCGCGGGAAGCAAATCCGCTCGTCGTTAAAGGGGATCCGGACGTCGTATGTATGATGCAGATACTTCTCCCGGATCTCCACGACCGCCAGGAAAGGGACCTTAGACGGCGACCCAAGGACCGCCGGGAGAACATCGAATCTCTCGACGGCCTGAGCCACATCATCACCGATGGGGTCCGTGAAAAGCTTTCTTTTCTGCTTGTCCTGAGCGGGACGAGTCCCCGAAGGGACTCCGAACCCCGAAGGTCGGACATTGCCAGGCCCGGGCGTCGGAGGGTCCCTTGGTCCCGGCGCCGAATCACCTATTCTAAGCGTAACCATGGGTCAAAATAAGAAAAGGGGTTACCTTGATAAGGAGCTGAAGGAATAAAGACAACAGAGGGAAGGATCTTGCAAAATCAAGATCAGAAGGAAGGGCGCGAAAAAATCGAAACTTGGGAGGCCGGCGTCTTTATATGCTAGGCAATCAAGGAATTCAAACCGTCCAGGAGGGAGCACGTGGCAGCTTCTGAGGATCGACGACGTTTCGAAACCCGCACCAAGAGAAGATCAAGCGGGACGCATCATGATTACCCCCATTTAATGGGCTGACCTCGACTGACGCGCCTGTCAAATCCCCAACAGTCACATCGCCCGAACCGAACCGGCTAAACCCGAACGGCTCGGACGATGGGGGCAATTGATACGACTATTTGGGAGAAGCCCAAGAAACAGAGGCCCAAGACCCAGCCATGAACGAGAAGCCCACTATCGAGATTGGGCCCCGCCAAGCGAGGCCCATGAATAAAGCCCTACATCGAGCCGGACTAGCCCAAGGGATGCACGATCAGCTCGCGCTCCCCCGGGACAGTCGTTCCCCTGAATCCGCGGCTCTTTAATGCCCATTAAGGGGCCCGTTAATCCATACCCCCCACGACGCACGCATGTGCTTTGAAGGAGGCGGATCGCGGGGGGCGTGAGTGGGGGCGGACGAAGGACGTGGATCGGGGGGGGGGGGGGGGGGGAAGCATGGCACGAACCCTATAAGAAGGTAACAGGAGCAAATGCCAAGGGGATCGAACCCCATGTATTCAGATCTGAGGTATTCCATCAACGACTTTGGTTTCGCCATTATCATTCCCTCCCCCTACTCGCGCCGAGGGTCAGCGTATCGATCTCCTCTCGAGTCATACCTACCCCACCGAGTACTCTTCAGACCTTGATCTGACTTAGGCATCGGAGGGGATACGGCCGGAACCAAGGTCCGGCCCCCCTGACGAGTTTATCGTCTGTCCAGGAAGAAGCTGACCGAGGCGCCGAGGCTACCCCTCAGCGCCCGACGATCGCCCCTGTTGCAAGCGGGTGTGGCTACCGACCGAAGACCAAGCAACGAACAAAGCACCGAGGCTACCCCTCGACGTTCGTCCAACCGAGGCCGAGCCCACCCCACAGAGCCGAGGCTTTCCTCCGCTCTGCTTCAACCGAGGACCGACGCTCTGCTCGGATCTCACGCTCGACCCCGACTCCATCTCCGACCCACGCTGAGTGTACGTGTGCTTGGCGTGTCCAAGGGATCTCAACCGACCGTTTGACCACGTTGACCGTACAGTCATCGGTCAACGATCCAACGGTGAGAAAACACCCGTAAACAAATTTCATGTGTGATGTGAACTTTTCTCAAAATATGTCTATATTTTTTGCGAGACATTGGTTCCTTAAATAAAATTATAGCCGCACTATTGTCATAAAACAAAGGTATTTGACTTGCGGTCGAAGGGATCAACTCAAGCTCTTAACAAATTTCTTCATCTAAATTGCCTCATTTGTTGCATCATTTAACTACAAAGTACTCATCTTTCATGATGGAGTGTCACAATATTTTACTTGAACGTCTTCTAACTCTTGATCCGGACAAAGATGATGAGGAGGAGACGGTGGTAGGAGGAGACGGTGAGGACACAAGTCAGAGAAGATAAGAACAGATTTTAGCGCGGAGAAAAAAAAGGATATAATATATACCGAGAGAAAATGTCTCTTGTAATTAAAATGCTATATACACTCCAAAGTAGGGAATGTATATAGTTTTCTTTGTGAAAATATATCAAAACAATATACATCCCCTCCGAAGGTGTATATAGCACATATCCGTTTCCAAACATGCACTGGTTGGGGGCGGATCTCTGTTACATCAGCTGTTTATGTATATGCACGAAACACATGAAAAAACGAATCATCATCATCATCTTTTCGTTTCCCTCCGAAGGTGTATGTAGCACATCTTCTTTTGATATATTGTGAAAATATATCAAAACAATATACATCCCCTCCGAAGGTGTATATAGCACATCTCCGTTTCCAAACATGCACTGATTAGGAGCAGATCTCTGTTACATCAGCTGTTTATGTATATGCACGAAACACATGAAAAAACGAATCTTCATCATCATCTTTTGTGAAAATATATCAAAACAATATACATCCCCTCCAAAGGTGTATATAGCACATCTCCGTTTCCAAACATACACTGGTTGGAAACGGATCTCTGTTACATCAGCTATCAGCTGTTTATGTATATGCACGAAACACATGAAAAAACGAATCATCATCTTCTTTTCGTTTCAATTTCTTGTGTCATTATATCATTCGATACCATTTTATTATCACAAACGGCGGGTCTAGCGGGGAAACCGAATCCCACGCGCCACGCGCGTGCCAATTATTTTAATTCTCAGTGGATCTAAAATAAAAAAAATCAATTTATATACTTGGAGCTCGCGGTTCTTTTTAGTACGCTTCGCTCTTTCTTCGTCAGTTCATAGATCACGCTAAGAAATTCGAAGAAACAGGGTTTAGTTTCTCGATCCAATATATCTTCACTCTAATCGGTTTAGTCCGTACAAAATGACGAGAGATCAAGAAGCGAGCTGGACTGTTATGGCGACGGCGAGAGCTCCGACCAACATTGCCGTGATCAAATACTGGGGGAAGCGTGACGAAACCCTAATTCTCCCGATAAACGACAGCATAAGCGTCACTCTTGATCCGGACCATCTCTCGGCGACCACGACCGTCGCCGTTAGCCCTAGCTTCGAGAGCGATCGGATGTGGTTGAATGGAAAGGTTAGATTTTTTTTCCACCCCATCTTTTGGGCTTTCTCTTGATTTGATTTTTATTTTTATTTTGATGCTGAAATTATTGGGGAACGTAGGAGATTTCGCTCAGTGGGGGAAGGTACCAGAATTGTTTGAGAGAGATTAGGACTAGAGCTGAAGATTTCGAGGATGAGAAGAAGGGGGTTAAGATTAGGAAGGAGGATTGGGGGAAGTTGCATGTTCACATTGCATCGTACAATAATTTTCCTACGGCCGCAGGATTGGCTTCGTCAGCTGCAGGCTTCGCCTGCCTCGGTGAGTGGAAAGATTGAACTTTTCTCATTTTGCTTTATGAATTATTAATTGAGTATTTGTTATGTTCCTTATACATTGATCTCTTATTGTCAACTTGATGATATTCAACTAGTGAGATTGTACGGTAGCCTTTTGGGTATTTAGGTGACACCAACCAAATTAGAGCTATTTATACATATACGAAGGAAATTTGGAACTTCTGCGTATAGCAACTCGAATTTGATGTTTCGCCTTCTATACTTGTACAATCATCATGAGGAGGGGAGTTCACTTGTTATACTGTTATATCTATTATACAATTGAGAAATGTTTTTGAATGTGGTTGCTGGCTAGGACAAATGGGCAGTTAGAAGGATGGTTGGAATTAAATCTTGAGTAATCAATAATTGTGATGAGAGTTTGTGAAATTTTTTGGGAGAACCCCGAAAATTTTGGGGGAAATTAATTTGGAGGAAACTAAATTTTCGGTAACTAAAAATTAAAATTTTGGATGAACTAAATTTGGAAATAACTAAATTTGTGGAAAACTAAATTTTTTGAGGGAACTAAATTATTTGGTGTGAACTAAATTTTAATTTAAAATTTTGAGGAACTAAATATGATAGGAACTAAATTTTACGATGAATTAAAATTTTAAATTTTAGGGTGAACTAAATCTGATGGAAACTTAATTTTATGGGGAACTAAAATTTTTGGTAGGGTTAAATTCTCTGGGATGAACTAAATTTTAATTTAAAATCTTGAGAGAACTAAATCTGGAGTGAGCTAAATTTTGGGAGAAATTAAAATTTCGTGGGAACTAAATTCTTTGTAGAAATTAAATTTTAGTTTGAATGAGGTTAAAATTGGAGGGTGGAGATTTTGATTGTGTTGTACTTTTTTGAGAGAATATTTTGAATGTCCCGTGACATATAGTTAGGAATCAATGGTTGGGACTAGGACAAAAGGGTGGGTAGAAAGACAGCCGGGTTTTAATCTTGAGGAATTAATAGGTAGGATGAGAGTTTGTGAAAATTTTGGGGGAAGACCCTAAAATTTTTGGGGAACTAAATTTGAAAGGAATTCAATTTTAGGGGGAACTAAAATCTCTGGAAAAAACTAAAATTTAAATTTTGAATGAACTAAATTTGAATGAAACTAAATTGTGCGGGAAACTAAACTTTTTGGTAAATTTTAGTTTGAATGTGGTTAAATTTTTTTGGATGGATTTTGAATGTGTTGAAATTTTTCGTGAGAATATTTTGAAACCCACGTGACTTGCTCATGAATTATGCTAAACTTCTAAATTTTGAGGAAACTAAATTTTGGGGGAAGCTAAAATATTTAGGGAGAACTAAATTATCTGGGTGTTGGAACTAAATTTTGGTTCGAATGTGTTTAAAATTTTGGCAATGTTTTGAAGTTCTATGTAAATTTTATGAGAGAATTTTGAATGGGTTTGAATTTTGAGGGTGAGATATTTTAAATGAGGCTGCAAAATTTTTTAGGGGGGATTTTGAATATGTTGAAATTTTTCAGGTGAATATTTTGAATGCCCCGTGATTTATAGTCACTAGTTATGACCAATCTATTATACAAATGAGAGATATTTTTAATGGAAATGCAGACTAGGACAAAACGATAGGTAGAAAGACGACTGGGATTGAATCTTGAGGAATCAATGTTTGAGATGAGAGTTTGTTAAAATCATGGGGAACCCTAAAATTTTTGGAGGGAACTCAATCTGGAAGGAACTAAATTTTGGAGGTAACTAAAATTTTAAATTTTAGGGACCTAAATCTGGAAGGAACTAAATTTTGAGGAATTAAATATGGAGGAAACTGATTTATGGGGAAAACTAAGTTCTCTGGGAAGAACCACCTTATAGTTTGAATGTGTTTAAACTTTTGGGTAGGAGGGAGATATGGATGTGTTGAAATATTTCGGAAGAATATTTTGAATGCATCATGACATATGATCACATGTTATGACTAATTCTTTAATATTTGTGAAACAACAAAGGTGGAATTGGTGATATTGTGTGATCATGTGCATAGCCTGGTATGGTCTGCGGTTCACAAACAGGAACGTCTATTTTTAGGAGAACGGAGTATGCTACTTTGAGAGATGTGTGGTAGGGGGGGCTATGCTTAATCTAATTGATATCTGAGATCGTGGTACACTTAGGAGTGTTCGCTAGAGTAAGTCATTTAATATACATAGCATACACCATGGTTTGGTAAGAGAACTACTTTAATTACAAAACAAGTTCGGTGTTCCAATCATATCAAGTGTCTAACACTTAAACTTTAAAGTCATACTGTAAGTCTTGAAATTCAAGTAAGTCTACTAAGAAATGCTGAATATTAGAGCTAGAATGCATCAGAAGAGATCATCAATGAAATTAATTGCTAATATAATTACTGTCTTGGGTTGCTGGATAGGTCCCCCGTACCCCCTCGAACCCCCCCCCCCCCCCCCCCCCCCCCAAACAAAAAAAAACCAAAACAAAAAACAAAAATCCCCCGGGGGGAGGGATGAGTTACTTAGGTAACACTTGCTTAGCTTTTGCCGCAGTTCAACTAATTGCATCTGCTACAAGGTGTGGGAAGATTTATTGATAGAAGAATATAACTAGGTACTCAATGGATCAGTGCACACTTGTTATTAGGTGATTGACATTATCCAGTGAAGCAATGTACAGCTGAAGGAATCTATTGGAAAACTTGCCTTTTGGTTGAAACAAGCACTCCCCTACTGACAAGGTATGTTGATTGATTTTATTCAAGGAATCTGCTGCTTCAAACTACTTCCTGGATGACATTGCCATGCTTATAATGTAGCCAATACTTGGTATATTACAATAGCACAAACCAGTGGCGACCATGAGCTAGATATATTGTTAGTATCCAGAATTGGTGATGAAAAGTAGCAAGTTAGTATTTTCACATGAAAGCTGTCACATGTGAAGCATGTGCATGACTGTCTCAAGTCTAATACTGTTTTAATCTTTTATTTAGTTGGATAACTTTCCCTACAATGTAGTTAATTTTAACTTCAAGAAAATAATATCTACAAAATTTTTCCTCACTGGAAAATTATTCTGGATCTTTGAACTCTCTGGGAGACCCTCCCCCTATTTCGAGCTGATTTCAAACTATTTTCAGTTATGGATTTATGCCGGTGTGCTGATTATTTGCACATTTAATATACTTTTTCGATAATTAAGTTAACATGCATATTACTTAAAAAATATGTATTAAACATGTTTAGCACAATTTAAATTAAACACACTCTGTCTGCAGTTTATTCACTGGCAAAGCTAATGAATGTGAAGGATGATCTTGGCCCACTTTCTGCTATTGCGAGGTTGGTTTACTGGATATTTTCCTCATCTGTATTGCCAAATATGTATGCCCACTTACCATACTTAAAAGTAACTTAATGAGTTCGCTGATGCACACATGACTATATTTTGGTGCTCTTTTGTTTGTTATTTACATGCTCATATCAAAGTTACACATTGGGTTTATTTAGCTTCTCTGTTAGCTGTCGTCTTTGTAGTATGTGAAATCTTAGAATTTTTATATTGGTAATTTGTAAATCACAGGCAAGGTTCAGGTAGTGCATGTCGCAGTCTGTTTGGCGGGTTTGTCAAGTGGAAAATGGGAAATGTAAGTTACCAAGAAGATAATTGATGTTTTTGTATATTGTATTGGGGTTCAGTTGTGAGTAAGCTAGAACTCCTCCCTATTTGTTGAACTGGGCTAATCAATTGAAAGTTGAATATTTCTAACCCTCAGGATGGAAATGGGAGCGACAGCTTAGCAGTTCAACTCACTAACGATAAACACTGGGAAGACCTGGTTATTATTATAGCAGTGGTACATGGGACATCTATGTTCTTTATTTTCTAGCATCATTGAATGCATGGACAACAATATTCTTTATTTTCTCCTGACATTTAATGTTTCTTTTGAGGATAGTCATACTTGCAAGAAATATTTGCTGCTGCATTATGGTAGGAATCTATAATTTTGTTTTTTGGCTCTTCAATCTCAAAGAATGATATCCATGTATTTTCAATATTTCCTTTAGTAGTAGATTCTACAATTCTGCACGCGTGGGTGTAATGAATATTAACACATGCATACATGTTTGTATATGTATGTATGGCAACATACATACATACATAGGCATGTGTATGTATATATACATACTAGTCATAACCCGTGCCCGCGGGCACGGTTCATTTAAGATTTTCCCTTGTGAAATCTTTGTTCCCCGAAATTTTTTTTTCAAAGCCAAAATTTAAATAAAAAACAAATTAGCTTACAATATTTAGCGGCACAGGCGCCTTCGGTGTGGGTGCCTTCGGTGCGGAACAACAAATTCAGCGCACGCGCCTTCGACACAACACCAAATTCGACGTGGGTACCTTCAGCGCAGAACAACAAATTCGACGTAAAACAACAATTTCGATGCAGGTGCCTTAGGCGCGGAACAACAAATCAACGTTAAAAAATGGCGTGGGCGCCTTCGGCGCGGAACAACAAATTCAGCGCGGGCGCCTTCGACACAGAACACCAAATTCGACGTGGGTGCCTTCGGCGCAGAACAACAAACTCGACGTAAAACAACAATTTCGGCGCGGGTGCCTTAGGCGCGGAACAACAAATCAGGGTTAAAAAATTTAGCGGGCGCCTTCGGCGCCCGCGCCGAAACCTTCATATACATATAACCCGTGCCCGTGGGACACTGTTCATTTAAAAATCTTGGACCCACTAATTTTTAAAAAAAATCAATAATTATTAGTTTCCCCTGAAATATCAGCAGCTGGGATCGAAATTTTACAGGGTTTTGCAACGCGGATCAATGAATTGACAGCATCTTCTGCGTTCATTCTCCCACAGCCCGCGTTCATTCCCAAGATGAGATTGTGTGTGTGCACAACATTTTTTTTCATAACTAATATTAAAAGGCTATTCCTAATTTCAATGTTATTGTGTATTCCCAACAAATTTCTATTCAACCCAAAAATTTCCCTCCAAAACTTGATGTGACATTGCCACATAGGACAAATTCAAAATCTGCCCTCAATTGTAATACAGATATGCGCGCAGGTATATATATATAGATACATGCATATCTACACTAATAATAAAAGAGCGAGTTCCAGCCTTCGTTCTGTTAATTTTTTCTTCTGTCAGATACTAATGAAAATGCTATTGTCGAAACTAATCATTTTTCAGATCCCAATTGTATATTCATGTGATGTATGACGAACTAATCACTATATTATATATATATAATAAGGGCAAACAGCAGCATCAGCTGAAGTGATGTGCATTGCTGGGTTGGTGGGTATGCATTGAATCAATCACACAGTTAGCGGTTCGAATCCCAATGCCAATTTCATTTTCCCCCTTTGTTTATTTTTCTTCATGGCTTTTAAATATATCTTTTTCATGGATCAATGGGAAACAACTTCCAGTCATTTATTTTTCTCTTGTTTCCTTTCTTTTAGATATATCATTCCTTTTTAAGGATCAATGATAAATGGCTCATTTTTATTTTTAAACCTCTTTTTGTTCTTTCATCTTAATTTTATTTACTATAAACTATTCTTTATTATTTATTTAGCTATGTTTTGTTCCGATTAAATCTCTAAAATTAGAATTAAATACCAATATTTAATATAAGATTTATGTGTTTCAAGTGTTAACTAAGGATTTTTCTTAGTTGAAGCTGACGTGACAGCCTCTCATTAGATAGAGCAAAAGAAAAGAAAAGTACAACACATGTGTTTTCTTTTGTTCCATCTAATGATATGCCACCACGTTAGCTTCAACTAGAGATAAGCCCTTAGTTGTCACCTGATACACATTAATCTCATTTAATATTATGATAAATTAGCTAATTTATAGTTTTTCCTGACGAAGAAACCGTTCGAATTAAAAGTAAACTATAATCATGAAGTCTTATTTGATTGGTATTAAACTAATTAATTATGAATTCTTAATTAATAGGAATAATCCTCAAATAAAAATCCAATGTAAAAATAAAAATGTTTAATCGAATCATGTAGATTACGACAGTTGAATATAATTAAAAATATTTTTGTGTTATTTTTTTTAAAAAATAAATCAATACACGGATTTATTAATTAATAAATTTTTTTAATTAATCAAGGGAAACCTTGATTAAAATAAATTATAAATTATTTTTACTAATGCAATCTTTTTTCAAATTGAAATTCCCTGTTTCTACTATAAAATTTTCTTATTTAATCAAACTTAATTAAAATTGCTTATCAGGGTAATCGTCATAACGTAAATGACTCGGTAAAGTGGATGGTTGGGTAATAATAGATCCTATGGTGAAGGTTGATTTCTGTCAAAAAGCAATATGTGGGCTGCAATTTTTGTGCAACAAACATAGTGTTGTAGTTGTTATTAATTGTTACAATCACATGTGCATCACACATGCCTTAAGGCTAGTACACACGGGTGTGCATGCGCGCACATGCGAGTGGATAGGGAGGGGGTGGGCTGGGCTGCCTGTTAAAACCTTTGGTCCTCTTGCTTTGGAAGCATTTTCACCGATTATAATAAATTACATCAATAAATTCAATATCTCTTAAGTCATTAGTCTAATATTCTAATGGCAAAAGAGGGAAAATCCCCCTTTATCCCCCTTTTAAAACAAAAAATAAAAACAGAACAGAACAGAACAGAACAAAGCCGATAACCACATCATTCTCCAAGCCTCTCCCATCAAATGTGATTGACTACTTAGTAAGGAAAGCTCCATTAAGAAGAAAAAGAGAGAGAGAAAAAATGCAAAACAGATTGGCCGAAGTCACCAAACTTTGTGGATGTTTCTTAGCTAGCATTAATCCTCTACACGTTGGTGTTGAACTTGCCAATGCAACCAAGGACAATAAATGACCATGACATATAACCTTTTTTCTTCACTTGTTAACACTTATAATATTTAAGGAAAAGTTCAACGAGACTTTACTGATAATTGTATTGGTCTTCGAGTTATGAATTGTGAAGTTTTGAATGAACATCTTGTTCTCATATTTTCTATTGTCAGTGCTCCATTCCGAAGCTGGCTGAGGGCAATGTCCTCATGGTGTCATACTGATTCACTGAACCTAGATTGAGTTAGAAGCTCTACCAAGAAGTGCATCGAATTGGGAAAGTTTAGTGATGCCAGGAAGATTTAATTTATAATGTGAAGTCATATTTCATGCTACATGATCCAAGCTGTCACTGGCCTCACAATCTTTTGAATAGAAGGTTCTCTCCTATGTTATGTAGGATGCTTCTAATCACAAATTGCCAGGTCCACTCTAGGACGCGACACACTTGTCAGTTTGTGTCCGACACATTACAAATATGTACATTGTTAATCACTTCAAAATATGTGTCACATGAAGTATGTTATGACCTATTTTGACAAAAGCTACTGTTATATGGAACATTTTTACTAAAATTGGGTTCTTTTCATATGAATACAAACACAATGTTTTATATGACTCAAATATCCAGATATGCAGAAGAAATGTGCAAATCTCACCTTGCCCTCTTGCCGAGGGTTTGCGTAGATACTGTGTCCAACATCTGTTGTCCATGTCGGAGTGCGACACTTGTGTCCGTGTCTTCAAATAATAGGGTTTCTTAATTTCCGGTCCTTGCTTACAATAGGCTTTATTTTCCATATAAAATAAGCATAACCATTGGCATCTTAAGTTTTTCTTCTTCACATCAGATCAATTAACTGCTAGTTCTACTATTTACTTGTATTTTATTGGAGGATTTTTGTAGTCCTTCTCATTTGCATTGGTTCTTTATCCATGAAATGTCTCATGTGGTACATTGCTTAAGTGGCTTTATTGCTAAAATTCATTCTCATATAGGGTTTTGTTTCCTGTCACATCTATGCATTCTTGTATCGTGTTTTAGTACTACTTATTATATGGTTTTTGTAATGCTTGATTTTCATTGAATTTATTCTGTTACAGGTAAGTTCACGACAGAAAGAAACGAGTAGCACAACGGGTATGCACGAGAGTGTTAAGACCAGTACTCTGTTACAGCACAGGGCCAAGGTGTTTCATTTCTTCTTTCATGCTAATCCTTTGTTCAAATCAAAGCACTAACCATCTTTGCATGATTATTATAGTCATTGAGGATCAATTTCTGCTTTCTTTGTCTTTAACCTGTGATGCTTCAGTGAGTTATCTGATCTGCTTTTGGTCTGCCGGGCATTAAAGGATTTGTTGTGCAGCATCCTAACATCCACATGCTCAAAAAATTTGATGGGAGCCTACATTGATAATGCAGTTCTGTTTTTGCATTGATAGGTCATAGTCCCTAGCCGAATACTGCAAATGGAAGAAGCCATTAAAAATCGCGATTTTAAATCTTTTGCCCAGTTGACCTGTGCGGACAGTAATCAATTTCATGCTGTCTGTTTGGATACTAGGCCCCCAATATTCTACATGAATGATACATCTCACAGGTACTATTTGTTTTCTTTTCATATGGTTTGGTTTTATTTTCAAATCCTAGGCATCTACATTGTTGATAACCTTGAAATGCTCATTGTACTTGAGTCACATCTTTTCTCACCTAAGATCTTTGACTCTGACAAGTCCATTATGTCCATATCAGGATAATCAACCTTGTGGAGAGGTGGAACCGTTCTGAAGGAACACCTCAGGTACTGTTTCATGCATGGTCTGAAGATGGTTATTTTTGTGTAATTTTAAAAAAATGTCAATAATGCTCATGACATTTGGATGCAACAGCATACTTCAGTGGTTTCCATGCAGAAAGTAATGGAGCTTCTTGATTGTTGCTTGAGTAAATTAATTCTTGATGTGTAATTTCATTTATCAAGGCCTACGATGTGTGCTCTCCTCTTTATTCTAATATTAGGCCACTGCTCCTATCCCTTTGGCCAACCAACGTTGCTCAATAACATGGCCATCCCAAATTGCACTATTAAGAACTGGCCTACCATCATTTCCAGCATACTACAACAAAATATATAAGCTGGTCATTTTAGGTATTTGACCCCCCCCCCCCCCCCCCCCCCCCCCCCCCCCCCCCCCCCAAAAAAAAAAAAAAAAAAAAAAAAAAAAACAAAAAAACAAAACAAAACAAAACAAAACAAAACAAAAACAAAAAAAGGGGGTTTCTTTTGTAGCTGGAAAGGAAGTTGATTAAACTGACAAACTCTTGGTCTTTTGAAGCTAGCATATCATCGTTTAGAACTGATGCAAGTTTGGCAAACCCAGATTGTTTTGGTCATTGATCAATGCAGTAGTTATTTGTTGCTTATAATGATATTCTGATCCCAAATCTTCTTCTTCAGCAATCATTGCAGGGTGTCCGTTAATCTTTAGCTATTGATGTTAGCAATATATAAGTGTCCATGCAGACATTGTGCACTGAAACCCCCTATTTGGTTTCCTTCTGAATCAACCCTTCAAAGTTTTGTATCAACAATACAATTTTTTTAACTGAACTTCATACAAATTTCTACTAAATTTATTGCACTGATAGTTCAAAATCAGGTTTCCTGATTTTTTATTATTATTATTATTATTATTATTATTATTATTATTTTTTTTTTTTTTTTTGGGGGGGGGGGGGTTAGGGTTAGATGATCTCTCAATTGCTAAAGCAACCAAATTTACTGAAACCTACAAGTTGGAATATGGCTATCTATATTACAATTGAGGATGTTTGTCCTAGGAGGCATGTTTGTCCCATGTGGCAATGTCACATTGCCACATGGGATGCCACCTAGGACAAAAATCACCATCCCCTCACTTACTTGGTTGCCATTACCTCATCCCAAAAAAATCACACCCATCTCCTTTATTTACGTTTTTGCACTAGGGGATTTTTCCACTATAACCCCCAAGTTATTTGCATTTACCCTTTTACCCACCGACGATACTGACACACACTTTTCACTCCTTTTCGTTTGCATGTGTGCGCCACATCTTGTTCGTGGGGGGTTTTGGCTCTGTGGGGGGTTTTGGCTCAGTGCACTGTGTGCACGGGTTATTTCTAGTAAAGTTATGTTTTTGTTGATTGTCTGCCTTTATGAAAATAGAACTTTCTCCTTTCTCATTATAAAATACATTAACTTGAGCTTCTTCTCATGAGACCATGCCGATGTCTTATGAATACAAAACATCATTTGTGGTTTGTACAAGTATACCTATGATATGGGTGTTGATGCGGATTGAAGGATGGTACTCCATGTTCACACAGCAACAAATCAGACGTGAAATTGTGACATTCATGTTTCTTATTAGTTTCTTCGTATGACATAGCTGCTGGAAAATCTTATTGTTCACTTATTCGTCACATGTCAAAACAAATCCTAATAAAGAAAGCAGTCGATTGACATGCAATAGAAGAATGATCTTAATGGTTTGCTCCCCTGGATGCCTTTATAAGAATCTTAATCCAAGACATCACATTGTTCAATTTTATTCCCTGTAGATCTTAATAGGAAGTACATGAGAAGGAGTATGACTTGGGTTTTACGGCAGGTCGCCTACACCTTTGATGCTGGGCCAAATGCTGTTCTAATTGCACCTAATCGGAAAGTCGCTTCCCTTTTGCTTCAAAGACTGCTGTTTTACTTCCCACCACCTTCTGACAGCCAACTGAGCAGGTAGGCACCATTCTCAGATTTGCTGATATATGCTAGTGACCACATGACCATATCATTTTTCTTCTATTGTATTTTTCAGCTATGTATTAGGAGATAAATCAATACTGCATGATGCTGGGGTGCAATCATTGAAAGACATCGAATCCATACAACCTCCTCCTGAAACAAAGGACAATGTCACATGGCAAAGATCTCCAGGTGATCTTAGCTATTTTATATGCACGAGGCCAGGAAGAGGTCCTATGTTGCTAACTGAAGAAGATCAAGCTCTAATTAGTTCTGAAACAGGGCTTCCAAAGTGAGTAGTAATAGAAGATTGAATCTATTCATACTTCTATTGCTGCTTGTCTTTCCATGAGTGCAACTAATAACTTTATTAGTTATAGCCTGTAGAATTACCGAACACCTGGGTTTTGAAAACATGCGGCAATGTACTAGAATGTACTAGAGCAAAATATTGTTTCGTATGCACTAATTCTGTTGTCATTTGTTGTATCCAATTTAGCGTGAGCAGTTGAAATTAATTTGTAAACGCATTTTTTTTCCTATGCATGAGTAGGGTTATTCAAAATATTGTACTATTCTTTTCTCCATGTTGTATCCTTTTTTATCTTCCTGCTGCCTTTTGTGTTAGGGCCTGTTTCTCTGCAAGGAATTGCTCCGAGAAAGTGAATTTGATTCACTATTCATTGCCACATCAACCCAACTTTCCCAAGTCTGTTCCAAACGAGAGAAAAAAAGCAAAGCAAAATCTCATGCTTTTGCTGAGCTGAAGCAAAGCAGCGGCTCTGGACAAAATCCCCCCACAATTTCAGGGGATTACAAAGGAATCGGGCTTTTTGGTGGGTCCCCCTCAAGCTCAGCAAGCCGCACGAATGCCACAACACCCTTTGATATGATTTTGTGCTATCTGCACAAATCTCTTTCCTATTTGCGTTTTTTTAATTTAAGTTGTGTTATTAAAAATATTAGTTTATTAATATTTCTTCCCCTTCCAACTTTTCTCATCCCACAATCACAAACTCATTTTAACCCAAAGAAACACACTACTCTAATGTGGGTCCCGCAAACAAATCCCAAACCCACTTTCCAAACCATTTTCCTCCAAAAGAGACACAAAACTCTACTTCTCTTACATCAAGATTTACTATTCACAATAGTAAATCTCAACCCACTTCCAACCAAAGAAACAGGCCCTTAATGTCACTTATACTATTAGTACCTATATTTTAGACTCATGGATTGTTGTTTGCTTGTCTTTTTATATTTGTATGGCTTCTGCTCACCGTAGACTGTCTCTGTTCAAATCCGGGAGAGTTGGGGTTGTCAACTTTTTCTTCCAAGCAATGAAAAACTTCGGAACATACCATGAAAAGTTGCACTATATTACCGTAAAGTTTCACTGTATAGAACTTATATATCTTATTAATTCTTTTTGTTGCGTATGAACACCTAATCTAAAATTAGCATTTCCAACTTTAAAAAGTGTAAATATCAAATATTTAGAGTTTTCCAAAATCAATATACAGTCCACTGGTTATTGGAATGCTACTAAAGGGTTAATGAGAAATAATTGACTATTTTGAGTTGGGAAAAATTCACTTTTTGCAGTTTGTTTGTTTAATAATATCACTGAATATAAAATGTTAATTCATGTAAATTGAATGCCAGTATTTATAATGTATGGATTGATATTGATATTATTATTGTTATTGTATAGTTAATCTTCCTAACCGCTATTTCAAATATTATTATTGTTATTGTATTAGTATAAAAGGATTTGAAAACATTTTGATTCTCTTTCCCATAAGGTTTTGATGCCACAAACATATATATTATTTTGTGCATACCATCTCTCTCCATGCACATAGCTATTTCAAATAACATTATTCAGCTCTACATTTCATCTCAATACAATGGTTCAAGATCTACTCAAACTTCAAGTCATTTTGCAAGAAGCATAACAATCAAGAAGAAGACCAAGTCATATTATGTATTTTGTTGTAATGATATAATGATATTGTAATTTTATTTTACTTCTTGCAAACTTAGACTGTTAAAACTATGATAATGATCTATCTTAAAACCCTAAATTTTTCACAAAATTCCTCAGCGCTAAACCTTATTGGTCAACTAGAACTTTTCTTTGGTCGACTAATCCTTTTTCGTAAATTCTGTTAACTTAGACATTCACTTTTAGTAGACAGACAACTTTCTCCAATCGATTACCACATTTGCGCAACTTTTATTTTTTTGGTCCTAGTCGACTTACAATTTTTCCTAGTCAACTAAGAGTCAGTTTTCCAAACGGATTTATTTTTGACCATTTTTAGTTTTAATCCTAGTCGACTAATAGATTCTTTCTAGTCGACTAGATTCGGTTTCAACGAATCTATTTCTGACCATTTAATAGTTCCAGTCGACTAATAGATCTCTTCCAATCGACTAAAAACAGTTTCAACGGTTACATCATTCACCATTTATCGTGCCTTGTCGACCAATTATTTTTTCTTGGCGACTAATGGCAGTTCAAGCAGTTTTGCAACTAGCCGATTTCTGACCGTTGTGATTAATTTTTTGGGCAGTTGTTGGGACACCCTTCAGACCTATTGTTGGATTACGACTCGTTTTGCTCAAAAGTCATCTTGGGTTCATGACTCCTGGAAAGATGTCCTTTGAAGTCCAAGGTGTATGACTCTTGTAACTTGAAGAAAGTTGTTCTTTAGGGTTGGAACATGAAGAAGTGCGTCCTTTGGGATTCAAGGGGATGACGCTTGGAACGAAGCATTGTGTCCCTTGGGATTCAAGGGGTTCCTACTTGATGCTATAAATACATGCACAATAAACTTGAAGATGTACCAGATCCAAAGAGTGAAGAGTGTTAACAGTAAACTTGTCTTGTGAGTTTGCTCTTGTATGTAACCCTTTCTTTAATAATGAAGATATCTTGTTGTCGGCTTCTAGTGGACGTAGCTCACACATTGTGAGTGAACCACTTAAATCTTGTGTCTTTGCTTGGTTTATTTCTTACTACTATCCCTTTTGTGCGTGATTACAATTTGATCCTGCTTCCGCTATTATCTTAAGTGGTGCTATTTCTTAACAAGTGGTATCAAAGCGAGGCTTATCTTGTAAATCCAAATGGCAGACCTCATGAAGCATCAATTTGAGGTGGAGATAAGAATTTTGAGCTGTGGAAGATCAAGTTTAAAGATCTTCTGGTACAGCAAGGACATCAGAATGCCCTTTTAGGAAAAGACAAGTCCATGTCTGAAGATCATTAGGACGAAATCGATGGGAAGGCACTGTCGACAATTCGGTTGCGTTTAGCCGATGAAGCGTTGTTCAATATCATCTTAGAAACGATAGCTTTTGATCCTTGGACGAAACTTGAGAAATTGTACCAGACTAAACCCATCACAAACCGAAATTTCTTAAAGAGAAAATTGTACTCCATGAGGATAAAGGAAGGTACGAACATCTCTGAGCACCTGATCTCTTCAACGAGGTCATATGCCAGATAGTCAGCATTGGTGCAAAAATGGATGACGAAGATATTGATGTTACATTGATATGCACTCTACCTGACTCTTTTGATAATCTGGTAACAACTCTAAGCTGTACTAACGAAAATACTCTTACTTTGGATACCGTTACTAGTACTCTGTTAGCTGATGAAATGCGAAGAAAGGCATCAGTTGAAGCCTTGGGTTCTTCTAGAAATGAAGCACACATGACTAGAGGAAGATCTTGTAACGACCCGCTCTCAGAAGGCTATTACTTATTTGATTTTATTTGCAGGTCTGCAGATTACCAGTGAAATCAATACAGTCACAATGCAGAGATGTACCAAGACTCAAACTCGCGTACATTATTACAGTCCATATTTAAAATACAACACAAAAAGCACTCTCTCACCGAATACATGAAAGGAAGCACAGAAAAGAAATACGGAAAGGAAATACATAGTAGCATATAATACGCACACCAACTCAAGCAACTAGAAATCACCAGTCGCTGGATCAAACTTTGGCTCCTCAAAACTCAGGGGCCGCTTCTTCGATTTGTTCGTCATCTGCCGGTGTTATAAATGGAACCGTAGGTAAGTCACAATAATTCTAAACATAGAAAAGAAGCAGTGCACAAGTATGACAAAAAGAAACTACGTACAAGCAAACCAGAGCGAAAAGTAAAGTATTGAGCAACAACTGTGACAAGGCGTACACAATTGAGTAGAAAAGGTAAACAGAACTGAAAGAAGACAACGAACTATATTGTGGTAGTGCAAGTAGAAAATATGGATCGTTTTATGGGTAACATATAGAAATCTAATACCCTTATAGATATCTGGAGTGACCCTTTTTATCGCTATTTAGGCCATCCTTTGCCCACTCCAACAAACCAAATGCAAGACGTTTAGAGATTTAAACTTTTGGTCAAGGCTCTCGTGCACTCACTCCCTCGCATCTCACATGAAAGATTTAAAATAGAAATCTTTTTCATAAAGAATTTTTTCTATTCATTCATTTCTTCCTTTCTTGATTGAAAACAAGTCTGTCTTTTACAACCAAATAACTAAAACACAAAAAAAATCCTAATAAATAAAATCAACTAAAAAATGTAAATATCAACTAAAATTCTAACTTAAAATCATAACAAAAAACCAAATGAAATTCTAACTGAAAAATCAAAATAAAATATAACTAAATCTTACTAATCGTAACTTGATCCTCATCACTCTTCCATTACGCTATTTCTTGATTTATGTTCACAAACATGTAACTCCATGACAGGAAGGGAAGTTTTTTATCTGCCAACTTGCCTACGTAGTATCGTGGCAAATCCTTCATTGCACTATTTCCCCGTCTCATCCCAACCATGATAGCTTTTTCAAGGATTATTGTTTTGATGTAAAAAGGTGAATAAATTAGGAAAATGCCCAGTAGCTTATTGTGCTTGTTGCACAAATACAAGCTATTATATGCGATGGAAAAAATCCTACCCGCAAAATTTCCAATAATCCTCCATGTCACCTTGTATTTGCAAGCTTCCCCACTTCCATATCTTTGTACATTGTTGAATATTTGCCAATAGATAACCCTCATATTGCCTTCTTTTTTCCATGCTCAATTTTCTAAATTCAATTTTAAAGACTGTATGAAGTTCTCTTCCACCATTTGGGAGGTAGTTTTCGAGTGTTTCTGCACTTGTCCTTCTTCACAGTATGCCCATGATCAACCCATTTGGTAAGGTAAAGGACAAGAAGATGATCATGACGACTTATCTTCCCCACCATTGTCATTATAGCCAGACAACACACACGTATTCCAGAAAATAAGTTTTGCTAGTCAGAATACTTTGCTAGCTAGTCAGTATATTATCCGGTTCATATATGTCTAGAAAACTTCTATTGAGAATGGAAATTAAATGTTTTTCTTATCTATTTGATTTTCCCGTGTTCAATGCCTGGCATTGTAATAGAAGGAAGAAATAACTAAATATGACAAATCTCAAATATTTGATCTCATTCTAATGTTTATTGGGCATCGGTCCTTCCACGAGGACAATTGAACACACTGATTCAATTGCCCTATACTGCCCATATAGATTTTATAGTTTACAGCTAGCTGTAGGGTATCCTTGGGAGCATGGCACCTCTTCTGGAAAGGCTAGAGTTCTAATAATTAAAACCAAGTTTTGAAATCCTAGTATCAGCATCAGTATCAGACGAAGGTTCGTAGAATCAATATTGCAATATTGACAATATCGCCCGCTCCCTATTGGTCATAGCAGTTTGCTACAAAATTAGAAATTTAAGATAATAATACCCGTTTTGACACGTCCGTTGGAATACCGTATGAACTTTGATTATAGTCCAACTGAATACAGTTAATGCAATAGTAATATATGCTTAGATAAAGTAAGTTTTTTATCTTTTATACCCAGTGTTTACGCGTGTTTTTTCCACCCGTAAATCGATAGTATGGAGGCCCGGAGGGCACGGGGTCAACGCGGTCAAAAGGGGATACGCGGGACCTCCGTGTTTGCCGTAGCAGCCACGTGGGACGGAGATGACCCTTGAGGTCGGTCGTGGGCACGTTCGCTTGGGCAGGAAGGCGCGGTTACGTTCTTCGGCGCGCCGAGGGGTAGCCTCGGCGGGACGGCAACCTCCGGGATCGGTTGAAGGCGGGGTCGCTCGGTGGGGGATGCGCGGACCCTCGCGTCGGCTTGCCGAGGGGTGGCCTCAGCAGAGCGACGACCCGGTGATGGAGACGAGCGGACTCGGGGATGAAGGCGCTCGGCTCCGGCTGGGAAGACGCTGAGGGGAAGCCTCGGCGTCGCTGGATCTCCTGAACCTGAATAGGCGAGAGAGCTCGTCAGGGGGGTCGGACCTTGGTTCAGACCGAATCCCCTCCGATGCCAAAGTCAGATCGGGTCTGATAGATGCTCGACGGGATCGGACTTGGTTCACGGAGAGACCAAGCCCCGATCCTCGGACCGAGTTTTGGAGGAGAAATATTCAAGGTGGAAGAAGGTGTAAGAGTGTTTAGTATGTGATACCATTGCTGTAGATCACTGAGATCCCCCTCCGGTGATGATGCCTCCCCCCTCTTCATATAGGCGAGTCCCATAGTAATGGGCCATGATGAGACATCATGGTCGCTATTGATGAGATCGTGTTAATGGGCCCTGTTGACACCCATAATTGACATGCTTTATGGAGGGATAAATGCCATGGAGGTGGAGTGATGGCATTGAAAGTGGCCGCCATTATTGGGGAGTGATGGCCATGAAGTCGGTTGCCCTATTTGGCGAGCCATGAAGGTGGCTGCCCTATTTGGTGGATCATGACGACACTGGGCGGTTGTCATACTTGGCGAAGGCTTCCTCGATTTGGGCCCCGACTTCCTCCACTACGGAAGTGGGCAGTCTTTTGGGCCTTTGTCTTGGGCGGATAAGCGCGGCCCGCTCGTGAGATCTCTGGGGCCGGGGCCCCAAGGCCGTAGCAGGCCGGTTTACCGGTCGTCGTTGACTTCGCTCTCCCGGGCCCGGTCAAAATAGTCGTAACAATTGCCCCCATCTTCCGAGCTCTACCATTGTTAAGGTTGAGGTCGGGAGATGTAGTATAAGGGGGGAGAAGTTGCTTTCTCTGTAAAGTTTTGGTCCGTCTTGCGGAGTTGGCTAGGGACGATAGATCGTCAGTCCGAGATTCGTTCGGTTGCGAGGGGAGTTGCCCCTCGACTTACGGCCGACGAAGGAGATTCGTTCGGTGGCGAGGGGAGCTGCCCCTCGGCTTACGGCCGACGAAGGAGATTCGTTCGGTGACGAGGGGAGTTGCCCCTCGGCTTACGGCCGACGAAGGAGATTCGTTCGGTGGCGAGGGGAGTTGCCACTCGGCGTACGGCCGACGAAGGAGATTCGTTCGGTGACGAGGGGAGTTGCCCCTCGGCTTACGGCCGACGAAGGAGATTCGTTCGGTAGCGAGGGGAGTTGCCCCTCGGCTTTCGGCCGACGAAGGAGATTCGTTCGGTGACGAGGGGAGTAGCCCCTCGGCTTACGGTCGACGAAGGAGTAGGTCGACCAGCTGGGGGAGTTGCCCCCAGCCTCATGGTCGGTGGGTCGATTGGCCTGCTGAGGGAGCTATCACTCAGTCTTATGGTCAATCGAGTGATCAGCCAGCTAGGGGAGTTGCCCCAAGCCTTACAGTTGATCTGGTCGGTCCGCTGGGGGAGTTGCCCCAGCCTTATGACCGATCCGTTCGGTTGCGAGGGGAGTTACCCCTCGTCTTACGGCCGACGAAGAAGTGAGTCGGCCAACCGGGGGAGTTGCCCCCGTCCCTTCGATTGATCCGTTCGTTCGGTTGCGAGTGGAGTCGCCCCTCGACTTACGGCCGACGAAGAGGTGAGGACCTTGTGAAGATTTTCGAAGATTCCATGGTGGCGCTCTGCCACTACTTCGTCCAGCTCGGGTGGATGCAGGAGCTGTTCGGCAAGCGGGGACCCAGCAGCACGGTTAGAGGAGCGGTCTGGATGCTCGAACTCGGATGGTGGGGCTTCGGCCAGATCGGCTCGGCCACGGTCGGAGGAGCGGTCTGGATGCTCGAACTCGGACGACTGTGCTTCGGCTTGGCTTGCGAAGAGAGCTCGGCAAGTAGGAGTCACAATCTTGGTCGGCGAGCTCGCAATCTAGACGACGATGATCCAAATTGCATCATTGAAGAAGACGGGCTCTAGGGCAGTTCGGCGAGCTCAGATCTTCCTCTGGGTGCTTCGATCAACAATCGGATAGCTTCGGTAGGGTGTTGCGAGTTCCAATGAGGTGGGGCAAACTTGAGAACATGTTCTCTGCCATCGGATCTGAGGGCTCCACGAAGCTAGCTGTCGTTCAGATCCGAGCGCGAGCACCCCAGGAAGGAGCGAAAGTGCTGGTCTGTCACCGTCTACGACCATCGCAGAAGCAGTCCCCGATCTCTTGGCATTGGTGGTCGCTTGACGGACCGGGCCACCCTTTGCACGGAGCTTTAGCACCTACTTGGGGGGAGAGCATCCCCTCCTAAGCTACCCTCGCCATCAGATCCGATATCTTCCTCTCGTCCCTCGACAGTACGACAGTGGGGCATCTCGGATGTCGTCGGAGAGGGCTCGGTACGATCGATATGATCGGTACGCTAAGGAGTCTGGGCGAAGGTGCCAAGTTTTGAAGACGAGGGCTCGGCGGGGGCCTGCTCGATGAGCGCAACTGTTTAGCAGGGTTGGCAGCCGCTCAAGTGAAGCGAGGGCGACTTGAAGAGTAATCGGCAGCCCTTGGGGACGATATCGAACGGTCTGACGCCGCGATCTTGGATCTCACCGTCGATCCTTGTGGCTTCCATGACCTGATCTCCGGTAGCAGTAGGGATGACATCAGCCGGAGTGAGCTACCATCGGAGGATGTCTCGTCGGCGGTGAGCGCTGCGACAGGATCGTCGAGCCTGAACTTGAGGTCGATGGGATCATCGAGCCTGAAGCCTGGAGTTTCTTCACTGCTTGCTTTCGGTACCTCCATGCCGCCAAGATCGACGGGCTGACACCCCACGTCCTTAAGCAATTGGCGGCTCTCCTCTCCAGCGCTAAAGGGCAATGTTTGTATCTGTCGACGAAGCCGAGGAGGGCGAGGGAGACTCTATCTCAAGGACTCGAGATGGGCGATGTGGCTCCGGAAGAAGCCGCACTGCTGCTCGATCACCTGTTTGATGAAGCTTCTTCGGTCTCTCCGAAGCCGGACGGCCTCCTCGTCTTCAATCTTGGAGGACGAGGGTCCCATGTCTTCGTCACGAATTTCCAGTGCTGGATCCAACTTTTTGGGATCAGTCGATCGGTTTGGATTCAGGTTGGGGGCGCAGCTGAGGGAGCACGAGGGAAGAAGCGGAGCTTGATTCCAAGAAGATGCCAAATTTGTTGATACGCCGAGCCTGAGAGGACACCATGGGTATGCCGCTTCGACGAAGGTTTGGTCGGACGAGCGCTACTCCGACGGCTTTCAGCAGGGAGAGTTGCAATGGGAGGCCTGAGCCCGGTTAATCGCCACATCCCCGTGCGAAGCAGATCGCTTGTCTCATCGTAGTTTCGACATGTTGCCTATTGAAGAACAAATCACTGAGCAGAGTATTTCGTCCAGAAAAACAAATCAATGATTGCTTTAAAAAGAGAAAATAGGGAGGTAGAAAACTAATTCGTGATCTGTCGAAGCCGTCAGGCTTGAAACACTTTGGGGCATGGGTGCTTGAATCGGCCCAGTTGATGGTCGACATTGTTGGTTCTGTCGCTCGACGGCCCTTCGACAACCTCTATCCTCGCGGATCACAGTTGGATCTGTCGCTTGATGACCTACTGCAGCGGTGTTCAAGCTCCAGCAAGTCGACGCTGAGTTGAATCTGAGTTTCGAGCAACAAGAGCCCGGAGTGGTGTAGGCGAGATCGGATCTCTCTCGCACGAGGCATGGCGAGCTTCGGTCGTTGTCGATTTTGAGTTGGGTCGATGCCTCGTCTTCGACGAATTACAGAGGAAGGTTCTGCTGATCGGGCCCTGAGAGCCTCGATATTGGTAGGCCGACGCTCGGCAGCCTCGAACATGTACCAACTTGGCGAGGATTTGGTCGATCTTGATCAGAGCTCGAAGGGAAGATCGATCATTGAGCCATTCGATCGATCTGCTCAGTGCCAATACTCGGGTATGGTTGGTCGGAGGAGTCGATTGGTGACCCAGTGGGTGGCCGGAGCAAATGGTCCTGTGGTAGGTCGAAGGAGCCGCTCGTGATTGTGAGGACGACCAGAGCAACGGGTATCAATCGGTTGAGGGGGGTGAACTCCGCTCCTATTAACGTCGGCATCAGGTTGATCGGCCGTCGCTGAAGGCAGGGCGACGCCCTCAAGGTCGGCTTTTAGTTGACCGACTCTGACTGGAGGGGAGGACTCGTCGGTCGACTTCATTGGAGGGCCCGTGGGCCGGTGGGGAGTCGGGAGACCTGTCGTTGACCTGAAGGAGGGTCGGAGGAAGTGGCGAGATCTCGGTGAAGCCGTCTTTTGCTCGATCGGATCGGAGGGCTTCGATCGGAGGCGAGATCAACCGAGTGGAGAGATTCTCAGAGGCGGGATCTTGGATCGAGGTTCATCGAACTGGGTCGAAGTTGAGGGCTTCGATCGGATGCGGGGGAGGCTTCGATCGAAGGCGAGATCCATCGAACTAGGTCAAAGTCTGACCTTGGGTCGCCGTTTGATCGGAGATTCTCGGATCGGACTTTTGGGATGGCCTCCGATGTCCGACGGGAGACACTACGACTTGGAATGCTTCGATTGCTTGTTAGTGGTTATGTCCAAGTTGTGACGATAAGGAATCGACGGTTCGGTGCGATGAAGCCCGTCGCCCTTCGGAATTTGGCCTTTTAGACCTTCGATTAGTGGAACCAGTCATCGTCGGTGCGGTTGTTTGACGTGGATTTAGACTCGTTCCCACAGACGGCGCCAGATGTTTACGCGTGTTTTTTCCACCCGTAAATCGATAGTATGGAGGCCCGGAGGGTACGGGGTCAACACGGTCAAAAGGGGACACGCGGGACCTCCGCGTTTGCCGTAGCAGCCACGTGGGACGGAGATGACCCTTGAGGTCGGTCGTGGGCATGTTCGCTTGGGCAGGAAGGCGCGGTTACGTTCTTCGGCGCGCTGAGGGGTAGCCTCGGCGGGACGGCAATCTCCGGGATCGGTTGAAGGCGGGGTCGCTTGTTGGGGGATGCGCGGACCCTCGCGTCGGCTTGTCGAGGGGTGGCCTCAGCAGAGCGACGACCCGGTGATGGAGACGAGCGGACTCGGGGATGAAGGCGCTCGGCTCCGGCTGGGAAGACGCGGAGGGGAAGCCTCGGCGTCGCTGGATCTCCTGAACCTGAATAGACGAGAGAGCTCGTCAGGGGGGTCGGACCTTGGTTCCGACCGAATCCCCTCCGATGCCAAAGTCAGATCGGGTCTGATAGATGCTCGACGGGATCGGACTTGGTTCACGGAGAGACCAAGCCCCGATCCTCGGACCGAGTTTTGGAGGAGAAATATTCAAGGTGGAAGAAGGTGTAAGAGTGTTTAGTATGTGATACCATTGCTGTAGATCACTGAGATCCCCCTCCGGTGATGATGCCTCCCCCCTCTTCATATAGGCGAGTCCCATAGTAATGGGCCATGATGAGACATCATGGTCGCAATTGATGAGGTCGTGTTAATGGGCCCTGTTGACACCCATAATTGCCATGCTTTATGGAGGGATCAATGCCATGGAGGTGGAGTGATGGCATTGAAAGTGGCCGCCATTATTGGGGAGTGATGGCCATGAAGTCGGTTGCCCTATTTGGCGAGCCATGAAGGTGGCTGCCATAATTGGCGGATCATGACGACATTGGGCGGTTGTCATACTTGGCGAAGGCTTCCTCGATTTGGGCCCCGACTTCCTCCACTACGGAAGTGGACAGTCTTTTGGGCCTTTGTCTTGGGCGGATAAGCGCGGCCCGCCCGTGAGATCTCTGGGGCCGGGGCCCCAAGGCCGTAGCAGGCCGGTTGACCGGTCGTCGTTGACTTGGCTCTTCCGGGCCCGGTCAAAATAGTCGTAACACCCAGAAAACTTTTGAGTTCCACCACGAACTCTCTGTTATTTTAGTGTGGATGGGAGATCTTAAAAAATTAATGAGTTAACTATTTAACATCAAAAGGATGAGTCATTAACTAATTAATCATAGCTGATGGATTTAAGATGGAGGGAAATCCCCTCGATTCTCCCTGCCTTTCATTTGGAACTTTTGAAAAGAGGTTTTGGTTAGGGTGATCTCTATTCTCTATATAAAGTCATTGGATGGTATCGAGCTCGTATTGGCCAATATCAACCACCATACACACGACATAATCCAGGATAAGAAGATAATGGTGAAATTTACATCAAGGGGTCATACAGGTTTACAGCACCTTAAAATCCAGTAAGATATTCTTGATACTATAAAAATGACTGCCACTTGAATCCTACACTAAAAATCAAGTGTTCTTCCTCACATAAAATTTATAAAATGAGGGAGAAGTGGGTGGTACATATCCACCACCTGTAAAAGGTTAGGAACAAGACTAACATGAAGACGAGGAAAAGATTAAAACATGACAAAGATGGGGGGAAATATGATGGGGGGCAAAAGGAAGGAAGATAATCTGTACTGTTTACTTTTGCGTCATAGCTGCTTCATCTAGCTCCATATATATCTATACTAGTCATAACCCGTGCCCGCGGGCACGGTTCATTCAAGATTTTCCCATGCGAAATCTTTGTCCCCCGAAATTTTTTTTTCAAAACCAAAATTTAAAAGAAAAACAAATTAGTTTACAATATTTAGCGGTACAGGTGTCTTCGGCGCGGAACAACAAATTCAGAGCATGCGCCTTCGACACAGAACACCAAATTCGATGTGGGTGCTTTTGGCGCAGAGCAACAAATTCGACGTAAAACAATAATTTCGATGCGGGTGCCTTAGGCGCGGAACAACAAATCAGCGTTAAAAATGGCGCGGGCGCCTTCAGCGCGGAACAACAAATTCAGCGCATGCGCCTTCGACACAGAACACCAAATTCGACGTGGATGCCTTCGGCGCAGAACAACTCATTCGATGTAAAACAACAATTTCGGCGCGGGTGCCTTAGGCGCGGAACAACAAATTAGCGTTAAAAAATTTAGCTGGCGCCTTCGACGATGGCTTCATATACATATAACCAGTGCCCTTGGGACACTGTTCATTTAAAAATCTTGGGCCCACTAATTTTAAACAAACATCAATAATTATTAGTTTCCCCTGAAATACCAGCAGATGATATCGAAAATTTACAGGGTTTTGCAACGCTGATCAATGAGTTGGCAGCATCCCCCGCGTTCATTCTTTCACAGCTCGCGTTCATTCCCAAGATGAGATTGTGTGTATGCACAACATTTTTTCATAACTAATATTAAAAGGCTATTCCTAATTTCAATGCTTTTGTGTATTCCCAACAAATTTTTTTTTAACCCAAAAATTTCCTTCCAAAACTTGATGTGACATTGCCACATAGGACAAATTCAAAATCTGCCCTCATTTGTAATATAGATGTTGAAGAACATAATAAGCCGAGCGCCTTTGGCTCTGTGGCGTCCGGGAGCGAACGCGGGACACTCTGTGGCGTCCGGGAGCGAACGCGGGACCTCAGTGGCAGGTCCCGGGTTCTACCCCCCTCCCCTTATGTAATGCCCCCCCCCCCCCCCCCCCCCCCCCCCCCCCCCCCCCCCCCCCCAAAAGAGCAGTGTAATGTAGTGGAAAGTGCATACGCAACTGCTTCAATTTCTTTAAAGAATTTATTTTGGCACAATTGGTTCTCCCAAAGAACAAGTTTAAAAGTCTAAGCATAGTCAAGTTGTTTTCACCGGCGAAGAGTCACGTAGCATGGTTTAAATGTCTATTTTTTTATCGGTCCTCTAGTTCTTCTTAGGTTATGCCTATGCCACAACGACCTTCAGTTGCACACCGCCTCATCATCTCTGGAAACTAAACATATATACTTGCTCCATTACTACTAAAAGCTCATAAATAATTCTAGCAAACACATAGCAAGATGCCGACTGATTCATCTAGGGGTGAATTATCCATACAATAGTGCCAGCCACAATTACACCAGCAATCAAATCAAGATACAAAGAGAATTCTCGAGAAAAGGTGATTCCATATGCACAAATGAGAAAAAGGCCAGTATTCCATAGATGCGTATTCCCTTTTTACGTATAAATAGGTCCGACTAATTAAAAATAATCTATTAAACCCAAATAATTAAAAAGATTCTAGTGTGCCTGCGTAACTGAATTCGAATAAATAGTTTCCAAAATGAACACATTATAATAGAAAATTCCTCCATATTAGCTCCACGACTCACCTACACTGCTCTGCGGCAGGAGGCTCTTTGGTGAGATAATGCTGTCCTTGTGAATAACGAACTCATCAACATCAAGGAGTTTGCAAAGCGTTTTGCTATGAGGATCATAACAATAAGTGCCCCATGCTCCAAATGCACCGCACGGAAAGACAATCACGTCATCTGCAGCTCCTATGAAAGGTGGACGTCTTATTGAAGAAGCTCGCAGGTCAGGGCAATGAAAACTATACTCTTTAATCCATTTCCGATTCACATAGTTTATTAGCATCCATATTTCCAACTGTTTTCCCATCTCAGCTACAGCAAAGAAGCGCCCTCCAGATCTCCCCAGAAACGGACGGTAACATGATGGGAGGGGGATTGATGTTGCTGGTCCAAAAGTCTCCTCTTTGATATCAAACGCCAGAAGACTCTTCTGATTAAATGCATCAGCTACAATCCAGTGGAGTGCTCCATTGAAAAAGACTGCAGGCCCGCAGTTATATGCAAAAGGAATTTCACCAAGATGCCTCCATTGCCATCTGCTCACATTGAGAAGCTCACAATATAGATGGGTGTGAAAACTATAAGAGGTTAGTTTAACCACCTTAAATTCTCCAGTAGACTCATCAATGCCTAAATCATAACTCTCTGAGCAGCCGACAGAACGATTCTGCTCAGGATTATCCATAAGAAAACGTTGCTTCTCAAGTCTTATGGGTGCCGGCAGTTCCAAACGTTCCCCAGTCATGGGATTCAACATATAGATCGATCCACTGGTGTAGGACCAATCAGGAGGAAAGAAAGTACTATTAACTGTACAGGCTAACCCTCTGATAGAGTTTGATAAGCTATACAGAACCAAGCCAAGGTTGACCCTGCCATTGGAACACCTTGGACAGTCTTCAGACTTCAGATTGTTGGGATTAGCATGGCATCTTTGAAGTACCCTAAGGGTGGAACCTCTCTTGTGATGTAAATCCAAGAAATAGGGATCATAAGTTAAGCGGCGCCATTGCTTGCACACACAGCGAAATCTACCGACGGCTTTCACGGTTAGTCTTGATAATATGTTGGCCACAATCTCGATGGGCAAAAAACGCCCAGTTTCAAAGACGCTCCTTTCTGTTTGGATCTCAGTTTCGGTCTACACGTGAAGGACATGTAATTGACACTGTATAAGAAAATTAAATTGTTTCATTGCCCTCTAATTTAATTAAAATAGTTTATCTCAATACCTGAGAATTTGGATGCGGTTCTCCTGATAGGATCTCCTTCTTCTTCGCCATTGAAACCCCCCTGCTATGGTTAGATGTGATGATTTCTACGATTTTTCATCATCCAAATCAACACCTTTACAACTTGCTCGCGGCTTTGATTGGAGAAGACGGACGTGGAGTTGCCGCCGGCTTCCGGGCCGCCGCACGCAGAAACAGATGCGTGAAAACGAGAGAGGAAATATAGGTAGGTTAATATCTCAATCCCTTCATTTATACTAGTTTTAGACACGTGCAAATCATGTGAAAAAACCATCTACAAATTTACAAACATATACCACTTATTAATTTTTGATTAAGCTGATATTATAACTTAATTGACCTCTTATTTGATATGTTTTCATTTTTGTGGCTAATTGGTAATTCTAAATCTAATTCAATCTGAATCATTTCCTTTTGAAGCCAAATAATTTCTTTGGAACTCTAATTTGGTACACATATTTAATCAATATTTTCCTATTTATTGAAATTATTTGTCATTTAAAATTTCACTCTTCATTACTTTACTAATTCATTAAGTTAATTTAGTTTTCATGAGTTTTCATTATATTGTGATTTTAACATAACAAAAATAGTAGTTGATACCAAGATTAAAAGGCTCGCATAACGCACAATTCAAAATTGACAGACAACCAAAGCGACCTTTACAATTAATTCATTGTCACTCCGCTAAATCGGCATAGCACCGTCCAAGATGGGCACAACCCTTAAATCATCAACATCAGACGCATCAAAGCCGTCCAACAGACGCAGCTTGCTGATCACGTCCAAGTCACCGAGACCGACATCTTCCCACAAAAACAGTCTTCCATCTATCCAAACCGGTATTTCAAATGTCCTCCCCGTCGATGCCTCGAACCTGGCAGGGCATGGAACCATCCTGTAATAGCTCGTTTATTTTGAAGTCCAACTAAGATTTTCCCTTTCTCTTTCTCTTTCTTTTTCTTTTTTTTTCTTTTCTTTTCTTTTTTTTCTCTTGCAGTGCAGCCCAGGCCCACAAAACTTTCCCCTTTTAATAAATCCCCAACTCATTCTCTCTCCCCCTCTCTCATTTTCTCACACCCGATCCCAGGAAGGAAACAAAAACCCCCCGATGTTTCCTCCCTCTCTCTCACCCGCCGAACCCAAACCCCCCGATGCTCTCTCTCTCTCTCTCTCGGCGTGCCCAGCCCGGCCCCCATTTTCTCTCTTCCTCTCTCGCTCTCTTTTCGATCCGAGCCTAGAAAACGAGCCTTCATTTCGTTTCGCACGCGGCGAACCCAGAACACCATCAATCCCCACAAGCCCGCTTCCCCGTTCGCTTCTTTTACTCGCAGCGACAACCGAGCGGCAGCCCAGAACCCCCCGCCCATTCTCTCTCTTGCTCGACGAGCAGCGGCAAGCCCAAATGCAGCCGATCGGCTCGAAATCGAAACCCGAACCCAGACCATAAGCCGTCGACCTCTTTTGTTTCGGAAACCCTAACTGCATCGAACAAGCCGCCACCAACCCTCTCCCCACTTCGAAACCCCTAGCAACCGCCGCCTTTATTTCGGGAAACCCTAACAGCCTTGCGAGCTCTCCAAATCGAGTTCACATTCACCCACGACTCTCTCCCTCCATCTTCTATAAATACACTGTTGGTTCTAGGGCTTTGAAGCACACGAAACTATTCCTCCTATCATTCAAACCTTTTCGATTCAATCCATAGATTTTCTGAGCTCGATTGGGACACTTGGACTTCGATTGACTGAGGTAGATTATTTCATATAGTCAAGCTTTTGGTTTATGCTTTGGATTTTTATGCGAGTGATTTCTGAAATTCAATTGGAAGACAATTGTTGAGTTCTTGAGGGCTCACATTTATTTAGGTGTTCTGTTTTTCATATTCTGTGGTTTTTGTCCAGTAATTTTGAGTCACATGTAGCACATTTTATCACCTTGTTGCAATGATGTGTCTCCTATATGGCCGTATCATTTATTGGGATGTTGGATTGCCATTCTATTTCATGTCTGGTGTATCCCCGCATTATTTATCTACTTTTTGCTTAAACGAGCTGGTTTTTGGTTTCCTATTTTTTTTTTTGTGTGCATCAGGTTTGTTAATATAATATAATTGTTTAGTTATAATTGATAACAATCAGATGTGGATGTATGGCTAGCCAAGTTGACTGCAATACACCAGACTTTCTTTTCTTTTCTGAACCAATCAAAAAGGTGACCATTTCTCATAAACATGTTTTCGTTCAATCTACGCATGTATGGGTTAAGAAGCTTCGTATATCCATTCTATTTAATTTGCATATTGGCTAAGTAGTTCATCAAATCTGCATAAAATGTTTATTGCTACGATTTTTCACTGTGACAAGCCTGGGTGATTTCTTGATAATAAGTTGTTCCACAGTTTTCCTAGTTTTCGAAATGTGAATCAATCCATGTCTCCTCATGTGAGATACTTCTCGTGTTACATTTCGATTGTAGGATGAGTAATGCCTTTAAAGTTTTCCTGAACCTTAACATTTCTGTTGAACTCCCGAATTAAATTTCGGAGTGTGTCAATAGTCACCAAGCAGGCCACTGTCTCACATTTGACAAGTTTTTGGATGGTCTTTAAATGTCAGCTTGGTGTAGCTCACTGGAGACTGGTTTTATTCGCCTTTATAGCAGGTTTGGTTCAGTAGTGTTGTAGGGGGGCCCTCGGCTGAGTCCTTGCCATCTTTCACCGACCTTGGCTTAGTTTACTTTGTTGTTTAGTCATGTTTGTTTACTTTTATGGATCATGTTTTACTTGCTGCTTTGTGGCCTGTCTTGCATATACTTTCTACATATATTTATGTATGAATCTTCCAGATTTTAATTGATTTTTCAGATTCATGCTAAGTAATAATGTGACGAAAAACTGAGAATGCTTTAGAATAATTTCTTGATTGAACTATGGAAGTTAGGAAAAGAATGTACTTTGCATGAGGAACTGTTCGATACCATTCTTTGAGATGATTTAAGGAATTGCTTGACATGCATGCAAATAGATGTGGTTGTTGGATGATGTTGTAAATTACATAATTTAGGTCAAGTATATAAGACATCAAAATTGATGAACCTGTAACTTGATCACAGTAGCCAAACATAGAAATTATACAGTCCATGAGAATATGACATGACATGTAATTATTACATAGTCATTGCTCAACAAGAATGGAATATTGTATACTGAAATACATGTTCATACATGCCATTACATGCCATTGATATTGTTTGATAAATATTGTACAAGCCCGAAGTTTGCGCCTGATCATTGAATATTATATGCTGGCTGCAAACTCTATATGTTGTGCACGAACATGTTGAGAACTAAGTGCTACATGAGACAAAGTGCCACGGTACGCCGGGGGTCACCTCTTGAACCCATGCGAGTTACCTCTAGAATCTCCTCCACACGACAATATCTGTAACCAGTACAATGTCAGACACAATAATAGTAATAACATAACACGTGGCATGAAAACAATATAATTGACATATACAATGACACTATACCTGACATCACGGGTTTTGGGGTAACTTATATTAGAGAGAGTACGGGAGCGATTGAAGCCATGCTTTTGGCCCATATCTGGGAGGATGTCCTTTTGTGGATCCTGAGTTCTTGGTACAGTTGACCTTTATACTCGGCCCGGGGTAGTACCCCGTGGTCCAAGGTGGACTTCATGTTGCAAATCATGCTCTCCATATGAGTCACATCACTAGTATAGGGCACCTCAGTTGAGTGCACAATAGTTCTTGTAGGAAATGTTGTCTCATGCTAGGCTTATTGCTCCAGTTTCTTGTTTGTCTTGCTTGTATAAAAATAATATTAATTGATATTATGAATGCATGCTAGTGAGTTGTTTTCCTACCTTTTTGTTTATTAATATGTCATTATTGCCTTATTATCTAAATGTTAACATTTATATCTTTTTAAATGCTACTTTATTCACAACCTGACATTTTCTTACACTTGTTGCACCTCTTTTGCATGCTTGTACTTCTTCTTTTTACATAAACTGAAATCTTGGATATAGGTATAATCTACAGTCTAACTCAATCATATATCTCTCAGGTGTTCCACACGTCTTATATTGAGTTGCATAGTTCTTCCCTTCTCTTGAGCTATTCGGATCCTCTCATTGAGGTATGTTTTCGGTATAGTTCTATTCATCATATATTGACTTCACTGGTATTGACTTCACTGGTACCCAGCAGGATCTGCAAAATTATCGAGAGTGTAACGGTACCCGCTTCTGGGGCGTTACACATCCTACAAGCTATATGTCCAGGATTGTGAATTGAGCTGAGTACTGCTGGTTTGGTCCAGTTTGGATTCCACTGATGTTGGCAAAAACGTAGGATGTCCAGGTGCAGTTCTCATTCCGTGCCACCTTCCGCTAGAAGGATCAGCTCGATGGAGTCCTAACAGACAACTGTCGCCGCCAGATGGCTTCTCATTACCCTTCCAAGCTTCGCCTAGATTATATCTTGACTCAAGGGAGGAGCCGGCAAAGACAGAGGCGAATATGGAAATGTTTTTGTGCTAGGGTCATATGACACAAGAAATTTATCATATGTGAGTCAATGAGCCAACACGCCGCAAGAAGTGGCGGTGTCTGCCATAAGACTTGCTTCCAATGAGATTTCGGTTAACGAATAACTCCACTTTCCGGTGTTGGAGGAATAAGTATCAATGACGTAAGTGTTATCTTATACCATCAAAGGACATGAAAGATACATAATACGGGACGGTGTCAATCCCATAGCCGCCGGCCCAAGCCCATGGGCGCGCCCCCTTTTAGCAAAGTAACCCTAGTTTCTATTATTTATAGGGGCTAGCCGTCACTTGTTTAGGCATGTTGATTGATATTTCTCTTGAGCGTCCTTAGGTAGATCTAGATTAAACGAGTGCGGACGTCCTCCTTGGCGTCTTGGGAGGAGAATACTCCCCTTTTGTATTCACTTATCTAGTTCTTACTTTATAAAAATTGCGCCTTTTTTGTTGGATCCTAACAGATGTATGATGAACTAATCACTATATTATATATAAAATAAGGGCAAACAACATCTGTTGAAGTATTGTGCATTTTGCTGGGTTGGTGGGTTTGCATTGAAACAATCACACGGTTAGCGGTTCCAATCCCAATGCCAATTTCATTTTTTTCCTTTCCCCTTTGTTTATTTTTATTCCTGACTTTTAAATATATCTTTTTCATGGATCAATGGGAAACAACTTCCAATCATTTATTTTTCCATTGTTTCCTTTCTTTTAGATATATCTTTCCTTTTTAAGGATCAATGATAAATGACTGTTTTATTTTTAAGCCTCTTTTTGTTCTTTCATCTTAATTTTGTTTACTATAAACGATTCTTTATTATTTATTTAGCTATGTTTTGTTCCGATTAAATCTCTAAAATTAGAATTAAATACCAATATTTAATATAAGATTTATGTGTTTTAGGTGTCAACTAAGAATTTTCTTAGTTGAAGCTGACATGATAGCCTCTCATTAGATAGAGCAAAAGAAAAGTACAAAACATGTGTTTTCTTTTGTTCCATCTAATGATATGCCACCACGTTCGCGTCAACTAGAGATAAGCTCGTAGTTGTCACCCGATACACATTAATCTCATTTAATATTATGATAATGTAGCTCGAAGAAACCGTTCGAATTAAAATTAAACTATAATTATGAAGTCTTATTTGATTAGTATTAAACTAATTAATTACGAATTCTTAATTAATAAAAATAGTCCTCAAGTAAAATTCCAATGTAAAAATAAAAATGTTTAATCGAATCAGTAGATTACGACGGTTGAATCGGATTTATTAATTAATAAGATTTTTTTAATTAACCAAGGGAAACCTTGATTAAGATAAATTATAAATTATTTCTACGAATTCAATCTTTTTTCAATTGATATTCCATGTTTCTATTATAAAATTTTCTTATTTAATCAAACTTAATTAAAATTGCTTATCATCATAACGTTATGACACAGTAAAAGTGGATGGTTGTGTAATAATAGATCCTATGGTGAAGGTTGATTTCTGTCAAAAAGCAATATGTGGGCTACAATTTTTGTACTCTTGAAAACAAGAGAATGAGTAACCATGGCACAAAGCCATAGTTCTCTATTTATTCATAATAGTAGAATGCCAAGGGACGTGGGATACCAAAGGTCCCCATTAGTAAGCTTGATGGGGAGTAATGGGGGGATAAAGATGAGGGGAGGCCAAAGGCCTCCCTCATTCATATTTGGCCTCCCTCATTCATAACACTCCCCTTTATCCATCCATTACTTTGGTCTTAGCGTATAATGCTAAGGGAGTGGATACTTCTGGATCCAGAGTAATCGTGTTTGCCTCGTTATAACCTTAGCTGTGGAAAACCCAGTGGGAAAAACCAACTTAAGGAAAAAGAGTGCAACCCACAGGTTACTCCCCCTGATCCGTACAAGCCTTATGCTTGTAGGTCTTTCAGCTTTCATTAGAGGTGGACACTTTCGGGTCCAGAGTTAAATGAGGCTGCCTCATTAAAACCTTTGGTTATGAAAACCCCAATGGAAAAACCCATAGCTAAGGGGAAAAGCGTACAGCTCTACTTTCAACTCTCCCTGATCTGTACAAGCTTCAGGCTTGCAGATCTCCTATGTATCTATACAATCATTTCCAATTCGTATCTACATCCATCATGTTCTGAAAGCAAATACAATTATCACTCATCTAGTGGCCACTGGAAAACAGTGGCACTCAGGAGTGATTCGCTCTTTCTAAGTTTGGTAGATGACTCCACGTATGTATTCTTTTACTCAGTCTACAACGTGTCTGCAAGGTACTGCTGGACCTGGATGAACGTATTCTAGATATGCTTTTTGGATGATGGGCTTCTCAGAAGATGTAGACTTTTGGAGGATGATGCGTAGATCTTTAGTAGGTGACCGACCATTTGTGCTTAGTCATCGATGGTCTGTAAACCTGCATATGCGATATTTATTCCTTGGATGATGATCCTTGACCCTTGGAAATTGTGCAGAAGCATCTTATCCTTGGTTCAGTGGTGCTATCCAGGGCAGTAATGTATCTGGATAACAGCTTTACTACAGACGTTCTATTAGAGACACGTGCAGTTGGCCAGATAAAGGAGTGTAACTAGTACACTAGAGCTAGGTTCTTCAGTACCTAGGATGTCCTCCCCCTCTTCCAGTGACTTGAAGGCGTCATAAATAAGCATCCATTTTTAATAGATTGCAAATGGACATCTTTCTTCATAGACTCCTGGTGTATGAAGAATATGATAGGTATAAAAAAAATTCCACCACGAAAGTATTTAATCTGTAAGCCGAGACAATACCTTATTTTGCCTAGGTATTTCATTTCGAATGTATGCTTAAGGCTATCAGATATATCCATGCTCTCTGCAGGAGATCTTATTAGATTTAAGTCGTCCACATAGACGACGACTAATACAAATCATGTCCATGTTCTTTTGATAAAGATACATGGGAGATTTCATTATTAAGGAATCCTTGTTCAGCAAGGAATTCGCTAAATCTGTTATACCACATTTTTCGTGATTGCGTAAGATCATATAATGATCTTTGAAGCCTTTATAGAGGAGACGTTCATACGTCTCTCTTTCATCTCTGGGGGGTAGAGTATACCCTTCTGGAAGTTTCATATAGATTTCTATATCTATATAGCCGTATAGATATGCAGTCACAACGTCCATGAGCTGTATTTCTTGGTTTTTCCAGAGACGTTTAGGCTTAGTATGAAATAGGAAAATGATCACATTTCCTTCATTTCTTATTCTTATGAAACCCAACTTACATTCCACGGGTTTTACACATTCAAGTGCTGGGATTACTGGTCCAAAGACTTTGCTTTTCAAGAGTGAGTCCAGCTCTACTCTTATTGCACGTCCCACTTTGGCCAATCTATGTGTTTACGCTATAGAAAAGTGGGTTGAACGCCATCATCGTATTCAGCGACATGAACGGCAATAGCGAAAACAAAATCATCGACGACGACGTAATATAATGATGTTTCTCCTATTGTTTCCTCCGTAGGGGAAATCAGGACGGGAGAGGTCGCTGGTCTGAGCTCAACATCCTGTGGATGGATCATTTTGATATCTCCAGGAATCTTCCTCTTTAGAGGAACTTTATATTCTGAACCTAGCGGGCGTCCTCTTTTCAATTGAGGTACATCCAATTCTGTTGCCGGTGGATTGCATCCATCTTTGGGGATGTCAAGCCTAGCTGGCGTGTTGGCAGCTGGGACGTGTGAACGAATAATCTTAGGGTTGTCCGTGAATTTATCCGCCAATTGATTTACTTTAGTCTGAATTTAAATGATCTTCTGGATCACATCTTCACACAGAAATAGTATGCGGAACAAAACGAGATTAGGGCTTTTGTGTCCCATGATATGCTCTCAGAAGCCTCATGATTCTTTAGACTGCGTGCCTATTTTAATGAGACTTTGCTCATCAAATTCACAGTTATCAAGACGTGGTGCTATGGGGACAAATATTAGCACATCCAAACACTCTCAAATGAGATATGTTTGGTGGTGGACCATAAGCAAGCGGCATCAGTTATAAGATATGGCCGCGAGAGGACCGTATCGTGATAAGCGATGCTGAATGTAGTATGGTGTATCCGTCAACATCCACAGGCAACTGGGTTTTAACAATGGACATGAAATCCATTGGAGTCTCTTTATCAGAGACTCTGATAACCCATTCTGAGTAGGAACATGCTGCAGGATGTTCAATTTCAATGTCAGTTGCTTGGCAGTAGTCTTGAAAGACATGTGTGGTGAATTTACCCACATTATCAGCTTTTGAGAAAGCTAGATTGTGGGTGGACCAGAAGTCACACATAAGACCATATAGTAGATGCATCTATCGGTACAATGAAGTACCGAAATGGGCCACTTGTGGGGTGAATAGGCCCGTAAAGGTCACCATGTTTTCTCTCAATGAAGCCAGGAGACTCTAATCCCACTTTCTGGAGGAAAGGTCTCTCTATAAGTTTTTCCTTTTGACAATGGGATAAGGAAACTCAACCTTTTGAAGAATTTTCAGGTTCTCCAAAGGATTCATTTGATGATGCGTCCATCATCGTTGATCCAGGATGACCAAGTCTATTGTGACAGAGTTGAAAACTCTGGCAATGAAAGGTACTTCTGGTGCACAGTCAAGTTGGCTTTATATAGGATAAATATCTATAATGATAGGGACCCGACGGGGGTCCAACGAATCGTGCACAGATGGTCCTCTGGCCATCTGTTTGACGAGTTATATAAAGATATTCACTATTATTATCCATAGTTTCCAAGGTATGTTCGTTTTAAACGAAATATCCTTGAAACTTGGGAGATTCATATATGATTAAGGAGAAAAACTTGCATCTTATAGTCTTGTTGTATGTGGGAGCAATTTTAATGTTTCATCAGTGCATCGAGGCATTGTCCACAATATATCATACTTCATCTATATATTTGAATGACTAGACTTTATAAATAAAGCTAAACATGCATTCATAAAGTTTTTTGTTTAAAAAGAAAATACAAATGAAGTAAACTAGTATTTAAAATGCATATACAAAAGCAAACTAAGATAAGACTCAGTCGAGCAAGTCGTCGTGATCGAAGTCTTTTTTGTGGTCAGCTTGGTTGAAGGATGAGATTCAACCTGATTTGTTTCAGGACGAGGCTGCAGCCTGATAAAGATCATGGAGATTACGTGGAGTGCGGCAGTTCCTGGACCAATGTCCAGTCATGCCACATCTATGGCACTTGTCCACCCAGTTCTTCTTGTGAATAGACTGTTGGCCATTGTTACTTTGTCCACGTATTCTTTTTTCTTCCACTGGTTGTAGTTATTGTTCTGTGGAGATCCTCTAGCCGGTTACATCACAGCTTTACCCATGTAATTTATGGCCTTCTTCTTGTTCTTCGTCTTCTGGGAAGAAACAAGATGGGCTTCAAGGAAAGGAGCAGTCCCAGCAGGGCATATGTTGTGAGTGGTTAGTAACAAGGCTATGTTCTGCTCCGCCCTTAGGAGGCAGGAGAGTAAGTTAGAGAATTTCGTGAAATGTCTTTCACGGTACTGTTGCATGAGGATTGCATCCTTTTCATGGAAAGACGTGAAACCCTTTTCCAACATGTGTTGCTCCGAGACTTCTTCACCGCACAGCTTCAGGCGTGAGGTGATATTATGGAGTGCTAAGTTATACTCAGACACGGAATTGAAATCCTGAAGTCGGAGGTTTTCCCACTCATAACTAGCACGAGGCAGTATAACATCAATCTGATGTTTATAACGTGCCTCCAGTGTTCTCCACAACTCAAGTGGATCATCTACTGTCAGATATTCTCCTTTTAAGGTCCAATTTTTGTGTCTCCTAATGTAGATAATGGCCTTTGCATTATCTATATCAGAGACAGATGACTGCGCCGCTTCAGGGGTCGCGGTTGAAGTAGCCTGGGCCGCTGCTGGGGCCGTAGGCACAATAGTAGGTATTAGATTCGTACTCATAAGAGCCATTGAGCGCTTGTGTAACTTCAGGTCCACCCGACAGCTCAGATAATTCTTTACTGCCGCATCCAGTATATCAAAATCAACACTTGTCAATATTGCCATTTATTTATGCAATTAAATACGCATGAATTAATATTTGTGAAAAATAAATTCACGCAAAAATAAATACATAATCAGTCATGTGTGGATCGGCCAGATACCCTTAGAAATAAAAATGTCCAAAAAGTGTCCGAATACAGTCCATGAAGATAAAATACGAAAGAAATGAAAAATACAAATTGGAAACCTACTGTAGGTCCCAGCATATTGCAGATTTCATTTTCGTCTTCAATTTGGCTGAGCTCTGGTCTTTTAGCATTTTACATTATAACCTTACTACAATTCCTCTCAAAACAGAAAAAGATAGAGAGAAATGTAAAAAGGTGTATCAAATTGGCCGATCCCAAACCACAAGACTAAATTATTTATAACATCCACACAGTTTTATATATGCTACAGGCAAATAATAATTTCACAACATCACAGACATTTCAAAATTCATCAAACGCAATTTATTGGATAAAAATATTAAATTTACGTTAAAAAGGTTACTTGGACCACAGAGAAACATCATTATTTGTTAGGTTAGGTAACTTACCTAACGACAGAGCGATCTCAGGATCCTTGTAATCATTAAAACGCAAAATAATTTTTTTATCCAATATTAAATAAAGCGATAAAAATGAATTACTTAAGTTTCAAATTTATTAATTGCCACAAATACCCCGAGAGGAGTTAATCAAACACAATATCCTCACCCTGATATTCCCTGATTTTTCTGGATTTTTCCAAAAAATTCGGTTTTTTCGATTTTTTCAGTATTTTCTGGAATTTATAGGGTTTTTTAATAATGAAATAAAAAATGGGTAGTTTCTGAATTTAATAATAAATTGGCTTGCAGGCCAGATGCCCGCGGGCTGGCTGTGGGGTGCAGGCCCGTTAGCCAAAATGTACCCAGTTTTTATTTTCAATTTATGTTAATTGATGGGCTTCTGGCCCATCAGATCAAAGATCTTGGGAAGATCGATTAAAAAATAAAGATCCATAGATAAAATAATCCTCGCTCCGCAAATCGACGTCGCAAGAACTTTGCCGCAATGGATCGCTACAACAAAAGATTCCTAGGGATCGAGCTTCAACACGCAGAAATCGCTACAGCGAATCGCAGCAACCAAAATTCCAACACGCGGTGAGGGTGATTTGAGGGGATAAAAGGAGAAGCTCAAGAACGAGAGCTAACGTGCTGGTAACGTGTTGAAAACAAGAGAATGAGTAACCATGGCAGAAAGCCATGGTTCTCTATTTATTCATAATAGTAGAATGCCAAGGGACGTGAGATACCAAAGGTCCCCCATTAGTAAGCGTGATGGGGAGTAATGGGGGGATAAAGATGAGGGGAGACCAAGGGCCTCCCTCATTCATAACATGTACAACAAACATAGTGTTGTAGTTATTAATTGTTACAATCACACGTGCATCGCACATGCCTTAAGGCTAGTACACACGTGTGTGCATGCACACACACGCGAGTGGGTAGAGAGCAGGTGGGGTGTGATGCTGTTAATCAACCTTTGGTCTTTTTGCTTTGGAAGCATTTTCACCGATTATAATAAATAACATCAATAAATTCAATACTCTCAAGTCATTAGTCTAATATTCTAATGGCAAAGCAGGGAAAATCCCCCTTTAAAAAACAAAAAACCAAAAACAAAACCAAAACAAAACAAAACAAAGCCGATAACCACATCATTCTCCAAGCCTTTCCCATCAAATGTGATTGACTACTTAGTAAGGAAAGCTCCATTAAGAAAAAAAAGAGAGAAAAAAATGCAAAGCAGATTGGCCGAAGTCACCAAACTTTGTGGATGTTTCTTAGCTCGCATTAATCCTCTACAAGTTGGTGTTGAACTTGCCAATGCAACCAAGAGCAATAAATGACCATGACATATAACCTTTTTTCTTCACTTGGTAAAACTTATAATATTTAAGGAAAAGTTCAAGGAGACTTTGCTGATAATTGTATTGGTCTTCAAGTTATGAATTGTGAAGTTTTGAATGAACAGCTTGTTCTCATATTTTCTGTTGTCAGTGCTCCATTCCGAAGCTGGCTGAGGGCAATGTCCTCATGGTATCATACTGAACCTAGATTGAGTTAGAAGCTCTACCAAAAAGTGCATCGAATTGGGAAAGTTTAGTGATGCCAGGAAGATTTAATTTATAATGTGAAGTCGTATTTCATGCTACATGATCCAAGCTGTCACTGGCCTCACAATCTTTCGAATAGAAGGTTCTCTCCTATGTTATGTAGGATGCTTCTAATCACAAATTGCCAGGTCACTCTAGGATGCGACACACTTGTCAGTTTGTGTCCGACACATTACAAATATGTACATTGTTAGTCACTTCAAAATATGTGTCACATGCAGTATGTTATGACCTATTTTGACAAAAGCTATTGTTATATGGAACATTTGTACTAAAATTAGGTTCTTTTTATATGAATACAAACACAATGTTTTATATGACTCAAATATCCATATATGCAGAAGAAATGTGCAAATCTCACCTTGTCCTCTTGCCGGGGGTTTGCGTATATACTGTGTCTGACATCCGTTGTCCGTGTCGGAGTTCGACACTTGTGTCAGTTTCTTCAAATAATAGGGTTTCTTAATTTCCGGTCCTTGCTTACTATAGGCTTTATTTTCCATATAAAATAAGTGTAACCATTGGCATCTTAAGTTTTTCTTCTTCACATCAGATCAATTAACTGGTAGTTCTACTATTTACTTGTATTTTATTGGATGATTTTTGTAGTCCTCCTCATTGGCATTGGTTCTTAACCCATGAAATGTCTCATGTGGTACATTGCTTAAGTGGCTTTATTGCTAAAATTCATTCTCATATAGGGTTTTGTTTCCTGTCACATCTATGCATTCTTGTATCATGTTTTAGTACTACTTATTATATGGTTTTTGTAATGCTTGATTTTCATTGAATTTATTATGTTACAGGTAAGTTCACGACAGAAAGAAACGAGTAGCACAACGGGTATGCACAAGAGTGTTAAGACCAGTACTCTATTACAGCACAGGGCCAAGGTGTTTCATTTCTTCTTTCATGCTAATCCTTTGTTCAAATCAAAGCACTGACCATCTTTGCATGTCTAGTATAGTCATTGAGGATCAATTTCTGTTTTTTAAAAACCTGTGATGCTTCAGTGAGTTATCTGATCTGCTTTTGGTCTGCCGGGCATTAAAGGATTTGTTGTGCAGCATCCTAACATCCACTGATGCTTCAGTAAGTTATCTGATCTGCTTTTGGTCTGCCGGGCATTAAAGGATTTGTTGTGCAGCATCCTAACATCCACATGCTTAAAAAAATTCATGGGAGCCTACATTGATAATGCAGTTCTGTTTTTGCATTGATAGGTCATAGTCCCTAGCCGAATACTGCAACTGGAAGAAGCCATTAAAAATTGCGATTTTAAATCTTTTTCCCAGTTGACCTGTGCGGACAGTAATCAATTTCATGCTGTCTGTTTGGATACTAGCCCCCCAATATTCTACATGAATGATACATTTCACTGGTACTATTTGTTTTCTTTTCATATGGTTCGGTTTTATTTTCAAATCCTAGGCATCTTCAGTGTTGATAACCTTGAAATGCTCATTGTTCTTGAGTCACATCTTTTCTCACCTAAGATCTTTGACTCTGACAAGTCCATTATGTCCATATCAGGATAATCAACCTTGTGGAGAGGTGGAACCGTTCTGAAGGAACACCTCAGGTACTGTTTCATGCATGGTCCGAAGATGGTTTTTTTTGTGTTATTTTACAAAAAATGTCAATAATGCTCATGACATTTGGATGTAACAGCATACTTCAGTGGTTTCCATACAGAAAGCAATGGAGCTTCTTGATTGTTGCTTGAGTAAATTAATTCTTGATGTGTAATTTCATTTATCAAGGCCTACGATGTGTGCTCGCCCTCTTTATTCTAATATTAGGCCACAGCTCCTATCCCTTTGGCCAGACAATGTTGCTCAATAACATGGCAATCCCAAATTGCACTATCATCATTTCCAGCATACTCCAACAAAATATGTAAGCTGGTCATTTCGGTAGTCTGAAAATGAACTTCTTTTGATGAAAGGGCGGCAAATCCATACACACAGACCCCCCCCCCCCCCCCCCCCCCCCCCCCCCCCCCCACCAACCACCACCACCACCAAAAAAACAAAAACAAAAAAAAAAGTTTTCTTTTGGAGCTGGAAAGGAAGTTGATTAAACTGTCAAACTCTTGCTCCGTTGTAGCTAGCATATCATCGTTTAGAACTGATGCAAGTTTGGCAAAACCAGATTGTTTTGGTCATTGATCAATGCAGTAGTTATTTGTTGCTTATAATGATATTCTGATCCCAAATCTTCTTCTTCAGTGATCATTGCAGGGTGTCCATAAATCTTTAGCTATTGATGTTAGCAATATGTAAGTGTCCATGCAGACAATGTGCACTGGAAACCCCTATTTGGTTTTCTTCTGAATCAACCTGTTAAAGTTTTGTATCAACAATACAATTTTTTTCTGAACTTCATACAAATTTCCACCAAGTTTATTGCACTTATAGTTCAAAATCAGGTTCCCGGATTATTTATTATTATTATTATTTGTTTTTGTTTTTGTTTTTGTTTTTTGTTTTTTGTTTTTTGTTTTTTGTTTTTTTTTTGTTTTTTTTTTTGGCGGGGGGGGGGGGTGGGGTGGGGTGGGGTTAGGTGATCTCTCAATTGCTAAAGCAACCAAATTTACTGAAACCTACAAGTTGGAATATGGTTATCTATATTACGCTTGAGGAGGTTTGTCCTAGGAGAGGCATGTTTGTTCCATGTGGCAATGTCACATCGTCACATGGAATGCCACCTAGGACAAAAATCACCATCCCATCACTTGCTTGGTTGCCATTACCTCATCCCAAATAATCACCCACATCTCATTTGTTTACGTTGTTGCACTAGGGGATTTTTCCACTATAACCCCCAAGTTATTTGCATTTAACCCTTTACCCCCGACGATTTAGCGTGAGCAGTTGAAATTAATTTGTAAACGCATTTTTTTTTCTGTGCATGAGTAGGGTTATTCAAAATATTGTACTATTCTTTTCAGCATGTTGTATCCTTTTTTATCTTCCTGCTGCCTTTTGTGTTAATGAATCGTCACTTATACTGTTAGTACCTATATTTTTAGACTCATGGATTCTTGTTTGCTTGTCTTCTCATCTTTATATGGCTTCTGCTCAACGTAGACTCTGTTCAAATCCGGGAGAGTTGGGGTTGTCAACTTTTTTCCTCCAAGCAATGAAAAGCTTCGGAACATACCATCAAAAGTTGCACTTTATTACCCTAAAGTTAAGTTACCCTAAAGGTGCACCAATATTGGTTGATTGAATTGCTTAGAAAAATACGGCTGCCTATGATTTTGCTGCAAGAGTTTAAAATTTCATCGTCAATTCCACACACCAAACCACGCTAGTTACATATAGTTTAAGAAATATTCACTTGTCGCCAATTTTTAAAGAAATTTCATATCTAGTTGATTTAAAAATAGAGGACTTTTATAAAATAAATTACTGTACTAATTCTTTTGATATATTACAAAATCATTCTGAACACCTTGATGCTTTAACAGCATCATTAAATCAACTTTAGACTATATCTTATATCTAATAAAAACTTAAGAAAATGATAAATTGAGTTCAACAGCGGTAACTTTGACGGCAAATCCTTTCAGATGCATTTGAGATGCATCTTTTTGCTTGCCATATTAAAAGGAAATAACGAAGAAATCCTTCAACCGTGTTCATGACATGATATTTCCCTCGTATCGAGCAGACTGAGGGTAAGCCAGAGTGAAGGTAAAATTAATGGAATAAGCAACCCTTTATGCTTCTGTTTAACTTTGTGCTCTGGGTTAGGCGAGTAAAATCTTTAGAGCACAATGAAGGAAAGAATGGAGATACCGTCAAACTCATTATATTAAGACTTGGAAACACACTGTTAAATGCTCAAATGCTTCTCTGGATTATTGGATACATAATTTTGATTTGCTCAAAAGGATGAAGGCATAGGACTCAGTTGAAGTGTCACTATGCAGAATCTGGCATCTGGCCGTGTACAAGCGATCCCAGTATTGCATCCGACCACCCGTTGGCACAGAAGAACATATGCCCTCCTCCGGGAACCTCATGATACCGTATCCATGTAAGCTTCTTCGCTACAAAGCGTTGCAGGTCGGCAGGGACCAGCCTGTCGTCGCAGCCTTGCCAGATATGCACCGTCGCCTCGTTTTGCGGGAATGGATTGCTCATGTTCATCGGGTCAAACCCCCAGCTGCCAAATCCAACGATCAGGTCCCGATGAAGAGATTCAAAATCGCCCTGCTGCCGAGCTTTGTTCTGGAACTGGCAAGTTGCATGCATCATTAGTAGGCTATCTTGTAGTTAGAAAATGTATTGATGCACAAAGACGAGAAAACATCGCACTTCTAGATCTCCTCCATACTTGAGCAATAAGAGAAGCCTCACAGTGCAATAAGGGAAAATGTATTGCTTTTGAATCTTGATATCAACCAGTAAGCTCATTTATTGGATTCATTCCGTTGCATGTAAATCTCAATAAATGAGAGTAATGCCTAAAATTTTCACCAACGTGACGGACATAATATACTTGAGAGTGCTCTGACTTCCCTGGAAAAGATCATAACCTTGTCAAACCCCACTATGAAGAGCGCCCTGTCTTCGAAGAAAAGATGGGTGTTAAATCTATATCAAGGCTGCTTCTATCTATTTTTAAGCTTTCACGCGGGTTGGAAAATGAATATTGATAACATTTTGATTCTCTTTCCCATATGGTTTTGATTCTACAAACATATATATTATTTTGGGCATACTATCTCTCTCCATGCAGATAGCTAACATTATTCACTCTACATGTCATCTCAATATCATGGTTCGTGATCTACTCAAAACTTCAAGTCATTTTGCAAGAAGCATAACAATCAAGAAGAAGATCAAGTCATATTATGCATTTTGTTGTAATGATATAATGATATTGTAATTTTATTTTACTTCTTGCAAACTTAGACGGTTAAAGTTATGATGATGATCTATCATAAAACCCTAAATTTTTCATAAAATTCCTAAGCGCTAAATCTTATTGGTCAACTATAACTTTTCCTTGGTCGACTAATCCTTTTTCGTAAATTCTGTTAACTTAGACATTCAGTTTTAGTTGACAAACAACTTTCTCCAATCGACTACCACATTTGCACAACTTTTATTTTTTTTGGTCCTAGTCGACTTACAATTTTTCCTAGTCAACTAAGAGCTAGTTTTCCAAACGGATCTATTTTTTGACCATTTTAGTTCTAATCCTAGTCGACTAATAGATTTCTTCTAGTCGACTAGATTCAATTTCAACGGATCTATTTCTGACCATTTAATTGTTCCAGTCAACTAATAGATCTCTTCCAATCGACTAAAAACAGTTTCAACGGTTACATCATTCACCATTTATCATGCCTTGTCGACCAATTATTTTTTTCTAGTCGACTAATGACGTTCAATCAGTTTTGCAACTAACCGTTTTCTTACCATTGTGATTAATTTTTTTTCACTTGTTGGGACACCCTTCAGGCTTATTGTTGGATTATGACCCGGTTTTACCCAAAAGTCATCTTGGGTTCGTGACTCTAGGAAAGGTGTCCTTTGAAGTCCAAGGTGTATTACTCTTGAAACTTGAAGAAAGTATCCTTTAGGGTTGGAACATGAAGAAGTGTCCTTTGGGATTCAAGGGGATGACTCTTGCAACGAAGCATTGTGGCCTTTGGGATTCAAGGGGTTCCTACTTGATGCTATAAATACATGCACAATGAACTTGAAGATGTACCAGATCCAAAGAGTGAAGAGTGTTAAGAGTAGACTTGTTTTGTGAGTTTGCCTTGTATGTAACCATTTCTTTAATAGTGAAGATATCTTGTTGTCGGCTTCCAATGGACGTAGCTCACACATTGTGAGTGAACCACTTAAATCTTATTCTTTGCTTGATTTATTTCTTACCACTATCCCTTTTGTGTTTGATTACAATTTGATCCTGCTTCTGCTATTATTTTAAGTGGTGCTATTTCTAACAAGTGGTATCAAAACAAGGCTTATCTTGTAAATCCACACGACAGACCTCATGAAGCATCAATTTTAGGTGGATAAGTTTGATGGGAGGAATAATTTTGAGTTATGGAAGATCAAGGTTAAAGATCTTCTGGTACAGCAAGGATATAGACGGCCCTTTTTAAAAAAAGACATGAAGCCAGAGTCCATGTCTGAAGATGATTGGGACGAAATCGACGGGAAGGCAATGTCGACAATTCGGTTGTGTTTAGCCGATGAGGTGTTGTTCAATATCATCTCAGAAACGACAACTTTTGATCTTTGGTCGAAACTTGAGAAATTGTACCAGACTAAACTCATTACAAACAAAATTTTCTTAAAGAGAAAACTGTACTCGAGGATGAAGGAAGGTACGAACATCTCTGAGCACCTGAATCTCTTCAACGACGTCATATGCCAGCTAGTTAACATGGTGTGAAAATGGATGACGAAGACATTGTCGTTACATTGATATGCACTCTACCAGACTCTTTTGATAATCTGTTGTATTAACGATAATACTCTTACTTTGGATACTGTTACTAGTACTCTGTTAGCTGATGAAATGCGAAGAAAGACATCAGTTGAAGCCTTGGGTTCTTCTAAAAATGAAGCACACATGACTAGAGGAAGATCTCCTGAACGGGATGTATCCAAATGTTCATTTGGAGGTAAGTCAAAGAACAGGTCGAAATCCAAAAGAAAGTATACACTTAGATGTTGGGAATGTGGTGAGAATCATATCAAGAGAAACTGTCCGAATCTAAAGAATTCTGGTTTAGACAAGGGGTCAACTTTGAATGGATCTAATCGAGAAACACAACAGAATGAAACTAAGGAAGCGAACCAGATGGAGGAGTCTGCATCAGGTTTCATTAAAGAAGAAGCATATCTGCTGAAATCTCTTTCAATCAGAATTGGATAATGGATAGTGGAGCTACAAACCATATGTGTCCACATCGTTCCTGGTTTGTATCCTATAAACCAACTAATGGTACTTCTGTTCTTTTGCGAAATAATGCTACTTGCAAGATATTTGGTATATGTTTTGTTCGTATGAGAAGATGTTTGATGGACAAATCAGAGAACTTCATGATGTTCGTCGTGTACCAGAGTTGAAGAAAAGTATTCTTTCGCTATCCAAGTTGGATGATGAAGGCTAAATGGTTTGGACAGAATGGTGTCATTTGAATAACCAAAGGCACTCTGGTAGAAATTAAAGGTATTCGCGTTGGTAATCTCTACAAACTGCTTGGTCACACCATGGTTGATGATCTGAATATGGTGGTCTAAGGTAGCGATGCATTGCGGATCAAGTTATGGCATCGACATTTGCGACACGTGAGTCTCAAAGGAATATAGATCTTGTTAAAGAAGGGAATAATTCCTAAGCTGAAGCTCGGTGACATGTTTTTTAGCGAGTATTGTGTTTATGGTAAGCACGCAAAGAGAAGCTTCAAAGCTGGAGTTCATACTTCTAAGGTTCTGCTTGATTATATTCACAACGATGTTTGGTGTTCACCTGTTACATCATATGGAGGTGTGCAAACTATTTTGTGAGTTTCATTGACGATTTCTCTAGAAAGGTCTGGGAGAAATTCCTAAAGACTAAAGGGGAAGTGTTCGCTGCTTTCAAGCACTTTAAGGCTGAAGTCGAAAATAACATCGGTAGATGCATTAAGTGCTTAAGATCTGATAATGGGACTGAGTATAAGTCTAAAAAATTCGTGGACTATTGCAAGGAGAAGGTATCAAAAGACACTTCATAAATGTCTATACACCATAACAGAACGGGGTTTTAGAAAGAATGAATCGAACCATTCTTGAACGTGCTACATGTATGAGGAGCAATGCCGGTTTAGAAGAAGAGCTTTGGGCCGAATCAGTGGCCATGGCGTGTTATCTTATAAACAGATCTCCTTCAGCAACATTGGTTGGTAATGCTCCACAAGAGGTATGGTCTGGTATTCCTTGTAATTATTCAGATTTTAAGATTTTTGATTGTAATGCTTATGCTCTAATTCTAACTTGCCAGCGAAATAAGTTGCAGTTGAAGTCTAGAAAATGCATCTTTGTATGTTACAACGAAGAGGTGAAGGGATATCGACTTTGGGATCCTATTGATAAGAGGGTCTTCACCAGCAGATATGTGCATTTCGATGAGTCAAGAATGCTTTGGAAAGAAAGCAGCAGCACTAGTAGTGATCCAGATGGAGTTTCAGATAAGGTGGAATTTCCTTTGATCAAGTCAGAGGATAAGCTGCCAAACAACCCTGATGATCAAACTCCAAATCACGCTAATGCACCCAAAATTTGCATTGATGATCGCCTAGTGGAGGACCACGGAGTTGCACACAACAGACCTAGGCGAAAACGGCGTTTGCCTAGCCATCTTAACGATTATGTTGATCCAAGCATAATCCTATCTCATCAAATTAGTGAAGAACCCCTGGCTTGGCGGCGCCCCCAGACGTAGTCTTCGGACGAACTGGGCAAACAATTCTGTGTCTTTCTTTTGTTGTTTTCATTCGATTGTTTTTTATCATCGTATTATTGCGTAACAATTGGTATCAGAGCACCGAGTTAGGTGGAAGCAGATACGATGGGTGGAGAAAAAACAACGATTGAAAAGTTTTACGGATCAGATTATAGGTTTTGGAGGATGCAGATCGAAGATTATCTTTATGGTAAAGATTTGTGGCAACCTCTGAAGGATAAGCCGAAAGAGATGAAAGACGAAGAATGGAATGTGTTGGACAGGAAAGCGATGAGCGTGGTGCGTCTATCTCTTTCGCGGAATGTTGCGTTCCATACCGCGAAGGAGAAAACCACCAAAGGCATACTAAAGGTTTTAGCAGACATGTACGAGAAGCCTTCAGCAGCGAACAAAGTTCCCCTGATGCGGCGCCTCTTCAACATAAAGATGATGGAGAACAAAGTTGTTGTTGATCACCTAAATGAGTTCAATCTGATAACATCCCAATTAAGCTCAGTCGGGATTGATTTTGATGATGAGGTTAGAGCCTTAATTCTGTTGTCTTCTCTACTAGAAAGTTGGAGCGGTACGGTTACTGCGGTTAGTGCTTCAGCAGGGAAGGAGAAACTGAAGTTTGACGAAGTAAGAGATCTGATTATAAGTGAAGAAATTCGCAGGAAAGAATCGGGTATCACTTCGGGATCAGTTCTGAGTATAGAAAATAGAGGCAGATCAGAATCAAGGAATTGGAATCGAGGCAGATCGAAGTCAAGACATAAGAGCAAGTCGAGGAAAGACAAGAGTTCCATTGAGTGTTGGAATTGCAAGAAGCTGGGTCATTACTCGAATCAGTGTAAAGCGCCGAGGAAGGAAAAGAAGATTGACAACTCAGCAAATGTGACATCAGAGGAGATCAATGATGCATTGATCTTGAGTGTGTGCAGTCCATTAGAGTCGTGGGTTTTGGATTCTGGAGCATCGTATCATGCATGTCCTGATAGTGATATAATGAAGAATTATACCCCTGGAAATTTTGGAAAGGTTTATCTTGCTGATGATGAGCCTTTGAAGGTTGTAGAAAAGGGAGATGTTCGGATCAAAACACCGAATGGACCTGTGTGGTAGCTGCGTGGCGTGAGACATATTCCTGGTTTGAAGAGGAATCTGATTTCTGTAGGACAGTTGGATGATGAGGGTTATCATTTATCATTTGGCTCGGGTGCTTGGAAGATAACCAAAGGGGCCATGGTGGTGGCTCGAGGGTCAAAGGAGGGTACTTTGTATATGATCACTATCAACCAGGATACTATTGATCTTGCAGGTGCAAACAGAGATGCAGACTTGTGGCATTGCAGACTTGGCCACATGAGTGAGAAGGGGATGAAACAGTTGTGTTCAGAAGGTAAACTGCCAGGTCTAAAAACAGTTGACAATGGTTTATGTGAAGGCTGCGTATTTGGGAAACAGAAAAGGGTCAGTTTTTCGAAGGGTGGCAGAACCTTGAAGAAACAGAAGCTGGAGCTGGTACATAGTGATTTATGGGGACCAGCGCCTGTAACTTCCTTTGGTGACGCGTCATATTACATGACCTTCATTGATGACTCCACGAGGAAGGTATGGGTTTATTTTCTGAAACATAAATCTGATGCTTTTAATGTTTTTAGAAAATGGAAAGCTTTGGTAGAAAATGAAACAGGTCTGAAAGTGAAGTGCTTAAGATCAGATAATGGCGGTGAATATGAGCTTGCTGAATTCAAAGAGTATTGTGCTATGAATGGTATTCGCATGGAGAAGACTCTTAGAGGAACACCTCAGCAGAATGGGGTTGCAGAATGTATGAACAGAACATTGAACGAACGTGCTAGGTGCATGCGACTGAAGTGTGGTTTACCGAAGATGTTCTGGGCAGAAGCAGTTACCACAGCCGCTTTCTTGATTAATAGAGGACCATCAGTTCCTTTAGATAATGGCATACCAGAGGAGGCTTGGACTGGTAAAGAGGTAAACCTATCATTCCTTAAAGTTTTTTGTTGTGTTTCTTATGTTCATATTGATGCTACTGCTAGAAGTAAATTGGATGCTAAATCTGTGAAGTGTACGTTTATTGGATATGGTGGTGATGAATTTGGCTATAGATTTTGAGATGATCGGAATCGAAAAATAATTCGTAGTCAAGATGTCATATTTAATGAACATGTTTTGTACAAAGACATGTTGGGCGCATCAGATATTGAAAGTGCAGGTACTCAGGTTGAAAGCCCTCAAGTTGTTGAATTAGATATCTCGAATTCAGGTGTGAACAAAGTTGTTCGGAATGATCAAGTTGTTGAAGCAGAACCGAATTCGCCAGTATCTCCTTTGAGAGAAGCAATTGTTGAGGCAGAACCGAATTCACCAGTATCTCCCTTGAGGCAAGCGGTTATTGAAGCAGAACCGAGTACGCCTGTAGCTCCTATGAGGAGATCAAAAAGGAAACATCATGCACCAGCAAGGTATTCCCCCTCTTTACATTATCTTTTGTTAACTGATAGTGGTGAGCCAGAATGTTATGTTGATGCTATGCAGAGTGAGTATTCGAGCAAGTGGGAGCTTGCAATGGAAGATGAAATGAATTCCTTAATGTCTAATAACACTTGGGAACTAGTGGAGCTCCCAAAGGGTAAAAAGGCATTGCATAACAAATGGGTTTACAGAATTAAAGAAGAGGCCGATGGAAGCAAGCGTTACAAGGCAAGGATGGTCGTGAAGGGTTTTCAGCAAAAACAAGATATTGATTATACAGATATATTTTCTCCCGTTGTGAAGCTAACTACTATTAGATTAGTTTTGAGTATAGTTGCTGCGGAGAATTTATTTTTAGAGCAGATGGACGTGAAAACAGCTTTTCTTCACGGAGATCTTGAGGAAGATATATACATGAAGCAACCAGAAGGGTACTTGTCCAAAGGTAATAGTGAGCTTGTGTGTAAGCTAAAGAAGAGCTTGTACGGTTTGAAACAGGCTCCAAGGCAGTGGTACATGAAGTTTGATGGGTTCATGCATGAAATTGATTTTGTTAGATGCAATGCAGACCATTGTTGCTACTTCAATAGGTTTGACAATAACTTTATCATTGTGATATTATATGTTGATGACATGTTGATAGCAGGTTCTTGTGCGCAAGAGGTGAATCAGTTGAAGAAGGAATTGACCGAACGGTTTGCTATGAAGGATCTTGGAGAGGCTAAACAGATCCTAGGTATGCGGATTAATCGAGATAAGGTGGCAGGTAAGTTATATCTTTCTCAAGCTGAATATATCAAAAGAGTTTTGAAGAGGTTCAGTATGCAAGATGCAAAGCATGTGAGTACTCCCTTAGGTAGCCAGTTTAGGCTTTCCAAAAAGGAGTCGCCTAGTAGTGATTCGGAGCGTGCCTATATGAAGAAGACCCCATATGCCTCAGCAATTGGTAGTATCATGTATGCTATGGTGTGCACTAGACCAGATATTGCGCATGCAGTAGGAGTTGTGAGCAGATATATGAGCAATTTGGATAAGCAACACTGGGAAGCAGTAAAGTGGATCTTTAGGTACTTGCGAGGTACAACAGAGAAGGCATTATGCTTCGAAGGTAAGAGTATAAAGCTGACTGGATATGTTGATGCAGATTTGGCAGGTGATCTTGATAAGAGAAAGAGTACGACTGGATATGTGTTTACATTGGGTGGTACATCGATTTCTTGGGCTTCTAAGTTGCAAAAGATCGTGGCTTTGTCTACTACAGAAGCGGAGTACGTAGCAGTGACTGAGGCTAGTAAAGAGATGGTATGGTTGCAGAATTTTTTAAGTGAATTGGGAAAAGAGCAGAAGAAGAGTATTCTCTACAGCGATGGTCAGAGTGCTATTTTCTTAGCCAAGAATCCAGTTTTTCATTCGAGAACGAAGCATATTGAGTTGAAGTATCATTACATTCGACATCTCTTGAAAGAGAAGATTTTGCAACTAGTGAAGATTCGAGGAAATGAGAATCCTGCTGATATGCTGACTAAGGCTGTGACCTTAGAAAAGTTGAGCTATGCATGGCTTCAACTGGCCTTGGAGCTTGAGGAGTTCGAGGCTTGGCGTCGCCGTTGTTTTTTGGGGTTACTTATTGATGAGAAGATGGAGAGATGATTACACATGGGTTCAGTCTCCAAGTGGGAGATTGTTGGGATTTGGAGTCTGAACAAATCAGCCGGCCGGAATCAGTTGCGATTTGGAAGAGAAGGAGTTGCGATCTCCTCTGATCAACAAAATTTTGGTTGCGATTTGCATCAATCAGCAACGAATTAGGTTGAAATCTTTTTCGCAGTTGAGGCTTGAAAAAGAAACAGAATTGGTTTTTTGTGTTCCGTGCGTTCATGCTTGCTGCATTGATAAAGGGCTCTGTGAATTACTTATCTCCTTGCATTAAAAAGAAAGAGGGTTTTTTAAATGTACTCCAGTTTTTTGAGAGAAAAGGAAAGGGTGCTGTGTGCGTGAGATGCTGTGAGAGTTATTTTTCATTATTTGAGGGTTGCGTCCCTCGTAGCATCGTGTGCAATCTGTAATCCTATCTCATCAAATTAGTGAAGAACCCCTGGCTTGGCGGTGCCCCCAGACGTAGTCTTCGGACGAACTGGGTAAACAATTCTATGTCTTTCTTTTATCATTTTCATTCGATTGTTTTTTATCATCGTATTATTGCGTAACAGGAAGCTGGTAAAGAATCCGAATGGATACAAGGTTTGATGTGTGAGATTGGGATTGAGTCCAAGCCCATGATAGTATTTTGTGATAGTAAAAGTGACATTAACTTGGCAAAGAATCCAGTTTATCACAAGCGAACTAAGAATATAATGGTGTGATATCATTATATTCGACAGCTTGCTGAAGAAGGTTTAATTCGTGTGACCAAGATTGAGACTGAGAAGAATTTGGCAGACATGCTTACTAAATCAGTTTTAGCAGAGAAATTGGACTGGATCATGACTTATATGGGCAGCAAAGTGTAATGATGGGCGTGATTAAGGCTGGCAGCCAAGTGTTCTTCTGGAGAAGATGAAAGTACATTGTAGCAATTCACAGAGGATGTCTTGCGGAAGAAGACTTGCAAGGAGACATTGTTCAAACCTCGTCAAGGTAGAGTTTGTAGGATTATGACCTGGTTTCTCAAAAAGTCATCTTGGGTTCGTGACTCTTGGAAAGGTGTTCTTTGAAATCCAAGGTGTATGACTCTTGGAACTTGAAGAAAGGTGTCCACTCTAGGGTTGGAACATGAAGAAGTGTGTCCTGTGGGATTCAAGGAGGATGACTCTTGGAACGAAGCATTGTGCCCTTTGGGATTCAAAGGGTTCCTACTTGATGCTATAAATACATACACAATGAACTTGAAGAAGATGTACCAGATCCAAAGAGTGAAGAGTGTTAAGAGTAAACTTGTCTTGTAAGTTTGCTCTTGTATGTAACCCTTTCTTTAATAGTGAAGATATCTTATTGCCGGCTTCCAGTGGACGTAGCACATATTGTGAGTGAACCACTTAAATCTTGTGTCTTTGCTTAGTTTATTTCTTACCACTATCCCTTTTGTGTGTGATTACAATTTGATCATGCTTCTGTTATTATCTTAAGTGGTGTTATTTCTTAACACATATAAATATGTCTTGACCGCCATGCCATTCACAACAACTTTTCTCGTTCACTCTCTAAAAATTTCGGTCTTTCTCACTCTAAAGGAGAAGGTGTTTTTCAGTTTTCCTTGGAGAACGTGCTGAAATATTCTCCATTAGAATTCCATCTTCAAGAGTGTTTCTACCATTCTTCCAACCAAAAAACATTGACGATCTTCTCACATTCTTTGTGATTCTTTACACGTCATCAAGACTATATGTGATATTGTTTCTTTACTTTACTTTTGATGGCCAAATCTCTCGTTGAAGAGATTGTACAAGTTTGCGACACGACAAGTGTTGGCATTTTTGTGTGTTGTTTGCTTGCAGTGAGCAAGGGGTAATAGTGGATTGAAAATCCATGCGGGAGTATCTGTACGTAAGATCAAGATGATCCGAACCAGGATAAATCACTGATTTTACGTTTGCCTCTTTTCTGGATTGTGATTTTTTATTTCCACATTTCTTATTGCAAATTTTAGTAATTTTTAAATTTGCAATATTCGTCGTGATATACACCATCCACACCCCCAACCCAATAGTGTATTTGATGTGCAAGTAGATCCAACAACCCGATTCTACATATAAGGCATTTAGAGCATTTAGAGCTCAAGCATTATGCAACACAGTTATAATAAGTTAGCTAGGTGCTATGTCTTGTTTCAGATTTTAGACCAACAGCAACGAGAAAGGATAGACCTAGAGATTATGCTGACGAGTGGGGAAAGTTTGAATATTTCCAGACACAGTCAAAAAGGAAGTAGGTCGATGTGAATATTTCCAGACATATGAATGTGAAGGGAAAAGAGGGTACCCCATTTTGCTCAGCGTATGCTGCCATCCGACGGGCACACTCCTTATCTTGTTCATTGAATACGTCTGGGTGTCCCTCAAGAGCGGATAGTGTAGGTATCCATTTTTGAGTCATCCACCAGTACATGAGAAAAGGAGCATGATGCGCTATCCAAAATGTCCTTCGGTCCTGCGCTCGTAACTTGTTGGAAACCTGTTTCGATAGGTTGGCCGGAAATGACGGCCACCAGTAGTTGACGACCGGTGCAACCATAGCTGCTCCTGCTAACCTGCAAGCATCCAAACCTGGTTCACATACCACAGTAGTAGAAGATGTATATCTTTAGACCCTATTATAACCTTCTATATGGAGAAAATTGGCTAAATAACACCGGTCAACGAGTGGTTTTAATTTTTACCACCAAGTTTAAAAACTTTGCTAGAATACCACCCCCCTTTAAAAAGAGACTAAAATACCCTTTTCGTTCCCAAACACTAAAATACACTCTACGTCGACGCCGAACTCCGACCACCCCGCTTCTCCGTACTCCAACCACCACGCATCTACGGCAACGCCTCGCCGTACTCCGACAAAGCCCTATGAGCCAATTTGCGCCAATTTGCGCTAATTTGCGCCAATATACGCCACGATACGTGACGTATATTGGCGTATATTGGCGCATATTGGTGCAAATTGGCGCAAATTGGCTCATAGGGCTTTGTCGGAGTACGGCGAGGCGTTGCCGTAGATGCGGGGTGGTCGGAGTACGGAGAAGCGGGGTGGTCGGAACCCAACGCCAAAAATACCCTCTACGTCGACGCCGAACTCCGACCACCCCGCTTCGCCGTACTCCGACCACCCCACACCTACGGCAACGCCTCGCCGTACTCCGACAAAGCCCTATGAGCCAATTTGCGCCAATTTGCGCTAATTTGCGCCAATATACGCCAATATACTCCACGATACGTGGCGTATATTGGCGCATATTGGTGCATATTGGTGCAAATTGGCGCAAATTGGCTCATATGGCTTTGTCGGAGTACGGCGAGGCGTTACCGTAGATGCGAGGTGGTCGGAGTACGGAGAAGCGGGGTGGTCGGAACCCAACGCCGAAAATACCCTCTACGTCGACGCCGAACTCCGACCAACCCGTTTCGCCGTACTCCGACCACCCCACATATACGGAAACGCCTCGCCGTACTCCGACAAAGCCCTATGAGCCAATTTGCGCCAATTTGCACCAATATGCGCCAATATACGCCAATATACGTCACGTATCGTGGCGTATATTGGCGTATATTAGCGCAAATTAGCGCAAATTGGCGCAAATTGGCTCATAGGGCTTTGTCGGAGTACGGCGAGGCGTTGCCGTAGATGCGGGGTGGTTGGAGTACGGAGAAGCGGGGTGGTCGGAGTTCGGCGTCGACGTAGAGGGTATTTTAGTGTTTGAGAACGAACGGGGGTATTTTAGTCTCGTTTTTAAGGGGGTGGTATTCTAGCAAAGTTTTTAAACTTGGTGGTAAAAATTAAAACCACTCGTTGACCGATGCTATTTAGCCAATTTTCTCTTGTATGCCTCGCTTGGGACCAATCTGGCAATATGGTTTGTGAAACTGGGGTTTCAGTTATGTCAAAAATGAAACCATGGATTGCATACATACAAATATCAGTTTCTAAACATGGGATTTCATGTAAGAGTTTAGTAGTAGAATCTATTTTTCTGTCTCTCACAGTTTGTGAAAACCCAATCAAAATGAGGGCCAGTTTTAAAACTGGGGTTTGGTCCCCAAACTTCAGTATCTTGCATTAGTTATCTGCAAGGTCACAAGCCTAACATTTCACTTGGGAATTTCACTTTCTTGATTATAGATTCGAAGGGCACAATTAGATGATGGAATGAACAAATTCTAAGGAAGGGCAAGGATGTTTGTTGAACTTGAGTCTTGCCTGTGAGGTATGTACTTGAGACAAGCCCAGGTAGGGTAACCTCCCATGGAGAAGCCAATAACGTAGAACTTCGATCCAATCTCCAGCTGGTCCGCGAGTTCTTGAATGTCCATGGCCTCGCTTTTGACATCCCGCTTTGGGTTTGGATCGCTCTCGCCGTATCCTGCTCTATCGAAGGACAGGAAGTACACTCCAAGCTCAGCCACCAGCTCCTGCGACGGAAAAAGGAATCAAAGACAGCGGTCATATTTTTTTCCCCCTTTACTTCCATAAAGTTGACCAGTGTGCCGACCTGAGATGCAGGTAACGCAAACTCCTTGGTGTCGCCGAAGCCGTGGACGGTGATGACCTTGTATGTGGCCTTGTCTTTGGGAACTCCGGATTCTTTGTAGGCGAGATGCCTGCCGTCTCTGAGCCGGATTCTTGGGGAGGTGATGGGCGGACCGTTTGGTGAGCCGCAGATTCTTGGCGGCGGCGGTCGGGTTGCTTGTCGGTAAGCCCATCCCGACAGAACTGCGACTGCCAACACTGTTACCGCCAGCCTGGTGAGCATCTCTGAGCGGAGAAAATGGAAGGAAAATTTTCAAGAGTTCCGGTACTTGTTGATGGATGTCATGTGCTTCGCATATGCATGTTCCGTGAGAAAGACCTGGTAATAATTTGATGGGAATTGCTACGCGCACCTACCGTTTTACTATGTGCACTACCGCTCCTTCTCCGACAGCCCACTTATTTACAAGTTTGCCACTGAATTACTTATCACGCACAATCGGGGCAACTTTCCGAAACTGTCCCTAGACGTGCGCGGTGAGTAAAATGGCCAAATTGCAACCGCCTCCTCCGCCGACCTCCCCAACCACCATCTCCCTCGTCCGACCTCCCCAGCCCAGTCACCTCCGACGTCCCCTCCTCCGACATCCACAGCCCAACTCTCCCTCTTCCCTTGCCCCATCTGTCACTCCCTCCTCCTACATCTCCAGCCCATCCCTCTCAGTCGCCCCCTCCTCCGACATTCCCAACCACACCTACCCCTCCACAAACCTCCCTAGCCACCTCTTCCAAATCCAAATAAATCGCCGTCCTCATTGTCGTCTCCATGGGACAGATGAGTGTAAAAGAATAATAAAAGCAAACTTATAAATAAGTGGGCTGTGCGCAGAAGTAATGGTAAATTTGTAAATAGGTGGTGGTGCGCGTAGGAATTCCCCAATTTGGTTTTGTTAAAAGATACCTTTTAAAAAACAAAACAAGCTCTTGATTTTATTGTTCATGCTGTTCTCTTGAAATCGATGGACAGCTTGATTAGAGGCAATCAGGGAGGGGTAAAGGCCAACCGGAAGCAATATCATTAGATGTGACAGGGACATTCAACATATGTACCGTTCCATCTACAGTACGTTATTTGTTCTTTCAAGGTAGATGCGTTGACGTAATTTTATCTTCTTTGTCAGTAAAACTCTACCGCATTTATCGCCTCATATGCATAACATCGGATCATGTTATAAATCAAAATCTTGGACGCAAGGTAAAAAATCTGTAAAACTACTCCAAACTTTGACATGTTTTCATAATAAACGTACCATAAGCTTTGAACTTCTGAAAGTTTCAAACAATCTAGCTTAAAACTTTAACCAAATTTCAGGTTGTTTTATTTTTCCTAAGTTTTATTGTAATATAATTTTTCAGAAACTTTAAAAGTAAAGAAAAGTCATTCTAACAGCTATGGCGCATAAATCCTGATCAATTGTTATCAGACTGATCGGCCAGACAAACGGGGAATACCACAATAAATATGGATTGGTTTCATTGCCCTAACCAACTTGTTATAAGTATGTGTATACCACAAACTAGAGTCTACGTTGTCATACAAAGCTCTTGAGTACCCAAAAAAAAGTTTCCTCACTGGATTGATGCTGATACATGAAATAAGAAGAGAATGATCATTTTTGAGAGCTACTGATCTCCAGTAACAAGCGCCTTCAATATGGGATCACTCGTGCCATCGGCCATTGGGAACATGTGGCCAGCATTGGGCAGCTCGTGATAGCGAACCCATGGGAGCTTCTGGCTGATGTAACGCGACAGAGAGACGGGTGCGATGAGATCTTCAGCGCCATGCCACAAGTGGACCGAGCCTTCTTTGTTTGGGAATGGGTTCTCCAGGTCCATGGGATCAAACTCCCATTTACTCACAGCAATGTTCAGGTCACGGTGCACGGAATCAAACTCCCCTTGCTGTCTTGCCTGAGCCTGTAGGTCAACAAAACAAAATATTACTTCATAAAAAAAGCCAAAAGCCACAATAAGAACTCGAAAAGAGGGTGTATTAGTCTCTGTCATTTTCAGCCAAGATGAAGACCAGAGATCTGTATATCACATGATAACTTCACGATTTTAAGACAACATTATATTATGTAGCAGCTTTTAAAAACCATAATATTGCGCAAGGGGCAAAGCATCTGAGCAGAGCAATTTCAAACAAAGTTCAAATTGGAAAAATTATTGAGTGCATAAGTTTTGACACCTTTAAAAATTCTTTTGGCATGTACAAGAAACAAAAAATGCCCCAGACGATGAACATAGAACAAGCTTAGCATAACTTGGGCAAATGTTTGAGAAAAACAAATGAACGGGCATGTATCTTTAGCATTGCCTTTGTTTTAGATAAGCAAAGTTTGAAAAGGTTGCACAATAAAAAGATTTACAAAACGTTTTTTTTTTTTGCTGAACGTAATGTTTGACATTAAATTCGAAGAAATCCTACATCTTTTAATGCATCCACTGCCACATTTGATATTGTATGGAAGAACTTGGTTCTTCCATACAATATCAAATGTGGCAGTGGATGCATTAAAAGATCATGCAGCTCATGTTTGAAGATTGCACTATTGAAAGATACCCCATAAGGGTTAACAACTGCATAATTTAGACGCTAAATGGCTCATTACTAGTCTTCTGTGAGCGTTTTATATCCCCTAGTCATGGATGATTTGGAATGTCAGTATATCAGTTCGCCTGATAGAAACTGAAAAATAAATATGCAGAAAATAGTTGTGATACCTTAATCTGAGCTCTTGTCGATAACTTAGGCAAGATTTCTTTGTCTTGGGCAGAAAGGATATCAGGATGCTGAGCAAGAACACTTGAAGAGGGAAACCACTTTTGGGTGTTCCACCAGTATGTTAACCACGGAGCATAATGAGCTACTCGATATGCCCACTGGTCTTGTACAAGCAGCTGGCTGAAAGCATCTTTAGATAAATTGGAAGGGAAATTTGGCCACCAGTAGTTGGAAGGTGGAGCTACTAATGCTGCACCTGCAAGCCTGCAGGCATTTGAAAGTGCAACCTCAGAGCAAATGAAGGTATGAAAAGATGCAATGAATTGGAAAGTAGTATTGACATGTTTAATTCATCCCTTTGAAAAATAGCAAGTTTGATATATTCATGCATATTTAAGCTGTTCCATAGCCTGACAGAATGGCACTTCCATCCACAAAAAACTAAAAACAAAAAAAAACCACAATTTTTTAAAAAAGTACAAATCAACACTGCATGCTGATGGCCAGGCACGTTTATGCTGATGGCTAAATCTGAGTCTAACAAAATATGCGGAAGTTGCTTCTATGCAGAAAGGAAAAAAATTACAATGCGCTTACATCAACTAGTTCCGGACTATTGGCTAATATTTGCAAACTTCTAAGATCCAATTTTTATTTTGATTCAAGGAGTGTGATGCGGATTCATCTAGTTTGAATTCAGATGGTTTTTAGATTTTATTTTGAATATTTGAGATAGAATTTGAGTCCCTTGAATCTTATAGTTATTTTGAGTCTTTTGGTTATTTTATTTGAGATACAGTGTGAGTCCTTTTGAGTTTTTTTATTAAGTAATTTCTAAATTTTAGTACCATATTGGATGTAATTTTTGGAGTCAAGTTGTATGTCTATATAAATGTCAAAAACGTGCTTATTTTTTTCAATGAAGAGAACAGAAGTAAAAACTTTGATGTAAACTTTGATTTTTTTTCTTCCAAAAATCAAATCATTCACATTAGAGTGCAAGAGTGTGATTGTTTGTTAGGAAGATAGATCTGAAAAATCTCCGCATGCGAGGTGTGTGAATCAATGATCATTAGACCTTTGAAGCATGAGGCCCAAAAAGTTATCATGTCTATCAAATCTTTTATTCTTCGGTCCATCGTCAAATTGGTATCAGAGGCTTAAAGCCTAACTTTTGCATTCTTTTCTTCATTAAACCCCCTTTTTTCTTTCTTCTAGTTAGATTTTAGATTCCAAAATTCTAATTTTTTGTCTTCATTTTCTTTCATAAAAAACATCTTTTTTCTTTTCTTCCAATTAGGTTTTAAAAAAGTGGGGAAAGAGAGAGAGAAAATTTCAAAGATAAAAAAGAGAAAAACTTATGAAAGCAGTCAATCCAGAGCTTGAAACCGTCACCATCACTATCGAGCTTCACCTTCGTCGATGTCACAGTCGCCTTCGATGACAACAGCGCTCGAAGACCCCAACCAAAGACTTGTTGCATCAAGGCAAACACGAAGATCTTTGAATAACTGACGATTGCTATCAAAAATAGCAAGAAAATTCATAGGCACTGACGAAATGAGCTAATCGTAGCCGCTAACACTATTTACCGACTCAGCCGAACCAGAGCCGAGCTGACCCGAGTTTACGGAACCGACCTAAGCCGACTGGAACCGATCGATCGTTGACCTATCAATGGCTTAATCCATGACATCGGCTCAACCCAGCCATTAAACGGCCAAGTCAAGCCGAGTCAAGCTGTTGTTATAGTGCGGCTTCCCATTTTTCTTGGATTTTTTAGAGTTTTTTTAATGTTTAAGCAATGTTTCAACAACGTATTTTGGTGATTCTTCTGCTAGTTCTTGAGCTTTTCATGTGCAATTTTCAGTCTGTATCATTTGGATTAAATCTTTACAAGTTTTAGAAGCCTTACGCGATGCTACAAAGCTGATCTTTACTCTAATAATCTCTAATCTGATGAAATCTTTAATAATTAAATTTTGAAAAAAATTCTATTTAATTTTGTTTATATTAACAAGTATCATTGGTAATTGCATCATTTTCTAATCTCAATCTATTTTGTATTAGCATATTTAGGATTGTATTTTATCATATAGATTTGAATGTTAGGATCTTATTTTATTTATTTGCATAATTAAGGCATACATCAATTTGTATTTAGGATTGTTGCAAGTCAAGTCCGCACACAATGAAATATGTTTGTAGTGGGAAACACGGGTACAATGATTTACATGTTTTTGGGTAGATGGCTAGGTTAGTACGACTCGGAACTCGCTTCAGTGGTGAAGGGTCCAAGGTCGCCTGGAGATCGCCTGAAGATCGCATTCTCCCGGTAACTGAGGCGAGCTTCCTGCGAGGATGAACAGGTCAGAAAGGCAGGGCTGGCTGTCAGCCCTTAGCATCTCCGATGCCTAAGTCAGTAGATGACGTAAGATGTAGGTGTCGGGCACACTGGACGACCTTAAAACAGGTCGGCGAAGTGCGACGGGCTTATGAGGAAGGCGCAATTATATGGAAGATATATGGCCTTGTCTTGAAATGAGCTAGAAGATTTTCTAAATAATAACTTACCAACACCCTCTATGGAGGCATGAGGAGGGTATTTATAGGGCTGAGAGGCGGTTGATTGCCATCCTGTCAGCTGTCAAATCAACCCAGCTGACACTCGAGTGGTGAAGCGACAAGGCGTCGAGCGGTGTCAGAGATATTTTCCGCATTGTTGGTGTCAGGTGGTGTCAGATGCATCAGACTTTCAGAGCCATAAATGTCAAGCGCGCTTTCGGCAACCGGTCAGGTGGTGAAGCGGTCATGTATGCTTTTGTCAGAGTTTGTCTGTAGTGAGAGTGGCGGTGATATTTGTGGCGTTTCGTCTTCCTTCATTGAGCGGACTTCTTCGGGGTGGCGAGGTAGGCGAGCTGCCTCCGGGGAGAGCCACACTGGGGCGAGCTAGCGTAGAACGTGTGTGCTCAGCCGGAGGGCTCATCTCTTTGATTCGGATGACGAACTTGCCGCTCTGTTTGGACGAGCTTCTCTAAGACTCGGGAGATTTGGCAGGCCATGACTTGGGCTTGGTTGACAAGCTTGGCGGTCCGCAAGGGCACACTGCTCTGAGCCTCGGCGAGCTCTTCTTAGTCTTGGCGAACTGGTCCTCATTGATGAGGATTGTTGATGGGTTATTTGAGTGGGCCTTTATCAACTAGGCCGACTTTTAGGGCGTAACAATTGCCCCCAACATTTGGTGTGGACGATCCTCGACCAGAGGAGACACTGAATGTTGAGTCAACATGTTAGAAAATTTTTAGAGAATCTCTTCGCCCCTTTTGTTTGGTAGCGAGCTTCGTAAGCCGGGGCCACCTATCGGGGGCGCAGCTTGTACGTTTGCCCCGGAGTTTGAGCGTGGTGTAGTAACCCAAATCTGTTTGGGTGGGGGCACTGTCCGAAAACCTGCCCCGGACCCATGGGCGACCTGTCGGGGGAGGATGGCCTTCACCGAGGACAATCTTCACCTGAGGGCGCCCTCTCGGGGGGCGCAACTTCAGAGCCCGCCCTGTGTCTCTGATAGGTACAGGTCGAGTTACGCAGCCTGCCCCAAGCTCTTGGAGACCTTTCGGGGGGCGCAGCTCAGAAGCATGCCCCGGATCTTTGCTGCGAGGTAGCTCGCTCTCTTCCCCAGTTTGGGTAGCGAGGCCCGACCTGCTACGGATAGTCAGGCCGCGACCTGTCCCGAAGGGCTTCCTGAGGACGAATGTCGGGCCGGAGCCCTTCCTGCACCCCTGGGGGTTCCTATACCCCTGGCGCCTTTCGAGGGCACAGCTCAGAAGCTTGCCCTGGATCTTTGGTAGGGAGTGGTCGAGGTGCGTAGCCTCTGCCAAGCCCTTGGAGACCCTTCGGGCGTGCAGCTCGAAAATCTGCCCCAGAGGTGTAGTTTGTGGCGAGTCAACTCGCCTCCAAGGATCGGGTCGATCTCGACCTGTGATATCTCGCACACAAGAGAAAACTCGAAGAGTGTGTAAGTCGAAACGTAACGATGCAGGTCGGAGAAGGAATAAAACATGGGGTGCATAGTCGACCCGATCTCGACCTGTGATACATCGCACACAAGAGAAAACTCGAAGAGTGTGTAAGTCGAAACGTAACGACACGGGTCGGAGATAGAATAAAACCTGGGGCGCATAGTCGACCCGATCTCGACCTGTGATACCTCACACACAAGAGAAAACTCGAAGAGTGTGTAAGTCGAAACGTAACGACATGGGTCGGAGATAGAATAAAACCTGGGATACATAGTCGACCCGATCTCGACCTGTGATTTCTTGCACACAAGAGAAAACTCGAAGAGTGTGTAAGTCGAAACGTAACGACACATGTCGGAGATAGAATACAACCTGGGGCACGTAGTCGATCCGATCTCGACCTGTTTGGGTGGGGGCGCAGTCCGAAAACCTGCCCCGAACCCGTGGGCGACCTGCCGGTGGAGGATGACCTTTGCAGAGGTCAATCTTCACCTGAGGACGCCCTCTCGGGGGTGCAGCTTCGGAGCCCGCCCTGTGTCTCTGACAGGTACGGGTCGAGTTATGCATCCTGCCCCAAGCCCTTAGAGACCTTTCGGGGGCGAAGCTCGGAAGCTTGCCCCAGATTTTTGCTGTGAGGTAGCTCGCTCTCTTCCCTAGTTTGGGTAGCGAGGCCCAACCTGCTACGGGTAGTCAGGCCGCGACCTGCCCCGAAGGGCTTTCTAAGGGCGAGTGTCGGGTCGGAGCCCTTCCTACACACCTGGGGGTCCTATGCCCCTCGCGCCTTTTGGGCTCGGAAGCTTGTCCCAAATCTTTGGTAGGGAGGGGTCGAGGTGCGTAGCCCGTGCCAAGCCCTTAGAGACCCTTTGGGCGTGCAGCTTGAAAACATGCCCCGGATCATTGCTTGCAGCAAGGCGGCTTGCTCTTTGTGATTAGACCGACCCTAATCTGGGGCTTTTTCTCACAAGGAAAGTTTGAAGAGAGTGAGTCAAAACTTAACGGTAGGTGAGAGAGGAGGACCTGTATTTTCGCGTCCCTGGTCGTCCTGCGAGGGCTCGAGCTCTTAGGCGCGTAGTCGGCCTACTCGGAGGAGCTTTGATTTTGGGGTTGGAGCTTTATGGAAGTGCTTGTTGAGCAGCAGGGTCTTCATTGAGCCGCTTATGCTGAGCGGCCTCGATGTCTGCATCGAGACGTCTTTGTGGAGCTGATATCTCTTCGTTAGGCTCCTTTTACCGGGCGGCCGCCTCTTCTTCGATCTGGGGGTGAAGGCTGTGTCTCACGTTCTGGGGACAAGGGGGGTGTTGGACGTCCCGGCCACACCCGCACCCCAGGCGTTCATCATCTTTGTAAATGCTTCAAAGCCCTGGTGAATGGCACGGGCCGAGGCATCGATAGCATCCGTCGTCCCCTCAAGGGGTATATTCATTGGGGGAGTCCATCTGAGAGGGCATGACTCGTCTCCTATGGGATGTTAGCCACAGCTGGGAAAGTGTTGAAGTGTGGGATTTGACATGGGTGTGACCCTAAGTTCCCACAGACGACGCCAACTATTGCGGATCAAGTCCGCACACAATGAAATTTATTTGTAGTGGAAATCACCGGTACAATGATTTACAGGTTTTTGGGTAGATGGCGAGATTAGCACGACTCGAAACTCGCTTCAGTGGTGAAGAGTCCAAGGTCGCCTAAAGATCGCCTGAAGGTTGCCTTCTCCCTGTAGTTGAGGCGAACTTCCTGCGAGGATGAACAGGTCAGAAAGGCAGGGCTGGCTGTCAGCCCTTAGCCTCTCCGATGCCTAAGTCAGTAGGTGACGTAAGATGTAGGTGCCGGGCACACTGGACGACCTTAAGACCGGTCGACGAAGTGTGGCGGGCTTATAAGGAAGGCACAAATATATGGAAGATATCTGGCCTTGTCTTGAAATGAGCTAGAAGATTTTCTTAATAATAACAACTTGCCAACTTCCTCTATGGAGGCATGTGTGGCGTATTTATAAGGCTGAGAGGCGATTGCTTACCATCCTGTCAGCTGTCAAATCAACCCAGCTGGCACTCGAGTGGTGAAGCGATAAGGCGTCGAGCGGTGTCAGAGATATTTTTCGCATTGTTGGTGTCAGGTGGTGTTAGATGCATCAGGCTGTCAGAGACGAAAATGTCAGGCGCGCTTTCGACAGGCTGTCAGGCGGCGAAGCGGCCATGTATGCTTTTGTCAGAGTTTGTCTGTAGCGAGACTGGCGGTGATATTTGTGGCGTGTCGTCTTCCTTCATTGAGCGGACTGCTTCAGGGCGACAAGGTAGGCAAGCTGTCTCCAGGGCGAGCCACACTGGGGTGAGCTACACTGGGGCAAGCTAGCGTAGAACGTGTGTGCTCAGTCGGAGGGCTCTTCTCTTTGATTCGGATGACGAACTTACCGTTCTGTTTGGGCGAGCTTCTCTAAGACTCAGACGATTTGGCGGGCCATGACTTGGGCTTGGTTGACAAGCTTGGCGGTCCGCAAGGGCGCACTGCTCTGAGCCTCGGCGAGCTCTTCTTAGTCTTGGCAAACTGGTTCTCATTGATGAGGATTGTTGATGGGTTATTTGAGTGTGCATTTATCAACTAGGCCGGCTTTTAGGGCGTAACAAGGATCTTGTATCTACATATGCATTATTGATTAACATTGCATGTTATTACGTAGTGGTAAAACCATAGAATCAGATATGGTTGATAATGTAATTCAAATGTTAAGAAATCAACTTCAAAAGATATACATAGGACTACAAGCCAACATAAATCTTATAGGAGATCGCCAGAAAAAATCCTAAAGAACACTTTGATTAACGAATAAAATTTTAAGAATAAAGCACACAATACATTTGATGACGAAACTAGAATGATTAGACACAAAAATATTCAAAATAATAGGAGACAATAGGATGATTTTGAGAATAATTTTAGGCAAAATAACATGCTGAATTGAAATAGTTACTTCCAACTTTGATGAAACATATAATCCTCGAACCTTCTTGGATTGGCTAACAGAGAAAAAACCTTTATTCGAATGGTGCCAGTTATCAAATGAGCGAAATGTCCACTTAGCTAAGATAAAACTAATAGAATTTGCTAAAAAAATTTGAACATCGATAGAGTGACAACGGAAGAGCATCTGAGACTTATATAGATATGGAATGAAATAAAAATTAAACCCAAAGAAATACACGACTCTTACCTATAGAGATCACATACTAAAAAATGAACGATTTACGTCAAGGAAGCATGTGAAAGAATATATGATGAAGTTCAATGACCTATTTATTAGGAGTGAATTACAAGAAGATTTTTGATATACCCTGACTATGTTTTATTCTAAATTGAGAGCAGATATTGGGCGTGAGATGCTTCCTCAAACTTTAAACAATATGCAATAAGCTTTCAACTAACCTTAAATTTGATATACATGAGAACAACTAGAGACAAAAAGCCTACTTCTAAAATCAGGAAGCAACCTAAGCGACCAAATGATATCATAACTAAATCTAAAATTTTAAAAATCGGGAAGCCACCTAAGCAACCAAATGATAACATAACTAAATCTAAAACTAATGTCGTTAAAGAAGCAAATGGAAAGGTTAATGTTAAAGAATCATTATAACTAAACCTAAAAGGGTGTAATGTTTCAAATATCATGGCTTTGACCATTTTGGTCTTCAGTGCTATAATAGGACTTACTTGTGAGAGATTATTAATGAGGATAAATTAATCAAAGAAAATTATATTTCACGTGGAAATTATTGATGAAGATAATGATCAAGATGAGTCTAGCGTCCTCTTACAAGTGATTAGGTGTCTAGTTATTACACATAGAAATGATGAAGATTTGTGAAAAATAAATGATTTCTTTACCTACATCAAAATTAAAGATAGATCTTTCAAAGTGACAATGGATATAATACAGATTTAATTGCCAAGTTAGCTATCGAGAAAATAAGATTAAAAGCTAAACCTCATATGTAGCCTTGCAATGTTTCATATATTGATAATTCACATTCTGTTACAATATTGCCTAGTGCTTTTTCCAATTTTCGAGCTATAATGATAGTATCAGGTATGAAGGTGTAACTATGGATACTACACGTATTCTACTGGATAACGTTAACCGTATGACTTAGATGATACATAGTTTGGGATAGCCAACACATCAATTTATCTTTGGAGGAAAGAAAATTATGTTGACCATTTAGACGCACGAGTATAGTAAAAAAATCAAAAGAATGGGTTGATCCATAATAAACCACTAACTAAGAATACTTGTAATGTGAAATCAAATTCCTTAGGGCTAGGCTTTGATCTTATCCCTAATGCATTTGCTGAGCATTTTGCATATGATTTCAGTACTTTACATCTCGAGACTTAAGAAATTCTCGCAATTAACAATAATACTCACAAATCTGTTATAAAATCAAAAAACAATTTACAAAAATTTACAGTTACATATGACAAATTGATTAAAATTTACTCAAAAAAGTTCATCCTAGAATCAATGAGGCTTTGCATGCATTATATAGGTACTCGATTAGGGGTGGCAAACGGGCGGGTCGGGTCGGGTCGGGTTTGACCCGATCCGAATAAGGGTAAACCCGAACCCGACCCGAATTAAATTCGGGTCAGGGTTCGGATACCCGAACCCGACCCGGCTGTAACCCGGGTGACCCGTACCCGACCCGGTTTCTCTTACAGGTCGGGTACGGGTCGGGTTCGGGTCGGGTTTGGTGTGAAATAGTGATTATTTTTCAAAAAAGGTCGGGTTCGGTTCGGGTTCGGTTCGGGTCCGGGTCGGGGTGAAAAGAGTGAAAATACGGGTCGAATTCGGGTCAACCGGGTCGAGGGGTCAAACCCGTACCCGACCCGGATTTTTATCCGGGTCGGTCGGGTTGACCCGAATTCGACCCGACCCGGATTGGCCCCTACCCATACCTGACCCAAGAGGCCGGGTTCGGGTCGGGTCGGGTCGGGTCTATTTTGCCACCCCTATACTCGATGAGCTGTACCGAGTGATGAGAGTGATGATACTGATACGACCGAGTCGAGTATTTCACGGGAGTTTGAAGATAGATATACATTAGCATTATTCATTATTCACCCTTCACTTGTATCATCATAGAGTTGATCATATTGTTCTACCCAATTATGCTATTCATGCCGTCATTCATCGGATGGTGTTCTCAAGATGATGAGAATGATTAGGATTCATTTAGGTTGAAGTCCATAAAAAATTTTGATTTTATTTTAGATTTTATATTTGAGATATAATCTGAGTTACTTGAATCTTTTAATTATTTTGAATCTTGCGGTTATTTTATTTTTGATAGAGTTTGAGTCCTTTTATATCTTTTATTTATTTTAGATTTTTATTTATTTTAAATTTTAATCTTACATTGGATGTAATTTTCGAAGTCAAGTTGTAAGCCTATACAAAGACAACAAATTTGTTTATTTTTTCAATGAAGAGCGTTAAAATTTTGTTGCAAAATTTGAGTTCTATCAAAATTAAATCTTTTGCATTGAAATGCAAGAGTGGATTTGGTTGTCTGGACGAAATCACGAAAGGTCCGAAAAATCTCCGCGTGTGAAGCATGTAAGTCTGTAATCATATCTCTGGAATGTATGGCCCGAAAAGTTATCAAATCTCTAGCTTCTTCTTCGCCAATTTTCCCATCAAATCTTTTCAGCTTCCATTTAGTGCTAAGAGTGTCATGAACTAGAACATGAAACTAATGAGGAAATCTGTTAGCTTCTCCTAAAAGAAGGAGAACATGGAAAATATATTTATTAAAATTTACAAATGACTGAAAATGATTTCACTTTAAGTGCAGGGTCAAGAAAGATCGCATGAGTGACTATGGAATGTAAATCGAGCACATTTACACTTAACAATTTTTACATCCCACTCATGTGGGCCTCCGGGACATGTGGATAGACCCTTCGGAAGGCAGAAATAAGAACACAAACAACAAACAAACTTGAGACTGGATAACTAAACACTCGATGCCAGCAAGCAACTTTACCCAAACTTTATATTTTTATGATGTTAAAGGATTGTGGGTTAAGAATAATGACAAGCAAACTAGAGACGAGATAACACTTCACTGCAAATGCACCAGAGCTCCACAAATGTGAATTCACCAATGAACCCTCTTGCATGGAAGGACCAACCGTTTAGACAGCATGTCAAATCTCAGAGCAGCAAATTTTGCAGAACTGCAAGTGGGAACTTCCCAGAAGATCACCCATCATAAAATCCAGCCATGCCCCATCTCCATCCCCTACCACCGTCATATTTAGCTATATAGTTTTAACATGGGTCCTCAAAAAATGCTAGCAACAATTAATTCTTGAGTTCATATGAATTCTGATGGGAATAATGTATAGTCCATATGCACATGGAGGAAAATGCTTGAAAATTTTTATTCTAAGACCTTTGGATTCTTTCTTGAATAAAATTTTTTTTGAGTAGTGTTACACTTCAGTATGGCGCGTTTTGGTTATGTTTGACTTATGATATTGGATTTGATTTTTTTTCTTTCTTTTTTTTTTTTTGGGGGGGGGGGTTTGAATTTTTTAAAAGGATGTCCTAAATCTTATCGATGACAGAGCTATTTCTGTAATTTGCTAAATCCGACCATATGTAGATCAATGGAGTTTCTATGAAATAAGGAGATGATTATTTCATGCTGAAAAGTGTACATTGTGAATTCATTCTTTAGATGAAGCATTTCTATGTGATGGAGATTGTTTCATGCTGTGAGACCATCGGACGTGTTACCCTATCGTGTTTCTTATTTTCTTCTTTTAGTTCTCTCATTGCACGCAAAACCAAACCAACTCTAATTTTTTGCGGTCTAGATGCATTTTCCCATTAAAAACCTTAGATCATCATTGATTTTCATATCCAGATCAACTATCGACCATTGTTTTGCTCTAGATTCTAATAAAGATCTAAGCTTTGCATCCTAATTGCCCCAAATCGCTCCAAAACTGAATCCAAACCCTTTATCCCTTTTGTTATATTGTGATCGTTGGTTAACGTGTCGAAACAAAAGAAAATTTGCTTTGAATATCAAGATTAGGGTTCCTGCCTTATTTTTCCATCATAACTGAATTGGGAGCTTGTTTGATTGTGGGGAAAACTTTCCTGCACCTACTGTACGACTTTTAAACATCATCTTGCCTATTAATTGCAAAGTATTGGCCTTTCTTAGGTATTTGTTCAGATTGACTATTTCATTGTTATATCTATTTCGAATCAAATCTCTTGCACAGTATTGCATTCATCTTTTAGCGTTTTATAATTCATCTTTGCATGGTTTTTTTTCCCTCTTATTCCTTACTCTAGTCATGCATCATGTTTGGAATCAATGCTCTTGGTCCACTGCATGCTTTGTACCGGATTAGACAATATGGATAGGATGTGAAACCAACAAAGTGATATACTTCTTAAGCAAGTTATACAGAATCCAAAGGTTCAGACACCATGGACCTTCAAACAAAGCTAGAACACGACATAGATCCGGTGTCCCGATTAAGAAATTTCAAAACCCAAGTTGATCAGGATCGTGATGCACTCAATGAGTAGGTAGCAATGTGGTGAATCAAAGTACTCAATTAGATGTGATACTCATAGATAGGAATACTTGTGCTCATTTTGATTGTTGAGGTGCACGTGATGGTGATAGGTAATTCTGTATGGATGCACTCCTCACATTGGTGAAGATGATCCTATGAATGCAATTAGACACAGACCACAAGAAGACATAATATGGTGTGCACAGACTTAAGTCCTTAGGATGTATGTCTGCAGTGATGATGACAAAACTAGATGACTAGGATTTTGTAGGAGCCTACGAGTTTGATTTTCATTTCTTGAGACATGGGGATATGCATAGACGTAAATATCACGAAAAGAGATTTAAGGTAGACCCGCTTTTGATGGCAGGCATGACCCCAAACGTTTAGCAATTAATTGCCAAGAGACCACATGGATTACCATTTTGATTGGTATAATATGACTGAAAGTTGTAGGGTACAATTTGCCAAAATAAAACTACAAAGGCAAGCCAAAATCTTCTGAACCCCAGATAAGAGATATTGGAACGATTTGGACAAGCCCCAATTGAATATTGAAAATAAGGAGTTTCCAATTACTTAGAGAGCATCTTACAACCGACTGTCTATTGTTTGTCAAGGAAACTTGTTTGTACTTGAGTACGTGTACAAATTCGATGATTTGATTGTAAGTTGTGATGTGTGCAAGCCTCAACTTACCCTTTCTAGGTTTTGTTTTGACTGATATCAAACATTGAGCATGTGAGGCTCCCTTACATGGTAACTTATGTAAAAGCCTACTAGTTGGCTTTCAAGCCAGACGAGTATATTAAAAAATGCATGTATCCAAAAAATTTCCTTCAAGCCTGAAAGAAACCTATGAAACAGTCTTTATAACAAGCCATCATCTTCTACCATTGTTTCTAAGGACCTGAAAGGGAAGTCTGTAGCTCCCGAGTTCTCCAAGAAAGGAAGTGGCGTTGCATGTTATACTTATAGAAGTTAAGACCATTATGCTTATGACTTCCCTAAGAGGAGGTAGCATATTGACACCGCACTAGATGATGTGGATGACTCTGAGGGCGACGAGGATGTTTGTCGCTGACATGTGTGCTAGCTGAAGGCACTAGCAAGTGTTGCACCACTGTTATAGGTCACACGGCAGGCACTCACCACATCTTTAGAGAAGGAAGATTGGAGAACCAATAGTTTCCATACCTACATCGAGTAGTGATAAATCTTATAAACCAATCATTAGTGGAGGTAGTAGTCTGTAATCTCTAACTCAGTGTTGGAAAGGATGAGGCTAAATGTCAAGCCTCACCCAAAGGTTGCATGGGTAGCCAAAACCACTTTTACCAGTTACTCAAAAAAGTTTGGTCCATATTTCATTTCTCTATGTATAAGAACCAAAGTTTTGGTCCATATTGATTTCTCTAGCTATAAAAATCATTTTAGTGCAATTATGTACGCGGTCCGACAGCACATGACAAATACGTAGATTATACACCCGATTATGCGAATTATGTGAAAAATGAATTTTAAATATACATATACAGATAATAGATATATCCATGTATAGACGTATCTTAAATGTTAAAAAATGCCTAAAAATCGAGAGAAAACAGGAAAAAAATATTACCAACTTAATATTGCTGTAAACAGAAATTTGATGTAGATGGAGTTATGTGCATGAAACAATCTTAGAGTTTGAAACTCAAGTCCAACCTAAATATGAATCATGATGATGGTCAAGATCCACATGTTAAACCTTCACGTTTGCAATTGCAAATGACCAATCCTTATTACTGAAATTTAATCATTACCAAATAATAATAATTTTTTAAAAAATTTGCCGTTGCATGCTTACTGCTGCCTATCCAGCCAATATATGAATCACGCTGTTAATACGCAGATTATACGGTCGATGCGCTTATACACTCCTTATATGTGGGTTGTCGGTATATTCTGTTTGCATACTCGCAACTCGATGCGGCACAAAGCCACATGCATTTATGCATCCACATGCTGGCACATAAAATGCATTTTAAAACGCTGATTTAATGAGATATCTAGGCTATAAGGATCAATTTGCTGTGATATCAAAGTTCAACCTTAGAATGATAAATCTAAAGGTTAAGCCTTACCCAAAGGTCGCATCAATAAACAAAACATCTTTTACCAGTTACTCAAAGAAGTTTGGTTCATATTTGCTTCTCTAGCTATAAGGACCATTTGGGTGTGATGCCTTACCCATGGATGCTGCTTATACTTTGTTAGGACAACCTTGGTTGTATAACTATGAAGTGACCAATTATGAAAGAATAGACAGTTACACTTTCAAGTTTAATGATAAGAAAACAATGTTAACTCCATTGAGGCCTAAAGTAGGCAAACTATGCAACAAAAAGAGTATACAAAAAGAGTGGCACATCAAATGTGAGTAACAAGTCCCTTCACATCCTAAACAAAAGGAAATTTATTAATAAATGAATACAAGAGGATCATATATGATTTAGTTGCAACCATTGAAGTCTTTTAATGAGCCTCTAGAATTATGGGGTGGGCCAGATTCTTGAGATCAAGCGTTGTTATACCCGGTAAGTTGCTCCACTAACATTCTCTCCCTCTCTCCCTGGAGATATTCAACATGCTATCAATATCGTACTAGGGTCCACGCTACCAAATAGCCAAATTACATGATGAACCCAATGGAGCACACAGAGTTCAAGAGACGGTTGATGAGCTATTAAGGAAGTGTGTTGGTATTTGTAGTATAAGTTAGTGTTGTTCCTACATTGTTCACCCTTAAGAATGATGACATGTAGAGAATGTGTGTCGATAGTAATAGAAACATCAATAAGATCATGATGAAGTATAATTTTTCCATTCCAAAGCTTGATAACATATTAAATACGATGGTTGCATCAAGTATCTTTTTGAGATCTTCCTAGTGGGTGCCATCAAATCTACATATGCAAAGGAGGTAAGTAGAAGATTGCCTTCAAGACAATGATGAATGGTATGTGTGGCTAAATATGTCATTTGGACTGTCCAATGCATCTAGCACATTTATGAGAGTTATGACATAGGTGGTGCCTTTTAAAGAAGGTTTGTGGTAGTTATTTTTGATGGAAATCTCAATTTCAGCAAATTCCAAGATAAGCACCTTCATCTGACTCATATTATTGAAATACTTCTTAAGAAGAAATTGATTATCGCTATGAAGAAGTGTGTTTTTATGGCTTCATCTGGGATTCTATTCTCTGGGTTGTTTCAAGAGATGTAGTATTGGCAAACTCAGACACGTTTAAGGCCATTAAAGATTGGCCTAGTCCTTTGTCCATTCATGAGGAATTCATAAGGTCATGGCTTTCCATGACTTGGACACATTTTACAAAAGGTTTGTGCAGAGGGGGGGGGGGGGGGGGGGGGGGGGGTAGTACCATCATGACTTCTATTACCAATTGTCTTAAAAGTTGAGTGTCGTGTTCAGTCAATATCTCCACAAAGCATTTGAAGAGATCAAGTTGACTATTGGCTCAATCTACTGTTTTAACTTCTCAAAAGTCTTCGAGGAAGCTTATGATGCTGCAGGCGTAAGTATGGAAAGTGTGTTAGGCCGAGAAGGTCATCCGATTGTCTCTTATAAAAAAATAAACGGGACTTGGCATAAGTTATTAAAATATGATCGTGAGTATTAAATGGTTGTTCACAGTATAAGGAATTGGTGCCATTACTTGCTACCAAAAGACTATCTTGTATTCAGACCATGAGATCCTAAAATATCTGAGCTCCCAGAAAAAATTAGAGAAAGCAATAGACATGCTAGGTGGGTTCAGTTATTAAGAGTACACATTTGTTCTCAAACACCGTAATAATAAACCCACTGCTGCTTTAAGTAGAAGGATGACCACTTTGTAGGTTGTTTGCTAAGGTGATAGGATTAAACAGATGATTCATGATTATCTTACTTATCAACACTTTGGTGAAATTTATGCATCTTTGACTCAAGATTCACCTTAAACTATTTAAGATTTTACCTTAATCGATGGATTTCTATTGTATGGCAGCTGTTGTGCATTCCCAACACTTCTTTTCTTGATCATATGATAGGAGAATTGCACCAGAAAGGACACTTTGGGTGATGTAATACCATTGACATGAAAGAGGACACGTTTTATTAGCCTAGTATCATGTGAGATGTTGTGCAGGACTTGCCTAGTAACGAAATGTAAGAGAGAGCACACTGGATTGCATGCATCTTTATCTAAACCCTACTCTCTAGGGGAGCCTCAGCATGGATTGTCTAACAACTTCCCCATACGTTTAGAAAGCACACTTCCATTCTTTTTGTAGTGGATATGTTTTCAAATATGGCACACTTCCATTCTTTTTGTAGTGGATATGTTTTCAAATATGGCACACTTCCATTCTTTTTGTAGTGGATATGTTTTCAAATATGGCACACTTCATTCTAATGTTTAAACAAAGACTATGTGTCTGCTTATGTGCCCGCATAATCACATGCAAACTATGTGTCTGCTTATGTGCCCGCATAATCCCATGTAGCCTCAAGCCATCTTGGCTATAAACTAAAATGTGGGATTGTGAAGTCGGACTGCATAATCTAATTGTATGGGCAATGCATCCATATAACCTGATTATGCAGGCACATAACCCCACCGAATCTATAAACATGAAAGCAAAACTAGAAATTCAACCCAAATCTCAACTTCGATATCCTAAATCTAGACCTTTCCCACTTTTCAAACACCTCTTTCTTCCTATTTCTTTCTCTCATTCTCCCATTCTTCCTCTCATGGGTTCCCTCTTTCATCCTTCCTCTCTATCTTGTGTTTATATAGTGAAATTGGATTGCTGGCGTGAATGCAAAGAGATAAGTTCTCTAATTTTATTTTTGTTGTTATCATGTGTATGTGTTATTATTTCCATAGGTTAATTAATTAGGTTATTGTTTGATTTGATCAATGGCATACGTTGCTCGTATTCACAATATAAGTTTTAACAAAACATTTTAGAACATATTAAGATTTTTAATGTCCTTGAATTTTTAGGATTTGTCGGGAAATAACATGCATATTTATATCCTATTTATGATTATATTGAAACAATATATATTAATATTATATGTGCATTTCATTTCTACATAATCTGCTTATGTGGCGTATAAATTGGCAATGCATTATTAGCGTTAAGACGCAGCATGGAATGAAACTGTATTTTACAACATTGCTTAATTCAATGCATCAAGAGCATTGATATATCTCATGTGGCTAGTTTGTTTACATGAGAGATAGTGTGATTGCATGATATATCTACGACCAGTCTTTGATAGTGATATTAGATTTATTAGTCACTTTTGGAGGACCCTACGTAGGAAAGTCACTATAGCACTCTAGTGTTCCCTTGGTCATCTGTTAGACCCACGGCTTGGGGCCGGCACCCAAGCCACGCGCGCAAGACGGGGGAAGCCGACTTAAGGGTTATTTGGTCTTTTTCTTATTTTGAGGGTTAGGAGAGGATTTTTCTTATTTAAACTAGGGCTAGCCGTCTTTTGTAGACATGCTTGATGATTGATATTTCTCTTGAGCATCCTTAAGTAGATCTAGGTTAAAGAGTGCGGACGTCCTCTTATCGGCATCTTGAAAGGAGGATACACCTTTCTTGTATCCAGTTATCTTTATTTGGCTTCTTTTATCAATAAAGTTGGGATTTTTCTTCATTTTAATTTCAGATTTGCGTGGATCCTATCAATTTGGTATCAGAGCGTGACGATCCATGGCGATGGCAACGAGATCGAAGGACAAAATTGAGGCGTTTAAGGAAAAGTTCATGGGAGAAATTGAAGGGGTAAAGAAATCGGTGCAATCGGTGGTGGAATCCATCGAGCAATTGAAGGCAAGTCAAGCGAAGAACGACGAGCAATTTACAAAGATCATCTCCCTCTTGACGGCTAATCCACAAGGCGAAGGAATCCCAAAATCAACGTCAAAGGCGACACCTTTGGAGAAGGAGAAGAAGAAAGGCGAGATTTTTGACCCGGATCGTCCCTTCGAAAGAGGAAATTGAAGAAGATGAAGGCGGGGAGCCGAAAAGGGTCGATTATCGCGAGGAGGTGCGGCGAAGGGCGGTGGAATTCCAGAGGGGCGGCGGCGGCCACTTTCAGACATCGAACCCTAGCGCGGAGGGGCGGCCGAACCCCCAAATCAAATATGGGGGCCGGCCGCCACGGCAATGGGGCGGGGGAGCTACCCTGCCTCCCAGGAGGCTCGGCAGGGCTGGCCGAGCCCTGCCGACCACCGGCGGGGCCCGCCGACCCAGACGGACCTCCGACAGGGCCTGTCGGCCCTCCGACAACCCCGGAGGGGTCTGCCAGAGGCCAGGTTTGGTCCGGAGACCCCCGGACAGCCGCCAGGGGAGGGAGACGCACGCGGACATGGCCCGTGGGTGATTTCAGGCCTTGGGGACAGCAGCCAGCGGTGGAGAACCAGTATGACGGGGACGGAAGGGAGAGAGAATATTATTACGACGGCGGGGGAGGCTACGAGGCTGAGTTCAGCGATGATGCAGGTTGAGATGACTTCGATGGCCGGCGTGGAGGTCACCGAGGGGACTATAGGGGTCGTGGAGGAGTGCCACCTAGACAGTACGAGACCCAGGATGAGAGGCGACAGCACTACCATCCGCATCACCGAGTGGAGGGGAGGCCCGAGCAGGGGCACTTTGGAGGAGACTGCCGGGTGCGAAAGCTGAAGATGCCGCTATTTTCTGGGGAGAATTCGCATGCCTGGTTGTTCACAGCAGAGAGATACTTCGCGGCACACCTCATGACCGAGGCACAGAAGCTGGAGGCGGCAACCATTTGCATGGAGGGTAGAGCCGTAGGGTGGTTCCAGTGGAAGGAGAGGAGGCAGCAGATCCGATGCTGGGAGGAGCTAAAGGACCTCGTGTTGGAGAAGTTCAGAGATCCTCGTTTGGGGAACCTGCACGAGCAGTTATATGTTCTCAGGCAAGAGGGGCCGGTGCGGGAGTACATCGAGAGGTTTGAGACACTGGCAGGACGAGTACATGGCGTGTTAGACGGGTCACTGGAGGGCACCTTCCTGAAGGGGCTGCGACCCAGCCTTCGAGCCGCAGTGAGGCCCTACAAGCCTCAAGGGCTTTCAGAGGTCATCGAGATGGCGCAGATGGTAAAAGACTCTCGGACTGAGGATAGAAGAGGCGGGAGCAGCTACAGTGGGCAGATACAGCGGGGCACCTCGTCTGGAGCAGGCGGAGCGGGAGTCACTAATGAGACAGATCAGATGAGGTTTGAGAAGACGGGGGAGCATAACAACCCACCACCTGTTGGGGGCCAATTCCAAAGGATGTCCGATGCGGAGATGAGGGAGAAGAGGCAAAAGGGCTCTGTTTCACGATGAGCGCTTCACTCCCGGACACCACTGTGCGGGCCGCAAGCTGCAAGTGTTGATCGCAGAGGCAGCCGATGATGATGATGTGGAGGACGAAGAGATCGGAGGTGATGACGACTCCCCCTCGGAGTAGCACCGCCAGTAATGTCAAGCACCACCTTGAGGACAAGGTGGATTTTCAGGGGCGGAGTAGTGTTAGACCCGCAGCCTGGGGCCGGTGCCCAAGCCACGCGCGCAAGACAGGGGAAGCCAACTTAAGGTTTATTTGGTCTTTTTCTTATTTTAAGGGTTAGGAGAGGATTTTTCTTATTTAAACTAGGGCTAGCCGTCTTTTGTAGACATGCTTGATGATTGATATTTCTCTTGAGCATACTTAGGTAGATCTAGGTTAAAGAGTGTGGGCGTCCTCTTATCGGCGTCTTGGAAAGAGGATACACCTTTCTTGTATCCAATTATCTTTATTTGGCTTCTTTTATCAATAAAGTTGGGATTTTTCTTCATTTTAATTTCAGATTTGCGTGGATCCTATCATCATCACCCTCAAACAGATGAACAAAAATTATTAATCAATACTCAAAAGATCTCTTAAGGTGTCCTGTAAGCGATCATATGCCTAGGTGGGATCTCATTTGGCAGAGTTTACATATAACAATTCTGTCAGTAAGTCTACAGGGTTGAATCCATTTGAGATTGTGACTGATTGTAGACATAGGAAGCCTATCTGCTTCATATACCATTAGTGATATGAGCATCAGCCGGGTAGTCATGCATTTAATTCTGGGGATTTAACACCTTAACATGCACCCATTGGATATCCATCTACTTACAAACACCTTACACTCTACTACATCTCGTATGAGATATTATCAATTTTCAACCCATTACCATCAACATCATCGCTACAATTAGAGAGACAGCTACAGAGAGACGAGATCAAGGTCATTATCAACGACAAGATTATATCAACAATTGATGGATGATACCAGCACTACTTGGTTCGTTAGCGTGGACAACCAGATTCTGCTTGCTCTTAGATATAGATTAAGTGGAGCAGCTCAATCCAGAAATGACTGATCAGTTTCGTCGCCTTTATTACCCTTGAGATTAAGTGAGTTCTTTCAAGCTGAATATTGATTTAATTGTGCCAATTACAGAGGCACTTGTAGGAAAAAGACTTAGGAATTTATATCCTAAGAAATTTGAATTCTTTCTTGACCAAAGCATGTTTGAGTAGTGTTAAACTTTAGCATGTTGAGTTTTTAAGACTTTGTTTAGGCACTTATTTTTGTTGGGTTTTAAATAATTTTTAATGGGGTTTTAAAGCCTTTTCAATGATGGATATTTCTATAATTTTGTTGGATCTGACCCAATATATATGGTTTTTATTTAATAAAGATGATGATGATTTGCTGCTAAGAACTGTTGTTGGTGATTTGATTCTAGAGATCAACTATTTCTCTACAAGGGAGATCATTTTAATAATGGCATGAGGTCATCGTGCATGAAGCCCTATCTTGTTTCCCTTTTCTTTGTTTATTTTTCTTATATAGCAAACAAAACAAGCCAACCATGCTTCTTATACCCTTTTGTTGTCTAAGTTTTTTCCTATTAAAAACCTGAAATCTTTTGTTTTCCCCTTTTTCATATACTGACAGCCAGTGATTTTGCCCTAGGTTCACAAAGATTCAATATTTGCATACTGATAAACCCAAACAACAACAAAACTGGATCCAATTCCTTTTGTTACTTTGTGTAAAATTGGTTACTGTATCAAAACTAAAACAAAATTTCCTTCGAAAATCAATATTTGGGAATTTTGACCTAATTTTTCCATCGGGCCTGGATTTGAACCTTGTTCGCTTGTGTGGAAGACGTTCATGCACCTCAGATACAGAACTTTAAGTATTACCTTGCCGCTTAATTGCAAATCATTCCATGATATTTGTTCAGATTGAATATTCCACTACCTATTTGTAGACTCAAGTTGAATCTCATGCACTCTATTGCATTCATCTTTGAGTATTATTATTCACATCTGCATAGTTTTTTTTCGGCTTTTAGTTTACACCTGCATCAGATTCTTATATGCCAAAGACCATTTTAGCATATATCCAATATGAGACTGTTCCCTCCTACGGTGGGGTGTAATGAATTTTGCATGCTCAATTTCCAAACTCAAGTACCTCCTTATATGACCTTTGAAGAGCTTACTTATTCTAAACATAAATTCTTAAATCAAGGATGAATTCAAACAACTCCCGAATCGATTATCACTACCAAGACCTATGAAGAACCATAGTATTACATTTCTTGCCAAAATCAATGTCATCTATGTCAACCCTATGATGCCAATAGCATGATTTTTACGAACTCAATAATATTACGTGTGCTAATATATATATATTTCTGCATCCATAAATCTATATTTTCACATGACACGGATTCAAGCCTAATTGCATATTCGCATATCAAATAGAAATGATGGCCCAATCCTAGCTCAGAACAAAGTCCAATTAACAAGATTCATGGAACTAGAATCAAAGTAAAGTACCATCACCAATACGATATGAATGTGAGGTATATATCGTTGAATATGTCTATTGAACTTGGCACTTAGGAGTGATATTTGCTTAGCACTTAGCATACACCCTCGTGACTCACACATCACACAGTTACTCAATTATGAGTGTTCATGAGTCCACTAGATCGTTCATAGCATGCACTGATTGCTTTCATTAACTGTAGATCATCAAATTGCACCTTAAAACATCATGACCTGTGTTTCAGAGTTAGCTGGTTCAACCACTGACATGCAGAAGCACTAGCATGCAAGACCGACCACTAAAGCTTTACCTAGAGCAGCTGGATCGACGCTGGGATGAATACTGGCTCTGAGAATACAGATATGCTCTCTATCTGCTATGTTAGCTTGAGTGAATAACCACCAGATCAATCATAGACAAACACTCTCTGTTCTCTGTTACCTTAAGCAGAAAACCACTGGGTTGACAATTGCCTTATAATCTTTTTGTTCACAACTCGTGTCACAGTGAGCAAGACCGGTTCGACCACACGATAGACATTATTTTGTTGATTGCTCATTTACGTAAATCATTTGAACTCATTTCAGTAATCTTTGCTGATCAACTGTTCTTAGCAATCATTCTAAGTGTGATCAACACTATGGCCATATTGCCTTTGAGGGAATTCAAATTTGAATTTCCCCACTCGGCCACATTCTTTCTCATACTCTCAGTTCGGCCTAGGCAGATCGACCACTAGCTCTCAACAACTAGTTTTTTAGCTGCATTCCAAATTTGAATTTCCCCACTCGGCCACATTCTTTCTCATACTCTCGGTTGGGCCTAGGCAGATCGACCACTAGCTCTCAACAACTAGTTTTTTAGCTGCATTCTTACATCCCATTTTTCTATAAATATGGGGTCTTTATTAGCTTGTAAGACACATCCTGAGAGTGTTGAGCCAAAAATTGTTTCAAAGTTCTTATTCTTGTTAAAAGAATTCTTGAGCTTAAGTTTAATAGATTGGGATTTTGATTAATAGTCTCTTCTTCAGTCTCAATCTCCATTCCAAACTCTCACTTCTTATTTCGTATACACTTCAACTCATTTGCATCTAGATTGAGTTTATTAGGATCATTCTTTCACCTAAATTGCATTGTGCTAAGCTTATTGACTTCTCTCACCTTTATTATAAGAGCCTCATTGTGCAGTTTCATGTTTGGTTTTTGAAATTTTGTTGACCTCCACTTGAGTTCTCACTATTGTACTCTTGAGAAAACTTCGGTTTGAAGGTTGTTGCATAAATCCAATTGCTTAGGTGAATAGGTGGTAAAATGTAATCCCTTGAGTGAGTTGATGGGTAAAACTAATCACTTATGGAAGGGAGCTATTGGAAATCATTAAGCAATTTGCAAGTGTAACAAATGAATAAAGCTTGGTTAAAATTCTGGGGGAAAAGGCATTTCTATAGTGGAATTGGCTCATTGGAGGAGCAAACCACCATGCTTCGTTGTTTCATCATGGTATGGATTTGGTTTTCTAGACTTTGAACTCCTTTACTTATCGCTATTATTATTTGTGCGCCCTTTACGCTTAAAACATTTGTGTTGTTACAAGCATATGTGCATCTTCATCCAACCAAAGTTGGGTATTAAATTGTTTTAGAACTTTGTAAACCATATTCACCTGCTCTAGGATTACCATAGTGTTTACAACCTCTGCACATCATTGCACAATATAACATTTGGTCAAGTTAGAGGATTAACACAAATTTCATCGAGTTACACGTCCCATGAATATCACTGCAAGAGTACATTAGTATTTCATCCAGTCTAACCTGTCCAATATAATAAGTGGGTGCCACGTATGCACCCTTTCTACGCTCTGTTCTTTATGCATCATTTCTTCTACATGTTCTCTTTAAATTGGATTAACATTAGCAAATGTGAAGATCTCCCATACTTCTCTCTTTCTTTGGAAAATGTATGTACACTAACACCAAATTGAATGATGAGTTCTGGACGCTTCACATGTCATGAAACAACTGTGAGTTGAACTCTCATGGAATGATAATGTATTAAAGACATACCTGTGAGGAATGTATTTCAGACAGGGCCATACAAGTTCTCCTCCCAAAGAAAATCCAATAACAAAGAACTTGGGGCCTAGCTGTAATTGATCAGCAAGTTCTTCAACATCCTGAGCAATGCTTTTCACAGATCTATTGGGGTCTGGATCACTCTCACCATACCCAGGTCTATCAAAAGACAGCATGTAAATCCCATATTCATCCGCTACTTCCTGAAAATCCCTTGCCGTCAAATAATCTTATCAACAAAAGGCACATGACAGAAAATAAGAAATGAAAATCACTGCAAGTCTGATGGCTAGTACCTGAGAAATGGGAAACACACTATACTTGGTAGAGTCTATGCCATGAATGAAGATAATCTTGCACACGGCCTTCTCCTTCGGGACTCCAGTTTCTATGTAGGAAAGGTTCCTACCATCTTTTAATTTAATTCTAGATGTAGTGATCGGTGGACCATTTGAAGATCCGCATATTTTTGGGGGTGGAGGCTGAATTGCCTGGTATGACAATGCTAGCAATCCCACCAACAAAACAACTGATAGTTTCGCAAGGATTCCTGAAATTTCCGAATTGAGTAAATATTGTTAACAAAATTGAGGGAAAAGTAAGCATTGCTGGAGACCAAGAGTTTGACATGCTTCAGCCATATATATGAGAATTTCCCTTGTTGAATCACAAGAATTTATTTAACCACACCCCCCCAAAAAAAAAACCTTGCAGGGGGTGGCCCAACACCCAATGATGCTTCAGTCACCCCAAACACTTTCACACGAAAAATTAAATAAATAGATAAATCAGAAGCAGGTTATATAAAATGTATAATTGACATCTTAGATCAAGGTTCAAATTCCACTTGCGTCAGGTAGGTGCAAGGCCAGAAAGGAATTTGTTGGGGACAAACAAAATGGTGATAAAAGGTGTTTACGGTGGTTGGAATGTCTAACCCATCATCTTAGTTTAAACGCCCCTATTGAATATAAATATATGAACCAGTATAGAATGTGACGGACAATTTGACAATTTGAAGATTTGGTATATTCATCAACCAAAATATCCTTGCAAACTGTATGGAGCACAAACAAAAAGCAGCAGCATAAACAATATGGATTTGTAACCTAGCAAATTCCATTAAATTAATCAATTTGTGTGACTTCTTTTTATGTGTTTTGACCTTCTCTACACATTATAGAAAATTGAAAAAAAATGAGTTCTAGTTCATTCTTTGGCTGTGCCTAGGAGATAATTCACTTATATATAGGAAATCTTCCATTGTTCTTCTAGATCTTGTCTTAGTCCAGGAGAATGAATGCTCCTGGTTAAATGAGCTTTAACAATATGACCAGTAAGGTAGATTTTCTAACACTACCAAGTTCCTTGCATATATCCTTTCTTGGCCAATAGTTTTTCTAGGCCAGGTTGCATTAACTTAGAAGGTCAATGTACAAGGCATCCTTTGCACCCCCACCTTCGCATCTCGGAGTGCCTTTGATAACACTGTCGTGGCTCTCTCGTTCATATAGTTAACAATGCAGGGACAAATTACTTTCCTGTTAGAACCCCTCTTCCTTAAACTGAATTTAATGATATCCATAAGAAACATCATAATCCTAATTTTCTCTCAAACAAAATGCATTTTTTTTACTTCACAGCAAGCACAATGATTTCCATGTTTCAAGTAGCATGCTTGTACATGATGGCTCCAACCACTATGGCCTTACATTTGTTGGCTCCAATGATAAGGGTAAGTTCCAACATTCTTGTGATAGGTGGCTTCACCGCAACCAATGAAGAGTTCATTCTACATATTGTTGAGTCAAGAAAAAAATACTTGGACTCCGACTCGGATTTGCATAATTCAGCCCGTCATCGGGCCAGTTTCTAGCCCTAATGCTCCATGTCTTTCAAACTGAATCTAGTTAAAAGGGATCAACTTTCGGCCATTCAACCAACTTCAACCAAGCTTTAATTAAAAAAAACTTGCAATATTGTTTGCACAAAGGAAGATGCTTTTCTAGAATAGCAATGCTAGAATATTACATAGATTTTAGTATCTTAGCTTGTCAATCTTATCCAGTTAAGTTCTCTTGTGGTCACCATGCAATGTACCAAAGGAGGGCCTTCCATCCTCTAGACAAACATAGGTAATCTATCTTCAACAATAAAGTACTGGAGAATGCCTTAGAACATAATATGTGCACTGTTACAAACTCAATATAACATGTGGAATGCCCTTTCAACATTATGGCTGATTGCATTTCTAAGTTCATACTTCATGGCAGCACAACAGGAACATAATGCTCGAGAAAATTGGGTAAATAACACTAGTCAACGATGAGTTTTAATATCTTCCACCCAATTTAAAAAGTTTGCTAGAATACCATCCTCCTTAAAAAGAGACTAAAATACCCTCTTCTTCCCAAACACAATAACCCAACAAAATCAAATCCCTTTGCGCAAACAAGTGCAGCGAACGACGTTCTCCCTCCGACGAGCGAAGCCCAGCACCTCGCACCGCCTCGAACTCCCCTCGACAGCCTCGACACCGCTCATCGCCGCCATCCCACAACCCAACGCCGACAACACCCACATAAACGTCTACGTCGACGCCGAACTCCGACCACCCCGCTTCGCCGTACTCCGACCACCCCGAATCTACGGCAACGCCTCACCGTACTCCGACAAAGCCATATGAGGCAATTTGCGCCAATATGCGCCAATATACGCCAATATACGTCACGAAACGTGACGTATATTAGCATATATTAGCGTATATTGGCGCAAATTGGCGCAAATTGGCTCGTAGGGCTTTGTCGGAGTACGGCGAGGCGTTGCCGTAGATGCGGGGTGGTCGGAGTACGGCGAAACGAGACGGTCGGAGTTCGGCGTCGACATAGAGGTATTGTCGGCGTTGGGTTATTTCAACTTTTATTTTTAGTTAAAAAAATAAAACTCAATAATCAACCACAAAAAAATTATTTCAACTTGTCAACCCAATGAATCCACCGTCTTATCTTCTCTTTCCATCCTATTTTAATATCATTTTTGTTTGAACCGTTATCAAGCATTCTTATTTAGTCTCCAATGAAAGGACAATGGTAATCAGATTATAGGCAAATATACTCCATTTCTTTAATTTAAAAATTTTAGGCTAGAAACTTTTTTCCCAATTTTTTAAAATGATCTCTTTCTTTCTCAATGTGATTGGGTCGAAGGAGCATTCGATACGTGAAGGCTAGTAATTAGATGCATGCGTGTCAATTTTCAATTATTCGTTAGATAACGTGGACCAACTGTTAGTCTGGCTAGATTCACTGCATGCTCCTGTGTCTATTACTATTATTGTCAAAATTTCAATCTTTTGGGGCTGTTGAATGCTGGTTGGTGGTCCGGCCGCATGCACGCACGATCCTTTTGCGCCAACTAAAATTCTATCAACGTAGGGGTTGGGTTGCGTTAACGTAGGGGTCAATATTCCTCCAAGGCTAGGATCAATGAACTTACCACACGTCAAATATTTTGGATGCACGCCGCAACAAGTTATGGATCCAATGGCCTTCTCTATTTGGACTTGGAATTTACCACACGTCATATGAACTTACCATACATGCTTCGCCGTACTTCGACAAAGCCCTACGAGTCAATTTGCGCCAATTTACACCAATTTGCGCCAATATACGCCAATATACGCCAATATACGCTAATATACGTCACGTTTCGTGACGTATATTGGCGTATATTGGCGCAAATTGGCGCAAATTGCCTCATATGGCTTTGTCGGAGTACGGCGAGGCGTTGCCGTAGATGTGGGGTGGTCGGAGTACGGCGAAGCGGGGTGGTCGGAACCCAACGCCGACAATACCTCTACGTTGACGCCGAACTCCGACCACCTCGCTTCGTCGTACTCCGACCACCCCGCATGTACGGCAACGCCTCGCCGTACTCCGACAAAGCCCTACGAGCCAATTTGCGCCAATTTGCGCCAATATACGCTAATATACGCTAATATACGTCACGTTTCGTGACGTATATTGGCGTATATTGGCGCATATTGGCGCAAATTGGTGCAAATTACCTCATATGGCTTTGTCGGAGTACGGTGAGGCGTTGTCGTAGATTCGGGGTGGTCGGAGTACGGCGAAACGGGGTGGTCGGAGTTCGGCGTAGACGTAGACGTTTATGGGGGGTGTTGTCGGCGTTGGGTTGTGGGATGGCGGCGATGAGCGGTGTCGAGGCTGTCGAGGGGAGTTTGAGGCGGTGCGAGGTGCTGGGCTTCGCTCGCCGGAGGGAGAACGTCGTTCGCTGCACTTGTTTGCGCAAAGGGATTTGATTTTGTTGGGTTTTAGTGTTTGGGAAGAAGAGGGTATTTTAGTCTCTTTTTTAAGGGGGATGGTATTCTAGCAAACTTTTTAAATTGGGTGGTAGATATTAAAACTCATCGTTGACTAGTGTTATTTACCCAATTTTCTCCATAATGCTCTAGCTTTTACTAAAAAAATTTCCTTTTTTAGCAGGACTCCTCCTTTATCAGTCCTGATCAAATAATCCTTTCTTGATTTCACACAATCAAATCTGGCTCTCCTACTTCCAATGACACGAAAGTTAGCATATTTTTCACCAAACTAAGCCTAATCATAGTAGACTAGAAGAAATGAACTTTCAGCAAACAAACAAACAAGTACGCTCCAACTTGATTTTAGAAATAAAAATAAAAAATTAAATTAATTAGAGGGCTGCTACAAGAATTTATGTAGAGCTAGAACCCTAAGTCCTCAGCTAAAACCCAATTCTTCCTCCTTGCATGTCAGCCTACAAGAAATGAAACCACCCAATTTTACAGTCAAACCAACAAAATTAATCATAAACCGAAATCAAAAACATTTGTTCCCCCAAAAATAGATAAAAGATCATGAGATGTTAACTAAATAGATCCCAAATCACCAAAAACCAAAAGAAATCATCACCTGAAGGAAGGGAGAAGGCCGACGAAGCCTGCTTCTTCCTTCTGGTGTGGGACCTCGCTGATGCAGCCGATATCTTCCTGTTTACAGGCGCCATTGCTCCCCAAAATGAACAGAGATCTCGTCCAGCACAAAGAAAAATACGTTTTAAAGCCTATGACGAGCGACTCGTAAGTCGGAGGAGTATTTAATTTTTGGTACCCAAATATGAACTCTGCACAAGTAAAAACCCCAACTGAGGGTGAGGATGGATGGTCCTATTTTAAGGTTCGAATATCGGGTGCTTGTAGTGGTGGTATTTAGACCTAGGAGGGTTTTGGACAGAGCGGCACGCAGACAACATGTTCGACGAATTTTATATATGCCATCCACCCCTCCGCTGGTGTAGATGTTATTATGGAAATGGAATCAAAAGGGAAGATGAATGGGTTCTTTAGGTAAATATTTGGGCAGTGGAGTTTTTAAATGATTTTTTTAAGAAAAAAGGAAAAATTCTCAAAAGGGCCCCTCATTGTTCTCCAAACTCTATGATGTGGGGGTATTCTTGTCCAAATTGCCTAATCTAGTAATGTATGAAGAGTGTTGTTATTCGCACCACAGAAAGTTATGAATACACCACATTATTTGATTCACCACACCTATATTTTTAACATCAGATGTTCGGATTTGGAGATCCGAACGGCTCGAATAAAATAGATGTGTAAATCCGAACACAATACATATTTTAATATATTGTTCGGCTTTGAAGATCCGAACGGAAGAATAAAAGTATTAGACATGTTCGGATCTCCAAATCCGAACATTTGATGTTAAAAATATAGATGTGGTGAATCAAGTAGTATGGTGTATTCATAAATCTCTGTGGTGCGAATAACAACGCTCGTGTATGAATGTCTCATGTAATAAAACAGACACCATTATTAGATTTAAAAAGATGGCAATATATCAAGAATAGATATCAATATAACTAGAGAGAATGTTTTGTAATTTTACCTGTAAATTAATCAAAGCACACATAAACTTGCACGAGTTTTGAACTTTCCGCTGTTATATGGTTCAATATCCCCTGAGTTTGGACGACGTTAAGCTTGTCAAAGTGAGGCCCATGCGACCTCAATAGTGATTAAGACTTCTTAATGGTCTTTTTAACTTTAATACATAATACATTGCCTAGATAAATATTCATCAAATAGGTGATAAATGTTTTGGAAGTATTATGTAGGCCTATGTAAAGGTACATCGTGTAGGGCTTATCATATCCAGTAGTAGATTAGGAGTTTGTATCATACATGAATACTGTATCCTATCATTGTATGAACGCTTCTCTATTTCTCTATAAATAAAGGCATGGGGTCTCCACCACAAAGTACTTCACAACACGTTATCAGCATACTCTTCACAGTGAGAGTGAGAGTGTGAGAGAGACCGGACGTTGCGAGAGCATAGGCGGACAACGGAGGATTGTTTCGTGTGCGGATGACCAACCAAAACCAAACGTCGTCTTCTTCGATCTTGAGGTATACCTAAAAATAATGTATTTTATCATGATCATGATGTTAATCGAATTACCCAAGATCATATTACATCAACAAAAAAATTGGGAAGGGTCAATGGCCACTGGCCGCCGACCCAACTCCTTTGGGAAGAGGGCGGCGGCCAGTCGGCCGCCAACCCCTGTCGGCCGAACGTTGATGAAAAAACTATTGTTGTTGTTGGCCAGTCGGCGGCACAAAGTCGGCGACACAACCCCACCACCCTTTCGCCAATGCTGCTACGGTAGTCTGCCGACGCCGCTGGCGGCGACAATCAGAACCACATTAGGGTTTTTTCACACAAAAATTATTGGACCGCCGAGGAATATCGAGACGAGAGATTGATATTTCATTTAGACTAGTGTGCATTAATATATACCATCGGATGATAGTGACTAGCCTCATAGTCACTCGGTGTAGAGACATCGTTAGAAAATCACATGCGCTAGTTGGGAGAACAAGTTCACAGAACGACTCGCCAGAGATATTTCTATATGGTTATCATACTTTGAATGTCAACAGAATATCTCTAGTGGCAATAGGCGCATGTTAGTCTTTTGACCGGAGATGTGCTAAAGGACCTTGCATGTGGAAGATTATACTTTCGTAGATATCGAACTTTGACTTTACAACTAATGTGTAGATCCCCGCTGGGTATGGTTGGCAGTATGTGAAGGGAGTGGACATGTTGCTGAGATTCGTATTATGAGTAGGAATCGGGCTATTAGAGTCTTACACTGATAATGAACTCATGAAAAGTGAAGGAAGAAACTATGAGTATATATAATCTACTGGGGCTAAGATCACAAGGGGTTTTGATCAGATAAGAAGAAAAGAGCAAGTTAGCATGGACTAGTCGACTAGTGCTTAGACACTAATCGACTAATCAGTTATTAGTCAGCTAGTAATTGGGCACTAGTCGACTAGTACTTGGGCACTAGTCAACTAGGCAAACTGTAAGTTTTACAAAGAGTTGACTAGTCGACTAGTTACAGTAACTAGTCGACTACCCGACAAATGCTGACATGGTAGGACTTAGATTTGACGGATGATTTGATTGGGAATCAACTATAATTCATATCCAAGAGTTCTAATGCGATTAAAACTCATTGAGGATGCATGTTCTTCTTTATGCATTTAGGGATGAGGTTGAGTTATATATGAATATTCAATCCGAATCAGATTTGGCTCTCCCTAATGTTATATAAAGGGTGCAACCCAACCCTCTTGTGATATATATGAATTGATCAATCTCTCTTGAGACAAATCAGAGTTTTTCCTTCTCCATCTTCTTCACTTTAGCAAATCAATGAAGGCGGTTCAAGTTCTTGGGGGTTGTGAGTTGTAGAGGCGTTCTTCATCCCGTGATTCATCTATGGTGCTTGTTGGAGAAAGAAGATCTAAGGGGTTGTTGGAGGAGATGAATGTGGCGTTTCTGGTCTTCACCGAAAGAGATTAAGGATTCATGAGTATCGCTTGCGTATACTTGCGTAAAGTTACGACCTTTATGGTTTTTTGTCACGACCCGCTCCCCTAAAATGGAGGCGAGACGTGAGAAGGTCCGCTCAAGCGTGGAGCTGTGAAGCCGCACGACTGATAAGCGTAAATTTAGTATAAGCAGGTCCCTGTAATTGCAATCGAAACAACAACAATAATAATAACATGAGACGGGTATGAAATACCAATCCCAAAGTTTGTCCACAAAATATTCAACATCACAGAAAAGCCACCAGGCTAAAAGAAAGAGTCTAAAGGCCCAGAGCAAGGCCAAACAAAAGACAAATATAACAGAGTATCAAACTAGGTGCCACGCACCGACAACCCAAAAGATCTAACAAAACTAGACATAGACACTAAGACTGATCTCCAGTGTCTACGAAGTCCTCGTCCAGCACGGGCGCAAGCTCGGCGTCCGCAAACACCTCACCCTCAGCAAGTAACTCGGGCTCAAGGTCTAACATGCGTCACCCAAAAGAGAAAGGGGCACATGTCAGCAAGTCTAAAAGACTTGAGCAAGGAAACTGAAAGTAACTAGCAACCTAGCACTTATAATATTAAGCAATGACATGGCAGTTAAGTATGATGCAACAGTTTAAAGAGAGAGGCAAGCACGCACTATGTAGCAAAAGCTACCAAATCACCAATTCACGAATCACTCATCGCTATTTTCACTTATCACTGTTTATCACTTAGTGCATAGAGAGTCCACCTGCTGGCCAGCTCGTGGCTCGGGCCGCTTATCTCTATCACTATTAATCACTTGTGCACTAGAGAGTCCACCTGCTGGCCGGAGTGGCGGATCAGGCCAACTCGGGGCTCAGTCCGCTTATCTCTTACCCCACCCATATGTGTCGAGCGTTGGGATTTCCAACTCACTGTGCTCGCTTCTGGAACACGAGCCAGGAAGTGTATTTGGCATAGGGGTGCACCTAGCCGGTATCCGAGCGTTGGGGTTTCCAACTACAGTGCTCGCTTTTGGAACACGAGCCAGGAACACAAACATCATAGCAAAGCTACGCAATCACAGCAACACTTAAAGAATGCAATGACATGACAATTAATTCGCGTACCGTTAATGGGAAGTAAACATGACATGGTAATTGTGCAACATGCTAAATGTCGGAACTAGCTTCGTTGTCAAGTTAGTTCCCTAATTTGCGCCTAGGCGAGTATCATTTCGTCGCCTAGCCTCTTTTACGCCTACAACAAGCAAATGGCCTAAAACATGGCCTAAACCCTAAGTGGCAAGTTTCACTTGCCTAGCACCGGGGATGACGACCACTTCGTCTCACGGATGCTAATCTACGGGGAAATCGCTGTTATGGGGGAAACAAACACCAAACAACATGAAATTTATTAGGGTTTCACAAAATTATAAACAGGTTATGAAAACAACGGTAGATCGATTTCTTACCGAGAGGAGGCGGAAGAAACACTCCGGGGAACCCTAGGATCAGATCTGGAAGCAAATGGAGAAGTTTGGGGAAACTAGGGTTTTGGGGGATTTGGGGATGTTGATGGTTTTGGTGAGATTTTGGGGAAGATGAGAGGTAGATAGAGTGGATGGATGGTTTGGATGATGGATTTAAGGCTTGGAATGAAGGATTGAAGCTTGGAGGAAGATGGGGGCTCAAGGGGGAAGATTTTAGGGTTTTGGGTCGTGTTGAGGAAGAAGAAAACGTTTGGGTTGGGTTTAAATAGGTTGGGCTGGCGGCTGCCCAGAAATTAGGGTTTTAACACAGATTAGTCGGTCAAAGAACAACCACTGACCGACTAGTTTGGCAACTAGTCGGTCGGTCGACCAACGTAGACCGACTAAGTGCAAACAGTAACTCCTGAACGAAAATAGGATTTAGAATTAGTCGGTCCATGAACAAATACTGACCGACTAGTTTAGCATCTAGTCGGTCGATGAACGTTCTTAGACCGACTAAGAGTAAACAGTAACTCAACTACAATTAAGATGATGTGTTAGTCGGTTAAAGAAGCATTGCTGATCGACTAGTTTGCAACCTAGTCGGTCAACCAACGTTCTTAGACCGACTAACGATAAACAGTAACTCCTGAATAATTTAGAAAGCTAACTAGTCGGTCCAAGAAGGATTGCCGACCGACTGGATCGTCATCTAGTCGGTCGGTGACTCTTCTTATACCGGCTAATGAGCACAAAAAGTTCCGATATGGAGCGCGGGGCCCCGGGATCGATTCCTAAGACTCCTAGGCTTGATCTAATAGTTAGATACGACCGTTATGAAGTCCGTCACGAGTGACATACTTCGAAATCGACGATCCTAAGGAAGACACGAGATAATACGACGAATCGATCGAAAATGAAAGCTACGGAGACGAAAACCACACATGAGGAGAAAATCCACCAAAACATATATTATATTATATTAAATCCAGATACATGAAAAGCAATCGTTACATCCTCCCCAACTTAAGAAAAATTCCGTCCTCGGAATTTCCGAATACTCACGAGTCCGGAAACAAAAGTGGGAAACGCTCTCGCATCTCATCTTCTCTCTCCCAAGTGGACTCTCCCGGCGAACTGTGTCGCCACATCACCCACACAAGATTGACAACCTTGTTCCGAAGCGATTTCTGACGCCTGTCCAGAATCTGCACTGGATGCTGGTCATACGTCATATCGGTGCGAACGGTAATCTCCGAAAAATCCACAGCATGAGACGGATCGCTAATGTATCGACGAAGCTGCGACACATGGAAAACATTGTGAACTCCTTCCAAAGATGGCGACAAGGCCAAGCGATACGCTACCTCGCCAACCCTCTCCAAAATGTCAAACTGTCCAATGTATCGCGGGCTCAACTTCCCACGCATCCCAAAACGAATCACACCACGATTCGGGGAAATCTTTAAGAACACATGGTCGCCCGGCTGAAACTCCAAAGGACGACGTTTAGCATCCGCCCAATGCTTAAAACGGTCCTGAGCAATCCTCAACCTCTCCCGAATATTCCTGACGATATCCACGGCCTCCACGATCATCTCAGGTCCCAACAACTCCCGATCACCAACGTCATCCCAACTCAATGGCGATCGACATTTCCTCCTATAAAGAGCGGCGAAAGGCGCCATGCCAATACTCGCCTGGAAGCTGTTGTTGTAAGAGAACTCCACCAAATGCAGATGGTCCTCCCACGAACCCTTGAAGTCCAACATGCACGCCCTCAGCATGTCTTCCAAAATATGAATCGTCCTCTCGGACTGATCTTCCGTCTGCGGATGGTACGCCGTGCTGAAACTCAGACGCGTACCCAAACTCTTCTGCAAACTCTGCCAGAACTGAGATGTGAACCTCGTGTCTCTGTCAGACACGATACTCACGGGGACTCCATGAAGTCGCACAACCTCCTGCACGATTCACGTTACATCACTATCCCAACTAGGAAAAGGAAATAAAACGGAGAGCAAAGAATTTTACCTCCATATATCTCCTCGCTAGCGCCTCAGTGGACTGTCCCACTCGGAACGGAATAAAGTGTGCAGATTTGGTCAATCGATCTACGATCACCCAAATCGCGTCATTCTGCTTCGGACTCCGAGGTAGTCCAGTCACGAAATCCATAGTGATGTGTTGCCATTTCCACTCCGGAATCGGGAGCGGTTGTAGCAACCCGGCCGAACGCTGATGCTCCGCCTTCACTTGCTGGCAAACCAAGCACTTGGCTACACTCCGAGCCACGCTTCTCTTCATACCATGCCACCAATAATTCAGACGAAGATCCTGGTACATCTTGGTGCCACCAGGATGCACAGAATACGACGAACTGTGTGCCTCCACCATCAACTCCTCTCTAATATCCCCAGCTGGCACACACAACCTGGCTCCAAACCTCAGCGAGCCATCCTCATGAATCAAAAAGTCAGTCCGCAGACCGGCTTCCACCTGCTCCCGAATCCTCACCAGCTTCGGATCCTCAGCCTGGCCAGCCTTAATCCGATCCACGATCGTCGACTGTACCTGCATGTACATCAACGACGAAGCCTCCCCAGGAAGAACAATCTCCACACCAGACTCGCAAAAATCCTGCTGCAATCTCCACTGCGAGGTCAAAATCATCACCGCTGGAAGCCTACTCAAAGCATCTGGAACCACATTCACCTTGCCAGGGTGAAACTGTAAATCAATCTCATAATCCGCCATCAGCTCCAACCATCGACGATGTCGCATGTTGAGCTCCTTCTGAGTGAAAATATACTTCAAGCTTTTGTGATCGGTAAAAATCTTCACTTTCTCACTCAGCAGGAAGTGCCTCCAAATCTTAAGAGCAAACACCACGGTAGCCAACTCCAAATCATGCGTCGGGTAATTCTTCTCATGAACCTTAAGCTGACAAGACGCATACGCCACAACATGTCCATGCTGATGCAACACACAACCGAGACCCTTGCCAGAAGCATCGCAAAAGATCTCAAATCCACCGCTGCGATCAAGCACAACAAGAATAGGGGCAGTCGTCAACCTCTCCTTTAGAATACCAAAAGCACTCTCACAATCACCCGACCAAACAAAAGCAACATCCTTCCGCGTCAACCTGGTCATCGGCTCAGCAATACGAGAAAAGTCCTTAATGAAACGCCGATAATAACCAGCAAGTCCAAGGAAACTCCGAATCTCAGACGCAGACGACGAAACAGGCCACTCTCTGATGGCCCGAATCTTCTCGGGATCCACTGAAATACCATCTCCAGTCACCACATGCCCGAGAAAAGCAACTCTATCCAGCCAAAACTCGCACTTCGAAAACTTAGCATACAAACGATGCTTCCTCAAAATCTCCAACACCGTCCTTAAGTGCGAGGCATGCTCTTCCTCCGACTTCGAATAGATCAGAATGTCGTCAATAAAGATAACGACAAACTTATCCAAAAAGTCGTAGAAAATCAGGTTCATCAGATTCATGAAAACTGCGGGCGCGTTAGTTACGCCGAAAGGCATAACCACAAACTCATAGTGTCCATACTTCGTCCTGAACGCTGTCTTTGGAACATCATCCTTCTTCACCTTCAACTGATGGTAACCACTTCTCAGATCCAATTTAGAAAACACCCTCGAACCTCCAAGCTGATCAAAAATATCATCGATGTGAGGCAACGGGTATTTATTCTTAATGGTCACCGCATTCAACTCCCGATAGTCCACGCACATGCGACGCGAACCATCCTTCTTCTTTACCAACAGCACCGGTGCTCCCCACGGAGACACACTAGGATTAATATAACCCCTCTGCAACAGCTCATCCAACTGCTTCCGCAACTCTTCCAATTCTGCAGGTGCCATACGATACGGCGCCTTTGAAACCGGCTGCGCACCTGGAACGAGATCAATAGAAAATTCCAGAGCTCGATCAGGCGGCAAACCGGACATCTCCTCGGGGAAGACGTCGCCAAAATCACGCACCACAGCTGGCCACTCCAGCTCCATCTGCATAGCTACTGCCTCCACCGGCCTGGCCCGAAATCTGACAGGACCAAGCGAACTGCTACCACGACTGAACTCAAATACTGGATGTCCGGGAATCTCGAACACCACCTTCTTCCTCCTGCAGTCGATCGTAGCATAGAAGCTCGCAAGCCAATCCATCCCAAAGACCGCATCGTAGTTGGTGATGTTGTGGACAATAAAATCAGCATAAAGCTCATGTCCACAAACCACCACAGAGCAAGGACTGCATCCACAATGCACCGTGACTACTCCATTCCCTGTAACGATGTTCCAACTCTTGGAGAGAGGGGACGTCGACAAGGAATGCTTCTCCACGAAGCTCTGGGCCAAAATGCACATCGATGCACCAGAGTCAAAGAGGACTAGGGCAGGGAACGTGCAAACCAAAACCACACCTAATAAACAGTCTAATCAATCAAATCTTATTCTAGCAACATTCATACACAAGCATCCAACAAAATTTTAACAATCAACTAATTAGGGAAGGAACAACTAGATTGGAAGTTACCTGCAATGACCTCATCCATTCATCAGCAGCTAGTGGACCTTCGGTTCCATCAAAATACGCAGGACCCAGCTCTCTGAACTGCTTCACCCCGGGCTCAGGGCGAGGGGCTTCCACCACCCGAGCAGCTCGAGCCACCGGAGCATTCTGTACCTGCAGAAGCACACCCTGCTGAACCTGCATCATCTGTAACATCATCCGCATCATCTTTCCGTTAGTGGGCTCCCGCTCAGGCTCCTCGTCATGAGGGGGCGCACCACTACCACCACCACGGGTGATTCGCCTTCCTGCCATCTAATGACACAGAGAACGAAACGATTAGACTCATAGCTTAGGGCTCAGATGTCGAACTTATTTGTTGGACAATCTTGCATTATTATCGTTATCCCGATAATTGCAGTTACAGATGGACCTGCATGGGCCACCACTAAAACCTGTCACGACCCGCTCCCCTAAAATGGAGGCGAGACGTGAGAAGGTCCGCTCAAGCGTGGAGCTGTGAAGCCTCACGCCTGATAAGCGTAAATTTAGTATAAGCAGGTCCCTGTAATTGCAATCGAAACAACAACAATAATAATAACATGAGACGGGTATGAAATACCAATCCCAAAGTTTGTCCACAAAATATTCAACATCACAGAAAAGCCACCAGGCTAAAAGAAAGAGTCTAAAGGCCCAGAGCAAGGCCAAACAAAAGACAAATATAACAGAGTATCAAACTAGGTGACACGCACCGACAACCCAAAAGATCTAACAAAACTAGACGTAGACACTAAGACTGATCTCCAGTGTCTACGAAGTCCTCGTCCAGCACGGGCGCAAGCTCGGCGTCCGCAAACACCTCACCCTCAGTAAGTAACTCGGGCTCAAGGTCTAACATGCGTCACCCAAAAGAGAAAGGGGCACATGTCAGCAAGTCTAAAAGACTTGAGCAAGGAAACTGAAAGTAACTAGCAACCTAGCACTTATAATATTAAGCAATGACATGGCAGTTAAGTATGATGCAACAGTTTAAAGAGAGAGGCAAGCACGCACTATGTAGCAAAAGCTACCAAATCACCAATTCACGAATCACTCATCGATATTTTCACTTATCACTGTTTATCACTTAGTGCATAGAGAGTCCACCTGCTAGCCAGCTCGTGGCTCAGGCCGCTTATCTCTATCACTATTAATCACTTGTGCACTAGAGAGTCCACCTGCTGGCCAGAGTGGCGGATCAGGCCAACTCGGGGCTCAGTCCGCTTATCTCTTACCCCACCCATATGTGTCGAGCGTTGGGATTTCCAACTCACTGTGCTCGCTTCTGGAACACGAGCCAGGAAGTGTATTTGGCATAGGGGTGCACCTAGCCGGTATCCGAGCGTTGGGGTTTCCAACTACAGGGCTCGCTTTTGGAACACGAGCCAGGAACACAAACATCATAGCAAAGCTACGCAATCGCAGCAACACTTAAAGAATGCAATGACATGACAATTAATTCGCGTACCGTTAATGGGAAGTAAACATGACTAGGTAATTGTGCAACATGCTAAATGTCGGAACTAGCTTCGTTGTCAAGTTAGTTCCCTAATTTGCGCCTAGGCGAGTATCATTTCGTCGCCTAGCCTCTTTTACGCCTACAACAAGCAAATGGCCTAAAACATGGCCTAAACCCTAAGTGGCAAGTTTCACTTGCCTAGCACCGGGGATGACGACCACTTCGTCTCACGGATGCTAATCTACGGGGAAATCGCTGTTATGGGGGAAACAAACACCAAACAACATGAAATTTATTAGGGTTTCACAAAATTATAAATAGGTTATGAAAACAACGGTAGATCGATTTCTTACCGAGAGGAGGCGGAAGAAACACTCCGGGGAACCCTAGGATCAGATCTGGAAGCAAATGGAGAAGTTTGGGGAAACTAGGGTTTTGGGGGATTTGGGGATGTTGATGGTTTTGGTGAGATTTTGGGGAAGATGAGAGGTAGATAGAGTGGATGGATGGTTTGGATGATGGATTTAAGGCTTGGAATGAAGGATTGAAGCTTGGAGGAAGATGGGGGCTCAAGGGGGAAGATTTTAGGGTTTTGGGTCGTGTTGAGGAAGAAGAAAACGTTTGGGTTGGGTTTAAATAGGTTGGGCTGGCGGCTGCCCAGAAATTAGGGTTTTAACACAGATTAGTCGGTCAAAGAACAACCACTGACCGACTAGTTTGGCAACTAGTCGGTTGGTCGACCAACGCAGACCGACTAAGTGCAAACAGTAACTCCTGAACGAAAATAGGATTTAGAATTAGTCGGTCCATGAACAAATACTGACCGACTAGTTTAGCATCTAGTCGGTCGATGAACGTTCTTAGACCGACTAAGAGTAAACAGTAACTCAACTACAATGAAGATGATGTGTTAGTCGGTTAAAGAAGCATTGCTGACCGACTAGTTTGCAACCTAGTCGGTCAACCAACGTTCTTAGACTGACTAACGATAAACAGTAACTCCTGAATAATTTAGAAAGCTAACTAGTCGGTCCAAGAAGGATTGCCGACCGACTGGATCGTCATCTAGTCGGTCGGTGACTCTTCTTATACCGGCTAATGAGCACAAAAAGTTTCGATATGGAGCGCGGGGCCCCGGTATCGATTCCTAAGACTCCTAGGCTTGATCTAATAGTTAGATACGACCGTTATGAAGTCCGTCACGAGTGACATACTTCGAAATCGACGATCCTAAGGAAGACACGAGATAATACGACGAATCGATCGAAAATGAAAGCTACGGAGATGAAAACCACACATGAGGAGAAAATCCACCAAAACATATATTATATTATATTAAATCCAGATACATGAAAAGCAGTCGTTACATTTTTTATTCAGTGATATAATTCCTAACTTAACAGTAGATCCTTGGTATGATTGCTAAGTAGAAAATTTTGAATTTTCTTTCTTCCGCTGCATGATCTAAATAGTTTAGATTACTAGCATCATAAGCTTACAACGAGTTCATGGCTAATTTCTCCAACTGAAATTTACATGTTTTTTGGATTTAACTACAGAAAATTGTAGCAGTAAAAAGTCACCGACCTCTAGCCCTAATGGTTGCTACTGGTCGGCCATTTGCTACCCTCTCGCCGGCTAGGGGGCTGCCACTAGCTGGCATAAGAGGCTACCAACTCTGGCCAGCCAGAGGCCAAAGGCAAGCCTCTGGCCCTGGTCGCTAAACCCTCATGTGTTCATCTCCCTTATTTGAGGTGTTCGTAACTTTATGAATTCTTTCTCACATGCACTCCTACTATTCGTGACGTGTTTAAGTTCTCTCCAATTCTCACACCTATTGTGACCGATCAAGCACTCGTAATTCTTTGCGACACCTCTATGATCATAACACTTGTGATCAGTCCCTTGTATATCATATATACATAAAGTTTATTCCTTCACTTTTCGAACTGAGCCATCATCTATGTGAGACTCTAAAAACCCAATTCATACTTCAATAGTGGCATGACTATCGTGTCATAGATCAACAGCGATGCTAGCTGCGTGTGTTGATCCCTTTTCAGAATCGTCATTATCTTGTTGATGTACGACTGGAGTCTCTCCCTACTCAGACATGGACTTATCACGAGCACAAATACTCAACTTACAACTGTTTTACTTTTAAAACTGCAAACTCATGCTTGCTTGCACTTTACTTTTCTGCACTTATTATTCATAACTGTGTACTAACGCTCCTTTTGTCCTTTATAGTTGTTACACATTTTCATTACTTTAAATATCTTGCCGAGCTTATTGCTGACATATATTTCAATGTTTATGAAATATAAGTTAGGTTCAGAGACAGAGTACCTCGAGGACCCTACTTTTGAGGATCCCATCCTAGAGGTGGACCCCGCTGACCAGAGTTACGAGGACACTGAGATCCTCCATGCGGAAGGCTAGAGCGGGACATTTATATTTCAGTTTATTATTGTATTGTTATTTTCAGGTGTGTTTGTTTTCAGCAGATTGTACGGCCATGCTAGGCCTAAATTATTTGTGTGTTTGCTTCGGACGCTGGTATTGTAATGTAATGAATATTTGTGCTGCTTGTGAGGTATTCGCATGCAGAGACCTGCCTTCGCTAATTACGCTTATTGTGCTTAAGTCAAAGAAGGGAGGAAAAAAATATAAGTACATCTCCTTTGCTTTAAGCACATGCGGGCATGCTCGCGTCCTCGCTCCAAGTATAATGGGAAGCGGGGCGTGACAGGTTTTAGTGGTGGCCCATGCAGGCCTCTCCTTTCTGCGAAGTACTTCAGAAGCAATGTGAACATCATTACTGACCAGATGGCTTGAATAACTTTGTACAAAAATGTTTAACTTGTTTATTTTGCAGCATGGCAGGAAGACCGAACACTCGTAATGGGAATGAAACTAGCGGGAATGATACTCCCGACCTCCTTGGACTCATGAATATCATGAGGGGAATGTTGGAGACTCAACAACAGCTGATTCAGCAGAGTCAGCAGCCTGCACCACCTGCACCGCCGGCACCACCCCCACCTCGAGCTGAGCCCGGAGCGAAGCAATCTCGGGAGCTGTTTCCGAAGAGCTTTTCTGGGAGAGAAGGCCCGTTAGCAGCAGAAGAATGGGCCCAAACCACAGAGGAAGACCTGAGTCTTGCCCGCATTGACCAGGCAGGATGGGTAGAAGTTGCCAAGAAACAGTTGACTGGAAATGCCCGGAACTGGTGGGACACTGAGGAAGCTCGTCTTATCAAGCCCATCAACTGGACCATGTTTCGAGAGCGTTTCGACGCTCAGTATTTTTCTCGATCAGCCAAGAGGGAGCTGCAGCAACGTTTCGTCAACCTGGAACAAGGCAACATGACTGTTGACGAATACGAGGCAGAGTTTTCGAATCTTAGTCGATTTGCCCCACATCTGGTGGAAGATCCCGAAGACTGTGCTTATCAGTTCCTCCAGGGGCTAGACCTGGACATTCAAGGATCAATGTCTTTGGTGAATCCGATTACACATCAGGAAGTGTTGGATGTTGCTAAGAAGCATGAAATTATTATGAATCGTAAGAAGGCGCTTCAGATTGGAGGAAGTAGGCGTCCACCAGAGCCACCCAGGGGAAACCTCCGACCTACTCAAACTGCACAGTTCAAGAGGCCTGCTGCCCCTACCAACAATCGACCCCAACTGGTGTGCTTCCACTGCAAGCGCACAGGTCATATCAAGAAATACTGCAGAGAGCTGCTGAATCTATGCATGATATGTGGAGCATCTGCACATGCTACCAGAGACTGCCCTCACCGCACCAACAAGCCGATGACTGCTGGACCTTCTGGGACCGTTCAGCGTGGAGCTCCTGGACCTATTCAGCATAAACCTCCTCTGGCCCCACAACAGAAGGCTGTTGCATAGGCGAGGCAGAACTAGCCGAGACGTCAGATCTTCACCATGACAGTCGCGGAGGCCAAGACGGATGAGCAAGTGATATCAGGTATTACTTGAACCCTTATTTTATAATGCTTATATTATATGCATGTGTTACTTGTTTATCTTTTGCTAAGATATTTCCTATGCACTAGGTGTTGTATTGATAGCCTCCCATTCAGCCCTATCCATTTTTGATTCGGGAGCCCCTCACTGCTTCGTATCTCGAGGATTTGTAGAGAAACATTCTATTCATGTTGACCCTCTACCGAATCACCTGAGCATCACTACTACAGGTGGAGCAGTGAGGACTTCTTCTGGCTGTCGATCTTGCCCTATTGTGATTTGTGGACACGAGTTGTTCGCAGATTTTATGATAGTCAACATGTCCAACTTCGATGCGATATTCGGCATGGATTGGTTAGGAAATTTCTACGCTACTATCGATTGTCACAACAAGAAAGTAGTGTTTGAAATCCCTGATCATCCTGTGTTTGAATTCATGAGCGGAGATCGTTCACTTGGGCCTATCAAGGTTCGGGCCAAGCCGAACGAACTAATCATTGCATCGATGCAGGTTGAGCCTGAGAGACCTAGAGTGGTTCGAGACTTTGCAGACGTATTTCCTGAAGATATTTCAGGATTACCGCCTGATCGAGCTCTGGAATTTACTATCGACCTCATGCCAAACACACAACCTATTTCGAAGGCTCCTTATCGCATGGCTCCTGCTGAACTGGAGGAACTTCGGAAACAACTCGACGACCTGTTGCAGAAGGGATTGATTCATCCCAGCGTATCTCCTTGGGGTGCGCCAGTTCTTTTGGTGAAGAAGAAAGATGGTTCGAGAAGGATGTGTCTGGACTACATAGAATTGAATAAGGTAACCATAAAGAACAAGTACCCGCTGCCGTGAATTGACGACATCTTCGATCAACTTGGCGGATCACGAGTATTCTCGAAGCTGGAACTCCGAAGTGGTTATCATCAAGTGAAGGTCAGAAGTGAAGACATCCCGAAGATGGCATTCAGGACCAAGTATGGGCACTATGAATTTGTAGTCATGCCTTTCAGTGTGACGAACGCCCCAGCAGTATTCATGAACCTCATGAACTTGATCTTCTATGAGTTCTTGGATAAGTTCGTGGTGATCTTCATCGACGACATCTTGGTCTACTCGAAGGATGAAGAAGCGCATGCCAAGCATCTACGGATTGTACTGGAGACTTTGCTACATCATCGGTTATACGCCAAGTTCAGCCAGTGTGATTTTTGGCTAGAACGAGTCGCCTTTCTTGGACATGTGGTATCAGGAGAAGGTATCTCTGTCGATCTGGAGAAGGTCATTTCAGTCAGGAACTGGCCGACTCCTCGATCAGCTACCGATATCAGGAGTTTCTTAGGATTGGCGGGTTATTATCGTCGATTCATCAAGGACTTCTCGAAGATTTCCAAGCCTATGACACGCCTGACGAGGAAGGATGTCAAGTATGTATGATCAGACTCTTGTGAGCAGGCATTTGGAATATTGAAGGCCAAGCTGACGACTGCACCAGTGTTAGCTATACCAGACAGGACTGGATGATTTGAAGTCTTCTGTGACACATCTGGCAAGGGACTTGGATGTGTCCTACATCAGCATGGTCATGTGGTCGCATATGCTTCTCGACAGTTGAAGATTCACGAGAAGAATTATCCGACTCACGACCTGGAGTTGGGCTGCTGTCATCTTTGCTCTGAAGATTTGGAGGCATTTTCTTTTGAGCAAGCAAGTCAAGATCTACACCGAACACAAGAGCCTGAAGTATATTTTCTCTCAGAAGGAGCTCAATATGAGACAACGCAGATGGTTAGAGCTTATGGCTGATTACGACATCGACCTCCAGTATCATCCAGGAAAGTTGAATGTCGTACCTGATGCATTGAGCAGATTACCAGCGATCATGACTGTTTCAGCTCAATGGAGACTTCAGCAGGCTATACGTGAGATGGAGATTGAAGTTATTTTACCCGGGACTTCTGCATCATTGATGAATATGCAAATTCAATCTACTATCGTAGATCGAATCAAAGCTGCTCAGACTGGAGATGCGAAGTTACGGAAGATCATGGAACAAGTTGAAGCTGGACTACGGACGGATTTTCTTATTCATGAGGATGGTTCCCTGAGATACGACAGTAGGATCTGTGTACCTTTAGGTGATATCAGAGAAGAGCTGATGAATGAAGCTCATAGCTCTTCCTACTACATTCATCCTGGTGGCACCAAGATGTACAAGGATCTTCGTCTGAACTTTTGGTGGTATGGAATGAAGAGAAGCGTGGCTCGAAGTGTTGCTAAGTGCCTTGTGTGTCAGCAAGTGAAGGCTGAACATCATCGCATAGCTGGACTACTTCAACCCCTGCCGATTCCAGAGTGGAAATGGCAGCACATCACTACGGATTTCATGACTAGACTACCTCGGAGTACTAAGCAGAATGATGCGATTTGGGTGATCATTGACCGATTAACCAAATCAGCACATTTCATACCCTTCCGAGTGGGACAATCTACGGAAATACTTGCTAAGAAGTATATGGAGGTAATGATCTATCCTTTACCTTTAACACTTCTTTTAGTATACGTTGTGATGTGATCGATAATCGTGCAGGAGATTGTTCGATTGCATGGAGTTCCGGTGAGCATCGTCTCTGACCGGGACACTAGTTTCGCTTCTCAGTTTTGGAAGAGTCTGCAATCCAATTTGGGTACCAGTCTGAGTTTCAGCACTGCGTATCATCCGCAGACGGATGGCCAATCAGAGCGTACCATCCAGATATTGGAGGACATGCTGCGAGCTTGTATGCTGGATTTCAAAGGCTCGTGGGAAGACCATCTACACCTGGTAGAGTTTTCCTACAACAATAGCTACCAAGCCAGCATTGGCTTGGCCCCATTCGCAGCACTCTATGGAAGGAAGTGTCGATCCCCGCTGAGTTGGGATGACATTGGTGATCGAGAATTATTGGGCCCGGAGATGATAGTTGAAACAATGGATGTAGTGCGTAACATCAGAGACAAGTTACGCATTGCGCAAGACCGGTACAAGCATTGGGCTGATGCCAAGCGTCGCCACTTGGAGTTTCAACCAGGAGATCATGTTTTCATGAAGATATCCCCAAATCGAGGAGTGATACGTTTTGGTAGGCGAGGCAAGCTCAGTCCAAGATTTGTTGGACCCTTTGATGTGTTAGAGCGAGTTGGAAAGGTGGCTTACCGTCTAGCTCTACCGCCATCATGGGAGGGAGTACATAATGTTTTTCATGTCTCCCAGCTGCGTCGTTACATCAGTGATCCTACTCATGTGGTTGATCATTCCGAGATCACGGTGCGACCAGACCTTACCTATGAGCAGCAGCCTGTTCAGATTCTTGATCGACGTCAGAAGGCGCTCAGGAATAAGGTCGTCGAACTCGTGAGAGTGATGTGGCGACATAACTCGCCAGGAGAATCCACCTGGGAGCGAGAGGATGAGATGTGAGGACGTTACCCCTACCTTTTCCCTGCACTGTAGAGAATTCCGGGGACGGAATTATTCTAAGGAGGGTAGGATGTAACGGCCTGTTTCTCTAGTTGTATTTTGTTGTGGTGTGCCTGCATTTCTTTTACTTCGTTGATTCGGTTATTTTTTTCCGAGTATTCTTCGTCCACGCGTCGACGCGAGCGCGTCGCTGTTTTCAGTTTTACCGTAGCGTAATTTTAAATCTGTTAAATCGTAATTACTTTTTTTACTTTTAATTAAGAGTTAATTACTAATTAACTATTCGCTATTAAATGATTTTAATCACTTTTAACTAAAAAAGTAATTTCTAAATTAACTTATTATTTTAATTTATTTATTTTTACTAAATTACTTTTCCTAAATTACTCTTAACATTTACTTTACCCTAACTAACCCTACCTAATTGAATCCCACCGAAAGAATCGGTGAGATCCAACCTCTGCTTTCATTCCTCCGCTACCATCAACCAACCCCTTCAAGGAGTTGTCTCCTCCCTCCTCTCATTCTTAAACCAGCCTACAGGCACAAAGAGCAACAACCTCCTGCACCATCATCATCATCATCATCGTCACAACTACCCTCAGCTATCACCCCCTTCTCCGATTCGCCGCTGCCCCGTGCCCGATCTGCCGTCGCCGTGCCCGACCCATTGTCGCCACCGGGAAGGAAACACCGTCGCCAAGCCGAAGCGCCGAACCCTCGCGCCCGCCGCACCGTCGATCCGCCGTCGCCATCCACCCAGCACGCCGCCGCCAGCGCATCGCCCTCCCGATCGCCCGGAGCCGCCGTGAGGAAGCCACCGCCGCCCGTTTCGAAGAACCACCGCCCCGGGCCCCGCCGTACGTTGCAGCGCCGCGCCCCAGCTGTCGCCCCCGTCGCCCGATCCCATCGATCCGTCGTCCCGATCGCCGACCGCCCTTGCCCCCTTTCGCCATGCGAGAACGAAACGGAAAAAAAGAAAGAAAAGAAAGAAAGAGACAGAAGAGGGGAAACGAATACAGAAGGGAGGGGAATTATAAGGTGAAGGATTTATATAAATATATATAAGTTTTATAAATAATTAAGTTATATTATTATTATTTATAAGTTAATAGGTTTTAGTTTTATAAAGTTTTTATAAAGTTTTGTACTAGAGTTATAAATAAAGATAAGTTTTTATAAATATAAGTAAAGTTATTATAATTATATTATTATTATTATCAGTAACAGTATAAAGTTTATAAGTTTTTAATATAAAGTTAGTTAGTGAATGTTATGATAGGTTAGTTTTACGTCTTAGTAACCATGGACCTAATACCACAATTCTATATTGCAGATAAAACGTGCCACGCGTTACCATTACCTGGACACCCACACCCGCGTCAAGGCAAGTATTTTGAGTAAATGAACTGCAAACCTGGCCGTTCAAACTTAGTGCTAAATTTGTTGTGTTTGTCAAATTCTGGTAGCAGGATATCATATTTCACCTTGCTTATTGCCTTTTTAACTTAATTGGTCTGCTTCACTATCTGCATATTAACAAACTAATTTAATTGGAGAAATTATGAATATGTTGCAAACACATATGTGAAAACCATCGAATACAGATGGGGGTAAAACCATTGAATACAGATGGGGTGAAACTTGGTCAATGACTAAACAGAACACTTGGGTGGGGTTGGTTCATGTAGTAGAGTCCGTGATTGTTGCTTGAACACCTTACGACTACCTCCAAAACCACACTAACGGAGGCAAGCAGCTTGACCATGTTCCAAGTTGGAATGTCAAGAAGCGTCACGGTAAACCCCCGATGATAGGGTGTATCGAGAACATAACCTACTCAGACATGGACTTATCACGAGCACAAATACTCAACTTACAACTATTTTACTTTTAAAACTGCAAACTCATGCTTGCTTGCACTTTACTTTTCTGCACTTATTATTCATAACTGTGTACTAACGCTCCTTTTGTCACTTATAGTTGTTACACATTTTCATTACTTTAAATATCTTGCCGAGCTTATCGCTGACATATATTTCAATGTTTATGAAATATATGTTAGGTTCAGAGACAGAGTACCTCGAGGACCCAACTTTTGAGGATCCCATCCTAGAGGTGGACCTCGCTGACCAGAGTTACAAGGACACTGAGATCCTCCCTGTGGAAGGCTAGAGCGGGACATTTATATTTCAGTTTATTATTGTATTGTTATTCTCAGGTGTGTTTGCTTTCAGCAGATTGTACGGCCATGCTAGGCCTAAATTATTTGTGTGTTTGCTTCGGACGCTGGTATTGTAATGTAATAAATATTTGTGCTGCTTGTGAGGTATTCGCATGCAGAGACCTGCCTTCGCTAATTACGCTTAGTGTGCTTAAGTCAAAGAAGGGAGGAAAAAAATATAAGTACCTCTCCTTTGCTTTAAGCACATGCGGGCCCGCTCGCGTCCTTGCTCCCAAGTATAAAGGGAAGCGAGGCGTGACATCTCCAATGCATCTCCCCAAGGCCAAAAGAACAACAACATCATCATCCCTTGCATGAAGACCCGTTGAAGAGAAGAAGGAGATTGCTGCATCAACAAGAGAGGTTATCTTCATTGCTGCATTGTCGACACACGCCGTCTTCGCAACATCCTATTGTCGAATACCAGCGTCCATGCATCCCCATTACTCCTTGCAGATCGAAGGAAATAGTGCCAACACCAAGCGCCGACCGCATCAGCTCACCGTGACGACATCGAGACTCCGTTGCCCTCATGTTGCTGTCGAAGCCCGCACGCCGTAGACGAAGACACTGTCGTCATAGGAGGTGTCGCCATCAGAGCTCGCTGCCGTTCTTGCCACCGGAGAAGTCGCCGTCGAGGCAAGTCGAAACTGAAGGCCGCCGTCGTCATTGAGTCGATCGGAGAAGGCGTTGCCAAAGAAGAAGCCGCCATCGACATCCTCAAAGCTGCCGTTCGCCGTCGAAGTCGTTGCGCCCACGTCGAAGACGAAGCCATCGGAAAATTTCGTCCGATGCTGCTGTCGAGTTCTAGACGTCGCCATGGAGAGCTCGCCCATCCAGCCGCTCATCGGAGTTAGCCGCCGCCGTCTGTAGTTGATCTCCACGCAGAGTCGTTGGCGAAGTCGACGGAGTTACGCCGCTGCATGCCCTAATACGAAACGAAGTTAATTGCTGACGTGGCGACCGCATGATCATGTGAAAACCAGAGAACGAAATCAAAAGCAAGTCGCTGACGTGGACATTGTTTAAGGGACTGCTGTGTGCACAGACCAATTACTAACTGGTTTTGTACTGAGATTTCTATGCGCACAGACCAAGTTGCAACCAAGCCATATCTTGACATCCAGGAGTCAGATCGAGACACCGTTTGTGGACGTGATGATTGACAGAGACGACTACACAGACACGAACTGTGCATTTCTAAACCCTTTACTCTTTATATTTCGTGTCTTATTGTAATGATCTCTGTATGAGAAACTTTACCTATTTTTTGATTATTTTTTACTTGTCTGGTTTGGGCAAGACAAGATGGTCTTGACGTGTTGTAGCAGTCAAGATACACATTTACTAGGTTGATAGAGTTCTGCACTTTGTTGAGTGTGGTACAGTCTAGGCGGGGAGTTGGTGCTAGGACCCCATTGTAGGTGTATAGAAGGAACTTATTAATGCTTGAATTTGATTGGGGCTGGACGTAGGTCGTTGGTGCGACCGAACCAGGGTATATCTGTGCGTACTCTGTGATTGTCTCTTATTTACTCTGGTTGTGTTTTTAACTACGTGTGATTTCTCGGGGGTTGCTCGAGAATTTTTTATTAGCCTATTCACCCCACACACCCCCCCCCCCCCAAGGCTAGGATCCAGATCCAACATAAAGAACATCCGAAGTGCTTAGTTTTGATCAAAGCGGAGCATGGTGTATTGTTCATGATTCTCCGATTTGTGATCGGAGAACGGTCATGAGTGCTCGGTCGGGACTACGATGAGTGTATATGATGTTTTCAGGTGGTGGAGTATGGTGTATGTGCGAATTTGTCTGTGAAGCGGTATCACGAGAACATGGATGTGGCTCACTGAATTTAAGTCAAGGTAGAGTGTTATGCTTATGTCTTGTATCCATGTATTAGGTCCAAGGTATTTTTATGTGTTAGTATCAAAGGTGGACTATTGAAAATTGTGACAAACAGATAGAAATTTGAATCCGGATCAGATTAAGAGTTGGATTCAGATTAGAATCCCTGTAGGCAAAGTAATTGGATCCAGGGTAGAAGTTTTATTAGCTTAGGACTTTTGTCATTTAGTCGTATATGCTATAACTAAATAAGAGTTGTAATATGATATGTTTTTTAATATAAGATTTATGCTAAGACATGGATTTCTTGTAAGTGGAAAATGGAAGTGATAATTGATAAGATGAGCATTCATTCTGTAACTTCATTTTTCATATAATAAATTTCTCTATCAGTACTCCGTGGATATATATAAGCTGAGAGTGATAGATCAAACCATGTAATTAAGTCTTGTTGTTCTCTTCTTGATCTTATACCTATTTTTTCTTTATCTTGCATGCCATAGTTGTAAATAATACTACATAGTTTAGGTTAACATTCAAACTGATTAAAATTCCTCAAGTGCATGCAAGTTCTTTCGCTGTGAATGGCCAGAAACCGAGCAAATAAATTTGCAGACGTAGATAGAATGACAAGCCACAAGATTCAAAGTTAACTTAATTAATCATTCGCAAGTACTAAATGATGCTAGCCCAAATTAATGAGCTGTGGTCATCTTAATTATTGCCACTGATTGCTGCTAGCAGACGGTGGCCAAATTATGGCAGCATGTGCACGACTGTTCACCTGAGTCATCATGCGTATATAATGCAAAATCATGTTGAGGGGACGAATAGAATACCACCTAGAGAAAGAAACTTGTGAGCTAGATAATGTTCTATCTCTATAATGCAGCCTAAATCGGTTTTGTTTGTTAATTAAAGCTGTCTACACTGCACATTTATCGTGTTTAGGCCGAAGACATTTTTTCGCGGTTTACAAAAAGTCAGAACTTATTCAAATCATCACGTGGAATCTTTTTCAAATCTGGAGAAGAAAAATGTTTAGATGACGTCGATGACGATGCAAGAATTAAGTTCCAAATCTAGCGTCGTACGCCTTATCTTCAATTCTGATCTCAAGTATGAAAATCTTGAGATGGATGAACTTTTGTCCACATTCAGTTAGCTTAATCTAGTGACATATTTTTTAAAATATATGAATAGTTTCAGGTTTACTAGGTAATGACCAACTAGGAAACATGCATGAAATAGATTTATATGCAATATGCTTCACAAATTAGGAAGATTGCATTGCAGCTTGAACCAAAGAAACATGCATGAAAGCTTCCCAAAAATGGAATCCTGTAATTCAATAGCATATCCATTGATTGTGCTAGATGCAACAATTACTCTAATCGAATATGTGAAAATCTAGATGGAGTAGGATGTAGCACTGTAGGAGACATCCATTTCTCTATAGCTTAATAAGACAAGATAATGAAAGTAGGTTCAAATCATCATCCACCTGTCATTAACATAAACATTGCATCTAGGTACGTAGCCAACATCAAAAGATGCATACTATTATGCATAAGTATAACCATCTTCTATAGGAAAACGTATTTATGACGAAACTCAAGCCCTAGTGGCACTGTACATTCAAAAACTTCTTCTTGTTTCAAGAACTCAAATTGGTTAAAGCATTTACAGAAGAACTCTAGACCGAAACAATCGGGTAAGAGACAAAGTGGCTTACTTTATCAAACCTTTCAAACAATGTCAACTCATCGATTTGTAAGATCCAAGTACATCTTCCTGAGGGGTTATAACTCCAATCCATTGTCACCCACTTAGCAAATCATAAAAGTAGGAATCAAATCTAGCTATCTCAAGTCAATGGGTGGGAGAATCCTATGTCTATTATACTCAGATTGTAATTTCATCTTGAACTCTTTCAGGTAAAGCACATGTTGAAGCTCTGTGATACAAAACACCTCATGTGATTGCCAACATTGCTAATGGATGCATTGAGTTGTGATGTTGAAAGCTCACCAAACTTTGGTCGACGTGAACCAAAGTTTGACACGGAATGATGCCGCATTCCGAACAGTATTTGGAACACGACTTATCGACGCATTCCCTTCCTATAAATGAAGGTGTTCCGCATGGAGTTCAATGATGCAGAGCAATTCCAGAAACATCTATAAAGCAATTAGAGAGTTCTCTATCAGGCGTTTAGAGTGCTGAGTATTGTAAGGTTCGTGGCTCCCTGTAGTATAATCAGGAGGCGAACCAGGGGTTGTTTGGGGCTTGGGTTGTGAGGTCTTCTCCAGTTTATTTCTCTGTTACGTAGTGAGTTTGGTTGGTTCCCTTCAACCAAATGCAATGGGTTGTAATCCAAAAATTACTGAAGCAGCAGTGATCTCTCCAAACTGGACGTACACCAATATTTGGGTGGAACCGATATAAATCTCTGATGTGCAAGGTGTGTTGCTCGCTTTTGTGGTATTTGCTTTCAGTTTAATTGGTTTGCGTATTTTGTAGCGAAAAGCTCTCTGTCTTTTTCGTTGTCCCAACGATCTTGAAATTTTCGCGTGGATTGGTATCACTCAAAAGGTGACACCGAACCCAACAAGTGGTATTAAAGCATCTAGGTTCGTGGGACAAGTCCAAGGCGATGGCCGGAGATTCTTCTACAAAAGGAGACGCAACCAGTTCAGATTCGTATGCGGGATGTCCGCATGCGACGGTGGGAGGCACACACTACAAAATTGAAAGATTCGATGACAAGGAAAACTTCGAGATATGGCAGTACAAGATGAAGGCCATCTTGCGAAAGGACCGCGTACACAAGGTGGTGTACGACACAACAGCTCTACCGGCGGATATCTCGGAAAGAGAGAAGATAGAGATGGAGGACTCGACAATGACAACCATCCAGCTCAGCTTATCAGACGAGGTGATATACCAAGTGTCCGAGGAGATTATCGCCAATGGACTATAGGAGAAGCTCGAGAAGCTGTACCTGAAAAAGTCGCTCACCAACCGGCTTATCTTGCTAAAGACGTTCTTTACTTTCAAGATGCGAGAAGGGACCTCATTGAAGAATCACATGGATACCTTCAACGGTTTAGTGATGAAGATGAGGTCGATTGGTTTGACTGTGGAGGCGGAGCACGAGGCTATGATTCTGCTCTTGTCGTTACCAGAGCGGTATACGAAGTTCATCAACACCATGATCTATAGTCGTGATACTCTTATTCTTGAAGATGTGAAAGCGGGGCAATATAGCGAAGAGTTAAGAGATCACATGACGGGCATTGGCTTGAGCGAAGGTGTTTCAGACAGCTAGGCTATGTTTGCTTCGGGTGGAAGCAACAAAAGAGGCAACCACAACGGGAGATCAAGATCGAGATCGAAGACCAGAGACATGAGGTGTCATTTTTGCAAGAAGCATGGCCATTGGAAAAGATAATGCCCAGAGAGAAGGAGCAGTGACAAGGAGGTGCAAGCATCATCATCAGTTGCAATTGTGGAGAAGAACGACGTGCAAAGCGAGGAGACCTATGATCTCTTCACAGTAACTTCCTTGGAGGTTGCGAACCATGTTTGGATCATGAATTCAGGTGTGTCGTTTCACATGACTCCAAATAGAGATTGTTTTCATACCTACAACACTACGCATAATGGATCAGTCTTTATGGGCAACGACAAAGAGTGCAAAGTTGTTGGAGTTGGTTCGGTGAGAATCAAGATGTTCGATGGCGTGGTGCGCACACTCACCAATGTGTGGCATGTTCCAGCTTTGAGAAAGTCACTAATTTCTGTGGGGGCGCTAGATTCCATGGGTTGCAAGGTCACATTGAGAAGAACGCGCTGAAGATATCGAAGGGTTCGATAGTTATAATAAGAGATGAAAAAGAAGGGAATATATATCTGCTAAAGGGGACGACGATCATTGGCGATTCTAGTATTGGCGTTGAGAGTTCGCAGGAGATTGATTCAACCAGGCCGTGGCATCTCAGACTAGGACATGTCGCGGTGAAAAGGTTGGAAGCTTTAAAGAAGCGTGGTTTGATCAATGGTGTGAACTTCAAGGAGCTGGAGTTCTGTGAGGTTTGTGTCTATGGCAAGCAGACGAAGGTTAGTTTCGGCGAAGGGAAGCATGACACGAGAGGGATTCTCGAGTATGTTCACACCGATGTTTGGGGTCCTGCACCAATTAACTCTCTAGGCATGGCATGTTATTTCATATCATTTATTGATGATTTCTCTAGAAAAGTATGGGTGTATGTGATGAAGAAAAAGTCGGAGGCGTTTGAAAAATTCAAGGCGTGGAAGACCTTTATGGAGACTTAAACGGGAAAGACGCTGAAAGTGCTGAGGTCCGACAATGGTGACGAGTTTACTTATGCAATGTTCACAATATTCTGCCAGGAGCAAGGAGTAAGGCGACACTTCACTACACCAGGAGATCCGCAGTTAAATGGAGTTGCCGAACGGATGAATATGACACTTCTTGAGAAGGCGAGATGTCTCAAGTTTACTTCGGGATTGTCAAAGGGATTTTGGGCCGAAGCTATATCAACCACCGCGTATTTGGTGAACAGAATTCTATCTTCAGCTATCGGCAATAAAATCGCAGAAGATGTTTGGAAAGGTAAACCAGTTGAGTTAAATCATATTCGAGTGTTTGGATGTTCAGTCCAGGTTCTCGATGGAAGTGACAAGGTCGGCACAAATGGAAAGAAATGTATCATGCTAGGATACATGGATGGTGTCGAAGGTTACAGACTGTGGAGTCCAGAAGGGAAGAAGATTTTGGTTAGTCGAAATGTTACTTTTGATGAGTCAATGATGCTGCAAAAGAAGTCTCTAGAAAGTACCGAAAATGCCACAAATGAGGTGGAGGTACTTTTTCCAAATCCCAGGATCGACAGAGATAAAGGTATAGGCGTGGCGGTTGATGTGGAGAGTCCACATGTGGATACTACTACAGGCAGCGACAGTAGTGGGAGTTCTAGTCGAGGTGGAGATCCTAGAGCTAATGTGGACAAGTCTATTGCTAGTAGAGTGGGGCAGCGCACTATAAAGGCCCCGGCTCGTTTTGATGATTACGTGAATTTAGCTTATGCATTACAGGCATGTGTAGATCCTATGGCAGATAAGTTTGCGATGGATGCATTGATTTTGGACACAAACTCACGGCGGCGAAGTGCAAGGGACGTCAAAGCACATCCCAAGGAGATTCACAAGAAGGAGAATCCGGCGAGAGAAATGTCGGTGGCGAAGTTTGAGCGGCACTCAAACTTATTTTTCTTGAAGAGGTGCTAGGTGCCACGGGTGGCATGTGGAGAGATCACTACAAGTTTTGCTTCTGGTATGGATTCATGGAGATACGACGGTGTTCGGAGGCTCACCTTCGGAAATGGGTTCGTTGGACACTCGGTAAGTTGGTGATGCTTAGAGCGAAGCTCACTTGCCAAGCGCCCTGACCTCATGGAGAGATGGTTTGTTTAAAGATGGAGTTCTGGAGATTGGTTCGGTTTGGAGGCTATGTGGTGTGTTTGTTTCAAGGTGGAGTGCTGAAACTCTGTGATACAAAACACCCCATGTGATTGCCAACATTTGTAATGGATGCATTGAGTTGTGATGTTGAAAGCTCATCAAACTTTGGTTGACATGAACCAAAGTTTGACACGGAATGATGCCGCATTCCGAACAGTATTTGGAACACGTCTTATCGACGCATTCCCTTCCTATAAATGAAGGTGTTCCGCATGGAGTTTAATGATGCAGAGCAATTGCAGAAGCATCTCTAAAGCAATTAGAGAGTTCTCTATCGGGCGTTTAGAGTGCTGAGTATTGTAAGGTTCATGGCTCCCTGTAGTATAATCAGGAGGCGAACCAGGGGTTGTTTGGGGCTTGGGTTATGAGGTCTTCTCCAGTTTATTTCTCCGTTACGTAGTGGGTTTGGTTGATTCCCTTCAACTAAATGCCATAGGTTGCAATCCAAAAATTACTGAAGCAGCAGTGATCTCTCCAAACTGGACGTGCACCAATATTTAGGTGGAACCAGTATAAATCTCCGGTGTGCAAGGTGGGTTGCTCGCTTTTGTGATATTTGCTTTCAGTTTACTTGATTTGCGTATTTTGTAGCGAAAAGCCCTCTGCCTTGTTCGTTGTCCCAACGATATTGGAATTTTTGCGTGGATTGGTATCACTCAAAAGGTGACACCGAATCCAACAGCACATATGTCCTTTCTTGCTCAGCAGTGTGTATGCAATCATAAGATATCTCATCCTCTCTCTTTCTAAGCGCTAAGATAAGTGTGTGTGTGTGTGTGTGTGAATTGGTTTCAAATTTCTTAACATACTTTTGATTATGTAATGTATGCTTATTAATCCTATAAGGTATACTAATTCAACCTACCATATGTTGCAAAAAATATAAGTTGATTTGTCATTTATTGACTGAAAGTTAGTACATACACTCAAAAATCAAAGCCTTAACATGTTTATTAAAGTCATCCGCATTTAACAGCTTAGTTATCAAATCAATAATCATATACTAGGGAAAGAGGCATGCCATCTAAGGTGTGGCCAATGATTCTAGGGTTTGGCCAGTTGTTCTCTCTCATCTTTTTCAAGCCATCGCATTTGCTCAAATCAAGCCCACTCCATATGAAGGCCAATTTCCTACGGAACTTGCTCACTCTCGATTCATGAAGAGACGATTCTAGGGTTCTGCCATTCAATCTCTCTCTCTCGTCTATTTCAAGGTAATTCTTTCTTGAACAAAAATTAGGGGGAAAATGAACGGCTCTAACGATTCTTTAGGCGATTCTTGCTCTTCTCAATGGCTCTAAACCTGATGATGGGGCAGAGTTCTCCGCCCCCAATGCCCTCGGATGCTCTGGGGGGCTGCTCTACGGTAAATAGAGACTATCACCGGCATGTAGATCTCCGTAGGCACATGAGACTTGTCGTTGGGAGCATTTGATCAGAGCACATCATCGGGGATCTGCAGATGATGGATCGGTGCTGGGGCACCATGGCTGCTCGTGAGCAAGACGCTTCCTCCGAGGTTGGTCAGATTGGAGATCTAGCATTTAGTGTTGATTGCAATGGACATCTGGTGGGCAAGGGCATGTGTAGGGGTGCTCTGGCAGTCGGAGGTGTTGTCAGTGGAGATCTAGCAATCAGATTATCTGGATGTGGAGATCTGGCTGTCGAGGTTTTTAGAAGCATCGATCTAGCTGTCAGTGGTGCCGACAGGGTTGACCTAACTTTCCAGGGAGATCATGGGAGTTGCTGGTGGTGGGTCATGAGGGGAAAGCCATTGCTAGTCATGAGAGGGGGGTTTTAACGATGTTGTTCCTGTAGTTGACCGACCAGACAGCCATTGCAGGGCCCCCGCAGGGATGTTTTTAGTAGCGACGCTGCTAGTGATAGGGCTATGCCTGCTGTGGGTTTTGCTCACGGATCCAGATCATTAGAGAGGTGCTTGGAAGAAGTAGATAATTTGGAAAATGGATTGACCGTGGTGCAACATCGAACAACCCAAAATCATAATTCTCGAGGCCAAGCGTACAACATTGGCAATGATATTCTTGGAGGAACTGTTGTGTCAAATCCTATAACTGCAAAAAATAATAAGCTTCCAAGTTCTTCCGATCGAAATCGACGTGTTCCTTTTATTATAAGTTTTACTGCAGAGGTTGGTCTCCAAAGCTGGGAAGATATTTGTTCACTTGGAAAAAATAGGGGTGAGATTGTAGGCTTGACTACATTCAGCCTAAGAAAGACTCTGAAGGTCACATGTATGCACATATCACCAAGGAGGAAATCAACGCCAACGTTCAATAATGGGACACCACTTTAGTTGACTCTGTGTTGGGAAATATGCCTTTCTTTTCTCACCTTGAAGCATGTGTCTCTCGTGTGTGGAACCCGATTGGGAGCTTTGAAGTTTTCTCTCATGATAATGGTTTCTTTTCTTTAAGTTCTCCATGGCAGACGACAGTACAAGAATCCTACAAGATGGCCTTTGGCTATTGGATGGTCATCTTATCATTCTGTGGATATGGGGTCCTGATATTAGTATGGTTCGTGATTTACTTTCATCGATCCATGATTGGGTATGTTTTTTAGATTTTGTAACGGCCTGTTTTCATTAACACAACTATTCACTTATTTAACTCATTTTCAAATAAATTTAAGCTATTTTATAATGGTTGGTCAGAAGTTTTACGATTTCAAAACTTTCTTATAAAAATATTTTGAGATACCAGACTAGCTATGGAGTATTTTAGTAAGATCGGGTTTCATCGAATACCTCTAAACATTTCTGATAAAATTCATTTTCGATTATTACCGTTTTGGCTTAATGAATTTATTTTCTATACAAATATCATCAAAACATTTTCAAATTTCTACGGTATCATTCTAAAAATCATTTAAAGCTTTCAAAAATTATAAAAATTACTATAAGCTTCCGAAAAATATTTCCTCTAACAGTAAAATTATTTTCCTTATATCTAGGCTATAGAAAAATTTAGAACACTTTTTGACAACGTTTCAATCGATTATAAAATCGAAACAACCAAATCAAATAGATGGAAAATAGAGTAGCCTGTAACTAACGATTTCTTGTATTTGCAGGTACCCATTTTCTTACACCAGCATCTTTATAAGCTCTAGCTCCAACCTCGTCTTGCTACGACGATCTCGCTCGTAAGTCACTCTAATTCTAACTTTGGAAATTTGGATAGTGTACTCGTATGGATTTAGGGCATGTCATCTAGTCTCAGAACAGCTATTGACTTGAACCAATGACTAGAGACCTAATTAACTAGCGAACTATCAATAGTGGAGTGACCAAAGGACTAAATTGAGATAGTACACTTTGATATCATAGTTGTTGGACTTCAAATCATTGCACGGACTAAATTGAGATAGTAAACTTTTATGAAATTTGATATCATAGTTGTTGGACTTCAAAGCATTGCTCAGGACTGATATTCTCTGTTGAGGCTTCTGCCTTGACTTTTCAGCAAGTAACTACCATATAAATGTAATTGATGTACTCATTGATGGATGTATTGTTGTACACATTGTTGGATGTACGAGATGATGGGCCTATGAGGCCATACAGATACTGATATGGATACAGACACGGATACTGATATAAATGTGAAATGTGATACAACATGGGTTATGGGGTAGTCTTGAGCTGCGTAGTGTGCGGGAGTGACTGGGTCCACCCTTATTAGTTAAGCTGTACCATCACCCTGTAAGGGATGGTAGGTAGATATTCCACGAGTTGCTACGTGGGATGGGTGCACTTCTGGTTGCATATCGTACACTCGAGCTAAGACTGTTGCACTAGCTGATTGATACAGGGCCCATGAGGCCATATTGATACGAACACTGATATGAACATTGGATTATGATACGACACGGGTTTTGGGGTAGTCTTGAGCTACGCAGTGTGCGGGAGTGACCGGGTCCACCCTTATTAGTTAAGCTGTACCATCACCCTGCAGGAATGGTAGGTAGATATTCCACGAGTTGCTCCGTGGGATGGGTGCACTTCTGGTTGCATATCGTACACTCGAGCCAAGGCTGATGCACTAGTTTGATTGCTGTATTGTACTCATGGTTGTTTGTATTGTCGGAAAACACTATTGGGCCTTCGGGCATTTACGGAGCACATTTACGGAGCACACTATTGGGCCCTTGCGGCATTTAAGACTGATGCACTAGTTTGATTGATGTTGCACTAATTAATAATACGACTACTACTATTCTACGGACTAAGTTGAGACTACTCGAATGTGATAAAACGGTTTAATAATGAGCGGTCTTAAATTACGACCGAATCAGTGTCTAGGAAGGAATGGGAAGGGGGTTGGTCAACCAATGGACTTGTTCCTGCGGTCTTTGAAGTGACCTGTGCCTTCAAGCCCTGACTGACTGGCTGATTTGGAAGTTAAGTTAGACTTCTTATTATTAGGCCCGCCCACACTATTAGATAGCCAAACGACGCTCACCTCCCTAAGTGTTGCTACAACCACATGGATGTCTAACTATCGTCATCACATTGTCTGTGTTCGAAATATTGTTGCTACCATATGCCATGTCACAGTTATCACTCTTACACTTGCACAGTCACCTTTACGTATAGTTACCAGTACTTTACTTATCTGTCAACTCATACTTTACTTTTTGTACCTATATGACCATCTTTTGTTTACTATAGTTTGTTTCATACTTTTGCACTACTTTGTTTCTATTGCTAGAATTGTTGTGACTTACCTACGGTTTCATCTCTGTGGCACCGCAGACGATGTACATATGGAGGCAGATGCTCTAGAGTTAATATCGCCAGAATTTGACCATGAGTCTGCAGCTTTCAGAGTTGTTTCCTGTTGTATTTACTTTCCTTCATGTACAATTGTTGGACCATTTTTGTACAATATGGATGTAATAATTGGACACTATTTGGGTATTTTTGTACATCTCTGCATCGTGGCTATTTTGTTTTCACTGGTCAACTGCAGGACCTGCGCAAATACCAAAAAGTAACGGGCCCGGAAATCGGGTCGTTACAGATTTACACTTAAAGCTTTGGTCTAAAGTAATCATTAGTAAAGTAGCAAGCTTGATTGGTATGCCATTGTATATGGACCGAGCTACAGCAATGGGTGAGCGCTTTGCCTATGCTAGATTCTTTCTTGAAATTGATGATGCTCATCCATTGCCTTATAAAGTGTTCATAGATATCGAAGTTGGTGAACAGATGAATTTGCCAGTGGAATATGAATGGATACCTCCTAGATGTTCTTTTTCAGCTGCTTTGGACATGTGGATGCTTACTATCCTACAGTTCATATTTGGAAGGCTAAACAAATTTTTCCTACATCTAAGGAGCTTGTGCGGCCTACTGTGATTCCAAGTAACACTTATATCTCCCCAAATGAGTCTATTTCAATGGTAGCTGATGCAAATAATTATGTCCAGGACAACATTATTCCTGAAACTAGAATCCCTCCCCATATTGTCTAGTCTACTACTTATAATGTTGCTGGTGACTCTATGACTATGGATGTATCCTTCATTGACCATGATATTTCTACCTCTCCATCAGTGGATACATCTAATTGTGACAGATTAGTAAGTGCTATTGACGCATCAGCGTTATAGAATAAGTGATCTATAGCTGATTTGCCTAGTATACAGAATGCTTGTGTTTCTGTTACCCCTGCCACCATTGATACTGATACCCCTCAGATCCAATTATTGAAGAAACAGTAGAGTAGCAGGCGATACTCACTAACATTTTGAATAAGAGAATTGCAAATGCCAGATCCAACCAAGGCACTCGTACGAAGAGAGCTTCCCCTCTGTCTCATCCTCGGAAGAGTACACGCCAGGCGAAGGGTGTCTAACATCATCAATATGTCTACCCTTGTTTGGGATGATTGGATTCGTGTGCTACGTGTTTCTATTAGATGAAAGGAAAGGCTGCAAAACTATCACATCGCTTTACTTTACTGGTCCTAATTTGTGTAGTGAATTCGTCATATTTTCAGAGTCTGCATCTGTTCTTGTCTATAAGTGGTTAGTTGGGGATAACGGTGCTTGTGTCCACTCTCTCTTCTATTTTCAAGGATATGCTAGAACAATATATTTCCTCTGAAGTGTATATTGTATCTTATTCTTGAGTTGGAGATACATATAAAGAATAACGTCGTCATTCCTATTTCAATTAAAATGAAATTTAATGTTAATATTATAGTCATCTCTTAATACTTGATACATGCAAGTTCTGATACATGTGGGACTATCTTTAGATAACCCAAAAACCGTCTCAACTAGACAACTTTATACTCTGTCACTGTGCTTGCTACATACTACACCTTCATGGTTAATAAAATCATAAAACCCAATTAATATTGATGAAAATTGCCACCCCTACCCAGGTCCCAGACGGGTCGTGGTTGGGTTTGATTCGGGTCTAACCGAATCCAAATCCCAACACTACTACTCAATATACTATCGGAAGGATATGGTTTTGAGTAGGGCCCTGCAACTCTAATTATATATGCGACGAAAGCCTAAAATTCCTGTGTGCTAATTATGTTTTCACTGTGCGCCGACAAAATTAATTATGTGCTTGATTGATCTGCTAGCTGACGCATAAATCATTTTCTTCATTAAGGCTCGATGCTGTCGTTCTTGCTTCTTCAAGCTTCTTTCCTCTTTGATAATTGAACTCGAAATAACACATATAATAACCCGAGTCATGTTAGACCTAGACTCCCGTAAATTCCTCTAAACTTCTAGGGTGACATTAGATTTTTGGTTCACATTCAAACGATTATTATACTTTCTCAACATCACGTAAGTTTTTTCCAATGTGCTTTGTGTCAGGCAACATCATTCAAAAAAGCCTTTCTTCTTGATTAATGCCAAAAAGATGATAGATTAAATGAGTTTCGTGCAGCTTATAGCCACTGACCATGACCTCATTGCTGCTATCCGATGGCGACCAAATTAAGGCAACATACGCACGGCTGTTCACATGAGTCATCATTCACATACAGTACAAAATCGCGTCGCAAGGAATGAATAATCCCTAGAGGAGAACGTGTGAACTAGATAATCATATGTATAAACTTAGTTTGCTAGATAAACAATTGATCAAGCTGTTTACACTACGTCACAATTATCATGATCGTCTTGGGACATTTTTCCGTGGTCCGCGAAAATTCCAAGTATGACAGCTGATCTTAAAGACATTATATCAACAAGTTGTAAAACTTTTCCAAATGTTGAGAGGAAAAATGATCGGATCAGATGATGACGATGGCGATGGCGAAAAAATTAAGTATATATTAAATCTACTAACATTATAAGCCTCATCTTCAGTTACTATCAAGTATGAAAACCTTGAGATGGATTAACGTTGGTCCACATTTAGCTTAATCTAGTATTAGATTTATTAGGTGACTAATGACCAACTCGAGAAGCATAAAGGAGCATCTTTGAGGGGGCTAGCTACTATTTTCTAATGCACTTCACACGTGCTGGTGTGAACTCGGACACCACAAACAAACGAAAGTTGAGCAGCCAAAGGGACTCAGTGGGATGGGGAGAGCGAGGGGGAGAGGGTGGGGGGCCCTCATTCAAAGACTTGAAAACAAAGCCTAAAAAGCAACCCCCTCGAAATTTTCAACTATAACCTGCATGCGTTGTTGACATAATAGACTCCTCCTCAATTTCCTCCTCTTGGTGCTTTACCTTGATCATGGGGCTGAGGAATTTCGCCATGGATCATGATCATGGCATGGGCTTCTGCTTCGAGGCTCGGTCTCTGTTGGAGTGGCTCAAATCGGAATCGATGCCGGTATCATCATCACAACATGATCAGGAGCGAGATCAGATGGATCAGTGCTTGCCTCTGATCAACATGCTTGAGGAAGCCAAGAAGCCCAGTATCGTCAAGGAAGAGAAGAAGGAAGGCGGCGGCGGCGGAGAATTGGAGAAGGTTACTGTTTCCTTGCAACTAGGGTTACCCGGGGCTCCCGCTGATAGTTGTGATGGTGATGAGAGGGAAGATGAAGAAGAGAGGAGAAAGGATGGGGATGAGTTTGAGGAGAATATTGAGACTGCTAGGTTTTGGATACCGACACCGAATCAGATAATGGTTGGGCCGGTGCAGTTTGTTTGCCATGTCTGCAACAAGACCTTCAATAGGTATAACAATATGCAGGTCAGTTCTGATCTCTCGTGCATTTTCTTTTAAGATCTGCATATTATCAAGATTCCTAGTGCTATGATTTGGACAAACTAATTTTTATCCCCCATTCCATTCATTCTATATATGACAATATTGATAACCCAACTTCTTCTTCTTCTTTGTTTTCTTTTTCTTCTTGTTCTTGTTCATTACCACATAAATCTAAGTAAATCTTGATCAAATCTTGATCGATCGGAGCGAGAAGCATGGATTTCTTACTTGAATTGTGCCTCGATTAGCAACATGATCAGCAGCTACAAAGTGGCCACATGAAAACATGACAAGTCGAATCTCGTGTCTAGTTTGCGGCAACAAAATATAGCAAAATTTTGAATATATGGATTGTTCCTTCTGATGATTAATGGAGCAAGTTTTAACTTGCTCCTTAATTTCTGGCTCATGTCGATAAAGAGATGAGAATCAAATTATTCATAAGGAATTGCGTACAGTGTATAGTATAGTGCATGATTGTGGGAAATTGCTAATTAGAGCTATCGACTTTCATTTCTACATCTAGATCCACCGACATAAAACTGCTTTATATTTTTTATTTCTTTTTTCTTTCTATTTTTGGAATTATATCATGTAAGTTGGCTAATAATTAGATGCCATGGATTTGTCTTGTGTGTATTTTTTGCTTTAGGTTCATTATAATGGGGTTTCAATGAATTTCAAGTAGTGTATGTTGATATAACACTCTACTAGCTATGCGCCTATCGCGTTCATCAAACAATCATATGTTAGAGTTTCAATATTAGGGACAATCATATCTATCACACGCAAGTACCGAACATCATTCACATTAATACTAATAATATTGGCATACTAAATACATGTAGATGCACATGTGGGGGCATGGATCAGAATACAGAAAAGGGCCAGACTCACTCAAGGGGACACAGCCCATGGCAATGCTCAAGCTCCCATGCTACTGCTGCGCGGCCGGGTGCAAGAACAACATCGGCCACCCGCGAGCGAAGCCGCTGAAGGACTTCAGGACCCTGCAGACACACTACAAGAGGAAGCACGGCGCCAAGCCCTTCAAGTGCCGGAAGTGCGGCAAGCCCTTTGCGGTCCGAGGGGACTGGAGGACCCACGAGAAGAACTGCGGGAAGATGTGGTTCTGCTCCTGCGGATCCAATTTCAAGCACAAGAGATCCCTCAACGACCACATCCGATCGTTTGGCAACGACCACTATCCTTGTTCCCCTTGAAGCGCAATGGCGATGACAGTACTTTAGCTTAACAAGCGGCCTTGTGCTCGGTAACAAAAAACACATAGTAAGGGGGTGGTTTGTTGTGAGCACAAGTTCTAATGGCGAGCGATCGTATAATTAGGTATTCAAGTGAAGCGAATAAGAGAGTGACTTCCTTAATTTGAAGAAGATTAATGTGGAGTAGCTGAATTTTATCCTGTTTTGATGTTATAGAGTTCATTGGTTTAGTAAGTAATTAGTGGCCTATAATTATCCTTGAACTGGAGAAAATTTTCCAACTTCATTTATGGGATCTTGCTATTTGCATGTAGCGTAGTTTTGCAGTTATATTTTATGATCTTGCATGTAAATCTCATATAATTTTAGTTGAATGTTAAGAGTAAATATGTATATATTAATTAAGATGTGCTTTAATATATATATATAAGGAACGTCATGAGAGTGACAATGATCACGCGTGAATATGAGAGGAGTAGACTGAATTGTGCCTAGATTAAGTGCACATGGCATAAAGGAGAATGGGCAAAATCATTTTTTTTTTGTTGAATAAATGATTTTCTTGTCCAAAGTGCCTTTTTAGTACAAGAACTTTTTCCCAAGTCCAAATTTGAGGCCTTAACTGATCCCCCACTACCCATTTTGTGTACACACACGTTGATCAGCAAGAGGTTTTGAGTGAAGAGAGAGACAGAGGGAGAGATCATGGTTCCCTATCAAACACCAACCTCTACTGGTAAACAAAATGGACTGATTAGGGTTAGGGTTAGTGGCTGAACTTCCTGATTTGCAAGTCAAATGCTGCCATGATCTGTTTGTTGGCAAAAAAGTTCTCTCTTGATCTTTTTCTTTTGTATGGAACAGCTTTTAAAATTTTCATATAGTTATGAGAATTATCTAGATATGGAAGTAATCTGCATTTTGCAATAAAAACAGGAAAGCCTTTAATCCAAGTATTTATCATCCATTCTCTAGGGTCTTTCCACTTATAATCAATATTAACGTGCACCTTTAGCTGCACATCTCAAAGTTAACTGTTGAATATTTCCATCAATATTAATTGGGCTTTATGGTATCGTATATAAATTTGAAGCATTTCTTTGCCATTCTCCTTTAATTTTATGAACTATATTTAATCTTCACAACCTTACCATCATGATAAATATTATTGTACATTCAGTACGTATGAGTAATCAAATAAACACAATGATAAAACACAGAAACCAAGTGATGACACAAAGAACTTGATAACGCAGTTCGGCGCGCACACCTACATCTGCAGGACCACGTCCAGAAAATCAGATTACTCCACTATAATAAATAATGATTACAATCACTAATATCAGATCTATACTAGGAGAAGCATACTCACTCTCAATACAAATCGCGAGGGGTGATCTCAATCAACCCCGTGGAGTAATCTACGTAAGCTCCACTTGCATGCAAGATCTCTTTGCACAACCGACTAGATCAACTCCATTGATCCCTACGTGCGTAGCTGTCGACCTCCTCCCGGAGTTCTTCAAAACTTTCGTAAAAGTTGCCATCTAAGCCGTCAAAGCCGCATGCCCTGATATACCCCACTCCCCTTCAATCCGCTCGTGGGCCAATAGGAAAGGTCGTTCAATCATATCAGATGCCGATCGACAGCCCACAATTTCCGGAACTATTTCGGGCAAGTGGTTCCGTGTATCTCCAAGGATCCGATGAACAAAATATTGCGGGCAAGAATCTCCCTAACCGATCAACAATAAAACCGAGAGATTGCAACTTCCAACTGTATCTTCAACAGAATATACCAGAATGCCTAAAAGAAATTATAGAAAGATCTGGAGTAATCCACCTTTGATAATCGCTGAAGTCCGTCCATCGACTTCGGCCTTCTGACACAGCATGTTGAATGTTATGATACACATGTTGTATCATAACGTTCAACATAACATACAACATGGCCAATAAATAAGATCTTTCTTACTATATTTGCGGATTGATCCCTTCAATCACATCGTCAGCAAATCTTATGCATACCAGCATACAACTGAATATCTAGAGAAGATCTAAACAATAATGCAAGATCTGAAACCATTCAGATAAAAAATCTTCAACCGCACATACCATTCAGGTATGAAACCATTCAGATTTTGTAACCACAATTTCTGGGTAAATAACTTCCTCTTTAATGTAGATATTCCGCCAATATTTCTAGGATCACTTTGGGTAAGAAATCCCATAGATCAAGGAATCATTTAACTATTTCGGGTAAACTAATTTAAACAAATCTCACCAAGATATTTCATCAACCAATTCAAGAACCCTCGAGATTCTCGACTACAAATCAGATCTGTTTCAGCAAGACAGATCTGCAAACCAAAACAGCATATCGTCATACGAACCATACTCCAGATCCCACATGTTGTACATAATGTTGCAACATCATGTGCAACATGACTGCTCAAACTGTTCAAAAACAATTCTGATTCCACAAACTGAGCTCTCCAGATTTAGTGCCACTAATGCCAACTTATAGCAACAGAAAAACAACCTGACAATTATGATAAAAGATACAGCTTCTTGACCATTATTCTAAATTATAAAGTCATTTTTTGAGTATTTATAGCATGTAGTGTTTCATTCACAAGAATTTGATAGTTATTGATGAGTACTAAAAAACAATCGAGATACGATTTACACAGGGGTAATTGTTGAGAAATGTATACAAAATTAGTAATTGCTTAGAAAGATATGCGTATGCTATATGACAGGTTTCGGGTATACCCAATAGACTCCAACAAAATAGGTAAATAGACACATGCAAATGAAGAAGGTTTCAGGCATACTCACTATACATAGGCATGACAAGTATACATGTGGAATGATAAGCCTCTTCTAATTAATCTCATTTAGTTTAAAATTTCTTCATATATATCTCAATACATTATCTTTACTAATACAAATGCAAAACACTTGGGAGTTATTGGTCCACGGATTCACGTGTTTTTCTATTGTTTTTCAAACAGACCCCTCTACTTATAATTAATCTTTAATTATCATATTAATCTATCATTTGCGTTCAACCATGTGCCCGAAAATCAAGGTTAACACATAAGACCGTTGGATAATTGGCTTGTAGATGGAAAATGAGATACAAATACTAGTCATACAAGCTACAAACCAAGCCAGTCCACACGTGATCGGAATTACTGTGACAATGTTACTGTTTGCGGTTGAAGCTCGATAGGGAAACATGCGCGCTGGCACGCGTGCGTACAAATGCACGGGCCTCGCACGCGCGAGTGCGCGCGCGCGCGCGTGCGCGTGTGGCAACAAGGTGAGCTTGAGGGTGTTTGGAACTTGAGGAGGGGGTTGGAAACGCACAAAGAGTGAGATGGAGAAAAGGGAGAAGAGTTTGGGGAGAGAATTAGACAACCACCTTTCTTTGTCGAGGGAAAAGACTTTGTTGATCAAAGAAAATAACAACCAGAGAGAGAGAGTCCTAGAGAGAGAGAGAGAGGTCGAGGGTCGAAGTATGAAGGGAACAAAGCATGAACTGGACGTGTCCTATGCCGTGGGCCTTTAGTTAACGTAGGGTCAGGGAGTCTCGAAGACTAGGGATGGTACGAAAGTACATTGAGCTTCACGGTTGTTCGTTGACACTGCAGAATTCTGGTTGCAATGCACAGAGAAAAATCATTCCGTTCCCAATACTTTCCCCCGATTTAATTAATACTTGCTCCTAGATTCAACATTTTATTATTTATACCCAAACATTAACTACACATTTAAACCTACGTGTTCGTCAAAAGGGGCATCATGAACGATGGTCAAAGTCTGAAGTGGTGAATCATGGCGGGCGGATTCGAGGTGTGGGAGAGTGGAGGTGACAGGTAAACTAGAACCGGCATTGAGTAAGTCAAATAAACGGAAGAAATTTGTATACTGTTTGCCCCCTCTAACTTGTGAGAGGTCAAGAATTAATTCGGAAAATCTTGGTGATGTAACAATTTTTACATTAGTATGAATGCGTTTCACCTAAAAAAATCTACTGCTGTTCATTTCTAGGGTCCCTATATGTTCAAGGATGTCACTCTGAGAGAACACCTCTATCCAATGAATGAATCATTACTTATGGGAATCGGTCAGGATCGGGCCAGGCTCGTATAAGCCCAATTATTAGGCTTTAGTTCTAAAGCCCAAGTCCGTTTTCAAAATTAGACGGATCAGACTCTCGAGCTTACTCAGATCTGCATTTTAATGTGATAATTAAATAAATTTTAACAATCTTATTTAAAAATGATGTTAAACATTTTGCACAATTTATTAACTTAGAGAAGATAGAGCAAAAATAAATAGGTTAAAACCAATACATATACATTAGTGAAATAGAACTACATTATGCCATAAAATTGCTCATCATTTAATCAAATTTTTTGGAATATATAGAAGTGTAGGCTCATAGTTGATATCATAGCCATATATATTGATATAGATGAGGAGTTACAGGTATAGAATCACAAGGGACACCCACTTAGAAGTGGGTGTAATGGTGGATGTAAGTGTTGGGGGGGGAGAGTCCTTTTGGTGAAATGGTGGATCAGATGTAAGTGTTGGGGGGGGGGGGGGGGGGGGGGGGGGGGGTTCATAACACTCCCACTCATCCATCCATTTTTAGCATATAAATTTTTCTGGATCTAATACGCTAATATGGGGTGGATACTGCTGGATCCAGAGTAAACGTGTTTGCCTCGTTAAAACCTTAGCTGTGGAAAACTCAGTGGGAAAACCCAACAGCTTAAGGAAAAAGAGTACAATACACGAGTGACTCCGCCTGATCCGTACAAGCTTCAGGCTTATAGGTCTTTCAGTTGTCGCATCCCTATATCTTTTACAAGCTTTCTAAAAGTACATCTATGCAATGCCTTAGTAAACAAATCAGCTAAATTATTACAAGACTGAAACTGATGTACTACAATCTGCTTCTGCTCCTGTAGCTCGTGCGTTCAGAAGAACTTGGAAGATATATGCTTTGTCATGTCGCCCTTGAATGTAACCAGATTGTAGTTGAGCTATTCAAGCTGCATTATCTTCAAAAAATATGGTTGGCTCAAGGTCGTCCGTCTTCAGGCCGATCGTCACTAGAATGTGAAGAATGAATGAACAAAGCCTGACACATCCTCGGCTTGCTTCATGGAGCGCCAGGAGCTCTGAGTGGTTGGATGAGACTGATTTGGTGGTCTGATTTACAGAGTTCTAGGAGATGGACGTACCACCGAAGGTGAACACAAAACCAGTCTGTGATTTCTCGGTGTGTGGATCAGACTTGTAACCTGCATCTGCATAACCAAACAAAATGGACGATCCGCATTTTGGGATGTATAATCTCAGGTCAACTGACCCTTGGAGGTAGCGCAGAAGCTGCTTTACCTGACCCTTGGTTTGGGAGTAATAAAATTGCTTCACCTAATCCTTATATTATATTATTTAGTTCCGAAATTGTAGTGACTGGAAACGCTCAAAATATAATAATTAAGATGCTATTAAAATAGCATCTGTCAAGAAGGATCTTGTGCCTGCTGGACTATCCATTAGGCAATCACAATTCATCTCTATCTCTAGAAAAAAACGTAAGAAGTTTTATCGAAAAGTAAAACTACATTCGATTCATAATTAAGATAATAAAGATACATCAAAACATTAAAGATAAAGGCTTAAAATGACTAAATTTGCTTTAGTCAAAGAGGTCGTCATTCTCGAAATCCTTGGTGTTGTACCGAGTTGATAGCTGTATATCCACCAGATTTGTTTCAGCGGAAGGTTTCAAGCTTACCCTATACAAATCTTGGAGGTGTCGTGGAGTACGACAGATCCTGAACCAATGTACAGTCATGACACATCTGTGGCATTTGTCTTCCCAGTTTTTCTTAGGAGAATACGTCTGGTTAGAGGTATTCCTCTTCCACGTATTCTTTTTCTTCGTAGCTTTTCCCTTGTTTAATCTTCCTCTGTACTTGTTCTTCATCTTCTGGGAAGAAACAGTGTGAGCTTCAGGTAGTGGAGCAGAGCCAGCATGGCGTAGGTTATGAGTGGTCAATAAGAGGTCTCTGTTCTACTCTACCATAAGAAGGCAGGAGAGTAAATCAGAGTACCTCGTGAACTTGCGTTCACGATACTGCTGCATGAGAATAGCATCCTTCTCATGGAAGGATGTATATGTTTTCTCAAGCATGCTGGTTTCCAAGACTTGTTCAACACATAACTTCAGACGTGAGGGGATGTTATGGAGAGCTGAGTTATACTTAGCTACGGACTTGAAGTCCTGCAGTCAGAGATTTTCCTATTTATAACGTGCATGAAGGAGGATAACATCTTTCTAATGTTTGTATCTGTCATCAAGTTCTGTCCACAGTTCATGAGGGTCTTCCACTGTTACATATTCGGCCTTCAGGGTCCAATCAATATGTCTCCTGATATAGATAATGGCTTTCGCCTTATCTATATCAGAGACTCTATCAGTAGAAGTCCCTTCATCAGTTGTCACAGCCGTAGCTGGACCTTGAATTGTGTGACTTATGTCCTGTGAGCGCAGATGAAACTTCAGGTCCAGCTGTCAGCTCAAGTAATTTTTTCCAGCCGCATCGAGAATATCAAAATCGACGCATGCAATCTTTGCCATTTATCTCTAGATCCTACCCGTCGGATCTAGCGAAGTTCGGAGAAGGTAGCCATATCCATGTTCTCGCAAATCGTCCGTCGGCACCAATTCATCCGTCGACACCGATTTGGTCGTCGGCAGGGATTTGGCTCAGCTTAAGAGCGTACTGATAACGTGTTGGAATATATATAAGTGTATGCTCATAGTTGATATCATAGCCATATATATTGATATAGATGAGGAGTTACAAATATAGAATCTCAAGGGTCACCCACTTAGTAGTGGGTGTAATGGTGGATGTAAGTTGGGGAGACCAAAGGTCTCCCACATTCATAACAAAATTCATATTTTTACTGCATTTTTATGACAAAACGAAGTGATGTGATTATTATTTACTAGCAAACGGCTGGGTTCTCGCCAACAGTAATTGGGCTGACGTGGACGTTTCTGATGACGTGGTGCCTCGTCAGCTGAGGAAGGAGACCCGAGGTAGATGGAACTTGGGTCTTAGATGGCTATGCTTCGAGCTACGGTGCGGGAGCTCGACCAATCTCAGGGTCGAAAGTTACGACCCTTCGACCTGCTTGATGGGTCGCACCTCGATCAACCTGTACCACAGACACTTGTTACGGGGTCGGATTTGGGTTCCGACCCAAATCCACATCGATGCTTAAGTAAGTATCCACTATGGAATGCTTGGGACTGTCAAGACGACCCAAGGAAGATCGTCTTGATTCAGTCATACCAAATTTTTGGAGGAAGAAATTTAAGAGTGGGAATAAAAGAATAAGATCGACAGAGTACCTTGTATTCTGTACCTTTGGATTGCCCACTTGTACTGTTTGTCATTCTCTTATTTCTAAGCAAAGGCGTCCTTTCAATGCCGTCGAACATTGCACGGGATACGGACCCCCCCCCCCCCCCCCCCCCCCCCCCCCCCCCCCCCCCCCGCGCGCGGGGATTTGGACATTGCATTAGTTCAAAGGTCGGGATACGGACGCATGCATCCCCCCATAGGTCGGGATACGGACGCATGCATATAGATCATCAACACTTGTCCCTCGACGAGAAGATCGGTCTGGATCTTCTTGGGGGCATCCCTTTGTTTAAACAAGGAAATGAGATAGACCTTAACTGTAGTCCATAGCTCGCACCTCAGTTGGGCCCTCAGACCCTGCTCCTCAATTATAAATCCTCATAAAACATGTGATCAAATATGTAATTTTATGACATGCCATCACACACACAGTTATCTCGTGATCGATGATGATTTGGGCATCTGAAGGTTTTAGAACGGGCTCCATCCCAACCTCCCCTGGACAAGTTCTTACATTCCTAGTGCAAATCCAAGGAGAAACGAGCGATCCAAGAGACCATCACCCAAGGAGAATAAAGATCACTAGGGTAAAGATAAATAAGTTGAAAGATAGGTTCTTAAGCTGAAGCTAGCTATTACATTACACAAAAAAGAGATCAACAGAGGAAACATTTAACCAAAAAGGGAGCCTGCTACATTTTTTTTTCCTGCCTACGTCAAACTGATCAATTCAAGACTTGCTGGCGCTAGGATTGCCGTTGTTGCTGGGCCCTGTGTTTGGGCCGGGACTTGGGCCCGAGCCCGAAGAATTGGAGAGCCGCTGCTTGAGCTGGGAGAGCAGGGCCTGGTTCTCTTGGTTCAGCAGCTGGGCCTTCTTCCTCAGCCTCTCATTCTCCTTCATTATGTAACAGTTCTCCAGGTACAGCTTTGAGTTCAGCCTCTCCATCACCCAAACAAGGCTCGATAAAAAAAATCCCAACCTGCAGAAAACAATATCAATTAGTAAACAGTTAGTTAAAGAGAGCAACTAGCAAAAAATAAAGAATATTCTTCTAATGTACCAAGAAAGCAAGATTTCTTTTTTCATTAGAGAAAGAGAAGGCTTTTTCACCTTTTTGGTGGTCGGCCAAACTTGGAGCTTTGATTGATGGAAAAGTTTTCAACGAGGGGTAGAGAGAAAGAACTCTAAAGAGATGGGATGCTTGAGCCTTTTGAGTTGTGGTGGGGTATTTATATAGAGGAGAGGGAGAAGAGAGAGGGAGTTTAAAAGTCTCTCAAAAGCTCTCCATGATTTCTGTCTATCTATATTAATGTTGTAGCATCATGAGGGGGGAAGAGTTGAAGAAGATCCTGATGGCGTCACGTGATGATGGGGCTTTGAAGGGCAATTCGAATGATTATGGATTTGGTCGACCCCCAAGATTCGCAATGATGCTTCTTTTTGCCTCCCCCTTTTTTTTCTTGATTTTCTTGCAAGAGGCTGTTTGGGTATGAAAATGAAATTTCAAAATTGATAAAGAAGAGGTCTGGGTATAATTTACCTAATAATAATGATGATACTAAAAGAATGGAAAGAAATATTGGAAATATTTCTGAGTGATTTCTTTTGAAACAGACTGTTTGGCCTTCCCCAGTTTAAGTCCCCACTCATCATCACCATCCATTGATGCTCTTTTGTTTCCTTCCACCATTTGGTCAGCAAACGTCTTTAATAATCATCCCTCCAATTTATTATCAAACATGTCCAACTTATGAATCATTTTTAAGTATGGGATCCTTGATGTGATTCTTTTTAGATCAACCCCCATTGGACTTTTTATCTGTTGGACGAGTCAAAAGGGGGGGAGAGACTACAGATTATGTCACAGTTCAAATTTTCACCCCCATCATAATTCATCAAGCCTGAGCTCAAAGAAACAGCAATGATGGCATCCTTGGATATGATTCAATGAGGGCTGGCATCCACACTTGTGCATGCCATTGCTTTCAAACTACAGCAACCATATCAGTTTTCTTCTTGAACTAGACATAATGCACGCCACACTAACCAGATCAGCAGTCAGCCGACAACTAGCTTTGATTTGATTGGCAGAAGCAATTTAAAAAAATGATCCAAGGTTTATTCAAATCATGCAACCCTACACTCTTTCTTGCGATTTGCTACCCTTCTCATTTAAGAGACGCCGTTGGTCCCCCAAGAGCATTTGAGTACCCGAGTTGAACGATTGGAGCCAATTTCAGTCTTTGCTCCTTATGTGGTTGTCCCACGGATCCAAATAGTCGTCCGCTGGATTTGTTTCCAAAAGGGTAATGATGGGCACAATGGGGTGGGGATCCCTAGGTTTGAAAAGGGTGGGAAAAAATGGAAATAAATGAGAAGGGAAGATAATCTAACTTTGTTCTTGTGCTTTGTGAAACTGAATCTAACTTGAGTGAAGAGATGAGGGAAGGAATTCAACCCTCTTTTTGTCCCAACCTTAGTAAGGGCAGGTTACTTAATTGCCTCTCACATCTCCCACCTCAGCATCATCATCAGCCATCATGAACAACGATGGCCTTTGTGCTTACCTGTCACCTTCAAATTGACTATCCTACCATGGCAACGAGAAAGAGGAAGAGGAACAAAAAAAATGACAAAAAAATGAAAAATGCTAGGCATACCCAAGGTTTTAAGACTATGGCTGTTGATTGGCCGATGAGGAAGCAAACGTTGTGTTAGGATATATGCTTCATGGCCTCACAAATTAAGAGGCTGGCTGCATGACGTGCATCATGTGCTTGTTCTTGTTTCATGAGAGGCTACGTCTTATGATTGCATTAGTTTAGAAAAGGGATCCAAAGCATGTGTTAGGCTCTTGAGGATTTGATTGTGTGTGAGAGCTACCCTTGTGCTCATCTTGATTGGATCTTGTTACTGTCTTGCTAGGATTATAGCTACTTTTATCATGTAAAAGGGAGTCCAACGTTTTCGAGTTTGAGAGAAGAAATACACGTCTCCTTATCTTGCAAATTAAGGGTTGATAGAAATTCCATATTTAGATTCAATAGCATTGATTTTTTTTTTGTTTTCAGTATATAGAGAGAGCATAAAATATAAATTGTTAGAAGAAAAATCAAAGATTCAAAGAAATGCTTTTCAACCTTGTATAACATTAAATTTTCATAGTTACATGGTCCTTTCTATTTTAAGTTGCATACCGGTTCAATCATTATGGGGTGTTTCCTAAATGAAAATCCTAGCTCCACTGCTATTGAAAAGGAGTTGTGGCAATTTGCCAACCAGTACATAGATCTCTTCTTATTCTTTAGTACTAATATTAATAACCAATTAGAATGTTACACTTTAATCATAATTAGTATTTTAAGAAGAAAAAAATACCATAATAAACCCCTACAGTTGAGCATTGTGAAGAAATCTATGTAAGAATAGTATCATGTGACCATCAGTTGTTTATATTTGTAGTTCAAACATCCACTCGTGGTGCAACCATGGTCTAGCTTTTTTCAAAAATTGGGTACGTATTTAGTATATACAAGCATACAAGGAGAGTACTTATGTTGAGTACAGGAGCATATAACTTCTTGGGCTATGATCATATTTACAAAAATGAACCGTCTTGATTAGAACTATTAGAACTCAACCCCACAAAAAGTTTTTTGTAAAGAAATTAAACTCACATTAAAAATCCTAACTCAATAACAACACTGACTAATGATGGAAGAAATGAAATCATGTTCGTATTAGGACTGGATCTAGACAACCCGGTATATCTAACTTTTTGCGATGTAACTTCTTTATATGACATCTGATTTGCACAATATTATACTTTTAGAAGCTGATGAACTGAACTTTCTAAGGATAGCTGCCTCATCTCTATGGTCATGTATACATGTCAGCGACTCCTTGAATTGGCCCTTCTTCTTTAAACCCTTTTATTCACCACTTCTGCCCGCAACCTTGTCACAGGCATTTCAGATACTTCGGGAAACCAATTCAAGTAAATATTTTTACAATCTCCACTTTATCTTTGGATTCAACAAAAAAAAAAACTACCCACATCGTGTCATTATCACCTTCCCACAATTACTACTAGCTGCTCCACCTCACTCAACATATCTCTGCCCATGCAAAGCATCCTGCCTAATGATAGAAGTTTGTCGATGCCCTTTGTCCTTTCATCAAGACCACCACCCTTGTACAAATTTTAATCTTTCTTCCTTATATGATAATAATATAGTCATTTAGATACATGAGCCAATTGGCTTAGTGGTATCCGCCCGCCCTCCCTCCCTTTTTGATTCCTGCTTTCCGATGTATCAAAAAAAATAGTCATTTAGACCAAGCATTCATGTAAGATGAGATTCATCTTAAATACATGCACATACCTCACATCTCCAAGTATTTTCTTACTCCCATCAAATGTTCTCAATCTCGCCGAGCTAATGCCCCCCCACTTTGAGGCACTACCATCGGTTAGAATCATCGGTGTCTTCTTCAAATCGTGCCCTTCGAACCGCCAATCATTCGTGCAAGTCATTTCTTGTTCTTTTTTCTTTAACCATAAGAACCGAATAGTCTTTTCGTTGGGGTATACTTCTGTCGTTGTCAAGTTTCTTCCACTAGGTGAGCTCATCTTCAAGACTTACACAAGTCATTACTTATCTTTACACAATTAAATTGGATACAACTCTTCTTCCTATAGAAATAGTACTTCTCGCTAAAATCCTTATGTGACCTCAATTTTCATATAACCCAATAATAACACTCGGAGCTCTGTTGCATGTTTATTTCTCTCAACCTTCATCGGCGAGCAAAAGTTCTCGATATTCAAAATTATTGGTGTTACCTCATCAACAATTAATGTCCTTTTGCTCATGAACAATGTAGTCTTTAGATTCTTAAATGAAGGTAATGGGGTCTTATCCTCCTCACCAATTTTTATTTTTTAAAATTTGAATTTGAGTACATAATCGTGTGTATATGTTAAGATGGCTTTTCAAACTTACACTCTTATCTATATCCAAGCAGTGCAACTCAATCTTTATGAAAAGGTTGTTCTCAAAGATTTTGCCATATAAATGTTTTCTAATTTCTTTCACATCATCATTGAAGACGTCTTGCTTACCATGACAGGTCAGACCAGGGTTAGGGAAATAATCTTTTTGATTCTCACTTGTGATCATTTGGAGTTCAAGAACAAATTAAAATAAAGAACACACACACACATTAATTTGTAGCTTTATTATCTGTAAAAGATTGTACTATATTAATGAGAATTATAAAGAAAAAAGTGTCAACTCTCACCTATAATACAATAACAATCTCTTAAAAACTTGGAGCAAATTCGTGATCAAATACTTCCTAGCAAGGAACCAATGCAAGGAACCAAGAACTCTATCTCCTCCTTTTCCTTACCTCTCTTTTGCAACATAGCAGCTGCTCTTTTTATATATACTTAGATTTCTTGATTTTTAAAGTCTTAAAAATCCAAAATCTATTAGAACTCGCCAACTTTCAATTATTATATTCAAAATTCTAGTCTCAATAGAAATTTTAACTTAATTCTGACTCTGACTTATGCTAGAGTTGAAATCCTATTTGGGTTCGGATTGAATTTAGATAGCCTAACATATACTTAACTTGTTTGGGCTGTAACATTCGGATTGAGATTACTCCTACAAATCACTCTTGCTCAGATTTACCAATCAAAAGTACCAGATGAGTCTCAAATGAGAAAACATACAAGGATGAGGCAGGGATCATGCATCTATATAAACTCAAGGAATTGCAAGAACATAGTTCTCGCAGGTCAGGGTCAGATGCCAAGCACTCTACCCTATGAGAAACAATCGGTTGTCACTAAAACAGGGTGCCAAACTCATGATTTGATGTAATGTTCAATCTTCAAGATTTTTTACAACATTGAGTCAGTAGCACCACTGTAAGATTTTTCTACACACACAATCACTAGGATTGGTAGAGAAACCTAAAAGGTTAAATTTACCAACAAAGCAGCCTGTTTAGATTACAACCAGAGATCGAATGGTGATAAATATGGTAGTAACAAGCAGAAGCCTTTTAGATGAGGCTCTTCATAATTATGGTCGGTTTAAGCTTACAACTCAAGTACCATACCTTACACGACCAGAAGAAAATGCCTCTCTCTTCGCATTTGACTCCAAAGAAGAAGCATTCCGCCAAACTCATGATGACCCATAATTCGAACCCCTTATTCGAGTATAGCGGGCAATAGCAGCCTATGAAGCTTCTGCAAGGAAAATAACATAAGTTTAGTCAACCAAAGAAAACGTTCAAGTGAGAATTGTAACAAAACAGAGTTCAACCGCATGTTGCAAACCAACCTCCATCGTCATCATCAGAGGGCTTATATCACATCTGCAAGTGCATCTCTGCATTCCCACGAATTTTCAGTCCTCGTTTCTGGACCCTGTGCGAGACCTGACTATGCAGATGCCATGCTACACATTAAGCACAGAAGCATCAACACAACCAAGGAAGCTACATCAAAATCTCCCAGCACATTTTTTAAATTCCATTTCCTCCACCCAAGGACTTCATTTCTACATCCCGCGCGAGGCCTGACCTTATATCCCAAATCAGATGCGCCCCACCCCCAGCATCTAAAACACAAAGTCATCACGTGCCCGAGGAAGCCACTGCGTGTTAAGCGAGTACAATGTGCAGCACTCTAGCAAACCTCGGTCTTCAATATGCCTGCGATCATCCTGCCAGCTTACATGAAAGCATCAACAAAGGCAGTCCATGCTTGCAAGCTCGGTTTCGTGCTGGCAGGTGCAGGCATGGCCTAGCCCCTTACCGGGGCCGGGCTAATCCAAAACTTGCTTCAGATTGCTGCTGATGAGTCTGAGGAAAAAAACAAGAAACACAAGAACACAATATTCAGTTTTAAAATTTTGAATGAACAAATAAATTAGCAAGTGAATATTAAAACATAACGACGTCACTGAAGAACTAGCAAAAAATTGAGCATAACATACAATAAAAGAATAATTATACAAAAAATAAACCAACAAAAGATCTTTGTTTTAGCTCAACCAAATCAAAGCACCCATAAGGCAACGGCAATTTGCATGCAACAATCTCCTAAGAAAATGCATAATAACATTTGCACACTCTATTATAATACAAACTGAAAAATCGCATATCAGTAGAGATGGACATGGAGCTGGAGAGTTTCTACTCAAAAACTAACCCCTGAAGTTTCTTCAAACATGGAGCTTGACAGTAGGAATTACTACACTTGAGAATACTTGATAAAACCCAGATAACAGTATGAATTGTCAAACAATATAATAAAATCACCATAGCATCAAAATCATGGTACTTTTTCATACATTTCTGTTTTCCACTACCAGGCAACAGTGGTAACCAATTTCACAGAACCACCAAATGATGGATCGTTTAGCAGATTATTTCCAGCTACATTGTTAAGATAGGAACATGCATTAGATCAAACTATGCGCGAGGGGACTTGACCACTGCATCATATGTCCAAGAGAACTCTTGAAGGAATAACCAATATCAGATGTTCCATTCAAACCCCACCAAATCTCTGTAACAATGAAATAGAATAACTAGGGGGTGGCAGCAAGTCACATCTAAGCTGGGTTCTCTTAAAGCTAACTTTGACCTAACTAGTTACTTGCAACCCCCAAGCTTGATCTATTTATTGAACCAGTCATGTAACATTGGCCCTATACACAAGTGACCTACCCACATACAGACCACAGAAGTCCAACCAATGTAGCCTGTTTGTTATAAGGATCTGGTGTGCTAGGTTTTGGCTTTAGATTTAATTAATATATAATTTTTCATTGCATTTGAAAAGAAAATTAATATTTGTGAGGAAAATATGTGAATGCGCACCGGACTTCAAAAGTTGCAAAAATGCAACCTACTCCAAAAAAAGAAAATGAAAAAAGTAACCAACACCACCCAAGAAAAAAGCATCCAACTACCAAGTGAATTAACACGTCATGCATCGTCAAAAGAATAAACAGGCTGATTTACGCAGAAATAAGTAGAGAAAACAAGGGACAACACCAACCAATTAATTGAATAAGACAAAGAGCTGACCCAATTAAAACATTAAGCTGCTATCTTAAGGTCATTTAACAGTCAAAATTGTAATGAGATAACATTTTAACACAAACAATTACGAGAAATGCATGTCACTACAATATAGGCAGATACCTGTGCAAAGAGCTGAACATGTTCGCGTGGATGAACAAATGAAATGCCAGGACGCAGTGGGAGAGAAAATTGAGACGGATGCATATACAGTGATGGTGCTGGGTGAGAGCTACCACGGCTTGGATTGAAGGATGCCAACATACCATCGGGACCATAGCCAACTGGAGAAAGTGCTGATTGTACTGGCCAAGGTCCACGCATTTGTTGAGGCACGGGCCGAGGTGAATGTTCAATGGAAATTTGTGGCCGGTGACCTGAACCAAGCTGAGGAAATTCTGTGTTGTAGTTCACTGCAGGTGAAAATAGCGGTTGCACTGTGTAGGGTCCTCCACCGAATCCAAAGCCAGGATCAAATCTCTGCATATATCTGAAAATACAAATAACATTCAATTGCTTTAAGATGCAATTCCTGCACTGGCAGCATGACCCAACATGAACAGTATGTTCTCCCAAAAAATTCATACACCAGCCCATCCACCACATGTGTCTTAATTGTTCACATGGATATAGGAACAGTTCGACAAAATTTATTATACATTTGAAGTCCTTTTTTGAATCTTTGTCATGGGATTGTCCCAGTCATATTTTGGCTTGATGACTAGGATGCTGACTAGGATAAGATAATGGATTAGAGTAAGTTTGGGGTGGAACTGAATTTGAAATTTGAAACTTTGAAAACTATTTGTTGAAGGTCGATGTGAAGTTTGTCCCAGTCACAAGTTAATTGGGACAAACGATTGGCCAGGGGTGACACCTCATCTCGGTGGGGGCCCAATGGGGGAGGGTGGGGTATTGGGCTTAGTTTGGGATGGGTTATTAGGGAGTTGGTTTGGTTTTTTTTACGCTTTGATCCTTGTTTTTCCTCCTCTTGCCCCCCCCCCCCCCCCCCCCCCCACCCGCGGCGCCCCGCACGATGCTCCTCTCTCACACCCACGCTTTTTATCGCTTTGGCCCCCACTTCTCTCTGCATTTGCACCCGGGCGACGACTGCATGTGTGCCCTCCAGCCTCCAGGCATGGGCAATTTCTAGTACTACAACAAAAAACACCACCATATGGAGCTTCTAAGTAATAAATTAGTACATTACATGTGTAATTGCTGAGAAACAAGAAAAATGCAACCTCGATGGATCCATAATTGTAAGCATCATGCAACAGAATGTGATTTCTTTCCTCAATGATCAGGAAACTTTTTCTCGCTAGAACTAATCCCCGTGATGCTAAGAATGTTCTGGCAATGCTGAACTGACAAGACTTACTCCCTATTCTGTAACTACAGATAGAATAGTAATACATGTTTCAATTTTCTTTGTTCTTTTTTATTTGTGTGCTTTTTTACTTTTTACTTTTTTCTCATCTTTTTTTGGTTGGAGGACGTAGAGTTAGGCAGAAAATGATCTAATCTGATCAGGATAGAAAGAGGTAAAGGATGCCCAGATTTTCATCACGATCTAACTACAATGAAAGTAACTGGGAATTGGCAGATCCATCTTCAAGTTATAAAATGAATCAAAGCAAAGAACCAACCAGAACAAAGACCTGAAAAAACTTGCCTGTCGTAATTCCTGTCGTAATCTGGATCCTTGCGCTCCACCTCACGATCACGGAATATTGCCACTCTATTGTTTACCCTATGTCTGCTGACAACTGGCTCTTTATCTGCCTTGTTTCTATTTGATCTACTGCTACCTGAAGTTGAACCACTCAAACCCCTTCCAAAACTATTTTCAGGTCCTTCAAATGCAAACCTTCCATCAGGCCTTGACATCGTCATGGGGTAAGTAAAGTTCTCTTCAAAGACAAAACTTCCCTCTGATTTTACCACTGCACCACCACTATTGCTACCGCTACTGTTGAATATACGTGCACGTGCCCTGTTATATTCTTCTTTTCTTTCTTCAACACTTTTTAGTTGACTAGTCTTGGAAGAATGTGCACTTTGATTGCTAGCACTTTGAGAACCCTTCAGTGGCCTCTGTTTGATAGCTACTTTAACAATACTGTTACCATCATCCTGCGGGAGATTGACAGGAATATCTGCAAGACGAACTATAGGAAACCGTGTCTCAGAAGTTTTCCGAAGCACGATTAGAGAGCCAGATCCATCCGGCAGGCTATTATCTGGCACAGCCAATGACTGTAAGCAATAGTGCTGGGCTATGCGGTGAGCTGCTAATCGAAGATAGGATGTAGGAAGTGCCTGAAATTCCAACTGTTGTTGAGTAGGGTCACGAAGAAACTTTACAACATCTTGCTCCATCCGCAAAACTGAAGAGACCACACGTCAGAAACTATGCAGACGAAAAGCTTTATATGTACCAAATAGAGGTAAGCATCCTCACACATAAAACACTGGCTAGCACAAACTACAAATTTCTAGTTTACATTGTACATGAGACATGATGCTCAGCAATATAAGCAAACTTATAACTGCTTGGACTTGCCACTGATGAAATGACAGTAACAAGAATAGTCTTGATACATAAAAACAACAATCATAAATGCTTTTTCTCCATTCTGCTGTGATGATAGAATGGACGAAGGAATTTTTTTTCACTTAGACCATATTTCCCAAATTTCTAAAAAAAAGGGAGTTCAAAGTGCAGCAGATTCCGTCCATCTCACATCTCACTGCTCGCAAATGTAAAATCATTATTAGTGTTAAATAGTAAACCAATAAATGTCTCCAATCAATTGGATGCTATTCTACCTATAAAACAATCCCAAGAATGTAATATCCCATCTACAGGTAGATTAAATTATTACTGCACCGACTGATAATGTTATTTAATATTAAATTGAAATGTAATGAAATTTCATGATCAAAGCAAAATAATGTATCAAAGATGGTTACTTCTCCTCAATCAGTTTCCTTCGGCCTCGACAGAAGCAACCTCCAATGTCTTATGATTTACTCTTAATACATTCATAAATGCTTTTTCTCCATTCTGCTGTGATGATAGAATGGACGAAGGACTTTTTCACTTAGACCATATTTCCCAGATTTCTAAAAAAAGGGAGTTCAAAGTGCAGCAGATTCCGTCCATCTCACATCTCACTACTCGCAAATGTAAAATCATTCTTAGTGTTAAATAGTTAACCAATAAATGTCTCCAATCAATTGGATGCTATTCTACCTATAAAACAATCCCAAGAATGTAATATCCCATCTACAGGTAGATTAAATTATTACTGCACCAACTGATAATGTTATTTAATATTAAATTGAAATGTAATGAAATTTCATGATCGAAGCAAAATAATGTATCAAAGATGGTTACTTCTCCTCAATCAGTTTCCTTTGGCCTCGACAGAAGCAACCTCCAATGTCTTATGATTTACTCTTAATATCCATCTAAGCGTTCTTGTTTTTGATACACTTGTTGCTCACAATTCTGCTCCACTCATTTTGAACATGATATTTCTTAACTGCCCAATATTGTGACCCATATTATATTTTTAGCATTATAATCATCCTATAAAATCTTACATTTAATCTTATGGGTGTCTTAAAATCACATAAACCCCCAAATTCTCCATGGTAATTGTCCAACTATGATTTGATCAAGTATCAACCTTCCTTAATATCAACATGATAATGATTAATCCTAAATAGATGAACTATCAAAAACGGATCATAAAGATATTTATTAATCATCACTAGCATGTACTTGTTCATTTGCTACCTTTGTACTTCAGAAATAATTCCTCAGTCTCAACCCCTAATAACATACAATTACCAAACAGCAATGCACCAAGAGTTCAATCTAGAGTATGTAAGTTAATTCATAAAGAGAGTAGGACTTTTCCAATCTTAAGCCTACGGAATAGTGTCTCCCTCTTCCCAAGTTGATCTCACCCCAGTTAATTCTCCATTACAAATACTTTAATTGAATTACAATAGTGCTAGACATTCATATTATTTCCAAGAACTCACCACATAACCTCCCCAAAACCTTATCATAAACTTTCTCTAGATAGATGAATACCATTTGTACATGTCATACTTCCACAGAAACTCACACAATCACACCAATTGTCTTAGTATATAAATACCTTCCACCATTGACATTCCTTGCATAAATAAAACAAAATTGGTTTCAAAAAAACTTTTCTTAGTCATTCTCACATCCATCTCTGCTAAAGATAAGCCTCATAAGTTTGATTTCCTAGTAGTTTGAACATTCAATCTCCATTATTATTATATATAGGTACCAAAAAGATAATTCTTCATTCATAAGTTACTTTCATAGTCTGAATGATTTTGTTAAATTATTAACCATACAAAACGAGTAATATGCCAGCACTTCCAATATTCAATAGGAACATCAGCACGTCATGTAACTCTTCCAATATTCCGACAATACCTTCAGTACCTACTATTGGCTAAACCATCCTCTTATATGTTAGGATCTCTGTAGTAAGTCTCAATGTTCCAAATAACAGTGTTATATCATCCCCGCTACGAATAATATAGCAGATTTAAAGTGTGGCCACAACACCATAGGCAAATGCATGGCATATAGCATTCTTGGCCTTCATAACAATGACATTGCCGCTATTGCCCAAAATAGTGAGTGCTATATCAGTGTTGCGAAGCACCAAAATTCAAATTTTCTTAACAAATGGGTAATATTAAGATTAACAGTTTAAATATACCTGTCCCAAAAATAAATTATCATGTTACTACCCAATTAGGACACCAGATCCCCAATTAAATCCTTGTAACATATCCCAATTACACTAATAACCTTTCCATTGTGACACCAATTTAATAGACAACCCATTACCCTAGGTTCTCACCAAAAAAATTTAAGCTCTGCATACTTCAGTTTTCCAATATATGTTCCAACTGCCATCTTCGTCATTCTATCCTCACACAGCATCAAGTTATTTCCTTTTAAGTTCCAACAAATTGATTTCAATATCCTATTTAATTAAGTTCTTTCTCTTTCGCTTGTTAAATCAAATGTATAATACCATCAACCCATGTTATGTGAACACTATATCCCTTACTTAAAAATGAAAATTAAATCACCTCTTTTTCCTCTTAGACTTGAGATGGGTAAAAATTAGATACCTTTGATTAGGTCTGCCTGCGAACTACTTCACCATAAGCTTCAACAAAGACACATAAATTCTATAAAGCAAATTTAAATCCAATTAAAAGAAAAGGAATCAATCAAACTTGTACGAAACCAAAATCATAACCCTCTAGTAGCATCTATCCAGCTAATTAGCCACACTTGACCATATTTATTTAGTTTTTCAAATTCTAAATAGGAAATAAAACAATAAATTTCTGAATTTAACAGCAATACCGATGAATAATCACAGACGGAAAAAAGAAAAAAAATCAAATCTCGCTACTTACTCGACAACCGCTCTCTCGGTTTCTCCAGGGCCTCCCTTAGAAACTGATCCACCTGATTCAAGGCCTCCTCCGAGATCCACCCACTCCGATCTCCGGAAGCAACCGCAATCGACGGCGACGAAGACGAGAGCACAGAACCTGGCGAAGCTTCGTCCTGACGCGAAGCAGACGAACCAAACGACAGCGATTGAGAATCTGAGGATTTCTTAGACGGTAGGACCATCATCCTACTCATCCTCTCATCGAGATCCGACATCTCCCATGAGTCGGGGGCTCCGATCTCGTCAGCGGAGCCCTCCATTGGCGGGAGAGACGAGAGGATAGCTAGGGCTTGATGATGGAGGACGAAACCCTAACCCAAGTCAATAGCAGCTCCATCGTGAGAAACAAAGGATCTGATTCTGATTCCAGTTCTAATTCTAGGGTTTGGTATTTTGTGGGAAGGAATTTGATTACGATACGGAAGAAACGAGAGAGATAGATAGTATTAAATAGGCGTCGCGTGACACCCTCAATTGCTGCCGCTGTCAAATTACTATTGGCCCCTCCGCTGATTGAACGCGTGGGAAATTGGACTAAGGGGTATTTTCGGCAGAGCGGAAATTGGATGGAGGAGTCTGGCATTTTTGAGGAGGTGTCCTCTATTTTTCTCTATTTATTTTTTAAATTCATGCGCTTCTTGGGATGCTAACGGGCCTGGAGGAACCGGGTCAAACGCTTGTTGAATTCAAATAAGCAGGTTTTTGGGCCGGTCCAAAGCTTAAGGGCGTATTAATAAAGCCTAAATATATATATTGTTGTGTCAGCCCATTAGATTTTTGGACCGGATATTGGGCCTATAGGAATTGTTTGTTTTTTCCAAATAAAATTGCAATAAAAACATTAGAAAAGAAATCACAGGCCTACCTCTGTGACTCTGTCTAAATAAAGATGAGTTAGACCCTTCATTCACAGATAAAAAGTAAAAAAACACATTGGTGCACGTTAATGAATTGATGGTGGCATGACTAGCAATCAAGATTTGGCTTCAATTGTATAAAGATATTCGAAATTATTTGCTCTGCTGCTAATCCCCTCTGTAAGCCAAGCAGAACCATGGTCCATGGGTGTCAATGCAAGGAAAAATATTCACCTGGAATGATTGGTACGGTGGTCTTCTAATGGTAGCTTTACTCCAATTGTGCTTATCACTACCACTGGTATCTGCTCACGGTGTTACCTCATTATCCTCTCTCAAACTGCCTCTAGTCCTAGGAGCATCTCCAACCCTATTTTTCAAAAAAGCCCTTTCAAAATGGAATATACCTCAAAGATTCCATTTTGAAGGATGGTTAACTCCAACCCTCCCCCTTTAAATCTTATTTTTCATATTTTTTCATATTTAGTTATCTTTACATAATGATAAAATATTTCATTTGAAAATTGGTTAATCTATTTGATTAATTCTTTATTAAAGAAATTTTTAAATAATATAAAATTGTTATTATTTTATTAATAATTTTGGTGAAAAATATTAAATTTTAATATTTTCCAATAAAAATAATATTTTAATTTTAATTTTTTTATTATTTTCTATTTGCAATCCGCTGAAATGTATTCAGTATCTAGCATTTTAGTTATTCCATGTTCAGTTTTTTTAATATTTAAGAATTCAGTTTTTTGTTACAATTTTTAAATATGCTTTAAAAATATTCAATATTGGTCTCATATTATAAGTATTATCGCGATCTTTCCAATGATACTAAAATTATTAAATTTGGTTATGTGTTTTAAAAGATATTAGACATTTAAATAACCATACTTAATTAAATAGGGTGGCAAAGTTGTAATTATACAAACAACTTCTCAAATAAAGGGGTGAATAGTGCACCTTCATATTTGAAGGGGACACTATTCATGGGCTTCAAAATTGGCTTCATTTTGAAGCCCGGTTGGAGTAAAACCGGCCTTCATTTTGAACATGAATCTTTCTTGGGACAATTTGGGGTTCTGCGTTGATGCGCGCCGTTACCTAACCCTGCAAAACTGGCAACAGCCCTCCCTTGTCACAACCCGCAATAATTACATCTTTATGGCATCCATCGTTCATGCTCGCATCGCCTGTGCAAGCTGCCAATTGCCTATCTTGGATCGACCCCCAGCTTCCGTCCCCTTCGAGCAATTGGACGGATCCCACCCGTCCACCTCACCCACTGGAATCCACTGCCCGACGATACTCTACAACATTGTTTGTATCGACTTTGTTGTATACAACCGACCATGATTTTTTTTGATAAAACTTTACATCCAAATTCCAATTATACAAAAAAATTATCAAACAACAACAACAACCTGCATGATCTCCTACGACAACACAAAATCAACAATCTCATGCTACATTTTACAAATTTTTCAGTGATAGAACACTATGGGCGGGACCTTGAGCCCGGAATCATCGTTCAAGAACGGGACCGCCTCCGGCCGCTCCGCCAAATCCCTGTAAAAAGCGTACTCCGCCTCGTAGTCGTGCAGGTCGAGCTCCGCCTTCTGGTTGGTGTGGTAATGGTGCTTCGCTTCGCTCGACTTCCCAAACCCAAACACGCTCACTCTCTCGCACATCCCCGCCGCCATCAGCACCGCCTGCATCCCCGACGAGTAATGGAACATCTTCTCATCGTGAGCCTTGCCCCACTCCCCCGGGGCTTTTCCGGTCGACTCCACGAACCTTTTCAGCGAGTAGTACTTCACGATCCTGGCGCAGAGCGCGTCGAATCTCCTGTCGGTGATTAGCAACGGCGCCTTGTGGGAAGCGTTGCAGGTGGCGTAGTCTATGAAATGGATGGGCTGACAGATGTACATCACGATGGGGACGCTCTCGCCGTATGGATGGCAGAAGCAGCCCTGCCGGCGAGCGCAGAGGTGGAGGATGTTGCTGTTGACGAAGGAGATGGTGGTCTTCGATCCGACGTGGCGGTTGTAGCCTTGGATCCGGGCGTTGTTCAGGCGGATCACCGCATCGTGGCCGTCGATGAGGTCGCCGTGGTCGCTCTTCAGCAAGATCCCGCTGTTTCCGACGACGGCGCAGGAGTTGTAACGGGCGTTAGCTCGTTCGAGTTCGGGTTGGGTTCGGTTGAAGTGGCGGTCTATGGGGAGCTTGATGAAGGAGGGGAGATCGGAGATGATGTGGGGGTCGAGGCGGCCGTTGCGGATCCAGTCGCGGATGGACCGGCGGAACTCGGGGAAGATCCGGTAGTCTTTTGGGGAGCGGAGGCGGGTCGGGTAGCGGGTGGTTGCGGGTCGGAGGCGGATCTCGGGGATTGAGGAGCCGTAGCGGTCGTCGCGCCAGACGGAGATCGTGCGGTGGCGGGAGGAGCGGGCGGAGCGGGGGAGGTTGCCTTCGATTAGGTCTTCGACCTCCCGCTTGAGGTCGGATTCGGCGGGGTCGAGGGCGGCGAGAGAGATGAGAATGGTGGAGTTGTGAGATGTGTTAGCGGGTTGGTTGAAGGGGATGGATCCGAACCCGCGATGGATGGCGGAGCGGGATATGAGGAGGGTGAAGGCGGCGACGAGGAGGATGAGACTGAAGGGAACGCGAAGAGATCTCTTCATATTCTCTCTCTCTCTCTCTCTCCCCGCCGAGATTTTGGTGGGGGGCTATGAGTGGCGGTGGTGGATCTCGGCCGCCATTGGTGAAGCTCCGAGAGCTCCGAGAGCTCTCGTTTTTTCGGCTGCGCCCTGTTCGTGTGTGTGTGTGTGGATGAGAAGGGTGAATTTGATTTGGGTATTGGATTTGGTTTTCGATTTTTTTGGGGGTGGGTCGGGTTTTACGTGGGGAGAAGTGTAGTTAATGGTAGAGTTGGTTTTTGTATATTTATAGGGGGGGTCAGAGTCAACGTTGGGAGAGACTCCGACCCGATAAGATGCTGCCTGCCCTAGATGTTGGTGTTCCTTTCTGTGGGAGACTGGCCAATTTTTTATTTTTTTGTTTTTTATAAATTATTTTTAAAGCAAACTAGTTTTATAATAGGAGGAGTAATTTGGCAAAGACGACTGAGAGAGATTAGTGCAAAAGGGATGATAAAGCAAAGAGATTTTGGGTTTGTTTATTTCCAAAGCAATGTGATCTAGCGGTAACCGCACTTCTTTCTCGAGAAGAGATGTGAACCATGCTCAATATCATTTGATTGAATAGTTGTCTCAGCTCCTTGGTACCTATGTTTCCAGTGAGGCCATATTACTGATAAATGTGAAACACGTGTACGCCTTTAACCAGATTTCCGATGAATCATATAAAAAAATTTGTTTGCAAAGGTATTGACACTGAAGGGAACTTGATCCAAGTTGGCAGACTCCCGTTTTAAGCATGAAAGCTCATTCAAAATTCGTCCGTAAGATGAGAAATAGACCGTCTAGATTTCATATTGAAGGAATTTGATAAATTAGGCAACAAATGGGACTAGTGACAGGAGTTTTATTTAAAAATCATAATGTTTGGTTAGAAGATGAAAAAAGCCATATGGCCCGGCTTAGGGCCTGTTCTTTTGTGTTTAAATGGTTGTGAAAGTGGGAGATTCCAGTATTCCTCTCACTATTCACGCATTCTCATCCTCACTTTTACTCGTCCTTTTCTTTTGTGTTGGCTTTTCTGACTGTGAAAGTTGCTGACGTGACCACAAAACACACACAATAAAGTTGTGTGGGACCCACAAAAAATTCCAACATCCACACAACCAACTTTCACCCAAAAAAAAATAATACTCACTTTCACCAACAATATTCACAACTTCAACCAACCCAAATTTAAACACAAAAGAAACATGCCCTTACTATCTAAATGATCCAAGATTGACTCAACTATAGCTTGACTCGTCTGCATTTAAGAATCAAATTTTTAATGGAATCGTGTCTTAAGGGTTGTTTCTGAGAATTGGGATGAAAATGGCCGACTAGGACGCCATAGGCCCATAGATGACAACTAGTGAGGAGTTTCACTTCGTGACGCTAAGAAACAAAGTGATGCCTAAATTACGTGTGAAGTCATGGACGGACCCATGTTCCCCACTATTTTTTTTTGAAAGTTTAAGGAAACACTGCATCGTTAATATAGTTTTGTTTATAAAAATTTGAATACGTCTTTAATATCATTCTGTTATTGATGCAATGATAAACTCTCAATTGCAAACGTTGACCAACAAATTCAATGGTAATGCAATGAAATTGATCATTCTCAATTCGGCTTTACATCTAAGAACGATGTGTGTATCATTCAGAATTGACGATATCTATATATTGTTAAAAAAATTCTACCAACAATACTTCAAAGAAGATGATATGACTCGGTTGTGTATACAACTTCAACATTTTGATCATATCCACCAACGTTGAATCATTGGGCCGGCACTCGAGGAAAGAGAATACTTTCTCATAACAGTTATATAAGGCCGAAGGAAGGGTATCCCAGCCCACTAGGCCGGCACGATTCGTACGAAAGGCAAGTCATTAGCCTGGTTAAAGCCCACACCTAATTTGCCCGTTTAGACTCCAGCAGATTAAGGAGGTGGTTGATTATGTGCTCGTAAATGGAGGGAGGAGTGGACGATGGTAATGCATATCTTCTATGAATGGATGTGCCGCCATAATGGTTGACCGTTATACGCCAGCGACACTGAGGAGACGCCACGGCTTATAAATATAGAGAGGACAAACTGTAGAGGGGAGACTCCTGAGGGACATAAGAATATGTACTCTGACAAACTCATCTTCTCCCACTCTTAAGTTTCGTCCTCCAAATGCTTGAGGTGACTGATTCAGGACGATCTCCCTTGGGTCGACATTGACAGCTCCGAGCCCTTCTTAAGCAATTACTAACTTCAGTATCGGAGGGGATTTGGGTCGGAACACAGATCTGACCTCCTAATGACTGTCAGTGACGCATGCCGTTCGAGACACAAGCCAGCAGAAAGGTCGAACGGTCATCATATTCGACCGTTGTTCGAGCTCAAGCCCAGCGTTCTAAGCTCAGCCTTCTCCGACATTGGTTCACCTACCAAGGGTTCCACACCACCCGCTGAATAGGCTCCACCTCATTGAAGGAGTCCACGTCATCCCCAATCGCTGTTGACCGGAACCCAGTTGTCAACAACCAATTTCAGATTTTAGAGCATTGACAATAATTTCTAATCTATGTCAATGCTAAGTAAAATTATGAAAGCAGACGTATATCCTTTTGAGTGTAGAGTGATAATTCTTATTCTTACACTTTCAGTTACTACAACTATTTTCGGGTGTTCTTTTTCAGCGATGAATATAGTCAAGATCACACTTCATAACAAGATGTGAAATGATTTTTTTCGTCTGATCGTTTGCTTGTGTACATTGAGAAAGAAATTGCTGAAAAATTTAGTTTGGATTCAATTATAGATTATTTTCGTGACATATGAAACCGATGATTTCTATTTTAACATGTCGATAATGTAATGACATATGTTGTTACATTTAAATGAGTATTTAAATGTTATTTGATGCAAAATAATCTGTCATGCCCCACTTTCTATTATACTTGGGAGCGAGGATGCGAGCGGGTCCGCATGTGCTTAAAGCAAAAAAGAATTACTTTTTTCTTTCTTCTTTGACTTAAGCATAATAAGCATTGTTTAGCAAACTAGGTCACTGCACGCGAATTTCTCAGAAGCAGCATAAATATTCATTACACTTTTAATTACAGCGTTTTAAAAACAAAGTACACAAAGTAATTAAGGCCTAGCATGATCGTACAATTTGCTCAAAGTAAACACACCTGAAAAGCAACAAGCACAACTAATAAAACTGAAATAAAAATAGCTCGCTCTAGTCTTCAGCAGGGAGGATCTCATCGTCCTCGTAACTCTGATCAGCGGGGTCCACCTCTAAAGTATGATCCTCAAAAGTAGGGTCCTCGATGTACTCTGTCTCTGAACTTAACATATATTTCATTAATTCATTTGAAATACATGTCAGCGATAGCTCGACAAGATTTTAAAGTAATTAAAGTATTAAACAACATAGAGCGTTAGAACAATTAAAGGAAAACACGTGCATAACATATGAATATGAGCATGCTGAAACTTGAAAGTTGACATATGATTTGCATTTCAATAAGTTAAAAGTGGTTGCTAGTTGAGTATTTTCATTTGTCTGTGTTAGTGACTAAGTACATGTCCGGGTAAACATAATGTTCTTGATGCACCCTATCATCGGGGATTTACCGTGACACTTCTTGCCATCCCTAACCTGGAAAATGACCAAGATGCTTGTCTCCATTAGTGTGGTATGGAGGTATTTGTAAGGTGGTCAAGCATTTCAGATGAAGGTAGCCCTAAATATAATGTTCATAATGACTATTTCAGATGAACGAGGCAAGACAACATTTTGAGATAAGAAAATTTTGTGGGTTCACTCTTCTTTTTCTGGGAGATTTAACTAAACATACAATTCGTCTGCATTAACATAAAATGCGACATATTTGATAAGGAGAAATTATTCGCATTTGATAAAGAGAAATTATAAGATTTTTCATAACACATGGAAGAACGTTACTTGGATTTTCCACGTTAGTCTGAACAAGGGCGGAGCCAGGAATTTTTTTTGTCCTGGGCTATCAATAAATACATAAAATTTAAAGCCTTAGATTATCGGAGTCTAATACCAAAAAAGAAAAAAAATAGGACAAGATAATGAGGATCATACTAAGATCAAGGCAATGCTCAGACAGAGAGATGTGGTTGTGGTCTATTGATGAAGCTGATGGTCGTAGACGAACTTGATGAGGTGATGGTCATAGACGGAAGGCAATGTTTATGGCTTGCAGTCCAGTAGACAAATGTAATGGCTGCATATGATAGTAGTGAATTTTTGGTGGTTTGTTGAGAGCTCAATTGTGCATATATAGCAAATTTTGCTTTTCCTCTCAATCTCAATTTGGGGTTTAATTACATTGGGATTTGGTTATGTTAGCCAGAGATGGTAGAAATGCACCAGAGAGACTATTATTGTTGAGTGCCAACATGATGGCAAGTAAAATTCCATATTTATGGTATCACAAGCAGTCTTAGACATTATACTTCACTAGAGATAACCATATAATTTAATTTTTGAAGTAAAATTCCCACAAAAAAGAAACCCAGCTTATTACATAAAAAAAATAAAATTATACATCATAATATGCCAATATGCAATTTAAAAATAAAACATAATAAAAACCAAAATAAATTTGGACTTTTCAGATTCTAACCAGCGACCTAAAATTTCAACAAAAAGAAAAACAACTTGTTACACAAAAATATAAAATTGTACATCATACTAATCAACAATTTAAAAAATGAAAGCTATGAAAGGAAAATTAAGTTTGCACTTGCTGGATTCGAACCAGCAATCGACCAACTTTTAAAGCCTTTTACTCAACCAACTAAGCTAAGGTGAGGTTCTGATTTACCCCATATAAATAATATTTTAACCAAAACCTTACCCGGGCTATAGCCCAGGCAAGCCTAAGTGTGCCTCCGCCCTTGAGTCTGAAGCTCTTCCATTTTTGAGCAAGTATGCTTTAGACAGAGAATACAAATGAATCTCTCGATATTCATTATTCTCTTAGGGTTTAATGTAGAAAAGGTGGTGCCTGATCTAATAAATCAGGTGGCAAGACACAAAACGTTGGAAAGTACAAGTCCCATACGAGCTTGCGCTTGTACTCGTTGGGGCTAACCTGTTTGTGTATTGCACCTGATCTAATAGATAAGGTGCCACCTGATCTACATGAATCTCATTCTCTTAAAGGTGTCGACTTTGGCGATGGAATTGGGTCAGGCTCGTGTCGTGCCCAAATAAGCTGAAGCTTAACTTGTTTATATTTTAGACTTGATGTCTAAGTGAGAACAAGTTTTCCAAATTAAGATCCAAACTCAGCTCTTAATCGAACCTATCTATCATACAACCGAGGAATGTTTTTGAATGCGATGACAGATAAGAGCAAGATGATGGGTGGAAAGATGGTTGGATTGAACCTTAAGTGATAAATGGGTAGGATAAGAGTTTGTGAAAATTTTGGAGAATAAACCCAAAATTTATTGAGAAGCTAAATATGTAGAGAACTAAATTTTTGGGGAATTAAAATTTATTGGGGAAAACTAAATTTTGAGCAAACTAAGATTTTTGGGATGAATTAAGATGTATATGAGAATTAAATTTTAATTATCGTGAGAAAACTAAAATTTTAAATATTGAGAAAACTAAATCTCAAGTGTTCTAAACTTTGGGATAATTTGTGAACAAAATTAGGTGTGAACTATATTTTGTGGGAATTAAATATTTAAATTTTGGGAACTAAATCTTGAGGGAACTAAACTTTAAGAGTAACCAAAATTACCGTGGGAACTAAATTTTAGTTTGAATGTTGTTAAAAAAATTTATTGGGTTGGTTGAACATTTTCAAGGTGACAGCAATTTTTTGGTTGGATTTTGAAGAGGATGCAAAAAATTTTTTGAAAAGAAAGATTTTGAATGAGGTGAAATTTTTCGGAAAAATATTTTTGCATTAAGATATTACCCACGTCAATTTTACCGGCTAGATCATTAAAGAAAGAAAAAGTTTAAAAAAAGACTCATAATTGAAGGTGATGACTCCCGTGAGTCTTAGTAAGGCCGCTAATTAACAAGCAAATTAATTAACATGTCATTGTCTCCAACATTTGAATATTCGAAATTAAATTAAAAAAAGAATTACAGAATTACTCCATTTTGTTATTTTCACTCACCCCAGATGATAACGGGCGAGTTGGATGCTGAGGAGGAGAAGAAAGCAACATACCCAGAAAAAACTGCACGCAAAATCCCTGCGGCACTATGCGATCGTTATCGTCGTATATTTCTTTATTCTATTTCTTTATTTGTTTGTTTGTTGGCATCATGGGCGGCCGCTCGTTCCTTCGTTCAACCCACAATCAAGAAGAATCGTGCGGTTCAATGGATCCGTCGCATTCGAATCTTCTGCCGCGCCGCCACGCTGTTCGAAGAAATGCCTAACCCAATATAAACGGCAATTGCTTCGCGCACTCACCGTTTGACTCCGCGCACATACCACTTGTTTGTTTCCAAGTCTGTCGTTACCATCGTGCATATGCCACTTGTTTGCAAGTTTGTCATTGAAATTACTCATTGCGCACAGTCTCTTATTTTTAAGCGAAAATACACATGTGCACGCGATGAGAGAAACGGCCGACGACGGCTAACGGAGGCAACGCCCCCTCTGCCGCCCCTTCCCCCCGCTCATCCCAACTGGTTTGGACGTGCGATTTGGATTGCAATTTTGGCAGCATTGAGACGAGTCCAACGTGTAATTGAACGTCGAGTTGACCTGTAGTCGTGCCTGTTGCGTGTCAAATTGAAGCACTTGATGTTATTAATCTTTTTAAAAAAATCTAAAATTAAATTTATCTATGAAGGGATGGCATATTGACGCGCATGCTCTCGGAGGGGGGAGAGATGGGCGGGGCACAGATGGTGTGATGATGATCAAATTGGATTAAAAGCGGGAGAGTTTAATTGGGTTAGCAAAGAAATGATTTCTTGTGTGGATCGGATTTCAGACTGCGTGTTAACGTCAGAAACTCACAAAAGGAAACGATGGGCTTGACAATATTACATGTTAGTATTCCATCTAACTTGCTTTACAAGCTTAACCCAACCAAGTGTCTCCGCGATCAATTCAACCGAATGCTTCCGGTCCACACAGACCGATTTACACGGAATAAAACAACTTAAAAATCAGCTTTTACTTTACACACAGCTCCATATCCCCACACTACCACTTTCCTCCTCCTACTTCCCCACTTCTTTTGCATCTACCTCCGTCAGCCACCAATCCCGATACGCCACGTAGGCCCCACAGCACCTCCCCACCAACCGTCGATGGTAGAAGCGGCACTGATAGCGGTGCAAGAGGGGTGGGGAGGCGGAAAATGACGGAGATGTGAGGGGATGATGAGGATGAGAGATTGGTGACTCGTGGTGCGATAGAGGGCTGTGTGGATATGACGGTGGCTGATGAGAAGAAGAAGACGAAGAGGGAGGAGGAGGAGGACGAGAGTATGACGGTAATAGAGATTTTTTTCTCCCAAAGGCAAACCCAATAAATTTTTGAATGGCAAACTTGTAACTAAATGGGTTGTGCGTGTAACGGCCAGTATTTTCTAGGCGTATTAATTGTGCGCGCCCGTATTTTCGTTTTGACCATCCGGACGTTTTCGTACGCGGGTTCTATGTTTGTGCGTCAACGCGAGCGCGTTTTCATTTTACGTCTTACCGTATCGTCGTAATTGACTACTAATTTTAAACACGTTACCTTAATTTAATTATCCCACTAATTTCAAACTTCTAATCACTGTTAACCTCACTAATTACTTCATTTATTTTAATAATCATATTTTAATTAATTACGTAATTATTTTTACTTATTATTATTGGCTGAAAATCAAATCGCCAATTAACTTTAACCTTAACTGAGTTACTAATTTAATTAACCTATCCTATTGACTGCCACCGTTGGGCAGTTCAGATCCAACATCTCCTCATCAATTTCTCCCCACCTCCAGCTACCTCCTTCAAGCTGCCCCCTACTATTATTATAACAGTAACTCAACAACGGCAGAGGAGGAAGCGCCAACCATCATCTCCTCCTTTCCTCCAGCAAAACAAATCCACACAACCCAAATTTCTCCAAGCAACAATCAACCAGCGAAATCAAACTCATCCAATCAACCAAACCCCAAATCAATTTCAGGAATCACCCAACTTCAGATCCAACAAAAAAACAAATTTCAGATCCAAAGAAATCAAAGCCTAGAAGCAAGAAGGGATCAGAAACCATTTCTGATTCTTACAAAATCAAACCCAACTTCAGATTCATCATCTCCTCCTTTCAACCCAAACAGAAATTCAACACAAATCCTCCAAACAAAACAGCCCCGAAATCAAACCGACAAACAATTTCACCACCAAATCAAACCCCAGATTGAGATTGAAATCAGAAAACCCCCAAATCTGAACCCAAACAAAAGGAAATCCAGATCTAAAACAATTTCAGAAATCACACAAAAATGAGGAGAGATCAAGATGAAACAACTCCAGATCTAACTCCTTCCTCCCCGTGCTTCAGCCCGTCGCCGAGGCGAGTCGCGCGCGCCGCCCAGCTGACGCGTCTGTCGGAGAGCCGCCCCGCGCGCCGCCCTAGGTCACCGCACCGCCGTTGTGCCAGGCCGCCGGAGCTCTGGGCGCGCGCTGCCTGGCCGCCGGAGGCCGCCGCCCAGCGCCGGAGGCCGCCGCCCAGCGCCGGAGGCCGCCGCCCAGCGCCGGAGGAGACCGCGGACTGTGCCGGAGGAGACCGCCGGAGTCGCCCCTTCCTCCGCGCGTGCGTATGAGCTTCCCCCTTGGTGCGTGTGATATCCCTCTCCCCTTCATTTGTGCGTGAGTATCTCTTGCTGCTGCAAGTTTTGAAATGAATAAACCAAAAAAAAAGGAAGGGAAAGAAGCTCAGAACAATGAAAGAGAGGAGAGAGAGGAAAGGCCTAGTCTGTTGAATAAAAATGAATGAAGAAGTAATATGTTAAAGAATAGGATAAAGAGAATTAGAGATAATAGGATATATATTGATTTATTTGTTGTAGGTGTAGAGTAGGTGAACCCATGAAGTCATGTTAACATTGCAATTAGCTTAGTGAAATTAACTAATGGGTTAGTTAGTTTGTGTTAGATTAATTTTAAATGATAATTAATTTAAGCAGATTAGTAGTTATAATTGATGTTGAGTAATAACATTATATGGAATAAGGCGTATCATGTTAGGATAACACAATATAGGCATCACCCTAGCCAGGAAACCCGATAAAATTAGACGAACCCACTTTAAGGATTAACACGGTATTTTGATTATCTCGCAATAAATCTAATTCGTTGATTTGCTTAACCAAAACAGAGAACCGGAAGTACAAACACGTAGTACCAGTCGAGACGAACCCAACGACACCAAAATCACTGAAATCAGGCAAGTATACAATTTATAGTGTATTTTTGAAGTTGGACGTTCTTTTGGTCTTTTAAGAAAAATTAACTTTCTATTCTATTCGTTTTCGTTAAAATCGCATGTTCACCTTTTCTGCTAAACTATTATGAATGTTGTTTCGATACTCTTGTAGCGTGAAAATTGCTGCATGCCTTGAAATAATTAACTTGAGACATCGTGAAATCGTGCGCCTCGAAGGCGAAATCGTGATCTTCGTGATGTCATGTGAGTTGACAAATTCGTGCTTGTAAATCGTGAATTAGGCTGGCTTCCGGCACAAATCTTGGGTGGGGTAAGGGTTGAGCGGCTGCTAGGCGTATGAACGGGTACTCTCTTCAAGGGCACCACCCGTATGCGGTGGGTTAGCGCCAATCACGGTAAGCCCCCGTGAGAAGAACGACGCACTCATCACGTCCTAAAGGCGAGAACCCTATTATAGACATGACATGCTAACAATCGTGAAATGCTAACTTGAAACTTGCAAAGCGAAATTGTTATCTCAGTGAAATTGACATGCTTTACTTTACTTGTCAGATTGTTTAGAACTGCATGATAGGATGTATTTACTTTAAAATCAGCATGCTTAAACTTTCATTGTTATCTCGTTTAATTTATAATTGCCTCTTAAATTCAGTATAAATTTGTGTATCTTGCCTTGGGTTCTAACATCTTCTTGCAGACCCTTGCTGACATACATTCATGTTTTTGGATGTATGTCAGATCCCGAGCCATAGCACCAGGAGGACTAGTTGCGATAGCTGAACCAGTAGGCCAATGATCGTTGACTAGTGAACCGTCATTGTAATTCACTCATTTGTTGTACGGGTCATAAGACCCTCTCTTTCCTATTTCTGCATTGTTGTAATTCCTTTGAGATGTCTGAGATTGTAATAATTTTCTTTTTATCTGTGTTGTTTTGAGTAATGCAAAGCAAGAACCTGCAGTTTTCACACAGACGCTTATTGTGTAAGTCAAGGAGGGAAGAAAAGCAAAAGTACCTCCTCCTTACTTGCACAAGCGGGCCCGTTCACGTCCTCGCTCCCAAGCCCAATGGGAAGCGGGGCGTGACAGTGCATTTAGCAATTATGTCTCTGCGTATAGCAAATCCCCTACACAAGGAATAGATGGGTGAAATGACCAAAATACACTCCTACCATATTTATGCAAAGCACTCACTTAAGAGAGGAGATACTTCATTGTATCCCATACTTTTAATTATATGAGATTATATTTCTTGTCTCACAAGTTCTGATTTGAGCGTTGGATGAATCAAATCCAGAGCCCGTAACCCGTGTTCGACTAGCAAACACTCTTTGTTGGCTATCGCGTGCAAATTACATGGCACTAAAGAGGCATGCTAATCGAGACTATTCAGGTCAATCTGCCTACTATGTCATCATTGACGACGCCTGTGGGATCTGAATGCAACCTTATACAACATACAGAACAACCAAAAGCAATCAAGGTGCCATAACAGGAGATATGCGAACGATGGAGAGAATGCTGAAGTAAATCACAGATGTAGAGATGTACGCAAATGTTTTTAAGTGAAGGAATTCTTTATTGACACCAGATGCTCAGTGGATATCTTATCATATGATGCCCCCTTCGTGAAGACGGGCATTGACTATAGCCAAATTTAATCCAATACCGATCGTACTAACATGTTTCACTGGATTCAATGTGGAGACCCTTGGATTCATCCTTTGTAATGGCTGATTTCTTGAGTTCTTCAAGGGGCTGGTCTTTTGCATGGAAAGTGAATGAGAAAGTCATTTTTGGCACTGTACATTCACTTTCTCAATCAACTTTCCTTGAGTTTGTTCTTTTGCGGGAAAGTTAAAAGTGGAAAGTTTGCTGACGTGGCACTTCGAATGACCGTTTTTGGGATTCTTTGTAATCCTCAAGAAACCATGGGAAAGTTGTGGAAAGTTACTATTTTGTGGGTTCCACTGTACCATCTCTCTGTTGCCTCCAACTCATCAACTTTCCACTTTCTCATTCCAACTTTCTACTACCAAAAGAAGACACTTTCCATAAAATCAATTTTCTCCATCCTCAATTTCCAAACTTTTCCAACTTTAACATTTCCCCGTTCCAGCAAAAGAACAGGATACCGAGAACTTGATTTTTGCCTCCGAGCCTTTTTTTTTTGAAAAAAGAAAGAATCAAGAAAAAAAAACAAATACGGAAAAAAAAAAGAATTAGACGGAGAAGAGGATGAAGAAGGCATTTCGAAGGCTTCCACTAGCGAGAAAATTCATACAGAATCCAATCGGAGAGAAGAGGAGCAAATCTCTACTCCGCGCTCTTCACATTTCTTTCTTCTCGTCGTCAGCAATCTTCTCCCACCGGAGACTAGAAGCCTTTCGGTTCTATTACTCCATCCAAAACTTCAGCGTCGATCTCGAATACATGGGTAAATTTTGGAGGTGAGATATGCTTTCTTTCAGCTTTGATTTTGTTTATAGCCGAATTTCATTGGCAGACGAGTTGTTTGATGAAATGTCCGAATGCCCATGTGACTGCTGTTTAACCGAAGTTTGAATTTTTTTGTATCTTAAAATTATGCAATACGTAGATTCTCTGGGTTAACAACGGTTAGAAAAATACAATAACCCCACAACACCTCCCCACCAACCGTCGATGGTAGAAGCGGCACTGATAGCGGTGCAAGAGGGGTGGGGAGGCGGAAAATGACGGAGATGTGAGGGGATGATGAGGATGAGAGATTGGTGACTCGTGGTGCGATAGATGGCTGTGTGGATATGACGGTGGCTGATGAGAAGAAGAAGACGAAGAGGGAGGAGGAGGAGGACGAGAGTCTGACGGTAATAGAGATTTTTTTCTCCCAAAGGCAAACCCAATAAATTTTTGAATGGCAAACTTGTAACTAAATGGGTTGTGCGTTTAGCAATTATGTCTCTGCGTATAGCAAATCCCCTACACAAGGAATAGATGAGTGAAATGACCAAAATACACTCCTACCAAATTTATGCAAAGCACTCACTTAAGAGAGGAGATACTTCATTGTATCCCATACTTTTAATTATATGAGATTATATTTCTTGTCTCACAAGTTCTGATTTGAGCGTTGGATGAATCAAATCCAGAGCCCGTGACCCGTGTTCGACTAGCAAACACTCTTTGTTGGCTATAGCGTGCAAATTACATGGCACTAAAGAGGCATGTTAATCGAGACTATTCAGATCAATCTGCCTACTATGTCATCATTGACGTCGCCTGTGGGATCTGAATGCAACCTTATACAACATACCGAACAACCAAAAGCAATCAAGGTGCCATAACAGGAGATATGCGAACGATGGAGAGAATGCTGAAGTAAATCACAGATGTAGAGATGTACACAAATGTTTTTAAGTGAAGGAATTCTTTATTGACCCCAGATGCTCAGTGGATATCTTATCATATGATGCCCCCTTCGTGAAGACGGGCATTGACTAAAGCCAAATTTAATCCAATACCGACATACTAACATGTTTCACTGGATTCAATGTGTAGACCCTTGGATTCATCCTTTGTAACAGGCTGATTTCTTGAGTGCTTCTAGGGGCTGTTCTTTTGCATGGAAAGTGAATGAGAAAGTCACTTTTGGCACTGTACATTCACTTTCTCAATCAACTTTCCTTGAGTTTGTTCTTTTGAGGGAAAGTTAAAAGTGGAAAGTTTGCTGACGTGGCACTTCGAATGACCGTTTTTAGGATTCTTTGTAATCCTCAAGAAACCATGGGAAAGTTGTGGAAAGTTACTATTTTGTGGGTCCCACTATCCCATCTCTCTCTCTCCTCCAACTCACCAATTTTCCACTTTCTCATTCCAACTTTCTACTACCAAAAGAATACAAGAAAACCAGGTGGACCACACTTTACATTCCTAACCCCACTTTCCATAAAATTAATTTTCTCCCTCCTCGGTTTCCAAACTTTTCCAACTTTAACATTTCCCCGTTCCAGCAAGATACCGAGAACTTGATTGTTGCCTCCGAGCCTTTTTTTTTTGAAAAAAGAAAGAATCAAGAAAACAAAACAATTACGAAAAAAAAAAAGAATTAGACGGAGAAGAGGATGAAGAAGGCATTTCGAAGGCTTCTGCTAGCGAGAAAATTCCTACAGAATCCAATCGGAGAGGAGCAGCAAATCTCTACTCCGCGCTCTTCTCATTTCTTTCTTCTCGTCGTCAGCAATCTTCTCCCACCGGAGACTAGAAGCCTTTCGGTTCTCTTACTCCATCCAAAACTTCAGCGTCGATCTCGAATACATGTGTGAAGTTTGGAGGTGAGATCTGCTTTCTTTCAGTTTTGATTTTGTTTATAGCCGAATTTCATTGGCAGACGAGTTGTTTGATGAAATGTCTGAATGCCCATGTCGGAGTTTCCTGCTGTTTAACCGAAGTTTGATTTTTTTTTGTATCTTAAAATTATGCAATACATAGATTCTTTGGGTTAACAACGGGGTCTCCATCTCAGTCGCATGTAGCATCCCGTGGTGCGCTGCATTTTGTTATGCAAGTTCTTATTCGAATTTGCTTATTGATCTGTTATGCATACTGTGATCCTTTACTAGCCTAGCTTCGTGTGTCCCTATATGGATGATACATCATGATCTGACAATAAATAAGTTCATGTGTCTGAATTAGCATTTTTTATCTGTAATATTTATCTGTAGGGTCCTGACGGTTAGAAAAATACAATAACCCATAATGTTTATAAGCTGGATTAATTGATAGTTATCTGAATAATTTTAATTCTCGTGCACCTATAGGACGTTGGAGATATAATATAAGGGTTAGTTGATTAAGATGATATTGGCATGTTCAACAAAGACCAATAAGTGTGTCTATTAGGGGGGTGGTGATGAGCCCGCATTTTATGAAAAAGGACAGATCTGGAATTTTAGGAGTCTTAGGGACGTTTTCGTAATTTTCAGTTTTCTAGGTTTATTTTTTTAATTTTCAGTTTTAGGGTTCTTTTTGTTATTTTGTTATTTTTAGGTTAATATTTATATGGGGTTAGTGGGGATTAGTGAGGGGTGTCAAATATTGAGTGAAATCTTGTTTGATGTGGAGATTATCTCTCTTCTGCTGGAGAGCCGCGACGGTTTGGAAGAGAGAGTTCCTATCAAAAGAACTCGAATCTATTTTGTATCTCTTTTATTCTCAGTTTATCTTCAATAAAAATCTAATTCCCCCCCAATCCCTCTTCATTACCTTAAAAATCCTTTCTTTACCCTAAAAACTCCACATTTCTTCCAAAACCCTAACTTTCAACATCAAAATATTAGAAATCCAATTTTTCAGTTTATCTATTTTGTATCTCTTTTATTCTCAGTTTAACTTCAATAAAAATCCAATTTTCTCCCCAATCCCTCTTCATAACCCTAAAAATCCTTTCTTTACCCTCAAAACTCCACATTTCTTCCAAAACCCTAACTTTCTACATCAAAATATTAGAAACATCCTATCAGATGGATAGGATCATGGTTAATGGAAGGCTAGATGCAGGACTAAAAGAACATGGATGGAGGAGAGAAGATTATGAAGAACATGACCGTTGTTTATTTAACCTTGGAAATGGCCATTAAGAGAGCCAAAACAGGAAACAGAAATTTAGTCGGTTAACACAAGAAATTTTGGGATAAATGGCTTGTTATCATAGAATAAATGGAAATTTATACAAATCCATCTACAAATCAAAGAGAATTTTTGTCTTATAAATTAGATGTATCTTCTTAGGATGGGACATGTCTCTCATACTTCTTTAGTTTGCCATGGAGACATTACAACGTCATAAGTTTAGAATATGCACTAGGAGTATCCAAGAGGGCATGCACGGATCTTAAGTGAAAGCAATTCCTTATCAATGATTGAAAATACCACAAATTACCTTATTAGCCTTGCTTAATTAAAATTAATGACTCACCAAATCTCCTTCAGCAACTATACAATAACCTTAAACATGCCACAATAGTTGGGTTTTAAAATCCTAGTAATTAGAAGAAAAAACATGTACAAATCAAAACCTTAACCATCTTCCTTTTCTTTTCTTCTTCCTAAATCCAGACACCGGCTCACCGTTGAATGTTGATGTTCTCTCTATTGGATCCCCGTGCACCTCCCCAACACTTAGGCTATGTACACAATGACGCACAAAATGATCTTAAGCCCGAATTCCACCGAGTCGTCACTTAGGTATAAAACCAAATACCTCACAGGTACAAGAGAGAGTTGTCACCAACAACCAATTCTCTCAACGATCCTGCGACAGAAATATGTAGGCACAAGAAACAATCATATGAAAGTAAGAGTAACACAAAAGAGATGCGGAGATTTACCCTGATTCGGTTGCGAACAACCTATATCCAGCATCCAATGCACCCGGTTCCACTAATGATCAAGCAAGGCATACACCGACCGCTTCTTCTTCTTCTTCTAACACAATGAGAGAATAGCTCCAATCAACAAAACCTAACCCTAGATCTCTTATCAAGCTCACGCACACTCTCAACCAAGTGAAAATCCTTGATAAAAAACCCCTACAACATGTAGAGCTCCTCAAGGGATTAATCCCGACCCTAGCTAGATCACTCCTTGGTAATATAGTTTAAAACCAGGAAACTACTCAAGGGACTTAAGATCTACAAGCTAGAGGAAGAAGAAAGACACTCATCATAGATCTCACACAAGAAGAATCTCTCTTGTCTCTCTAACAAAGCACTGGCTTTCTTCTCCTTCAATTTCATATCCAAGCATCCACATATTTACCTAGAGCCCCAGCTCTAACAATGGCAGCCCATTTCACATTCTCTGGCAAAAGGAGACAATTGCTCTCTGTTTTTTTGCTTTGGGCTCTCTCAACCAATTGCAGCCGGTCACTCTTAGTTTGAGAGTTGGCTGCCAAAACAAAGGCATTAAGACCCCCAACAACCACAACAGGTTCTAGGGCCCATCAGGGCTATGCTGTGGGAAAATTTTGCAGCAAAAAACAACACTATACCTTTCTACAAAATCTCCAGCACATCTAGCACTCCATTATGTATGAACTCCCATTGCCTTGACTATCAGACATGTGAACCTCCATCATATGCATCGAAAATCGCGTCATCTGGTGCCTCAATCCTCCGAGAGACATGCCAAGCTCAAAAGTCGTCTGAGCCTAGCCTTACACATTTCTGTCTCATCCATCGCCATGTCTGCGACGAAGTCATCTGTCTCTGAGGATAACACTACGAGCTCGGACTCCATGAATGAACTAAATGACGACATGCCAGCGTCCAATGAGCCCTCTGTCGATCCATGAACATCCATATCATCACCCCACAGGTCCGCGAGCAACTCATGCTCGCCATGGCCATCATATATGAGAAACACGCCAGCTTACCCGTTGCTCTGCAGACTGACCCCAGCTGGGTTATATCGATACGCCGTTCGTATCTGCTCTGTCTGCTGATGCCTGTCATCAAGACTCGCCGTCCAACCGCTCTGCGCCTCAACCTTTCTACAAAATCTCCAGCACATCTAGCACTCCATTATGTATGAACTCCCCTTGCTTGACCATCAGACATGTGAACCTCCATGTGCATCGAAAATCACGCCCTCTGGTGCCTCAATCCTTCGAGAGACATGCCAAGCTCAGAAGTCGTCTGAGCCTAGCCTCACACATTTCTGTCTCATCCATCGTCATGTCTGCGACGAAGTCATCTGTCTCTGAGGATAACACTACGAGCTCGGACTCCATGAATGAACCAAATGACGACATGCCAGCGTCCAATGAGCCCTCTGTCGATCCATGAACATCCATATCATCACCCCACAGGTCCGCGAGCAACTCATGCTCGCCATGGCCATCATCTATTAGAAAGACGCTAGCTTACCCGCTGCTCTGCAGACTGACCCCAGCTGGGTCATATCGATACACCGTTCGTATCTGCTCTGTCTGCTGATGCCTGTCATCAAGACTCGTCGTCCAACCGCTCTGCGCCTTAACTAACTGTGTCGACGAACCAAGACACGGATGCGCACTCACCTGCGCCAAACTGACCGTCGAACTAACATCCAGTCTCTGGAGATCGTCCGCACTTGTCATGACATGTGATGAACTCGCCGAAGGTGAGAGATGAGTGTACATTAAAGGGGCTCCACTCGGCTCTGCCTCCTCCCTATATCGAGCGGGAACGCACTCGGTACGTGGCCTCCTACCTCTCAGTTCAATGTCCCTAGTGGCAATTTCACCTGTGACCACCATCACAGTCTCCACACTGTCGTAGGAGCCTCCTCGCTCCATTACTCTGTCAGATTTCCTGCTCCTCTGCATCTTCATCAGCCTAACCATCGAAGTATTAGAAGCTGCGCCTGACAAATCATCCCTGGCCAAACAAGAGCCATATCGTCTGTACCCATGCTGTGAAGACTGCTCTACCATACACAACGAATACTCTACCCTGATGTCAAGCTCCACAGCAGACATCTCTACCCTGAAGCTGAGGCTGCACACCTCAACACACTGGTCCTCCTCAGAAGCAACCAACTCATGCGTGCTAGAAACGTGAGAGACATCCGTCTCACCCACTGCAACCTCTGGCATTGGCGCGAAAACCAACTGCCATACTCCTTCGTAGATCGACGGCTCTACCTTGAAGCTAAAGCTGCACACCTCAGCATGCTGGGTCTCCTCAAGAGCAACCACAACATGCACACTGAAACTGTGAGAGACCTCTGTCTCCTCACATACAGCAATTGACCACATCGATACAACGACCGACTGCAACGTCTCCTCGTAGATCGTTGTCCTCCGCAGCTCCAACTGAACTGAACCTGGAGCTACATCGTGAGATGCCGGCTGATCCTTGATACTGACCACATAAGATGAACACTGCACCCTGTCCATCTGCACACGTGTCTGATCACGTGCCTGAGTCTGAATCTGAACCACATCATCATCTCTATGAACCGGGTTGTCCTCTGTTCTCTGCACACCGTCACGAGTCTGCTCCGCCCTAAGCACTGCAGAGTCGTCAATTATGACGTATCATTTGACAATCACCTCACAGGTACTAGGACACTATAACTTGTACCCTCTCGCACCTCTAACAACGTACCTGAGTAGGACACAATCATGTGCACATTGTCCTTCCTCGACATCGTCCCTCTCGTGTAGCCACACAGGACATTCAAACATACATAAGTACGAGAAGTCAACGACTCTGTACGTCCATAACTTCTCGGGAATAGAACTACCTGCGGCTGGTGACGATGTTTGGTTGATAAGGTATGCCGCAATAGCAAGGATCTCCCCGCATAATTCCTTAAGAAAGCCGAATGGTCTCAGTAGCCCCTTGTGTCTTCTCTGTCAAAATCTTGATCATGCTGTCTGCTATGCTACCGTGAGGGTTTCCATCTGGAATGGTATATCGGCACGTGATCTGCTCTGACTTGCAAACATCCCGTATCTCTACGTCGTTGGTATGGACCTCTCCTACGAGTCTACCCAACCGCCTCTCGACTATGCTCTTCCATAGCCGCACCTTCTCATAGATCTCCACCTGAGATCCCATGAGAGTAACCACGACTCTCCTCGAGAAGTCATCTATGAAGGCTGTGAAGTACCTCACGCCTTCCAGAGAAAGAACTAGACATTGACCCCATACATCGGCATAGACGCACTCCAGAAGCTCCCTGATGTGTCTGACAGATGTCCCAAACTGCACTTGCTTCGGCCGCTCCGCACCACAGTCACTGCAAACTGCAAGACTCAAGCTCATGATCACCTCTGAACACACTCCTTTGAAGAATGTTAAGGCTCTGCTCGTTGCATGCCCTAATCTGAGATGCCACAATCTCGCTAGATTTCCACTCTCGGACTCCTGTAATCTGCCAGTCTCGCCTATTACAGTGTGCCCATTGAGCGCATACAAGTTGCCCTGCTTCTTTCCCCTCATGACAAACATGCATCCTTGGGAAATACGCAGTCGATCCTCTTCGATCACTGCCATGTAGCCCATCCCAGTCAAAGCTCCTACCGATATCAGGCTGATCGAAGATCAGGAACATGTCTGACGCCATTAAACACACGGACGATGCCATCGTGCATCCTGACTTTGACCGTGCCACTCCCATCCGGATATGGGTAAACCTGAACCCGACCCAGATTATATCCGGGTCATGGTTCGGAAACTCGTACCCGATCCGGTGTAACCCGGGTTTACCAATACCCGACCCGATTCGTTTTGCGGGTCGGGTTCGGGTGGTCGGGTTGAGTGTAAGAGAAAAAATGTAGATTTAATTCCAAAGAAAAACGCGGACGAGAGGCCTCGAACTCGGGTGGGGGGAAGCACACTCATCGAACACAACCACCAAGCTACAATGTTTCTTGTAAACAATTGATATTTAATTCAATTTATATTGTTTCAAAGCATTTATTCTTAAAATTTGAAGCAAAACTTTGAAAAATAAACGAATCCATTAGGATTCGAAACCGTGACCAGCTGCTAGCATACCAACCAGTTGCCATACCAACAATCAGAAGCGGTAACCAAGTCGCCACATGGTGCTATTGAAAGATGTGTGTATAATATTTATTATATATTAATACTTTATAACCGGATGGAATTCGGGTTAATCGGGTTGACGAGTCAAACCCGTACCCGACCGGGATTTTATCCGGGTCGACCGGGTCGACCCGTTTTCTACCCGACCCGAATTGGCTCCTACACATACCCGGCCCAAAAGGCCAGGGTCGGGTCGGATCGGGTTAATTTTGCCACCCCTAGGTTATACGATGCTTTATTTAAAAGTTGGGTGAAAATATTATGACTCTGCAGCCATTGAAGCAGGCAAAAGACTTCCTTGCTTAACAATATTTTGCGTTGCCGGCTTGTAGAGGAGGCAAGCAAGAGAAGCTCAAAACAATGTCTAATCGTGTATGGGCATATGTGGAGTCTGTTGAGATGTACATCTTGTATGCAATTGAACATGGAAAAGTAGTCCAGTTGGGATGATTGATGAGTTCATATAAAAAGAAAAACAACACAGTGGTCACCTCATGTTTATGTATCAAATATCATTTTGCCCAGATATTGCATCATACCATATAATATACGTAAGGTTTTGTCTTGTGCTTGTGCTGTATTTAAACAATTAAGCATATAACTAATACGTAATGTTTTGTCTTGTGCTGTATTTAAACAATTAAGCATATAACTAACCTATCACAAAACGAAAGGTTTGCTCTTGTGCTTCTTTATTTTTTTCTATCATCAAATTCCATATCAAATGTCTTTCCAGTCACTTACCACTTTTTTTGCCTTTGTATGTTGTACTCAACAAAAACTAGCTTTTTGAGTGTATTGTGGTGCATTGGATTCTCCCAATACATATTTTGATAATGAGCAAATATTATGCTTGGACCGATGATTTTGTTTATAGTGATACAAGTGAAAAGATCAAGTGTAGATGGCTCAAGTATCGATGACAGAGAAAAAGATCACAAATCAAGCTTAACGGATTTCGTGATGGTATGACAAGTCAAAGCAGCAAGGTGACTTAAAGAATTCTATAGCAAAAACCTGGAGCTTAATGGTACATCAATATTTATGTAATTGATGTATTTACATTTCTTATCTTAGAATAATTTGTAAATCCTTGGAGATATCACACACACGAAACCCTACAAAATAACTTAGAATTATTAGAGAATTAATTCATATCATATCCCTTAGGTTTCATACTTAAACTATGCATTTTAGTCATCATTAGTCGACCAATTCTACCCCCAAATTGACTAATAATAGCTTGAAAATTGACTTAACTTTGCGTGTCATGTTAGTCGACTAATGTTGGTCTATCAGTTGACTAATGACTTAGTTAATCGACTAATAAAAGAGCACTAATCGAGTAATATTAAATAGAGACTTTAGCTGTTCTCTGACTTGATTAGTTAGCCGATTAGCGAAGAAGCACTATTCGACTAATTAAGAATTAGTCGATCAATGATGTAACAATAGTTGACTATTATCTGACAGAAACTTGCAGATTAGTCGATCAATGCTATTCTATTAGTTGACTAATGGTCATTAGTTGACTAATCAACTAGTCGTTGCCCAAGATAAAAGTTCCACGACTAGCCATTTTCTAGCTGTTAGGATGTGCATTTTACGGATGTTCTCTCACAGTTTTTCATCTCTATAAATAGAAATTAATTCGAGGTTTTTCATATCAAAAGAATACAAGAAAAATATATAAGAAAACACTAGAGAAATAAAAAGAAATCATATATTGTCGTTGCGCTCTAGCTTTACATTTCTTATCTTCTTGAGCCAATAGATTTCTATTCTTCATTGCCATTGCCAATCTCTAAAAGAGAAATCATATACCCTTAGCCACATATACATAAACGAGCTTCATCTTCAAAGCTTAGGAATTTTGTACTCAATTGCTCTCAAAGTTTGCCTTGATGTAAGGAGTTGTCCTCAGTGTTAGGAGGCGGTGATACTCTCGGGTGCAAGAGGGTTTATGATCTCAGGTTTATTGAGGTCGGATTTGCAATTGGCAATGGTTATTTGCCAAGTTGCGTGATTGTATTATTTTTTTGGTATTGAAAAGTTATAATGAAATTCTCAAGCAGTATTGGCTTGGGGATTAGACCGAACCAAGATAAAATTTTGTGTTTACGATTGCTATTTGTGCTCGATTTATTCTTGCAATTGTTGCTATTATATTTTGCTGCATAACTATCCATATGCTTGCAAGAACTGGTTGATTAATAATCTTTTGGTAACACAAATTGATATCTTAGATAGAAAATACTTAAAAGTATTATAAAGTTTGTACAATACTATTCATACACATCTAATGTTTTCTATCTGTTATCCACATGATCTCCAATACTTGGCATCAGAGAAATGAAGTGTTCCCAATATTTGGTATCGGAGCGAGTTAATGGATGGTCACAACAAGCTACACATTCCTTGAATGACACTCCAAGATGCGTCATCCGACGTTCGATGGCTCCAACTATAAATATTAGAGAAGGCGAATGATGATCTACTTTCAATCCATCGACTTCAAGTTATGAAAATTCGTAGAGATGCTCTACACCAAACCTACTATCTCCTTTACACAATGAACAAGTGAAGTGAAAGAAATGGCAACCCGAAATTCTAATGTAATGATTATCTAGTTCTCTTCCTTAAATAACAATATTTTCCAACTTGTGTCAGAAGCTAGATCGGCAAATCAATTATGACGCATGATTGATGAGTTTGAAGAATTAACATCATGTGTTTCATCTCCTGAAGAAGAAAGGGGAGAACAAGAAAGAGCAATCATGTGTTTTATGGCACATACCGACAACATGGGAAATTCAGATCCTGAAGATGGTAAACTATTAGAAACTTTCAATGATTTATTTGGCAAACATATAAAATTAAATAAGGAATTTTAAATCATTGAAGCATGAACATAAAAGTAGTTTATAAAAATGTTCTAAATTTGAAAATGATTCCTAAATGAATAAGAAATTAGAAAACAAAATTCTTAAAGAAGAGCTAGATGAAATCCTTTTGAGTAATAAAATTTAGTTGTTGAAAATACAAAACTAAAAGACGAAAATATATTACTCAAAAAGAAATCTCAAAATTTAAATTTTTACAATTGAAGAGCTTGACAAAAATATGTCTTAATAAAATTGAAATATGAAGAGATTTCAAAGAATGTTTATAAAGAAAAAGAGAAATTAAATGAATTATTAACTAATCAACATGATTCTAAATCTAAACATGGCTTAGCCTATAAAAATAAAAAGAATCATAGTAGAAATAAATTGCATGCAAACTCCGATAAAAACAAACATTATGCTTTTAGGTATAAAAAGTTTACCTACATTAAGAATGTTAAATCCACTGATTATAATAAAGTGCATCATACACACGTTGAAGAATCACAAAGAAAATCACATGTACATTATGTTAAAAAATAATACGATTTCAATGTGGATTCCCAAAAAAGTGGCCAAACAAAGTAAAAATTCATATGTAAATAAGTTTATGGAAAATGTGTATTTTTCAAACAAATAGTTATATGTGCAATCAAGGAAATCAAATTCAAAATAGGGTTGGATTCCTAATGATTGATTTTATTGAACCCAATAAAATATGGGTATCTTAATTAAAATGCATATTTTTTGGATACCTATGAGAAAATCAAACTTATTTTGATTTAATAATGTGGTTTGAATATTAATAATTTAATTTGGAATTATTTATGAGAAAATTGTTTATATTTTCTGGATCAGTTTTGAATATTTTTGAGTTCTAATTTATTGAATTAAAACTTTAATGTTTTAACCCAAATGACTAACCCCAACGACCCAAAATGCAAAGGATAACAAAACTTTATTATTTTTTCAGGTATCTAGATGAAAAAGGAGAAGTACACGTGATTGATGTGACTTCCAAAAGATTTAAAAGGGGAGGATGCTATCAACACATTGTAGTAATCCCACCTTTTTGCTGATGTCAAAGGGGTAGAAAGATTCAAGGGCATCATCAAAATCAAAGAGAAAGCATCAATTCAGGAGGACTATGCATACAGTCAGGGGGTATAATTTAAATTTCTTTAATTTTGTCATATATTTGATTTTGATTAATTAATGTTAGTCATCGCCAAAAAAAGAAAGAATGTTTGGTATTGGATTTTCTCGGCATATGTTTTGATGATGAGCAAATATTATGCTTGGACTAATGATTTTATTTATAGTGTTACAAGATAAAAAAGACCAGGGTTGGATTGCTTAAGCATGGATGACAAAGCAAAAGATCATAAATCAAGCTTGATAGATTTCATGATGATGTGACACGCCAATGCTTCAAGATGACTAGAAGAATTCTTTGGTAAGAACTTGAAGCTTATGGCTACATCAATCAATCATTTGAAGATATATTTATGTAATAGATGTATTTACATTTCTTGTCTTAGATTACTTTGTAAAGCCTTGAAGATGCTACATACCTACATTAAACCCTTAGAAATAACTTAAATTTAATCGGGAATTAATGCATAACATATCTCCCTAGGTTTTCTACTTAGACTATGCATTTTAGTCATCATTAGTTAACCAATTTTATCCCCTAGTCAACTAATAATAATATGAAAATTGACTTAACTTTACTTGTCAGGTTAGTCGACTAATATTGGTCTACTAGTCGACTAATGACTTAGCTAGTTGACTAATAAAAGCGCACTAGTCGACTAATATTAAATCGAGACTTTAGTTCTCTGAGTTGACTGGTTAGTCGATTAGACAAGAAGTACTCATCGACTAAGGATTAGTCAACTAATGATATAATACTAGTTAGGGGTGGCAATTCGGGCCGGCCCGGTCCGGTTTTCTTAAAGGATTGGGCCGGCTTGGTCCGATAAGACTTCGGGCTATTCCGGAGAGGCCCGGGCACGGCCCGATAAAAATTCGGGCCGCCCGGCCCGATCCGATAGGGTTGAATGAATTATGTATCGTGACAATATTTTATCATATTTTTAAATACAAACTTGTCTCATATGCTTAAAGATGCATCGAAATGGAGTACGAAAGAAGAGGATTAAGTGGGTTGCATAAGGTGATGTGTCCTACATTGTTTTCATTTATTTGGCAAGATGAAGTAACATGTTTGGTGGTTCTTTGTCTCTTCTCGGAAACTGAGATGGACCCCTAAGATCCGAAGACATCAAAGTTGGCGCTGGCGGGAAGTTAAAGTTTATGATATTTGGACCTTGATCTGATAAGATTCATGACATTAGACTCAACACCATAAATGAATGCACATTACTGAAATCCGATTTAGATCACTGTGTGGTCAAATTGAAGTGTGTCGATCAAATACTTTTCGTGCCGTGCCGTGTCGCCCATGGGCTGAAAAGCTTGGCCGGGTTTGGCCCGAAAATGAACCGGGCCGGGCCGGCCCGGTCCGATAAGGATTTCGGGCCAAAATTGTTGGCCCAGACACGGTCTTATCATGCCGGGCCCGTGCCGGGCTATCGTGCCGGGCCGAAAATTGCCACCCCTAATACTAGTCGAATAATACACAGTAAAAAATTGGTTGAGACTTCTGGCTTGCAGATTAGTTGACCAGTGCTATTCTATTAGTTGACTAAGAGCCATTAATCGACTAATGAATGAGCTCTATGTTGGATATTGAGCATCCCAAGTTAGTTTTGATGATGATTAAACAAATGAACTAATTATGATCATTTGAGCGTGTAGTTTATATATAGATTACCTCTAAAAGATGAGTTCAAGGAGAATTTCAAAAAGACCTTTGGTGCATGTTCAAAGCTATGAGGACATTCAATCAGATCATAAGGTCGAGATAGAGTGTGGAGAAAGCTCATTCAAAGGCAACTAGGACTAAAGACTCTACTACATTAGATGATGGACTTCAAGCTACATCAAGCTACATCAAGCCAAGATGGTATTATTGATGTATTTTTATATTTGAGTTCATGCCCTTAGATTTTGTGTAAGCCTTTGATATTGAAGCTCCACACCCACACTTATTTTAAAGTCATAAAATTAATTTGAAACTCTTTTGAGAAGATTACGATAGTGTATCACTCTCTCACATGATACATATCCATGTATCCGAGAGGAGTCGACTCTCAGATGAGCAGGGGTCGACTCCTGGAGCATGTACGCACAGAGTAGTTTCGGTCACTGGCTAGTAGTTGACACCTGTCTACATGGTAGTCGACTCCTGGACCGGTAGTCGACTCTCTGGTGTACATGTGTCGACTCTCAGGCCACAATGGTCGAAAATTGGTTGCTTCCTTAATTGACACGATTGTTTTGATTTTTATCTGTTGGGGATAACTTTCTGAATCTGTTTTAAGCGATAAACATCTTTATAAATCGAGAGCTCTTTGCAAGAGTTTTATAATATCAAGAAAATATTTTAAAGCAATTTTCAAGGCAATTTCTTTAGTGATTTTCAAAGCTCTTCATTTTCTCTTGCTCTCTAATTTTTTGATGTCATTGATCTTACGTTCTCTAAAAAGCTTTTAAGCGATTTTCAAGCATTTCTTTGATCTAAATCTTTGGAGTTTCATCTTTATTTTTTGAGATTTGACCGAGTCGATTTTGATGCTCTAAGCGATTTTACTCTCTATTTCTTCTTGAGATCAAAATATTTTCTATAGCTACTATGCATATGAGCTTCAATTGATCGGCTATATGAGCATTGTCATCTCTGCAAAAAGTGTAAACCACACGGGTGGTTGGTAAGTGGTAAGTTGTATCACTTGTGATTGTGTAAAACCCTCACGTGTTCGACATCCTCTTGGCTAAAGGTTATTTGGTTGTAGAAACACTCTTATTGGAGAAGTAACAAGGTTGTAAGAAGCCCTCACTTTGAGTCAAGAACTTCAAGGCGATGCTTGGGACTGGACTAGTCTGGGGTGGGTGAACCAGTATAATTCTCTCGGTGTTTGCGATTGGTATTATCTCTCTTATATCCTACTTCCTTTACTTGTTTGGTTGTTTATTTTTCGCTGTGTATTTTTATTATTGCAAGTTAAGTAGTTGATTAAGTATTTGGTGAAGTAACATCAGTCAGAGACTTAGGCTTTGCTAGAAGGATTTTTATTAAACGATTATTTCTGAGCAACACTATTCAACATCCCTTTTAGTATTGCTTGCCGTCTATAAGATCCCAACACTCTAGTCGACCAATCAACTAGCCGTTACATAGAACAGAATTTTTGTTACTAGCCGTTTTCTAGCCTGTGGGACGGACATTTTAGGAATTTTCCCTCAGTTTTTCATTTATATAAATAGGGATTAATTCAGGGTTTTTCATATCAAGAGAATACAAGAAAAATATATAAGAAAATACTAGAGATAGAAAAAGAAATCCTATATTGCCCTTATGTTCTAGGTTTGCATTTCTTATCTTCTTGAGCTAATAGATTTTTATTCTCCATTGTCATAGCCAAATCTTTAAAATAGAAATCATATACCCTTAACCACATATACATACATAAGAATTATCTTCAAGGCTTAGAGATTATGTACTCAATTGCTCTCAAAGTTTGCTTCGGTGGTTGTCCTCGGTGTTCAGCGACGTTACTCTCGGGTGTGATAGGGTTTACGATCTCAGTTTTGTTGAGGTCGATTTTGTAATTAACAATGGTTGTTTGTCAAGTTACGAGATTATTCTATTCTTCATGTATTGAAAAGTAATAGTGGAAATTTCAAGTTGTATTGACTTTGAGACTGGACGTAGGTAAGGATTGATCAAACCGGGATAAAATCTTCAAGTATTGCTATAATATTTCTTTGCTTAACTTATTCTATACATTGCAAGAACTTATTGATTAAGAATCTTTTTAGTTACATAAATTGATATCTTGGATTGAAAATACGTAGAAGTGTTATAAAGTTTGTAAAATACTATACTGCAATCAAGTGTTTTCTATTTGTCATCCATGGGATCCCTGACACTTGGCATCCGAGAAATCGAGTGTTCCTAACATGCATAAATCCAGAGACACTACAGATTCTTTCACCTATAGCATTACAATTACGCAAATTACTATCCTTGATGCTCCTTGGAATCTTATATCGTATCATGTACACGTTGAATCCTACCATAAATTTATTGTGTTGAATAATAAATAAAACATTCATTACAAGTTACAACCGATTCATATTGGTTTTCCTTTATATTGTATCATATTGTATGATTTTAAGCGTATTTGGATAATAATGAAAACTAAGAACAATGCATGAGATTAGTCCCATATCTAGTAGGACATTGGCTAGATATATGATTAAACAATTGGACCGAAGATTTGATAGGAACTTCTAGGATTTGGTGGAAGAAAATATACCTTTTATAGATAATAAGAGGAATACAAGGATATGTGGCCGCAATTTGAGAAACGACAGTTCTTCTGGCTTTTGATTCAAGATAAAATCCGAATTCTCCCAAGATTTACTCTAGTCTACTCCTAATCTTTTTTCTTCTTCTCCAACAACACGAGAACATATCCTTAACACCTTCTCATATATATAATGGATTGATTTGTCCAAAATTACTAAAAGGCATCTGAAGTCTAAAATTATAAGTTTGACACTTGCACCTCAAATCTAACATTACTTCGTCCTCAAAGAATCACCTTGTCCTTAAGGTGGTACCATGAAATTCATGGTCACGCTATTCCAAATGAGTGTACTCATTCCCTCCTGGCTCATCCTCTCCAGTAGCTGTGCCATCATCTTCTTCGACAACCAATACTTGCAGAGCACGATCTCGGTAATGATGTACCGGTCCAAACCCCTTGCCACATCGAAAGCATAACCATTTGGCATAGGATTTCCTTCTGTGTGAGATACTTGTACTTGCTATATGGTGAAGGCCCGTCACTCTTCTCCTGAACTGTCTGACCCATTGTTGGCTGAGACTTCTGAATCTTCTCGGTAGCATACGTGTGGGATGTGGCACCAGTTACCCCTCCATTGGCATATCTCTCCGCTATGCGTTTATAATCATCGAAGCCAGCTCCATGGTCTTCATCAGCCCTCTCGGTCTCTATATGTATAGCTCTGCTCGGATGCTCGCCTTCAGGCCCTTCGTGAAGCTCCCCTCCAGCGTCGCCTCCGATATTCTCCTCAACCCGAGAGTGCCTCGAACATCTCACTGTAGTCACTAACTGTGCCATCTTGTCAGAGTATAATGAGCTGCTCGTGTAAATCTCTGTCATAAGTGTCTATTCATGTAGTAACTAACTTTCCCCCGTAGTCACTAATTGTGGAAGCGACACGTTTACTTCGCAAATTGTTTCCTTCAAAGGCAAACTGCATGTAAGTCGTATCTTATTTGGTGGCACTGGTTAACTTCTCTCTGTGGTCTAGTTGTGAAATTTACAATTGATTAGTTTGGGCTTTTTCTTTAGCTTTTAATCCATATTGAGTAGAGTTGAATGCCATTTTTATATGTCCCATTTAATTAGAATGTTGCAGATGCTTAGGGTTCAATTTGTTTCCTAATATGTTTGTTATTTAAGAGTTTGGTTCATTAAGAGTTTGATTAGATCTATGTGCCCACGGTTTCCTCTAGGGCGCATGCAAACAAGTAGTCGTGAACATTAGTGATTTGGAATCGTCCTGCGATACCTAAAAAACACATGTCGTTGGCATGTTTGAATCATGATAGTAAATAATTTGGGTTCAAATGCTATGCGCGGATCATTTGTGAAGATACTTACTGTTTTTTTTGTTGAGTAAAAAATAGTTTCAATAGTTAAAATGACATCTTTTCACCCACCAACGCGTAGCACAACTGGCTAGTGGGGTTGTGCTAACTTTCAGAGGTCTCGAGTTCGAGTCCCTCTGGATGCAGCTGTGTTAAAAAATTGGTGATGTAGAGCTTTGGCCTCCCTTCGCGGGTCCTACCCGGCTCGAGCCGGATTAGTCGGCGCCCAATTGGTGTCCGGAAACCGGTGGTTAAGTACCAAAAAATGACATCTTTTCCTGTGTACGTCGAAGTGTTTTTCATTTTTTCATGTGTTACTTAATATTACATGATTGTAAAGATGAGTTGGCAGCTGCATAGGTATGTTCAAATATGAGAATTTTCTACATTTGTAATTTATCAAGCAGTTGGTCCACTTAAAAAGGAGGGTTGAGTTGACTTGCCAGCTTAGCATCTGAGCATATCTCCTAATTAATTCTTCTAACCGATTTTGAGGTATCATTGGCTTTTCTTGTTTGGTGAATATGCACAGACTAATATTTATTACTGTGTTCTGAATCTTCTGATAGTCAGGGGACTTTTTAAAAATTTAGATTTAGACATGTATACTTTCAAATTTGAAATCATTTTTCTTGCGATGGTATATGTTAACGCCTACATGAAAATATCCAGATGTGGCTCGATATGAGGCCATAGAGGAGAGAAGCCTTTAAAAAAAGATTGATTCCAACATTAACCGTCATTCGCCGATATTCTTACGGCATGCTCTACCTTGCTGATGCTGATGCCTGAAAGGAAGAGAGAAGGGGGGTTACAGTCAAGAATACCCCCCTTTTCTCTCCTTAATATTACTGCTAGTTTTGTCCAAAGCTTGCTATAGGAAAGCTGGCGTATTCAGTAAAAGCCGCCAAAATTGATCCCCTCACCGTATTATTTGTGTCTATAGAAAATTCTCAGCCTGCTTTTTTGTGCCTATTGGATAAACATGACCTACATTCATTGTATAGGGAAACATCTCCAGTACATCGTCTGGTCAACATGCCCATCTATTGTGATTGCAACTTGTCTGATAGAGACCTGATGTTCCTATCATAAAGTGGCTGTGTGCATGTGGTAGATTCTAATATTTGGATTGTTAGGCCCTTCTTGGATAGTTAGGATATCAATCAATTTAAATTAGGCTGTAGTTTCTGACTTTTTTGTGAAGTAGACAATGAGTTCCCAAGCTATGGTTTCCTTCCCAAGAGACTGTTTGGATAGCCATTGGAATATTATAGGAGAATGGAGAGAAAGACAGTGATAAAAGAGAGAGAGAGAGAGACAACAAGCAAATGAAGAAATAGACTGTGGCATGGTATCTATTGTAAACACGTAATCTAATCACACTTGTCAGTGTAATTGCGAAATACTGTTGAGGGATTGACCATGTTACATGTGTAATCCATCTAAATAAGCATTCGACGACGGTGCAAAAAGTAAGTTGGCGGTAAAATTTAGATTTTTACAACCATCATATATGTGTCTGCACAGATTTGATCTTGAAGATCTGGAAAAAGTTCTTAATGCATCTAGTATGCATATGCCTTTTCCTCAAAGCATTCCATTAGCTGAAGACTTCATTATGCTTATTTTATTTATTTAATTATTCATTGGCATCTGTCTTGAACTGATGTGCTTGGTAAAATTTCCAATAATCCAAAGTTATAAATTGATAGTTTAGTACTGTTATTCTACAATCTGGTATGTGTGTTGCATTCTGATTTTTCATTTGGGTGTGTAATAGCATTCTTTGCACTGGACATTGGTTGGTAACATTTCCTTGCCAATAAGAGGAGGCAATCCCATCCTCTAGAGTCAATGCCGCCTAGGCTCAGTTCGATGTGTTGGTAACAGCATTTACCCAAAATGTTTAGACCTGGGACAAAAATAAATAAGGATAAATGGAGCTGATAAGCCGTGCTTTTAATATACAAGTCATTCTGTTATCTGTGTTAGTTGATGCTACGTGTACTAAAGAATATAACAAAATAAACTGAACACTGTTGTATCAGGGTGTGATATTGTCTGTGCTTGACATATGATCCTGAGCAACTGACATAATTTAAGACACATGTAAACATTTGGTGGGATTTACAACACTGGTACATGATATTGTAGGATGATTCAGAGATTGTTGCCATGATCAAAGAACTCTTAGAAACTCGGATTCGGCCTGCAGTTCAGGATGATGTTGGTGATATTGAATATCGTGGATTTGACGAGTATGTCTCTAACTCCTCTCTCACGGACACGCTTGCATGCAAACATGTGCACGCGATCTCACGAACACACGGAATTACCCACAATTAGTTTGATTGTCAAACCGGAAGCTATCTTGGGTTTTCTTTGTAGGCGAACTGGTATGGTGGTGAAGCTGAAAATGCAAGGAGCCTGTAGTGGCTGCCCGGTCCATCTGTTACCCTGAAATATGTCATTGAGAATATGCTAGTGCACTATGTTCCAGAGGTAAGACCCATGAAAATAACTTCTTTTTTTTAATTTCTATTCGTTATATCTTGTTAAATTAGACTTAATTGAGAATGCTTGAACGGTTTATACTACTATTGGGCTAACTTGGATATTCTTTTCTTTTTTGTCTTTAACAATGCATCAAGAATTTGACTTGTTTGTTTTTGACTTTTTTGGCGAAAAGGAAACCAATTTTTTTAAAGATAAAAGGGTAAATGACTGGAAAATACCCTAACGTTTGACCGTTTCTCACAAATATACCCTATCGTTCATTTTGGGACACATTGACATCCAGAACGAAAATTGGCTAACGGAGGTTAACTTATTTACAAACTGCCCGTTTTGTCCCTTACTTAAAAAAGGGTTAAAGAGATAACTTACATGTTGCCGTGTCCCCAAAGAGAAATCACGGGAGAGGGAAAGCTAGGGCGAAAAAATTGGGGAAAGGAGGGAAATTGAGGAGGGCGGAGGGCAACACAGGAAAGGGGAGAGAAAGGGGAGCTGCTGGAGGTCGGTGATCGAAGCAAATTGAAGACCTGCAGCATCAAATATAACTTACATGTTGCCGTGTCCCCAAAGAGAAATCGCGGGATAGGGAAAGCTAGGGCGAAAAAATTGGGGAAAGGATGGAAATTGCGGAGGGCGGAGGGCAACACAGGAAAGAAGGGAGAAAGAGGAGCTGCTGGAGGTCGGTGATCGAAGCAAGTTGAAGACCTGCAGCATCAAAGAGTAAGATGGTAAGTAAATTTATAAATTTATAAATTTTTTTGACGAAAATAAGTTAAATTAAAGTAGTAATTGGTAGAAATGGTTGAATTAGGATACAAAGCTGAGAGATTTTAGATGATGGCTTTGTGTTGCGTGAGGTAGTAGAATTTGTAAGTCAATTAAGTAGTATGCTAAGTATGGTCTGTTGAGAAACGGTATGGTGCATGTAACTATGTCAATGCTAATTATGCTAAGTATAATCTGTTAATCCAAGTAATGTTGTGAATTTGTCAATGCTAATTATGGTTATCTGTTAAGTCTTTATTATACAACATAATGAATATGTTATGTTGCATATGGTGAATGGTATATTGTGCATATGTGATGTTGAGAAATGTCTAAAATGTTGTTGACAGAGTCAGAAAGTTAACTTGAAGATCCATCATAGGGGAGTATTGAGACTTGGAGCTAAATGAAGTTATGAACATGGACAGCAGACAGTTTTCCTTGACTGTGTTGCTGTGTTTCTTCAAGTTATGAAAACTGCCTGCTGTCCATGTTCATAGAAACGTTGAAAATGCTGATTAAAGATTTAGGACATAAAGGCAGGTTCTACATATACTTCAAGCCCTAGAGAAAGGATTTCAGTTGGTGTAGTAGAATTGATGATGATGTGCAGCCTCTGAAATTTTGAACATGAAGGGCAGTAGGACTGTGGACTTATATGTGTCACATGAATGTGTAGGGCATCAACTTGAAGGCAATTCTACTGCACAGGAAGCAATTGTCAACCTGAGTGAGTCAGAAGGGGAAGGTGATCTTAGCATTCCAACTTCTATGCCAACAGAGGTGGGAAGCAAGCAAACAGAGGAGGAAAGCACAGAGGTCAATTTGAAAGGAAAGGATGCTAAAACAGTGGCAAGTCTGATTCAACCAACAGATACAGATACAAGTAGGAGGGAACTGTATGAGGAAATAGATGTGAACCTAAGCTGTCCATCATCACTACCCCATGAATATGCTAATAACTGGGATAATGAAGATGAAAGGGCAGAATTGCAGGAGGCTATGGCTGATATTTAGGAGGCTAGGGCTGATATTGAGGAGGCAACACCAGAGTGTCAAGCAGATTTGCAGGAGCATATGGCAGATTTTCAGGAGGCATTGGAAATGGCAGATTGGCAAGCAGAGGTGCAGAAGGATATGGCAGATTTTCAGGAGGCAATGAGAATGGCAGAGTGTCAAGCAGAGTTGCAGGAGGCTAGGGCAGATTTTCAGGAGGCAAGGGCAGATTTTCAGGAGGCAAGGGCAGATTCAGGAGGCAATGGCTGAGTGTATTGCAGAGTTGCGGGAGGAAAGTGCAGAGTGTCTTGCAGAGTTGCAGTCAGATTTTCAGGATGACATTGTTGAAGATGATACAACAGATGCTATGCATGATGAGGAATCAATGGATGATACAGCAGAGACTGGGCATGATGAGAAAGAAATGGATGATACAGCAGAGGCTATGCATGATGCAAGTGAGCAACCAAGTGAGTCAGATGCAGATGATGAGTATGAACCAACATATGATGATGATGTTGACTGTGGAAGCAGTGAGGATGATGTTGATTTGGAGGATGAAGGTGATGTAAATTTGGAGGATGAAGATGGTGTCGAGTTGGGTAGAATGTTGGGTGAAGACACTGTGCACTCAAAAAAGAAGAGGACTGATGGCATCCATGTGTATGGAGGCCCGGAATGTGAGCCACATAATGAATGAGCCACAGACACAGATAATTTAGATGGGATTAGGAGCATGGGAGGCAGTGATGATGATAGGACATGCAGAGGGGGAAAATTTGTGCATAATGTTGATATGGATAACCCAAAACTGGAGCTTGGAATGAAGTTTGCAACTCCAGGGGAATTCAGGGAGTTGTTAAGAGAGCATGCAATAAGAAATGGATATGATTTTAAATTCAAGAAGAACGAAGGATGCATAATTTCTGTGGAGTGCATTAACAAGTGTGGATGTGTGTGTGTTCAGGCTCTTTGGATAGCAACAGAGAATACTGGGTAGTGAAGAAACTCACAACACATTCAGGATGCCATGTTGTGAGGACCAATTCTCAAGTGACATTCCAATGGATTGGCAAAAAATATGTTGAACACATAAGAGACCAACCCCATCTGCCCATCAAAGTATTGAGGAAGAATCTGAGCATGGACTATGGCCTAGATATTAGGCAAGATAAAAAGTTATACAGGGCTAGGAACTTTGCCAATGCTTACACAGAAGGCTCCTACAAGTTGCAGTTTAAGCAACTATGGAATTACTCCCATGCCCTATTACAGAGAAACCCTGACACTTTTTGCAGGGTTAGTTCAAGGCCTAGTGATGTGGATGATGCACCAATATTTAGTGGAATTTTTATCACCTACCCTTGTCAGGTTAAGGGTTTCAAAGATGGATGCAAGTCATTCATTGGACTTGATTGAACTTTTCTAAAGTCAGAGATTGGGGGAGTGTTGCTTAGTGCTACAAGCAGAGATGGGAACAATGCAATGTTCCCATTGGCCATAGCTATTGTCCCTAATGAATCAAAAGACACATGGACGTGGTTCTTGACATGCTTGCTTGAGGCACTTGGTGTGAACAATGAAGGGCAGTTCACCTTTATATCAGACAGACAGAAGGGACTGCTGGAGACATTTAAGGAGGTCTTGCCTAGAGGACACCACAGGTTTTGCTTGCGGCATATGTATGACAACTTCAGAAAGGAGTTCAGGCCAAATGTTATATAGGCAGCTGATATGGAAGATTGCTGGAGTTTTTGTGGAGGAGGACTGCCTAACTGCAATTGAGGAATTCTACAAGATCTCACCAGAAGCTGTTAAATGGCTTTGTGATGTGAGGATAGATGCTTGGTGTAGGTGCTATTTCACAGATGATAGTTGTTGTGATTTAGTTGTAAATAATATCTCTGAATCATTCAACAAGTTCATTTTAGAGGCTATGGATAACCCAATCATAACTTGCCTTGAAATGATTAGGAGGCAACTGATGATTAGGTTCCAAAAGAAGAAAACCAGTGCAGCCAAGTGGATTGGAGAGACATGCCCCAGGATTCTGGAGAAGGTGATGAAGTTGAAGAGGAAATGTACATGTCTTTTTGTGGTCTATGCTGGAGAGGGCAGTATGAGGTTAGACAAGATAACGTGGTGTACACATTGAATTTGTTGGCAAGAACTTGTGACTGCAGGTATTGGTAGAGGACGGTAATTCCTTGCGTCCATGCATGTGCAGCTCTGATGGCTGAGAATAAAAATCCAGAGGATCATGTGCACAGATATTACACAAAGACTGCCTATATGCAAGCATATGCAGGCATGATCCACCCAATTCCTGATTCAAGATTTTGGCTAAAGACCACTTATTCTGAGTTGGTGCCACCACCATTTACCAAGTAGCCTGGAAGGCCTGTTAAGAGGAGGAGGCGGGGTGAATTTGAACCCGGGTCAAAATCAAGATTAAGGACTAGCTCATCAGTAAGCTTAATCCAACTGTCTGGACAGGTACAGACACAAACCTGCCAAAACTGTCATGAAGTTGGACACAATAAGAGGAGTTGTAAAAATCCATCAGCCCCACAGCCATCTTCAAGATCTGCAACTCCTAGAGGGAGGCCAAAATCTCAACAGAAGGAGCTCAGCAAAGATAATCAACCAGAGTTTTTAGCTTTGTTGAGGAGGGCTGGTATCAATGTTGATGGTAGAAGCCAGAGCTCAGATGCCCAGAATACCCATGTTGTAAGTTCATTATTGAACTGCCATTTCAGAACACCCCTGCTATATTGTTATTGTGATTTCATCAGAACTTTTACAGAGTACCCATGTCCAACAACAAGCCCATGGTCATAGAGGAGGCAGAAGATTGGGTTCAAGAAAACATTCTTCTGGCCGGGGTGGTCAAGTACCTCCAGTTGTAAGTGCTATATGACTTGTGATTTCAACATGCTTGCTTACATTTGTCATTTCATGATGTAATTGTTATTGTGATATCCTCATAACTGTAATTGTTATTGTGATTTCATGTTGTAATTGTCATTTCATGCTATAATTTCATCATAACTGTTTACATAGTACCCCTACCTAACAGCAAGCCCATAATCAAAGAGGAGGCAGAAGATTGGGAGCAAGACAAATTTCTTCTGCCAGTGGTGGTCAAGTCCATCCTGTTGTAAGTGATATATGTCTGACATAGACTAGTGATAAACTTCTGATATATGTCTTATTTATTCTTTCTTTTTATATATGTCTGATACATGTCTTATACATAATAGTGATATATCTCTGATACATGTCTTATATTTGTGTGTTTCCAGCCTTCTCAACAACCTCATGGCCCCAATCATAACAGTGGATATGGGATCACTCAACCAAATCTTCCAGCTAGGGCTGACATTGGTGTGACCCAACAACATCATCATTCACATAGAGGACATTTGCACAAGGGAGGGCTGAAGAAGGCAAAGACAGTCCATCATAGAGTGATGACTAGGAGTACTTAGCTTGGAAATATCAGTGCAGCCTCAAGCATCTGAGTTTGTTTGGTGTAGCTTGATGAGTGCATAGTTCATGTTTATGAGCAATATCTGTGTGTGTCAGTGTCTATTAACAATGTTGGTGGTAGAGACAGCAGTATCTATGAACAATGTATAGTTTGTTTATGTTGGTGGTAGAGACAGCAGTATAGCCATTTGTTAGAGTTAGTGTATTATGAAAATATCTAGCTTGGACAATGTTGATGTTTTGTATGTGTGTTAGTGTATAGTTTGTTTTTGAGCAATATATATGACCAATGTATTCTGTTTCTACTCCAGCTGTTAGTGGTTGGTTGTGTTTCTGTGTTTGCTGCTGCTACTTTTGGATATGTGTTATGTCATGATTTGTTTGGAAATGTGGTATATCGGTATTTCATCAGGCTTATTGTGTTGTGTCATGATCTGTGTGTTAGTGTATAGTTTGTTTGGAAATATCTAGCTTGGAAATGTGTTATGTCATGATTCTGTTTGCTGCTTAGAACGTGTTATGTCATGATTCTATTTGCTGCTTCAAATACTAAATGGTTTCAGTTTGCATAGCTCATCACATCAGGCATATATTGATACATGGTACAATGTTTCATTCACCTACCAACAGGACATTCATGTTCACCCAGATACATTCCTAACATCACATACATTCCTCTCTTATCACTACTCTGATACATCTCAAATCTAAATCATTCCTAACAAATACATTCCTCCTCCTTACACTCTCTGACTCATCACCACTCTGGCTTGTTATTCATCACCACAAACAACAACATAATTATAAGCTCCACATTTGCAATCAAACACAGCTTCATTAGACTGAACTCCTTCATGATGCTCTGGAGCTTGTCATTGTTTTCCATCAGCTTCAAATTGTTATCATCACAAACACCTACAGCCTTATCCAATTTAATCTCTGCCTCTACCATCCTTGCCTCTGTCACCATAAGCATCACATCATTTTCTTCATTTCCCACCTCGAGCACCCTCCTCTCAGGTTCATCCATTAGGTGACGTATCACCTTCTTTAAGAATTTCGAGTGGGCTGTATCCTTCCACTTGAACATTTTGCATCTCTTGGACTTCTCATATTTAGGACACGACCAAAACCTTCTCCCTGGGTTATCTTCCGACCATGATGTCCTCCTTGGCGTCCTCAATCCACAGTCACACAGCTTGAAATCATCATAATTGGTTTCAAAATCTGGATCTTCCCGGCGATCTCTTCTTCTGCTGCTGCTGTTCCCATAGCTCATTTCTTCCTTTACAAAAAATAATAATCACATATAATTCGAACAGAAATTACACATTAAATCTACAATTTTAATCTCATACTTACCCGTCCTCTTTCTTCTTTGCAGGAGCTCCTCCACCTTCCCACCGTTGCGCTTGCCTTAGCTCCGCCGTTGCGTCTTCCCTAGCTCAGATGAAGCCACCGAGGTCGTCGTGATAATTTTAGTCCATCCCCGATTTAAAAGCTATGTGGGCATAATTGTCATTTTCGTATCACGTGATATCACGTGAACAGATTTTCTGACGGAAAACTCAAAATGGGTATAACGTTGTCAATTTTGCCAAACGTTTCGGCCTAATTTGTCCCAAAATGAACGATAGAGTATATTTGTGAGAAACGGTCAAACGTTAGGGTATTTTCCAGTCATTTATCCAAGATAAAAATGAGTATCAGGCGGCCAAGAAGAGGTTTTCCTACTTGGCCACAATCTAGGCCGCCCAAAGATGCACACCAATATCTTTGCATTCAGTATCATCCATATCAGTTTTCCTAGCATTTCATCTTTTGCAAATAATTTATTCATTAATTTTTTTACCGGTTTGTGTTGCATAAAAAAATATTTGTATGTTGCAAGAATTTTGAGTTACTATCGACCAGATGTCATGGGATTAAGCCCCAGAAGAGCATTTTATATAGAATGGAAGGGGACAAGATGACATCCTCTCTTAGGAAAACTTCAAACTATATTTGTAGTTGATAACACTATTCAATTATAAAAGGTGGTGGATATTTCAATCCTATCACTTGCACAAGTTTGATGAGTAGGATTAGAGAAGGCTAAGAGGGCTATACGATGGTTTCTATGATCATATTGGTACATGTCAATCCAAAATTTCTTCACCTTGCATTTTGTAATATTAAAGTAAAGCTTAATATATATACAATCATAAACATTTCTATATATTTGGATATCATTCAAATAATTGGACATCTTTGTTATATATGTCTACAGCCGAGCGATATCCGTATTCTTGTTTGTATTTTAAAAGAAGGGGATATGGATACCCATAGTAATCAAGTACGGATAAAACTACAAATTTGGATTGGAGAACATGTATTTGTTGAGTGCAAGTGCAAGTGCCGTCAGCATTTCCCATTTGAGAGCAAAGCTTACAAGTGTTGATTATCAAAAGAGAGAGAACCAAATCAGTTGAAATTGGTAGAATATTATCTGTTGAAAGGGAAAATTGGACAATATTAAACATATAGATTGGATTACAATTTTATTTTTTTTGATTTTTTGACCAAAACCTTAACCAGCATTCCAAATAAAAAAAGGAATACAAGTCGTAAATCTAATTCGTTAGATGTGATTTAAATCGTCTAAACTATGTACAGAAAACATTTCAAATGATTTCGGTGTTTAACCTTGCATAAAAAGGTGACAATTAGGGCATTTTAATACAATTTTGCACCATTGATTTTGTCATCACAAATCAACCCTTCATGGATAGTTAAAACATAATGAAATCATTTGAAATTTTGTTTGTAAATATTCAAAATGAATGAGATAGCAGCCAACAAATTAATTTTGGAAATTGAATTTATGATTTTTTTTTTAAATCTGAGTTGTTTAGGTTCCGTCCTAAAAAATCAGAGTTCTGGTCACGTTACACGATATGCTAAAGATTATACATCTTTACTTACAATTTTGACATTATCTTAATACATATTATATCCTTACGCAAAACTCCATTTAAACCCTTTTCTTTCTTTCTTCCATACAGTACACAATAAGGGTATATTTATTTTTCACATCTGTATCCAAAAATTAGTAAAAGCGAAAACATAAACAAATAATACGCGGAAAGATGATTTCATTATCAGCTGTCGCCAAAAAATACATAAAATACAGACAAGAATTGTATTTAGGTCGGATAAAGATAAATAATCGCATTTGATATTTGATTATACCTCACCCAATTTGAAACACGTAGACCCACACGCTCTTCCCACCAAAATAACCCCACATGTTCTAGCGACCCTGACAGAAGATACAATGTTACAAAGTTGGATTGCTATAACATCCCTTAAAATCTTTGGTTTTTTCGAATTTGGTCCCTCAAAAAATGGGTTATTCGAAAAGAGTCTCGTAAATCATAGCATTTACGATTTAGTCCCCCAAATTATTTAATTCACTTGAAAAGAGTCTCTTTAGAAGAACGATTTCTAAAAAATAATATTGCAATTAAGTCCCCAAAATGGACTCTTTTCGAGCGAGTTAAATAATTTGGAGAATCTAATAACAAATATCTTGATTTGGGTAACTCTTTTCGAATAACCCATTTGTGGAGGACCGGATTCTAAAAAACTATAAAATCTTATATAGCTTATTTGATAGTCGTTAAAGCTGGGACTCTCATCTTAACGATCTTAATAACTAAGTAGATTAAACGACAAATTAACTACGGTAAGTAGATTCAACGACAAATAAAAGGAAGGCATATCCAACCTATTACCTCCATCTACCGATTAAGCCATTAGATGGGGATAACACAGCGAATGTAAAACATATACATAAAAATAAATCGACTACATAGAAACTCAATTTATTATATTATTGATTCAGACTAATTAAGTACACAAATATATATAATCTATTATGCAGGAAAGTGTATTAAGAGACAAATGCCTCTCAAGTATAAGACATTTAAAATATATGCTTTCGTATCAGAAAAATATCTAATTTTGCCATCCGAATCCTTAACAGGTCAGATGGGATATTTTGATATACCCGATCCGCATTCGAGCAGACGCAGATTCCGTTCGGACAATCCAAACCCCTTTACATCTTCTATGCTTTAAAGGGCTCACGTGGCACTGTTCATATTTCCTAGGCTCCTTCTCTTTACGATGATCCAAACTTTTTTTGAAAATTCATTACCAAATAACAATTTATCAAATACAACCCCCCAATCTCTCCCATTTCATTTCATTTCTTTTCATGCAAATTTAAACCCATTCATTCCATTTCCCCAAATTTAAAAAAAAAGAAGCAAAGATGAAAATGAAAAGAAATAAATTAAAAGGAAGAAAAATGAAAATGAAAATTCACAACCACCACCCAACAGATCATCTGATCGTCGTCGTCATCAGCTCACAAACCAGCGGCCAAGATCATCTTCCATCCCTCAGATCTTGTGGAGCTTGGGGGCCTTGACCACGGGGTTGGCACGTGCGATGGCCTCCTTGCCGGCGGCCTTGAAGTCGTACGTACATGCGTGCAGCTCCGGGTACCTGTGGGTCCCGCAGAAGGTCGACCCGCAACGGCACTTGAACCCAGTCAGCCCCACCTTCCTCTTGCACCCAGCGCACCTGTTCGCCGCCGCCTGAGGCTGCGCCGCCGTCACCACCGGCGACCTCATCGCTATATCCGGCGGCGAGGCCGCCTCAGCAGCAGCGGGATATGATGCTGATGATGAATGGGCCGATGTTGATGATGGGGCGGAGTTGGAGCTTGAGCTTGATGCGGGAGAAACGAAGGATTTTTCGACGGCGATCTTAGCTGAGGAGGCCTGCTCTTCTTTCAGGCGGAGATCGCGGTAGCACTTGGAGCAAAGGTTGAGGGTGGCGGGGCTCCCGGAGAACCCGCAGTTGTTGGCGCACAGCCGGTGGCCCTCCTGACATCGATGCTCTTCTGCCATTTTTTGATCAAACCTGCAATAACCAACGAGATTTGATGGAAACTGGAAAATAATCTGAGGAAAAAGCGTAAACTTTATACAGATCTAAAGCAACAGATGGATCGTCGAATGATCGTAAGAATCACGCAACCAGTGGGCTAAAGAAAACGCAAGCTTCAATTTGAAATATAGAATAAAGAGATATTTTTTATAAGAACATCTGAGATCTGACAACAAAACCAAAAATTTCAATTATGACTCATCAATATCATTTGATCGTTTATTTTTTGCCCGTTAAATTAAAGAAAAATCGCCGGGAAAACCATAAAAATCTCCCCAAATACACAGATGTCAAAACAGGATATGAAAATTCTGAAATTCAAAAAAATGAAAAGATTTAAGGAAAATCAATTACCTGTGGAAGAATAGAGAGAATGATTGTCGAAAGAGAGGAGCAAAATCAGATCAAAGAGAAAGTTAAAATAAAATATTAAAAGAAAAAGGGAGAGGAGAGAGATCGGATCAGACTCTCCCCTTCGTCCCTCTCTTGCCCCCTCTCTTCTCGTTTCCGTCTGCCAACAGAAATTCCCCTCTAAAAACCCAAAAACGGGGGCGTGAAAATCGAGCAATAATATTGTAAATTTCTAAATTCAGGAAATATCATTTGAAGATAAGAACAATGAGCCAGGACGAGTTTCCCTTTGCCCTCCTTAAATAAAACACAGCCAAACTTAAATGCCACGGTTTTGTTGCCATTATTACGATTCTACCGTTGGCTTTTTGGGGAAAAGATGGGAGGCAAAAGAGGCGGCTTATGTTGTCGGCTAAGGTCGTGGGCCCGGTGGTCTGGATAACCGTCCGTCGGATCATTTGCCGGCTGGGGCCCACGTTCGGCATGTCGTTGATTTAGAGGTGAAGGTTAGCGTCAGTGATTGTATTTGGGCCAAGTGAAGACAAGGGAGAGGGAGAGTCGTCCGGTAGGGTCAGGGGAGGGGGTTATCAAAATTTATTATATCAATTTTGTGCCCCATTTTTTAAATAAAACGTCCTAACCTACAAAAATTAAAGTTAATAATTCAGGATTATCGGCAAATAGTTAATCAAAAGAAAATGTCCTTATTGTTAATAACCACTTCCTGTCTGATTTTTGGAATTTAAAAACATTATACAATACGTCTTCAGACACAACTCTTCTCGTTTCTATGATCTCCAACGGTTCGTCTTTTCACATGCGGACATGGCGACTAGCAAGAAGCAAGGGTGATCCAATTACAGACGAAGATCACTGTCGGAAAGAGAACGAGAAGAGAGTTTTCAGTGAGAATCTTTAAAAAAAAAATAACTAATGAATCGATTGTATTAATTTAAGAGCATAAAATAATCTTCAGAAATTGTTAAAAAAAAATAGAAGCACCCTCAAGTGCATGAATAATGTTGAAGAAAACGATGGTTTTTATGATTAATTAAGAGTATGAAGGCAGCCGTGTGTTGACGAATACGGTGGGCATGAGGAAGCCGCCAATCATAGATTTTGTCAAGGGGGTGGAGGGATACATAGCGTATTTAAGTCGTTATGCATATCCGATAAAGTTTGGTACAAAGCCGGCTGTATGGGTCTAATATTGGTCTCATGTATACGCGTTTTGAATTATTTAATATAAATAATACACATTTCTGTATCTTTAAAAAAATCGAATTTTATCCAAATCTGTGCAAGATGTATATGTGGGAAATTTTCCTGTTTTTTATTTTTTAAATTGTGTTCTGCACATCATTGACGTACCAAAAATAAGTGAATCCAATTACGGATTAAAATTCATTTAACAATGAGGGGGACTCTCTCAATTTTTAGTCAACCAGCAGGGGGGTGAGTCCGTGACATGCTGACCGAGTCCTTCCTGCATATTTTTGTCGTTTGACATTTAATCGGGTGTTTCGTCGAAGTGTAGACATGCATAATAGAATTGAATATATCGGAAAATGAATATTTCCGACCAAATGCACGAACGCAGATTAAGAACTTGATGAGCGTTAATTCAGTATGTCATTTTTTTTATTGGGTTAATTCCAATAAGCGTTTCTGAGACTTGACGAGTTTTCACGACAACTCCTTAAACCGCATTACATATAGCATTAAAAACTTAGAGTTTTTCAAGTGAAATAACCAGCCGCTGGGTTCACATATCACTTAATTTTTTTTTTAAAAAAAAGTACAAATAATATCCTTTTAAAAAAACCGCTAATTTTTGCTCAGTTAACATACCACTTAATTGCTTTTTATCTCCTTATTAACCTCCTAATCAAACCCAAAATTGCTCACTACACGTACGTCGTCCGACCCCACACCCCTAGTCCGCTGCCTCCCCGCCGTCTCCCCTGCCAACCTCCCCGCCTCCTCTAGGGGTTGTAAAATAGACCCGACCCGAACCCGGCCTCTTGGGTCCGATATGGGTAAGGGCCAATCCGGGTCGGGTCGAATTCGGGTCAACCCGACCAACCCGGATAAAAATCCGGGTCGGGTACGGGTTTGACCCCTCGACCCGTATTTTTACTCTTTTCATCCCAGACCCGACCCAGACCCGACCCGAACCCGACCTTTTTTGCAAAATAATCACTCTTTCACACTAAACTCGACCCGAATCCGACCCGTACCCGACCCGTAAGACAAACCGGGTCGGATACAGATCATCCGGGTTACGGCCGGGTCGGGTACGGGTATCCGAACCCTGACCTGAATTTAATTCTGGTCGGATCAACCCCGACCCGACCCGACCCGTTTGCCACCCCTAGCCTCCTCCCCCACCCCTGCGTTCCAGCCTCACATCAAGGTGTTAAAAAAGCCCGGGGTGGGGGAGGCCCGGTGGCCCGTACCCGGGCCGGGCTCTGGCCCGGGCCCGGCCCCCGGGCCGGGGTACCCAGCCCACGGGCCGGGCCGGCCCGGCCCGGCCCGGGTTTTTCTTTAAAATTTGCCTTACACAGGCAAAACTTAAGGGGTGGGGAGCCGGCCCGGCCCGGATTTTCAATGGGCCCGGCCGGGCCCGGGCCGGGCCGGCCCGGCCGGGCCATTTTTACACCATGAGCCCCACACGAGAGTATCAAAACAAAGCGGGTTTTTTCGGTAATAGGTCTGTGAACCGAGCGACTTTCAATATTTATGGTCTGAGCAAAAAATTAAGTAATCTTTGAACTAGCAAAAAGGTCTGTTCGGATAAGCCACCGCCTTTAAAAATTTTATTATCAAATATGAATATCATGAAGGACAAATCTGTGCGCGCGCGGACGCAGTTCGGTGTCATTGTATGTATTCTAAAATACCAAAACTTTAAATATGGGTCGAAAATTTGAACATCAATTCACCCTTTGTAAGAAGCTCTATTCTGTAACGCATAGATTGAGGGTCAAAAATTATTGTGATTTTGGTTGGTTGAATATCAATGTGTACAACAAAACCCAAAAATTTTCAAATTTTTTATTAAAAAAATAAGAAAAGATAGCGCAAGAAACTCTCTATATTTTCTATACTGTCACCACATATACCTTATTCTCTCTCACACGTGTATAAACTGAGTGTGTCAAATACATTTGTTTGCATGTAATTTGATTTTGTACCATATTGCACGTGTTTAAAGGCTAATTTACGATAACGTATGAAAACGTCGATTAAAAAACGCATCTATCAAAAATTCAGGAGAATATTGTGCATCCAACAAAGTGGATTACTGGCCTTTGCAATCTCATTTAACAATTCAGCTTTTCAATTACCGAGAGTCTTAACCTACAAAGGTTTTTAGTTCATTGTCTATCCAATAAATTAATAAAAAAACAAGAGTACATAATGGTTGCATTGTACATTATATACAGTTGAAATATATTATGAATCTCGTCACTGACATGCATTCACACATCCACGACATCACCTTGAGCCAAATCGGAGTTCTGATCAGCAGATGCATCTTGCAGGTGATCATGTCGCGTCTCCGTCCTCGTCATCATCTTCGTCTTCACCCTCGCCCAGCAAAGCAGCCTCATCGCCTATCCCGTCCAGGAGAGAGTCGACATCCTCGCCCAACTCTACCAGTCTCGAGCTCAGCTTCTCCACCTTGCTCTGCTCCTGGCCCAAGCAAACAAGCAGGTCATTCAGCTCAGCCTCGCTCTCCTTCTGGGCTGCTTCCCTTGCTTGTGCCTTCAGTGCTTCCACATCCGGGTACGGCACAGTGCCGCCCTTTCTCATGATCTTCACCTCCGACTCCAACCGGCAGTTGTCCTGCTCCAGGCTGTTGTAAGCATCTGATAGGCTCTTCAGATCGGATTCCAGCTTTCCAGCCAAGTTCCGGTAATTGTCAGCCTCAGCCTCAGCCTTGGCCTTCTCGGACTTGAGCATCTCAATGCGCCGTGCTGCCTCTTCCAGATCCCGACGGAGCGCTTCGGACTGAATTCTCTCTCTGCCGCTGGATGGTTTTCCGGCGGACTCAGATGTCCCGCCGCCGCCAGTTCTCACCAGTTCTTCAGCCAAAGTGGAATTTCGGACTAGTAGGTCCTGTGACAGATTGAAGACATGGAAACAGAGTCACTATTCAGAATCAAAACAGCCATCAATCGGTAAGGTTAATAAATGTATGTAGATATCAGACCTGCATCTCATGGCATTGCTTTTCTACAAATGACTTCAGCCTTTGAATGTAATCTGCATCAGCTTCTCTATCTTTCTGCTCCAATTCAGCTGGCACCACCGCAACCTTGTTCTTCGTCTGACTGAAGACCTCCACGATTCTCTCTCTAATTTCAGCTTCAAGTCTTTTGATGAAATTAAGAAACAAAGCGTCAAAAATTGACAGCAGGATTGGATGCCCATGCTTCTGACCGGCGCCATCATTCTCAGTCTCTTGCTCGTCCATCATACTAGCCGAACTAGATCTTGTCAGCGGCTTCCGATGTCGTGTTGCAGGGGAAGAAGCGAGGGAGACGAGCATTTTCTTTAACTCGTCAAAATTCAAGAAATACGAGGTGAGCCCAATCTTCTGACTAATCGCATCAACTACAGCAAAAGCATCTCTGCTGCTTTCGCTAGATTTGTTGTAGACAACACATTCCCCCAGAACAAAAGCAGCAAAGCCTCTAACAGATACACCAGCATTTGGATTCAAAATAAGCTCTAATAGATAGGTAAGATGTGCTGGTGAATCCAGGAAGCAGTTCACGGCACTTGGACAATCTGCCAGCCATGTTATCAACAAACGAAGAACAATTGGCTGGATATATGAATCTCCTGACAAACTGATAGTCTGGTCATTATCTCTATTTTTGTTTGCCACTGCAAGAGCCAAGTTCTTCACAATACGATGCAAGAGTGGTTCTGGAGGACCTAAGCTTGGTACAGGTGTCTCGAGCACAATTTTCAGTGCCTGTGGTTATCCAATCATCGCCAGAGAGATTTAAGACTGATGAAATCTATGGTTAAGGAAGCAATTGATAAAATCATAACCAACTCTTTTACATTGTATTGATAGATTTAAGAAATGTTTTAACATTAAGGCATTAAGGCCTAGTTTGGCAATAGAGTTTATGAAATTGGGGTTTCGTTTAAGCTAAAACAAAACCAAGGGTTGTACTACATACAAACCGCAGTTTGTGAAACTGGGAATGCGTTTAAGTGAATGGTTGACACTATAGCTTATTTTTCTATGCCTCTCACAGTTGTGAAAATCAAGTCTAAATTTTCACAAACCCAAATTTGGTGATGTTTAGTGGCCTTCAACCCCAATTTATCTATTTCGACATCCAAACAAGGTTCAGTTTCAGAAATTGAGGACCATAGTTCTAGGTCTAAATCACAAAGCATGTCGGTGATAAATTTTTTCAGTTTCCAGGAGATACAAAATGAATCAAAGGAAAAACTGTGAATGATGATAGTGACTTTAGCGAGGTGTTTGGGGGTATGGGTGGAACATTCCACTGAAGAAATTATGTATCTGACACTAAGAAAGCAATGAGTTGCATCCTCAGTACCCCTACTCGAACACAGGAATGATAAAAATTAAGAAGCAATACAGGGAGAATGCAAATAAAAAGTAAAAAGAGATTGTACTCACACGCTCCTTGCACCGAACATTATCCTTCAGCACATAACCAAGCACACTAGCAGCTCTGCAGCATGCCTACGGTCAAAGATCCCACCGGGGTAGTCATTAGCATGCAAAGCATAGAATAAATAATCTGAATATCACGCCAATAAAAGATTCAAAAAGAATGGAATAATTTTTAAATAATCAATGTAATATAAGTTGAGATTGAAACTTATTTTATTCAATATTCTCTGTTAGCTAGTGTAAAAGTCATAAAATTGAAAGTTATCCAAAATTTCTGGTCTTTCAATCTCCAATTGACTGTCCATAATGAAAAAAAGCTATGATTTGGAGACATGGACACAAGTGCACACTTCGACCTGAACATGGACTGTCGGACTCTGCAATTATCCCAAGTCTAGACATATGAGGGCATGCTATATATGTATATGTATGTATATTTGTTCTGCACAATGTGCATATTTGACTAATATATTTTGGAATATTATTCATATTCAAAACAATTTTTTAGTAGGATGGTATATAAAATTATTGCTTTTTTCAAGTCTCTGCATAATCTAGTTCGTACTGTACATGCATTTAAGGTGGATAACAATGACCACATTTGTAAATGTTGGACATAGATGGACACCCGCGATGTGTCTGTGTCAAAAACTACTACTTTTTAGTTGGGATAATTTGCCCCCACATATCATTAAAAAAAGCAATGGAAGGAAATGGCAATAGAACTGACTAGAAGTCGACTGTAAATCATGGTAAGATATTATTACATAAGAATTAGCAATCATCCCGCCCAGTAGTTGGACAAGTCCTTGAGTGAACATCCATCTTCCTAGTATAATGAGTATAACTAAATCTATCAATTATCTTGTAGGTTATAAACATGTTTAAGTTGAAGATAAATAAATAATAAATACATAGAAGGAAGTGCTTTATATACTTGTATAGTCTGGATGTTTAGAGTATATATTAATTGATTAACAAAATTGATACAGCTTTCTCAGAGTAAAAAATCAATAGACCGCCTCAGCTACATACAATTGCATAGCACCATGGGATTAACAAAGCCCTAAACTCCTGGAGCAGATATCCTCTGGAATGAAATCCATTTTGTGTAGTTCTTAATCGATGTCATATATATTCCATAGAGAAAATGTGTATAAGAGAGTGCATGTGTGTGTTGCACATCATTTAATTTTTTTTAAAAATTCAACGTTTACTGCGGTCAGCTTATTAGGAAGATGCTAATATTAGTACATACAATGCATCTATGTACCACAGACATTTCTATCGTCTCGTTTCCCGTGATGGCACATGTATCCTACATATTTTTAATATTAGCAAGTTCGATGCATGTGTGAAATTTCACAAATAACTGTAAATAATAGCATCACCAATAATGCCAGTAACAACTCATATTCATATATCTTAAGCACAGAACGTGACTTACATATTTTTCAACTAACAACGGACCCTATTATGAAATTATGAGTACCTATCATCAGTCATAATCCTAATTTTGAGATTTTTTAGTAAAATAATTTAAAAAGATTCTTAATTTTACTTGACTTCTATTTTACTGGTTTGCTAATCAACTATGACTTTATCAATTATTACTTGGTTCTAATTAAATATTCTTCGCTACAACCAGATTCTTTTGTCATATGGTTTTCAGTAAATAAGGAATTCATAATTAATTGATTAATACTAAATGAACGGAGCTTCTTGATTATAATTAAATTCTATTTTGAAGGCCCTTTTTTAATAAAATGCTTTAATTGACAAGTTTCCTATTCAAATAAAAATTCAAGCATAATTACACGATTCTAAATAATTACTATTGGTAATAACTAGACTCCAATTACGGTTTCTTTAGGATGAGTTTTCTTAATTAATTTGGAGTTCATAATTAGATAAAATATTCATTAATTAAGTCTTCTTAAATATGATTAAATTCTAATTTGACGGCCTTTTTAATGAAAGTTTTTAGCATTAGTTGATTACAAGTAATTATCGATAACTGAATTCATACATAATTATTTGATTTTAGTCAAATGTTCTTAGTTACAATTACTTCCACTTATAATTAGATTTTTCTGGGATATGTTTTTTATGAAATTAAGAATTCATAATTAACAAATAAATACTAATAAAATAGGTCTTCTTGATCACAATTTAATTCTCATTTGAAGGGAGTTTTTTATAAAATACTTTCAATTTATCTGATTGATCCAAGTTAATGATGATTGAATGATTGAATCCTGATTCAAAAGAATTATTTTTAAATGAAAAAAATAAAAGAGAAAAGAAAGTTTGACTATAAAAGGGAAAGAAAGAGAGAAGAAAAAAAGGACGAAAAAGGTAACAAAATTTGCTCTCCGGATGAATTGAAGCTTCTACCCGACGCTCCCAGCAGTGTTGCCTAACCACACCAAAGGAAAAACATGGACAAAGTGTGCCTTCCAAAAGGGTATATATAAAAAGAAATATTATGGTTAGATAAAATCAATGGCAAAATTTTTTTTCATAAAAATCAAGTATAGAGATCTACTATTGAATGACGAAAATCAACCAAACTCTCTCTTTTATAGTAGTGTATATTTGATAACTCTTGGCATGTCTTGTCCATATTGGAGTAGTTGTGTCAATGCAACATAGTAGTGCATTAATTTAATTAAAGGACGATACTGCTATCAAAAGATGAAAACCCTTTAGATCAAATGGGATGTCGTCGTAAAAGAAGCTTGCAAATCTAACACTACTAAATTATCAAAACCATATTCATCCAGAATGACAGAGTAGATACAAAACAAGACCGGTTGGTTTCATGTCCCTTTGGGGGGGAGCGGAGGGGGCATTTGGCAATGCATAAGTAAAGGAAAAGTGTATAAGTTACCTTTCTAAATTATGAAAGGAATCCATGTCAGCAATCTAATACAAGACATGTTCGTGTCTAAAAACAAAGGAAGTTTATAAGTAATCTGACTTTTAAATATTTTGTTATTTAAATATTTACAAATATGAAAATAGAATAATTATTTGAAAATAAAAAAATATTATCCCTCCACTTGTTTAAGTTTCATCAGCAACTTTGTGGGTTTTGAAGGAAACTTGAAAATAGAAGTTGTCTTACCCCGCAAAAGTTGCTCCCCTAACCTACGTCAGTCCAAACAAACAACTAAATTTTATGAAAGGGATACACTGTCACACTTCCTTTCTCATTTCCGCCTAGCCAACACTTCTTAAGGTGAAAGAATGAGAAATTTTTAACTATCAGTGACCAGTTTATCCTCAGGTAAGTTTGCCAGGTTCAAAGCTGACTGGCAAATTATCACAAAGCATGTCTGTATGATCTCTTTTGATAACAATCTAAGATACAAGAGGTTATTGCATTATTAGTACATACGGCAGTCGAAGGGGACATTGAGAGGATATTGAGAATATTTAGTTTAGCTTAAAAGGGGACATTGAGAGGTCGGAAGCTAGCAGTTAGCAGAAGCCTGTTAGAGTCACTGATCATATGTTGGTCTGGAGCAGACATCAGTGGTGGAGGGATGACTCAATGTGCCTTGAAGTCAATAGAGGAGGAACAGTGGAAAATCAGCTGCTGGTGAGAGGAGAGGAAAGCTGTGGGCCAAGCCCTCAAAAGATGGTGCTAGAATAATTATGTTAGTTTTTGTTTTCTAGTGCCATCCCTTAAGATATACCACCAAGCACAAAAATAATTTCTAATATTACTTCTATACTTCAACTTTAATGGGGAATTTGCAATGGTAGTTACATCGTAATCAACTTGGTTAAACATAATATGCAAACAGATCATATGGTAACCAAAACAAATTGAGCCTGGTCATACACGTTAAAAGTATAGAGATGTTCAATGCGAGCTCCAGACAGGTACTCTTCTCATGACTTCGAAAAAGTCTGAATGCTGGCCTCCGTTTGGGAACATACTGAGATTACCACTCCCACAGATGAAGTGAAATCATAAAGTTCTAAACCGTTCCCAGCTCAATATAAGAAAGAAAAAACGCAAACGGGTGCAGAAACGAAATGAATAGCCCAATCACTGCACAATGCAGCACATCATCAGAACAAAATTATGCAATTTTTTCTGCAATCAAACCAGATGGCAAATTTTTACTATAGCCTGGTCCAAACCATTGCTTGGCGCAAAGCTACGTTAGGGGATAGCTTCCTTGATAACGGGGAAGAAAACATAAAATGGCTATTCAACTGAACAATAATAAGATCAAAAATATATGAGCACTAATCAGCATTTTTATCTTGTATTGCTTCGTTAAAAAAAATTTGTGCTTCATTAAATTGAGGTCAAAGACTATCAGAGAGCTGATAGTGTTCTAAATAGCACAGTAACATCGAGAATACTTGCCAATATTGCAGAGAAACTCTCATTCACTCATTTTCTCCTCTCTTCGAGATCACGCACACGAGACTGCAACATCCAACGGCAGTAGAAAGCAGCCCCAACAACTCGGCAATTGCAAGGCAAGACAGCATGCGATATTGATCAGGAAGCAAGGCTATGGAAAGTTTTTATAAACATTTTTAAAATTTTCGATTAGACTGAAGATGATTTCTTTTCCTTTCCCGTTGACCTATGAAGCACAGAGCATACATTGGTTGCTGATACGGCACTGACACATGAACATAGAAAATCTATATATTAAAACACAACTTTTTTGAATTCTAGGGCTGATTGGGACAAGTCCCAGTCATCAACAATGATCAGGATGCACCCACATCCTTTGCATCCAAGTGTCAAGATTTAATTCAAAAAAACCCCCACAATCACTACATTTGCACAGAATACCGCACATTTCCCCTTTTTGTTAAAAACAACCCTCTCATATCACTTTTACCCTAATACCTTACACACACCCACACTTTGCACTTCCCCCATTCATTTTCGAGCGTTTCTCTTTTGGCCCGGGTTAAATTTTTTGTCGACACCTGCGCCGAAGGCGCCCCGCTAAATTTGTGTACGCTAATTGGTTGTTCCGCGCCGAAATTGTTGTTCTATGCCGAAACCGTGTCGAAGGCGCCGGTGCCGCTAAATATTTTTACGCTAATTTGTTGTTCTTTTAAATTTTGGCTGTGGAAATAATTTTTTAGGGAACAAAGATTTCGCGAGGAAAAATCTTAAATGAACACTGCCTGCGGACACGGGTTATGACTAGTTCTAAATTAATATATGTGAATGCGACGATATAACCATATGTGTGTGGGCATAGGTATCCATATATGATACCCATCAAACCTCATAATGACTATAATGTGTTCTATTGAAAATAATATAAAATTTCCATGGTGAAAATCCATACTTTCTAATCAAATAACAAAAGCAAGCAAATAAAAAATATGCGAAAAATCTAATCGATTCGTTATTTGGTTCAAGAGAAAATTTAAGCTTTGTTGACATAAAGATTATTTTTATATTTCTTTTAAGATACATATGGCTCTGAAGGTATGTCATGTGACTTTTGGTTTTTATTTAAAAACTAGCATGGCTTGGCCACGTCATCTATTGGGTTTATAAGATTGGGCACAGCTTAGGAGTATTTTGATATTGGGCATGTGCATGCAAGTGTCAGTGTTTGACACATGTTCAACATAGACACGCGCCCATTTCAAAGTGTCCATTCTTCATTGCAGTTGACATTTATTTTTCTATCTCACCCTTAACATCTTTGGACAAGCTTTCTCTCTACCTCGAATGAAACAAGCTTTTTTCTTTATTTTCCTGAATAATCACCTGAATTTTAATTGAAAATTTTGAAATTTGCTGAAATTTGGAGCATTGTTGAAGCTTGCTAAAATTTCTAACTATTACTGAAATTTGCAATCAACTTTGAGACATAAGGATCAACTCTATCTTTGCTACCTTTTTTCCTACGGTTTGATACTTGCTACACAACTTTGTTCATTGCTTTTGGTCATATGTTGGTTTTGGATAAAAAAAATTGACTTGTACTCTTACACATTTGAAACTTAGTTACCTAATGCCTAACAGTTTAATTAATTGTTAATGTGCTATTTTGTGGTTGGATGAATTTCTATTTGCAAAGCTTTTGTATTGCTCCTTTGAATGATAAATTTATAAAGCAAGTCACTCTATCATCATATTTTTGAGGTATGGCAGTAGATATATGTGTTCTCATTCTTGAATAAATTGGAAAAGTATTGCAAAGTGTTAATGACTATAGCTTTATAGTTTAATGCACTTTACCAATGCACTTTACCAAAGTATGTATACTGTAACATGCTTTCAAGGTAATAAATGGAATTGGTTATCATGTGACTGCGACCCACTTTGCCTGCCACACTAATATAGCAGTTGCAATGACATGCCATGATGGTGTTTAAAATACTTGTTATAATTGTAAAAAAAATCATAAAGAATTGCATTCCCACACCGGCCATATCGGCATGCTGCAGTAAAGCTAATGAAGGCCGCTGGCAATAACAATGACAACAGCCATAAACATGGTAAGAAACCATGGGTTTGGAAAAAAAGAAAAAGAGTGTGAAAAAAAGAACAAAGAGAAGGGGAAAGAAACATTAATTGCCTTGTCCTTAAAGATACTGATTCTTAATGATTCTTTCTACCCTTTCAATGTTTTTTGCAATTTGATTCTTCATTTTTGAGAAAATAGGTAAGGTGGAAGGGAAAATTGAGGGAAAATGAGAAAATAGGATCTAGGGTTTGGTTTTTGGTTTTTTTTTGTCTATCTAGACTATTAGGGTATTTTTATTGGGTTTAGATATGAAAATTAATTATCCCATACCCAAATCTAACCCCCCTCCCCCCCCAAAAAAAAAGAACAAAACAAAACAAAACAACAACAACAACAACAACAAAAAACAACAAACAACAAAAAGAGAGAGAAGAAAAGAGGCGTGTGGCCAACCATGGCCGTGGCTGCCATTTTAAACACTGCAAGTTTTATTTGAGTTTATATGGTTGATTTAGTTAGGTATGTACATGACATGTACTTTTGTCATCCGATATGGCACTCCAATATATAATATCCTGATGCGATTCGCTAGGGATTTGAAGATAAAGATGGGATTTTTATTGGAATTTCAGATCTCACAATTAAAAAGGAACACTAATACAATAATCTACTCGCTAACTAATAACTAGAAGACGATTCTTAACCTAGGGGGAAAAGCCAAATCCTAATACAATTAATCTAAGGGGAAAAATAAAATAACTCTCTCAATTTTCGCATAAGAATTAGGGCCGGCTCAACCCCCTTAAATAGGCAAAGCACACCTATTTGTTCTTTTACGCAAACGCCCCTCCTCTTAATTTCCAACCGCATCACTACTCCGCCCCTGAAATTCCACCTTGTCCTCAAGGTGGTGCATGATGTCCTTCGCCTGGCGTCCTACCCGGTCGATTGCACTCCTCCCGGATCAAACGGATGAGAGTGGTCCCCACCGCTTTCAACGACGTCCGGAGAAATATCGCCGGGCCAAGGCGGGATCCAAAAAACGTCGTCGGGCCCCCACAAGTACTTTGGATGGTCGTCGTCATCGATGCACTGCTGGAATCCTTCCCCGGGCCCCATAGATGGCTGAAATCCTGAAAATTGTGCTCCACGGACCTCGTGCGGGGCCTGGAAATCCTCGAAAAAAGCCTGTCGGTCGTCCTGGAAGGTCGATGGGGCCCCCAAGAGGTCCACCGGCCCTCGGGATCCCACCTGGGGTCGGCCGAAGCCCCCCAGGGCGTCGCCGGGGGCGGCCAGCCCTGAAAATGGGTCGGCGGCCCCCAGGCGGTGCTCCCTGGGGCCGCCGCCTGCGCATGGAGGGGCGGCAGGTGCGGCCGCCCCTCCCGGGGGCCTGGCGGCCCTCCGCCGCCCCTCTGGGGGTTCGCCGGGCCCCCCAGAGCTCCCTGGGGGGTCGGCGGCTCCCCGGAGGGCTGCCGGGGGCCGGAATCACCCCGCCGGCCCCTCTGTCTTCGTGTCGTGGCGGCGCGTGGTCGTCCCTCTCCGACGACAGATCTGCGTCGTTATACCCTGACTTCTTCATATCTGGCTCCGGATCTGGCGGATCTACGCCTGGAAGCTCCAGATCTGGCTCCGGATCTGGTAGATCTGGATCTGGAAATTCCAGATCTGGATCTGGAAATTCCAGATCTGGATCGCCGACAGCCACAGGCTTCAGATCTATCTTTGTCTTTGCCGCGGAAAGATAGCGACGGTCGATCTCCGCCCGTTTCTCCTTGTAGCAACGATTGATCTCCGCCAAATTCTCCACTATTTGACGGCACACCCTCGCCCTTCGCCCTACCCATGCGTCGATCAGATCCATAAATCGGGTGCTCGCCCTGGATCTAGTGCTTTGATACCAATTGATGCGATTCGCTAGGGATTTGAAGATAAAGATGGGATTTTTATTGGAATTTCAGATCTCACAATTAAAAAGGAACACTAATACAATAATCTACTCGCTAACTAATAACTAGAAGACGATTCTTAACCTAGGGGGAAAAGCCAAATCCTAATACAATTAATCTAAGGGGAAAAATAAAATAACTCTCCCAATTTTCGCATAAGAATTAGGGCCGGCTCAACCCCCTTAAATAGGCAAAGCACACCTATTTGTTCTTTTACGCAAACGCCCCTCCTCTTAATTTCCAGCCGCATCATATCCACCACCCGATATTCTATCTTTCAAGCTAAAGAGTCGGATATCTGCTATTCAAAACAATGCAATCGGTTAAATGGCTCATTTAAGTCAGATTATTCCACCAATCTACCAAACTTATTGTAATCTGGCAATTAAAAAAGTTGGCTTACTCCTTGACAGATATTACGAAATCATAAAGTATAGGCCCATGGATATATAGTAAGCAAATGTACATACCTCGAGACCTTCATTTGCCTCGGTTGATACCAAAGCTCTTAAAAGCATACTGCCACATCAAAGAAAGTTAGTTTAGAATGATAACCAATGTTAGGTTATGGCCTATCTTTCTGTCACAATCAATTATAAGTAAGACAATGAGGAAACCCCATGGGTAATATAGCAAAGAGATAACTTAAATTTGGGTAAGCATATAACACAATGAGAAATCTGTCTTTCTTGTACCTTCCAAATGGTAGGCTACCGTCATCTTCAAGTGTAGAACTACTAGCTGAATGTGGCTGTGGAGCCATTGTTGACGCTAACATTGCCTGCCCATCTGTATTTTTCTGGTTCATGGATAAAATTGAATCACTGAGAATGTGCCTACAACTGGTGAAGCAGACAAAAAATATGTAGTTCTGCTGCCAGGTAGAGAATATGATAATTGATATTGATATTCACAAAAATATAGCATTCTATAACCATCTAAGAATTCAGAGCCTGTTTACATCAAGATTTAAAGATAATTAGAGAAAGCAACAGTGATTTTCAAATAATTTTCATATTGGAAGAAGAAAGTATGAAATGTTACTTTTAAGGTTACCTGGATATTTTTACTAAAAAATCAAAATTCCAAATCATCATTGCACCTACACAACGTACAGATGGTTCCCTGACCTACCAAAACACTGATCCGCAATGTTCTCAAGAATCTCAACAGTTAGATTCACAATTTTAAATATAATGAAGTATGTGTTCGCTATATATTTTTTATAAATAAGGCCTTCTCACAAATATCTAGAAAAATACTTTCATAAAGACTAATCTATAATTAAGACATTTTTTTATTATTTTCTTTAGTTCTTTTTTTTGTTTATTTTATTTTATATTCTTTGATGGGGGGAGGGAGGGGATTGGGAGTGAGGAAACTTGGGGATTGTAATTTTGGTTGAATAATGTGAGCAAGGATATAAGAGAAGAGAAAATTGCTACATCTAGCACAATGTGCCCATTAATGAATGTGACTTGTATATCTATTCTATAAAATAGGGACATTATCAAGAGAAATTGGATAAGAGAAATTGGACAAGAGAAATTAAAATAAGAGAATTTGGACAGGAGAAATTGGATAAGTGATGAGATTTTGAGAGATAAGAGGTTGGGAATTTTGTGATGAGCTTTTGAGAGATAAGAGAAGAGGTTGGGAATTTTGCACATACAACCCCGGGTTTTGCATTTTTGCCCCTGTACCCTCCCCCCACACACACCCACACTTTTTATTCTCCCCCCATTTCCGACCATTTTTTTCCAGTCCACATGCACGTGTGCACAGGTTATTTGCTAGTGTATCTATAAACCATAGACAACTAGAACATACTAACAGCCTGAGTCACAGAAGAAGCCCTGATTTTGATGTAGTCGATATTTGTAAGAAGAGAAGACAAAGAGGAAACAATAGTTACAAAATCCACTAATTTGTCTCAGCTAAGGCTGAAACGAAAAACCATACCAAACATCATATTGGTATCTATTGGTTCAGAGACTGATCCTACCAAAATATAGAACGACACAGATACAGATGGTAACCTTTCACATGTAAAAGCCATGCCATGTACATGCTCTTGATTGTAGAAAATAGATGAAGGGGTTTAATGTACATGACATGGTCTCTAGGAATAACATCATGTGTGGCATTGCTCCACAAAAATGCGTTTTAACTATTGCAAGGAAAGAGGCACCCAACATATATGGGGTGCATGAAAAAGTGATACGAAGAGACATTGTTGTACCATTCGCATTAATAGATGAATAATATTCATTGCAATTGAATAATATTCATTGCAATAAAGAGATTAGTTTGGAATTGATTCAGTAGGGAGGGAATCAGGCTGACCAAAAGTGCAAGTATTATTTCAAAAGGAACAAGGATCCAATATATACTGGTTGCAAGAGAAAGTTAAAAGGCATTTTGAGGGTATAAAATAACCAAGACAACCAAAAAATTTCAAACTACAATAGAAAATTCATGTTTTATAGTAACCTTAAAATGATAATGCATACAGTTGGCATTTGATGGAATATATAAGTAGTCAAAAGGGGCAACCTCGCAGAAGCGCTTGAATACGTAGTCAGCTGCTATGAATTCTTCAATGATAGAGGTACGCAAAATAATTCGAAGAATTGCATTTAAGGCAGGCTCAGCATGAGACTCCTCTCCAACTAATTTGCTTGAAAGTGAGTCCAGATTTTGGGGATTCCTTGTAACCAAATTACCAATGCAACGCAAAGCCTGAACATAAAAAGTTGTTAATGCAACCAAAAAGATAAATAAGGTTAATTATGTTCAAAATATAAACATGGATGTGCATACACAGGAAAACGAGCATGAAGTAGCAGAAGAAGATGTGGAAAAAGAGAGAAAAGAAACATCCTATTAGTGATGTGCATTTCAGGCAAAATATTGTTGAGTTTAAACCGTGAACAGAACCTAAATTTCCAACGATTTGTAATTTATCTGTTAAATCTGTGTTAATGCATCATCACTTCTTAAAAGAACAATCAATGTTACAACAAGGTTTTTTCCACCTCCGTTATAGTTTCTTGACACAACCTAGAGTTCCTCTCTACCAAAGCCTTCTCATGCAATTGTCTTTGTCCACCATCACATCAATCTCAAATGAGAGGGTCATCACATCTCCTCCAAGAAGATGTTCCCCATCTTATCCCTCCAAGTTTTACCACAAGACCATTACAGCTTTGTTATTTCTAATGCGCCTTTTGTATGTGGGTTTGAGGATGTAAAGATCAGTGAAAACAGGTAAGTGGTGGAAATGAGAGTACTATGTGTTAAACATCAGTATGCTTATCCAATGGTCATTGCTGCACAAAATAGGTTCTTTATGGCTGCTTGTTCTCATTTATCACCTTTGCTTGTAGCTACGGTATAGGATCGTAAAAAGGCCCTTTGGCCTGGTGACTTGAACCAACGAGAAACTTCTTTCAAAGAGTAATTACAATAATATGCTTGCAAAGGCTCCCAATATGTTAACAATAAACTATCCCCCCTATCCTTTCTGTCCCATGTTTGTTAGCTGGGAAACAGGGTGAGTCGTGTGCATGCCTGTTAGGGATTTGGTGTCTGTCGTCTTTTGATTTCTTTTTTGTCACCCTGGGTGGGTATGGGGTCAAATAGTGCAATCCAGGCTCATCAAGGCACTTTAAATGAGAACAAGATCCTTTGATGCTTGAATTAAGTCTTAGTTGCACCTACTAAATTTTCATGTCCTAAACAATCATTTTTGTTGATTTATGTTGGTATTTGCAAGTTTCCCGCCGTTTAAAGGAATTTTGGTTTATTATGGGTTAGACAAATTGGCATTAAATGAAAATGGGGTATCTGTGGGACTATCAGATCAATTATGCAAAAACTTCATTAAAAGTTTTATTGAAAGACATTGTTTTTGCCATTCTTTACCTATTGGCCAGGACAGATAATATGGACAAATAGTATCTCTTTCTTTTGGCATGTAGGCGCTTTTGTTCCCTAGTTACTGAGTTTTTAATACATATAAATTTTTAGACCTAATTTTGTTTCATCTCCTCTGCTGAAACAGAAAATATTGGTAAGTCTTCTGATGCGATCGGGGTTTACACCAGGCGGAGGCGGCACGCGGCACGCGGCACGGGTCAAGTCGTGGGTTCGGACCCTACGTGACTTGATGGGTGACTTATTTCTCATGGCTCATTTCTATATTAGTGTGTTTAGTAATTAGAAGGTCATATTAGTCTTTCATTATCTATTTTTATTAGGAGGTTGGTTTAAGCCTACGAGCCGGCCCTATTTTTTTTATCGAACACTTGGAGAATTGAATAGAATTATTGTTAGGGTTCTTGGGGGATTAAACGTGTTCCATCAACACAAGTTAGGGGGGGATCCACTCCAGAAAAGGTTCAATTTATCTTTAATTCAAGCATTAGTTCTATTTCCACAATCAAATTTCTCCTCTTTCTTCCACAAATATCAATTTATTCCCTTAATTTGAGCGGATAGCACCATCTTCTTCAACAAGTTATCTCCATTTCTTTTTTTCACTCACCTTTTTTTATCTTTTTCATATTAAACTATAATATGATACTTGCCGCTGGAGCTGCATTAGCTAATTGTAAGACATTGGCCTCCTTGCTACATTATAGGAAATGGACTAAGTACTAATTAACAAAAAATATCTTCAGCTACTATTACACACTGCCGCAATTGAATAATTCACTGTGGGAATTCAAGTTCTGCTTATTATCAAGTCTTTGGCAACATAATTTTTCTCCTTCCTAACCATAATGCATCCCCATTGATACATGTAGAACAAAGAAGCTTTTGAGAAACCGAGAGAAAGAAGGAATTGCAACCCTCAAGCAGGGATATAGAAATCCCTTAACTAGGTAGAACAAAATAGAAATATTAACAACTAAAATTTTGATATTCGTATTCTGATCACACAAAACAAGCCAACATATATAGAAAAAGAAAGACCCTTAATCCCAGTAGAATTATAATGAAACGTACAACTTAACCCTAATTCTATTAAAAGAATGACTTCAAATTATACTCGAACTATATCTAAAATAGAATTCCACCTAGACTCTACCAGACTTTCTAAAAAATCATTCGACTCTCCTAATACTTTATACCAAAAGCAATTCTAAAAAAAGAATCATCTCTAACGCTTATAATAGAATTGAAAATCTTTTTTTGCACTATCTCCATCAATTCTCCACAGCTCCCTAGCTGAGAAGATATTGACTCTAACGAGCGATGATGTTGCTAAGAATGATGCCTCCAACAGCTCAGGAGCAAGGCATCGAAGCTCGTTCTCCTTAACCCACGAATCCTTCGTGTCTGCATATCCTATCCATCAAACCAAAAAGCACTGGACTCTGATGAGAACGTGGTGGGATAGAAAAGGGAATTCGGGGGCGGAGTAGTGTTGGGAATGAGGATTGTAGCCACGATAGTGGCAATTTTGTAGTTCTAGGGCCCGTAGGGCAATTTTGTAATTTGGGACCCGGGGGGGGCATTCTGTAAATAGGGTCAAACTAACCCTATAAATAGGAAGAAGGTGGATTGGTGTGAAAAGAAGGAAGGGAATTGAAAAGAAGAGTAGAGATTAGAATTAGGAGTTTAGGAGTAGAAGTTAGTTTTATATCCGGAGAGAGTGGTCCTCCTCTCTAAGTAAAGGCTCCTATCATGTATTTCCACGTTTATCTAAAAGAATCACCTTTTCTATTCAACCATGTTCTCATCATACTCCACCACCAAAAATCGTCAAATTCATCATCCAATATTGCCTCAACCGCAACAAAAATAGTTGTGAAGGTGGCAGTCAATGAACTGGATTAACACTACCTATAGAAATACCTATAGGCAAAGCAGGAGACTCAAAAGTACCTCAATAAGGAATTAAGTCCTGAACAATGAAAATCAGACTAATGTTAATATCAATACGTCAGTCAAGTAGATAAGCAATTGGGAGAAGGCTATGTATAATATGAAAAGGTCTGGTGGCCCTAACAAGCAATTTATTGAAAGAACTTTTAGAATAATGCTCAGGGCATATGCAAAACATGAAATTGTCCATCACATTAAATTCCTTGTTTCAACGATTATCATTACAAACAAGTTCATAATTTTTCATTTCTTGAAGCAATTGTGCCCCAATTTCAGGACGTAAATCATGACATGGCATGCAAATGATTCAACAAACTCTAAAGGATGATGGTGCACTGGCAAAGAAATGGGATCAATAGGTTGGAGAGGATAACATCAGAAAATAATTTCAAAAGGGCTTTTCCTAGTTGACCTATTACTGTAACTGTTATAGGCAAAGAACATAATTTCAAAAGGGCTTTTCCTAGTTGACCTATTACTGTAACTGTTATAGGCAAGTTTTACCATTTGCAACACCAAATCCCAATTACCCTGCGTCCCTCCAACTAGACAAGTGAGTCTCTCAGTACGATTCATGACATCCGATTAACCATCTTTTGAGGATGAAAAGCATATGAGAATTTTAAATTGGTTCTAAAAGTCTCCAAAGTAACTTCCAAAAATAGCAAATGAATTTCACATCCCTAACAGACACTAAATAAGTGGAAAGTCCCTGAAGAATAACAATCTTCCAAAAGAACAATTTAGCTATGTGAAAGGCATCTGTTGTCTTGCTACAATGAGAAGTGAGCTATTTTTGAAAACCTATCGATTAAATTTAGCACTAAACCATTCCCACTAATTGCTTCAGCAATCCAAGAATGAAATCCATACTAGGGTCTTTACATGGCATGTATGGAACGGAGAAAGGGGTGTATAAGCTCATGTCCTGTTTATTGGCCTTGGTTCCTATGCATGTTCTACAATAAGAGACAATCCTCGGAACACTTCTTTCAAAGAAGGTCAAAAAAATCCATCTTTGGCTAAGCTACAGTTTTATGCTTACCATATGGCAACCAATAAGGCTGCCCGTATGCACTTTCTAAATCAAAAAATTAAAGACTCTCTAAAGAAATCCCATCCTTGATAACAAAATCTATATCCTCTCGATGGTTTCCATCACTTATCTTTTAAAAGATGATGCCAAAATCAAGACAATTTTGTGTCCTATCATTGAGCCTCTTAAAACCAAGAATGTGTGTCATGTCCCGCTACCCAAACTACTTGGGGATCCCGCTTCCCAAACTACTTGGCGGACGGACACGCGACAAGCCCACGACGCATTCAAGCCAAGACTTGGATCAAAAAACGCGTCTGTAATAATCTACAAGTTCTTTTGTTTCTAATTAATTATGAGCAACTATCAAGATGGCGTATACAGTCAAATACAAATATGACAAGCATAAAAGGCATGTTAGGACTATCATATAGGTATCGAATGCAATGGAAAAGAAATGGCTAGTGGAAGAAACGTCCAAGCTAAAGATAGATCCTTGGTAAGGACTTGCTCCATGAAGTCTAAGCTGCAAAAATCTCGCTCAAATATAGTTGATCACCTGACCTAACAAATATTTCAAAAGAGAAAAAATAGAAATATCTGTCAAGAAGTGATCGCTCGGTAAGTTCACCAACGCCGAAACCCTTGGCGGCTGTCTTCTTAGAGTCTTCCGGCCGCCGGAGCGGCCGATGGCTGTGAAGAAAGCGATGTTGTGTTCACCTGGAGGAGAGGAATGCGATGGTGGTTGTGGCTGTCCAAAATCTCACCGGCGGCACCATCGACGAATGTCGAAACCCTTGACGGTTGTCTTCCGTGGGGGTTTTCAGTGACTCCGACGGCCGATGGTCACAAAGAAAACTGTGTTGTGTTTGTCCGGAGGATAGGAATGCGATGGTGGTGGTGGCGGTCCAAGATCTTCGGCGACGCTCGAAACCCCCGCGGAAAATTTTTGGGCACTCGCCCGAGTCGTGATGGCTCTCCGGTGGATCGTCCGAGGCGCAAATGCCCACAGGGCTCGTCGAATCTAATGCGGCACTCTATGGGCTCGTCGGGGTCGGCGCGGCCGTCTAGGAGGGTCTACCGGCTCTGGGCGGCCCTCTGGGAATTCGCCGGAGTCGCTGTGACCCCCTGGGGGCTCGTCGGACTCGTGGCGGCCCCCGGGGTGTCACCGGAGTTTCGGCGGTCAAAAAGGAGGCCGCCGCATATTCCTCGTACCATGTCGGTACCAGAACTGGGTCGCCATATCCGTGGACTTCGCATCTGCGCCGTTCTTTTCTCCTTCAGATCTGGCAGATCTGAACCCGTGCTCTTCAAATCTGTCTCCGGATCATCTTGAAGATAGATCCCCTAGATCTCCAAGAACTCTTTCATCATGGCCAAAAGAGAGGGACACAATTTTTTTTGCGTCCATCACCGCCACCAAAGCTGCCTCTCTGGATCTTGTGGTTCACATGGTGGATCTAGGCTCTACCATTTGATGAGGAACGTGGTGGGATAGAAAGGGGGATTGTTTTAAATAAACGGAAAAAATACAAGATAAAGGCCTTACTTAGGTAGGAGGACCACTCTCCCAGGATCTAAAACTACCTTCTACTTCTGAACTCCTAATTCTAATCTATACTCTTCTTTTCAATTCCCTTCTTTTCACACTAACCCCACATCCCTCCTATTTATAGGTTTAGTTTGACCCTATTTACAAAATGGCCCCTCTGGCCCCAAATTACTAAATTACCCTACGGGCCCAGAACTACAAAATTGCCACTATCGTGGCTACAATTCTCATTCCCAACAGCTTTCCTTAAGAGTTGGTATCCCCTGAAGCTTGATTATCAAAGAATAGAACAGACTATTAAGGTAACAAAAAATGCCTCCAATGGTGAAGGGGTTGTGCTATAGCGTAAAACTCTCTTATCATTGATAGCATACCTATAATTGGCTTCATTAAGTTTTCACTAAAATGCCATTGGATGACGCCTAATGCATTACAAGTAACCTCAAAGATATTGAATAAATCTAAATGTCCTAAACAAAGGCCTCAGTCATCTCACATTTTATGTCCTTGAAAACTATTGATGTGACTGGTATCCGCTTAAATTCCCATATATTAAAAATGTGAGCAATAATGGTCCGAACTATACTCTTTAATGAATCGGCAATAGATACAGGCTAATTCATGAAAATTACGATCTTTGATGCCTTGATCTTGAGCTATATAAGAGTCTCATCAGCAATACCGAGATGAGTTCTTCCCAGCCGAGAATAATTGGAGACCACACAGAGGAGATTTTTGATTTTATTATGACTTATAAGCATCAAAGATGGGTTCTTTTATTTAACAATTGTCTCTTTGAGGTAGTCTTTGAGGATCCAAAATCTTTTTTATGAAATCTTTTAAAGTCTAGTTGGGATTCTATTTCAGGTAGAATTCGAGCTTAAGTATGAGTGTTATTCCTGGTAGAATTTATTTCTTTTTGGTAGAACTCTACTTGGATTAAGAGTCGTTCTTTTTACACATATAAGCAGAAGACGATTGATTATTGAAATTTGTTAGCCTTGAATATTTTGATTTGCTCTTTCTGGTCAAGGGTCATGATTCCTCCTCCTTTCTCCACATGTATCAAAACCTTCTTTGTTATACATCAACTTTGGTGGTAAAGCCTCATTTTTACTTTTTTCCCCTTGATTTCTTTCCTACTTCCAAATTTTTAAAAAAAATCCTTTGTGTTCTCAATTGTCGATGCTGGCAACTTTAAGCATCTTTGACATCCACTGCTAAAAGAGCTCATTCAAAAGAAGCCAGACATCAAACTCAGTGTGTGCTTGCTAGTTAGTCCACGCATCCCTTCCATTAATTTTAATCAATTCGACCTTAGATCAATCTCCAATTAACTTACTAATCCTAGAATTTATGAGGACAGTAACCAACCATACACAGAGTAAAAATATTTGCAGAGAAGTGTGCTGACATACATTAAAAGTGCACATGAAGAGGAAGCAAGAAACTGATCATGGGAACCAGATTTTTTAGGAGAGGCAATAATCACCGGACGAACCCCCAACCCTAACTCTTTATGGAACCGTGTCTACAAAAATTTAAATGGGACGTCTTGCCAATCATCTCTACCAATGCAAATCTATGTGCATAAAAACGTAAAAGCTAAAATGACACATGAACGGAACCAATTGTAAATTAATTTTAATATAGAGACGGATCATCTGAGAGATGTGATCTATATAACATAAGTAATAGTTAAGAAGCAATTTACTTGTATGATAGCTCTCTGACCCATTTTAAGGTCAGCTGTCATTTCTCGATAAAAGTTTTTCAACTATATGAAAGTGCTAGGTTTCTTTATAATGTAATTAGTGTGGTTGAAACAAATGGAGTTTCAACACTTCACGAATAAATGATTGTTTTTCTTTTATATTTCATTTTGGAAATGATGGCATAAGTGGATTTCTTTTTATTCGTTTAACCAAAGAACCATGTGACTAAAAGAACTGCAAGTACAAAACTAGAAATTGCCACCAATAATGTGAAAAAAGAAGAATCACAAGGTCACCAGACAGTAGATAGCATAATGTAATTAAATTTAAACACAAGCAACAGCAGCACAGTAACGACAACGACAACAACAAGAAGAATAAGCATCAAGAATATCACTTTATGCCACAAAGTTTCATATAGAAACCTATGTGATGTGACATAGACCCAACTGATCCTTTGTGCAAATAAAATTTTCTTACCGAACATCGCACAGCGACTGAAGCCCACTGGCTTTCAACACCTAACATTAAGAGATGGTCCAGAATTTTATTCTGCAGTTGTTACAAACAAAAGGTGAAAGTCATGTCAGAGCTAGAATTGACTGGGAATGCTGCAGATTTTTTAGTGATTATGCAAATTTATTAAGCACCTGAGCTAATGCAGTTTGATTCGACAACCTATTGGCATCTTTTCCTGGTTCGCTCTCAGGACCTCCCATCAGGAGCAATTCAATTGTTTCCATTGAGTTCAGCAGATTTATTGTCTACTGGCAAGACATTTCTTCTGATGAGAAAACTATAAAGAGAGCACTGGCCAGCATAAGCTGACAAGTTTGCAGAATTTTTCTAACAACCAAGTTAAACGTAGAAATTCTGAAGTTTTGAAAAGACACAATTGACATACCTTTTGCTGAGTGAAATTGTATGCACTACCCCTTCGAAGTTTCAGTATCGACACTAGAGGCTCAAATCCAATTGTTTCCCTTAGCAGTACCTAACCAACAAAAGATCCAACCGTTAGCTGCACTGCATGCAGGTGCATATAGACCCAAATGTACGTGCACACACAAATGCAGGTGCACGAGTGTGTGCACGTACACAGACAACTGTAGAGAAAAGAGGTCCCGTTTAGAAGTAAAAAGAACCCAGAAGCATTAACCTGATTCGATGTGTTAGTACGTATGAGATTGTTCAATAATTCGAGACAGTCCTGTTCAGAAATAGAAATATCATCAGGACAATACAATTGAACAGAAGCTTGCAAGTCAAATCATTTTAATAAAAAAGCAACAACAGTTAGCTTAAGAACCAATGTACACAACTTTATTAGACAATCCAATAATTGCATAACAACTTAATAGAGCAGATGGAAAATTATCACATGAAATAAGAAGTTAATTGGATAACATTAAAGATGCAACGAAATAACCTGAAGTCGTAAAGACGTCCAACAAAATTACATAGAATTAACTAATATCAACATGGATAAGTTAAAGCATTAAGCTCTTCGCAAAGTGGTTTAAATCAAAACAAAAACCACTGGATGTGGCAGCTAACGTGTAACTATCACTCCCTCACTCACTCACTCACACGCACGCACACGCACACGCACGCACAAACAAAAGAATTATATCTGGAAAGTAAATTCAGTTGCCTTAAAATAAACATAAATATGCTTTTTAAAAGTAGAAGCACTAAGCCTAATGGTTTAGGGAAACACTTCTTGATAAAAAAATATGGAGACTGAGAGAGAGATTAATTTGCACATCATGGATAACACTCTGCAATTCTATCTTAAAGACGTCTAATTGTATTACAGCACTTATGGACAAATATTTAAACTAAGTACAATTTAGGTAACATAAATGCAAACGAGAGATTAGAAAACAAGTCTAAGTGAACAAATTATTTTCCTTAAGTAGAAAATAAGAGCTTAGCAAGAAGAATTAGCCACACTGATCCTCTCACGTGGCAGTTACCAAATTGAACCATAAGGAGAGAACATAGGCGCACTAATTTGGAATGACTACTTAATTGACGTCTACCACAGTTTTCACATATCAAAATTTCTAGCTTGATGAGCGTTGACGTGCAGCTGACAGTAGTCCTAAATTGAGAAATATTTTAGGTGGCATGCAGTAAAAACCAATTCAAGCTCTAAGTTGAACCCCAAGAAATCACTAATTCTGTTTTACTAATGGGGTTGACTATCAGACAAAGTTCATAAGCAATTTATTTAACATGTTTTTGAGTATGTGCGTGGGGGAATTAGCTGTATCTTGCAAAGCACGTTGAGGCATTTAACGGTATTAATCAAATGAATAGTAACAAGATTCAAAGATTGATCATAACAACACAAATGCTCAAGATATCATGCTCTACAATAAGCTTAAAGATCGTGTTCACTGGGTCAAACTGAGTCATACTGATACGATTATCACATATGAAAGGAGGCGCAAGAAGACGAAGGAGTAATTGTTAGGCGCACCGACGGTTTGGGGAAACTTCTTTATGCATTACTAGTTTTGTTGTTGTTTGTTGTACGCACAATGTCTAAACATTATATAAGTGATGGCGTGGGCTAGGGTTAGAGTATCGATGATTGTAGCCGTCTTTTGACATTTCCTAGAGTTTTTTGAGGAGATCTAGAAGAGAGTTTTAGGCTTTTCCCTTGGCAAAAGCTAGGAGAGGGTCAACTCTCTCAAAATTGGCTATCTATCCCTTGTAACCCTATTTCCAATTCAATAAAAATCCGCAAATTCCACCAAATCAACCCTAGTCCGCATCAATTTGGTTGCTGGTAAAGAAGAAGGACGACAGTTAGAGGTTCTGCGTCGATTACCAAGCCCTCAATAAGAAGACAGTCCCCGACAAGTTTCATATCCCTGTGATCGACGAACTATTGGATGAGCTACACAGAGCGGTAGTCTTTTCGAAAATCGACCTGAAATCTGGATACCACCAGATCCGTATGCGAGAGAAGGATATACAGAAGACGGCCTCGAGGACTCATGAAGGCCACTATGAGTTACTCGACATGCCATTTAGGCTGACGAACGCCCCCGACAGGTTCCAGTCATTGATGAATAAGGTCTTCCGGCCTTATCTGCGGAGGTTCGTTTTAGTCATCTTCGACGACATACTAGTATACAGTGATTCACTACAGGATCACTTGGGCCATCTAGAGATAGTACTGAGTGAGTTGGCGGACCACCAGCTGCAGGCCAATCGGAAGAAGTGCTTGTTCGGACAAGCACATGTGGAGTACCTGGGACACATCGTCTCAGTGGAGGGCGTGGCGGCCGATCGGTCAAAGATTGCAGGCATGTTGGAGTGGCCGCAGCCAAGGACATTACGAGCTTTACGGGGATTTCTGGGGCTCACGGGTTATTATCGACGGTTCGTGAAGGGGTACGGCACCTTGGCGTGGCCCCTTACGGAACAGTTGAAGAAGGACAGTTTTTGCTGGGGAGAGGAGGCGACGATGGCATTTCAGGCCCTAAGAAGGCGATGACGATGGTGCCGGTGCTAGCACTCTCGGATTTTGAGAAGCAGTTTGTGGTGGAGTCCGACGCGTCGAGCTTTGGGTTGGGGGTCGTGTTGATGCAGGAGCAGCGGCCGATCGCCTACTTCAGTCAGGTCTTATCATCCAGGGCCAGGCTGAAGTCTGTTTATGAGAGAGAGCTGATGACGATCGTGCTATCGATACAAAAGTGGCGGCCATACCCGTTAGGCAGAGAGTTCATGGTACGAACAAACCAGCGGAGTCTAAAATACCTCCTGGAGCAGCGCATAGTGTCGGAGGAGCACCAGAGGTGGTTGTCCAAGCTGAGCAGGTACAAGTTCGCGATTCACTACAAACCTGGCACGGACAACAAGGCGACAGATGCGCTTTTCCGACGAGATGAGGGGGTGCAGGTGGTAGCTCTTTCTATTCCGGTGATGTTGGAGAGTGACGCCTTACTAGCAGAGATTGAGGCAGATGAGGGGCTGCGACAGATCAGGGAGGCTATCACACGGGAATTTGGAGACTTCCCTGGTTACACATTGGAGGGGCGGACACTACTGTACCGGGGAGGTTGGTGATTCCACGTACTTCTGGACACATTCCCACTCTTTTTCGTGAGTTCCATGGCAGCGCCGTGGGAGGCCACTCAGGAGGGTACCAGATGTATCAGAGGATGGCTCGGGAGCTCTATTGGTCGGGCATGAGGGAGGATGTCGCGCGGTTAGTCTCGGAGTGTGATGTATGCCAGCGCCACTAATACTAGGCGACATCCCCAGCAGGTCTCTTACAGCCTTTGGATTTACCAGAGAATGTGTGGGAAGACATCTCGATGGACTTTGTAGAGGGGCTACCACGATCGGAGGGCTTTACTACGATATTTGTTGTGGTTGATCGCCTCAGCAAATACGGTCATTTCATTCCGCTTCGCCATCCATTTACTGCAGCATCAGTGGCAGTTGCTTTTTTGAGGGAGGTGGTCCGGTTGCATGGGTATCCTCGTTCGATCGTATCGGACAGGGATAAGGTATTTCTGAGCACTTTCTAGAAGATGTTCCGGCTACAGGGTACAGCGCTACGACGGAGCACCGCTTATCACCCGCAAACGGATGGCCAGACGGAGGTAGTTAATCGGAGCGTGGAGACATACCTACGGTGTTTTGCGTCAGAGACGCCGAGGAAGTGGGCCGGTTGACTGATGTGGGCGGAGTACTGATACAACACCTCGTACCACGCAGCGGTGAGGATGACACCGTTTCAGATTGTGTATGGCCGAGATCCACCCCACTTAGTACACTACAGCAGGGGAGCCACCCGGTGTCAGGACTGGAGCAGCAGCTGGAGGAGCGTGACCGGGTGCTAGAGGAGTTGAAGCGCCATTTATCACGAGCCCAGCAGATCATGAAGAAGAAGGCGGATGTACATCGCAGGGATGTGGAGTTCACCGTGGGAGAGCGGGTTTATTTGAAGCTTCAACCTTACAGACAGCGATGTATGGCCCAGCGGCGCAACGAGAAGCTAGCAGCGATGTGCTATGGGCCCTACGAGATTGAGGCCCGGATTGGCAAGGTGGCATACCGACTAAGGTTGTCCCCTACTACCCGGATCCATCCGGTTTTTCACGTCTCACAGTTACGCCGAGCTATTGGAGATCATGCGGCATCTGCTATATTACCGCCTACTCTCACGATCGACATGGAGGTACTATTGGCACCCGAGGAGATTACAGGCATTCGCACAGAAGCATCGGGAGCACGGAAAGTACTGATCCGTTGGTCGGGATTGCCGGAGTGTGAGGCAACTTGAGAGTTTTATGATCACATCTTGCAGCAGTATCCTGATTTCCACCTTGAGGATAAGGTGAAACTCTTGGGGGGAGTAGTGATACGATTATCACATATGAGAGGAGACGCAAGAAGACGAAGGAGTAATTGCTAGGCGCACCGACGGTTTAGGAAAACTTCTTTATACATTACTAGTTTTGTTGTTTGCTGTACGCACCACGCCTAAACATTATATAAGTGATGGCGTTGGCTAGGGTTAGGGTATCGATGATTGTAGCCGTCTTTTGACATTTCCTAGAGTTCTCCGAGGAGATCTAGAAGAGAGTTTTAGGTTTTTCCCTTAGCAAAAGCTAGGAGAGGGGCCAACTCTCCCAAAATTGGCTATCTATCCCTTGTAACCCTATTTCCAATTCAATAAAAATCCTCAAATTCCACCAAATCGACCCTAGTCCGCATCACATACCATCATGTAAGCCAACTAAATTTGGCCTCATTACACTTAAAAGCTCACATCAACATCATCCAGGCCGGCAAAATATCATGCAAAATACATAGCCCCTGTAAGGACTTGCTACAAGCCCCTGTAAGGACTTGCTACAACTTCCTTCACCAGAATCTGAGTAAAATATTGCCTCTCAGTCAACTGAGAAACATCTCCAACTACAAAAACTAAGTTGCATATCAAAAGCATTCAAGAACCTAAACTTACACCCACCTTTGAGCTTCATCGTACATATAATTCAAATTTCATTGAGAAATGAAGGGTTTGTATTTTTGAGGTATACTCCAAAATACTTGTTAGAACAAAGAAATACAATCATCAGCCATAACCATAACAGTTAGAATAAAAAGGAATATCAACCCTCATCATCACTTTCTGAGTAATGGCGCATTGTTAGGGACTTTTTAACACAATATGAGAATAATCCATAACCCACGTTCAAATCCTACCAAGCACGCAATTTTTTTAAAAAATACCACTATGAAAAAAAAAACCTAGGTTTTGGCCCATAAAAAAGACAAGCAACTTGCAAGGGGTAGAGTTTAAAAAATATAGCCCTCATCAGCCCAAACCATGACAGTTAGAATAAAAAGGAATATCAACCCTCATCATCAGTTTCTGAGTATTGGCGCGTTGTTAGGGACTTTTTAACACAATATGAGAATAACCCATAACCCACGTTCAAATCCTACCAGGCACGCAATTTTAAAAAAATACCACTATGAAAAAACCTATGTTTTGGCCCTTAAAAAAGACAATCGACTTGCAAGGGGTAGAGTATAAAAAATATAGCCCTCATTAGTCATCCTAGTTTTGAGTTTTGGTGTAGCAGTAACACCATAGAATGATAGGATATTGAGTCACCCCCAAAAAAAATTTGATGATGAGCACATAATTAGTTGTGCGAATGAGACTTGTAAGTGTAGGTACAAAAGATTAATTATAATGAGTTCAAGCCAAGATGCCAAGATGATTGAAGTCAACATAGTCAACAGGTCAAAGAAATTCATTCAAGCCAACCAAAGCTAAAGAAAAGGAAGTTCAAGCTAGAAGAAGAAGAGTCGAGTAGAAGCTCAATTATGAAGATAAAGAAGCTCATCAAAGACTCAAGAAGAGTACAAATTCAAGAGACAAGTTGAAGAACAAAGGACTACATCAAAAGTATCAAAATTGTGTGTTAATGTATTTTTATGTACTTGTCTTTAGAACGTTAAAGTATTAAATTGAAGCTTGCACATACTTAGGGATATGCCTTAGAATGTTTTAAAATGTTCTGAATGTAATCAAAAATGATTTCCTAAGATTTTAAGATCAAACCCTAGCTTAATAGATAGACTAGTCAACTAAACCAACACTCAGTCGACTAGCTATAATACCTAAAAAACGCTTAGCAGCGTATCAGAAAAGTAGTCGACTATAATTATGGATCAAATCGAATAGTATATATGCACTGATCAGCTAGAAAATGAACTATAGTCGACTAGTTTTTACAGAGAATAAATCACTCTTCTGATATGACTGAACTAGTCGACTGTAATTCTCTGACTAGTCGACTAGCTGTTGTCAAGTCGACTAGTAGATGAACTCTAGTCGACTAGCAACTAGCCGTTGGTCTATAACAGTAAGAATTTTACAAGCCATTTTTACCGTTATAATGGCACTTTGGTTACTCTGCTTTGATCAGTTTTATGGGCTATTTATAAGGGTTTTGATCTGAGGTTTTGGTAACAATGAGAGAATTTTAAGAAGAAAAACCAAGTTTTCAAGCTCTCTTGTGCTCAAAATTGTCAAAAGCTACAAGCTCTCTTGGCCAAATAATTTTCCAAAAGTTTTCAATTCTCTTGGCCACTCTTCTTGATCTCTCTTAAGGCTTTAACCCTTATTTAATTTGGGATCAAAGAATCCTCCTTAGCCACACTATTATACAAAGCTTCAATTCTAAGGCTATATGAGACTGTGCTTCAAAATTTAAAGAAAAGGTTTGTAAAATTCACAAAGTGTTGTGGTGGTAAGATTGAGAAATCCTCATTTATTTGAAATGGTGTTATTGAAAAATATCCACACTTGATGAGATGGTTGAAAAATATTCTTTGTGAAGAGGTGTTGTTTTGTAAATACTCTAGTTATAGAGGTGTGTTGGAAAGTCGTCTTGTTGAAGAGGCAAGTGTAATCTTCTCTCATTGGAGAGTGATTGGTAGATTAAATTTAAGGGTGCCTTGGAACTAGACGCAGTCCAGAGGTCGGTGAATCATGATAAATCTCTTGTGTTAGCATTGCTTATTTTGTATATATTTCTTTACTTACCGTTGTTGTTTTCATTCCGCTGATTATATTTACAAGTTAGTAAATTGTTGACTAAGAATCAATTAGGTAACTCTAGTTGACTTCTTAGGTAGAATATTAGATTGTAGTTTAATTTTAATTTTATTTGATAAACAATATTCCCCTCTAGTGTTCTACTTGCCATCTAACAGGATCCAACAATAGAAATCTTGACGTACTGGCAAGGGCTGTTATAAGGTATCAAAGCAACACATTCAAATCCAACCAGGCACATAATTGAAAAGCAGGTTATTAGAAAAATATCAATGCACAAAAACCCCAAGTTCGGGCCAATAAAGAAGGGTGTTAACCTGCGGAGGTGTATTACAGTATATGAATATAACCACCAACCCTCGTCGTAACTTACAGGTTTTGTAATTGCAGGAACTTTATATATATATATAGGAAAATTTTCAAATGAGAACATTTCGCACCGTGCGAAAATGTTTTTATCTTTTTTTTGAAATTTTTTTTTCAAAAATTCTTTTTTCCACCCTCATTATATGTTGTTATACCCCCCTCAAAAAATAATGGTTGAGAAATAATGTCATTTGGCCTTCGATCAAGGCATTTCATCAAATTCGCACGTTTTGAGACCGTTAAATTTGTAACGGGTGGATGGGTGCTCTAATGCCCAACGGGTTCACCCATTATTTTCCCTGGGGTATATAATTGTATGGATTAAACATCAAAAAAAGAATTTTTGAAAAAAAAAATTTCAAAAAAATAAAAAAAAGTTTTCGCACGGGCTTTCGCACGGGTTTTTTCGCACCCGAAGATCACTATATATATATATATATATATATATATATAAGTAAAGATGTAAACAAGATCTCTTTGTGAGAGATTGATAGTTGGACCGTTGATGTGGTTACCCCCAACAAATATCAGTGCACAAAAACCCCAAGTTCTGGCCCATAAAGAAGGGTGTTAACCTGCAGAGGTGTATTATAGTATAAAAATATAACCACCAACCCCCGTTATAACTTAAAGGTTTTGTAATTTCAGGAACTTAATCTATATATTAAAACACAAAAGTTTTTGAATTCTAGGGCTGACTGGGACAAGATGATGTCATGCTGCTGTATAAAGAGGTTGATAGAAGAATGGCTATGATTTAATCTTGGTAAAAGAAGGGTTGAGATGAGTGTTTGGAAACCCCACCACTTTTTCCCTTTTGTTTTCAAACCCCTCACAATCACTACATTTGCGCAGAATACCACATATTTCCCCTTTTTGCTAAAAAACCCTCTCATTTCACTTTTTGCCCACACACCATACCCACACACTCATGCACTTCCACCCTTCGCTCCGAAGGCACCCGCGCCGAAGACGCCCGCTAAATTTTTTTACGCTAATTTGTTGTTCCGACTCAAGGGCGCCCTCGCCGAATTTATTGTTCTACGCCGAATTTATTGTTTCGCACAAATTTGACTGTTTAAATAATGTTTGGGAACAAAAATTTCGCGGATGAAAATCTTAAATGAACCGTGCCCGCGGACACGGGTTATGACTAGTATATATATAAGTAAAGATGTAAACAAGATCTCTTTGTGAGAGATTGATAGTTGGACTGTTGATGTGGTTACCCCCAACTCAAAGCAATAGTCAGGCATGAACATTTAGAACAATGCATTATCTGTGATGAATAGAAGTGTTTTGGGGGAATGAACGAAGGCCAATAATGCCTAACCATGCAAACATGGATTGTCTTCATGTGTTTTCTTTCATCGGTATCCCCCACCACTAGTTATTTTTTATCATTCATACTTAAATCATTTTAACTTGTTAATTAACTTGGGTAATATTGCATACTCTTGTCTTCTCCTCTCTTGGTTTTCAATCGTCGGCATTGCATCAAATCACATAACTAAAAATTCATAAAATTCTACAAGTTGGATTCTGATCCGGTCCCAATCAAAAAAAATTTAAAAAATGCTGAATTAAATAAAGGGATTAATGTAGATCAGGTGCTAAGACACAAAAATGGTGGGAAGTACAAGCCCCACATGGGCTTGTACTCGCTGGGCCCCACCTTTTTGTGTCTTGCACCTGATCCATTGGATCAGGTGGCAGCTTTTCTACATTAAATCCTTAAATAAATATGGATAAATTGTTTTAGTCATATATTCAATATAACTTGAGCAACCGCAAAACAATGACATGGTATCACACATAATGGAAAATTTTATCTCTGTGTGTAAACTCTGAAATGTTTTCATTTTATTGAAGAATCATACATGCTTTCCTAGGTATAATAGCATCATGAGTTGCAAGTCCATAAGCTGGCACCTGGTCAGTTGTCATTAACGTAATTAGCCATCATTACTGAACTGAGTGAGTACGAACTAATCACCTGCACAACAACACCTCCATCAGATCCTCCTTCCTCTTTTATAATGCTAAATATCTTCTCAAACGCTCCCTCAAAGACCACAATCTTTTGAATTTCCTGAGCAATAAAAGTACAATTTAGACATCTGTGAGGCAATTATGTGAACTAATTAGAGACTTATAGACAACATTTTGAGGATGGAACTTCACCTCTGCCTCACGGGTTAGGTAAGTGAGGAGCAACAAGGCTTCATTTCTAATAACCTATCATATGAATAGGGCATCAGTTTGAAGAGAATAATAACTAGCCTTTTTTCAAACAACTTCAATCGGATAAGTGAATGTATCATTTTATTTTGGGGTTTCGATCAAAAGGCTATATAATTTGAAGTACACAAACAAGAAGCATACAGATTCAGACCTCACGATCCATCAGCATGTCCATAAGACGGGTTATACCACGGGGAATGGAAAGAATTGCTTCCTGTAATCTAAGATGTATGCAGAGCAACATGATTAGATAGTAATAAACTAATAATAACGTTGGAAGACACATATAACAAAGTGTTCATCAAACAGAAAGTAATGCATCAGGTTGCACTTGCATAATTACCTGTTAGGGGAATGTGTGAGAAGGGACGTAAGAAGCTGAAGGGTATAGTATCTAACATAGAAATCATCCTCAGACTGCCAAAGAGTAACCATATCACCAGATACATAAGCTGTCATATTACTTAAATTTTACCAGCAGACTTAGATATTCTTGAAAGACAAGAGAACATGAATAGGACACCAATATCGATAAACTTACTAGCAAACTTAGAAGAAGAGAAATGATCTCTGACTCTCGAGATAGTAGATCAGAGTTTATTGAAGCTGGCTGTATCTCATTTTTCTGTCCATGACCTGTTTCTGTAGGTGTCAATGCACTTACAAGAGTTTCAAGGGCACCTCTAATTATTTCAAGATCATCGCGTTCTTCCTTCAAGATAGATAGGAGAATTGGAAATCCTGTTAAAAGAGGAAGAAGAACATATCATGCCTAGTTGGACATGCAATAAAACACAATTAATAATCTTTTTGAAGAAAAGGATAGACGCACAACCCATAGCTCCAACTGCCAGCTGAGCTGAACGACTCTCTGCTACAAGTGACTGCAGTTCAGTAACGGCTGCACGTCTATCCTCAGCTAGTACACCATTGCTTATTCGGTCAAGTAGTCGTTCAACATAGCTATTATACGAGAAAAGAATAAACTAAAAGTCAATGACCACAGATATTCCATATAATACGGAATTTATCAGAGAAAGATGTATATGGGAAAAACAATTGAGAGACCTAACAAGCAACAGAAACGATTATCATCTTCTATTAGACCTAACATTGCATCCTGCAGAAGCACTAAAATGCAATGGAAACGATTCACTTCTACAAAAACACCATAGGAGAAACTGCAAGTGTAAAATTTTTATTTATGGTGCACAGTATGTATCACCAAAGAAATTTTCTTTTAGGCTTCAGCCAACTGCCAATTATTCCAAGTCAGTACTACTAGCCACGTATTGGATTTGGGTAATGATGAATAGTGAAAAAGACCTATATTTGCACAGTAATAATCTGACAGGCCTATATCATTTGGAATGACATTTTCTACATGGAATTATTCTCTTATACTACTTATGCAGCCAAAAATTATTAATAAATTTTTCGCGATAACTGACAAAATTACTCAACTAATGAAATTTATACTATAAAAGCTTGAATCAGCCATTCTATTTCATATCACTTATTGAGGAATCACATTTTTTACTTTATAAATACATGAACCCATAACATAAAAGCAAGGTTCTACAGACTGCTTGAGCTCATAACATAAAAGCAATATTTAGCAGACTTTTCAATGGACACGACCGAATATTGAGAGATTTACTATGTGCTTATATGTTCCACTTTTATGCATAGTTTAAAATTGTTTGCTAATATGTAACAAAACCATTTAGTTTGAAGAAGTTCAAGAACTTGAGAGCTGGTAACAAATAGTTATTACACTTGTCAGAACAAGATCTTTGGCATATGACGATGACATGCATGTGCAGTTTTGTAAGAGAAACAGGAAGGCAGCAGGCCATGAATCCCACCATTAAAATAGTACAGAAAATACATGGAAATTATTCGGGAAACCTAATATTGCAACCATAGTAAGAAAGATATCCTGACTGGTTTCCTTTCCTTGCTACAAATACAAGAATTTTTACCTATCTTCGTTTGAAGCAGAATTGTCATTTCCAAAAACCAGTCCGCCAACTCCCTGCACAAGTGTTAGATACCAAAATTGTAAAGTCATATAAATCACCAAAAAGGTGGGACAGAATGAATGTTCAGTTCTATACAAAAGAAGTTGTCTAATACATTTTGAAGCAGAATAACAAGCAGGATGGATGTGCAAAACAGGAGATCCGCAAAACAATTACTGAGCATGCAGAGAAAACAAGTAATCTGGATGTCGAAGAATTTTCACATACTTCAAACCAGCCAGCTAACTAACTGAAAATTTGTAGATTTGTCATTGACATCTAAAAGAAGCATTCATATATTTCTGGTCCGGATTAACACTATCCTGCTACTAATAAAATTGGGAAGGCTACGTGTCAAAGTAACTGGAATGGGTGACATCAGTTTAAGTTAATTTGGTTGTTTAGTTATACTAGTCAAACTATTACATGGCTTGATTAATTAACCATAGCATGGCTGAAGCTAAAACCCAAAACAAGTCTAAAGTGGGCAAGGCGTAGAAATTGTGGTTATACAAGATATATATGTCCCTGTAATGGAACAATGTAGAGTAATTGACATTTGAGAGAATTTTAAAAAGGAAAGAAAAAGGTATCTCCTAGATATAGAGAGTAGTCTACTTAGTAGGGTTTTGAACTATTGATCCGCTATGGTGCACAAACACGACCAGTGACATGCAGACACAAAGACAACGCGGCGATACTTTAGCAAATTCTAAAAAGTAGAGTAAATATAAATGTATATTATCCAATATGTGTGTCTGACATGTGCCTAACACAACACAACTCCAAGATGAAAGTGTTGTGCTTCTGTGTTTGCCCGCAATCAAAAAAAGCATTCAATGAAATAGAAAGGTGCTTGCAGCAAATAGTAATAGGGAAAGGAAAATGGGGGATGCTAAAAGGAGGGAGTCTAGCGCGGTTACTTATGCATATATTCATGATTGAGTTTATGGAGTTTCAGCCATGACATCCAATGGTTAGAAGCTTTTACTATAATTTTTTTAACAATTGATCCATGAAATAAATGTAAAAGATATTTAGTTATCATATGTTTACCATATTATGCTCACTGCTACAACGTAAAGCCAATATTGTAATTTAAATGCTTATATTTTTAAATAAGAAGCAAGGTTAGAGGTCTCGGTCTCGGTCTCGGTCTCGGTTTCGGTCTTCCAATAATTTTAGGTTTCGGTCGGGTTTCACTCGTTTCGGTGGTTTCGGAGTTGAGTTAAGATTCGTTTTCTGGATACTCAAATTACACAGTTTCAACTCACATTACACATTTCTAGTCACATCACATTTATTTTACATTACATGTTACACATTTTCTAATCAAATTATAATTTACACATCATCATATTACACATTTTCTAGTCCATTTCTTTTATTTACAAATTTGCCATTCCCTTTAACAGATAGTGGCAAACTTGTAAAAATAAATGGTGTCGTGGTAAACTTGTAAATAAATGTTGATTGTAATATAAATGTGTAATGTGACTAGCAACACTCAAGAGCCCGCCCTAATTACGACTCATCATCCTCCTGACGGTGGCTCATCCTCACAATGACGGCTCCTCATCCTCCGGTGTTCTCAGGTGCCAGATCTGACGGTGGCAGCGGTGACCACACGACCGGCAGCCAGATATGTTCCATCTCTCCATTGTCTTCTTTCTTTCTTTCTTTTGGGTTTTTGAAAGATAGTTAGGTTTTTTTCCTTGATTGCTTTTTTTCTGTTTTTTGAAGGATGGATAGGGGTTTTTTGAAAAAAAAATTTGAATAATGGATAAGATCTATCAACTGAAACTGCCGAAACCAGAATTTTCGGCATGGTTTCATACGAATCTCTTCTGAAACCGGTACGAATGACCAAAACGTACAGGTTTCGACCGAAACCTTGTTCCATGATATGAGGAATATAACGGAGAATTTCGTAAGTTATGATACAGATTATTGGTTATGGAAATAGGAATCGGTTTTGGTTATTGAAATTAGATCAATGCATGATCTTCTTAAGTTAAACGCACATAATCTAACTTTGTTTCTATTTTTTGCAAGCATATCATATACGTTCGTCTAGCAAAATACCAAACAGAACGAAATGACACATTACACAAGGTTGTGACAAGTAATATCTGCAAATCTGAATTATATATGACATCATAGTGCATTGGGTGTCCTGGTGCTCTTTCCAAGTATTATGAAGTGGTGCAATGAAATAGAAATGTTAGAGCATATCTTGAATTAATTGACCCCAAGTAGAAATGTTAAGAGCATAGCTTGAATTAATTACCCCCAAAGGAAATTATTTTGAAACTGTTTTATTTTGAATTTCATGGTTAAAATTCAATATTTTCAGCCAAAACACCTGGAATATCTTACAAGAACTTGTCTGACCACTAGCGAGTAGGCCAAACACAATGGCGTAATATCTCAGATTCTGGTTTCCACTCCTTTTAGATACAAAAAATATTCTTGAGCTGGTTACAACAAAGCCTCAAAAATTAAGTGTTTTCCCAGCCATCAGGTTTCATTTTAAAAGATACGCATATTTTAATGAAAAGGCATAGCAAAAATGTATTGAGAGTATAGATTAATCGGTTGGAGATAATTTAATTATTACTGCAACTTTAATTAATGAAATGTTTGGATCTCAATGTATGCAAATTATATGATTAAGATGGCATTGGTTCATATTTGTATGGGATTTTTATCATGCACATGTTGCCATTGTGTTGTGGTTTTATTGATTCTTTTTGTTTTTGTTTTGTTTTTCTCCTTTGGGGGGTACTCGAGAATCAAGCGATTTTCCTGTAAACTGTAAACGCCAATTGCGATATGTTTGGATTTTACCTATACAATTTGGTAAACTACAAAATATTTCATATAAGCCTCTGAATCTCAGCCTTATTGTTGACAACCCTTCTTCACTACAGACAGTTGTTTTCTCTCCCCCTAAAAGTGATGTTAACTTAAAAAAGGTTTCAGTAATTCTACGGCTATCCAGATGGTCAAAAAATTTAGTGAACTGTGACTGGCTTTTCTGCTAGATGACATTTGTAAAGTGTAATTCACGAGTATTAATTTATGGGCAGTTTTAAATCATAGTCTTGTTTCTCAGATTTCTCCTAATATCAGATTGGAACATAATTTAATCTCATTGGAAAAAAATATGTTGACCTAACACTCAAGGCAACATTGACAATAGATCATTAATATCAACTGACAGCTGATAGCAAACCCTGATCAGTTCAATTCTGAACTCCATCAACTTCGTATTATGCTCTGTAGCTGACAATTGTGATAACCAATTGCTTACATGATGAAATATATTATAGTTTTCACTTCAGAAGCCTAAGCAATTAGCATACAGAAATTCGCTTTGGAATTCTCAATGAAAGATAATAGTCATTCATCAAACAAAGGTATTTAGACATGACATGAACAATTTCTCATTATATCAATCCCTAAACTGTTAAATTTGATCACAAAGTGAAAACAAAAATTCAAATTAAATCAAAGATTCACCTGGGCAACTGCATTGAGATTGATGCGTCCGAGCCTGAAATCCATCGGAGTATATCAACAGGAGTCCTTGAAAACCTTCGCACTTTAATTCTCTGCAAACAAGAAATATCCAGCTTTGTGAATGATAATACTCTAAGACAACTCAAAGAACCATAATTGGATCATAAAAAAGAAGAACAAAAACACTTACCTGATTGAATCAGTTGGCATAATAATAATAATAATAAATAAAGATGAAAAATCATGATATGAGACTGCGAAGAAAATGAGAAGAAATGGATTGCGATCCCAATCAACAATAATAGTTGTCATATAGTAGGAAATGCGGGCAAATACCATCCAGAAAAAAAATCAGAACATTTGGGTCTAGATCCATATTTATGAGACCAACCCATCTACGTTTTGATCTTTGGAAACCAGATTCTGTTCGAACAGCTCCGCTTCCTTTCATCGGGTCCGAATCCATTGGGTTAGGGTTTGGGTGAATGGACGCAGTCGTGGGTTTGGGTTTTGAATTATGCCAGACACGTAACTCGTAGTGAACTCATTCCAGTTAATTTGAGGTGCATAATCTATAATCCATGTCTATATGTCTATAATCTATAACTACTCTTAAAAGATAATCCTGTCTCCGTTTTTGTCACCCCACTTATTCGTCCCCCTCTATTTTTCCAAACAAAATATTTTAAAAAGTAAATAATAAAAAATAATACATATGTAACTACTATTAAAAGAAAACTAAAATGTTACTAGTTTAAACCCGCTCCCCCACACCCATTAACCTTCTTTTCTCTTACAATGACTTTTCACTTAAACCCTTAATAAGGTATAAATTGCATTAGGTGCCTCTGAACATAAAGCTGTTTTGCATATAATTTTTTAACACGCATCTTTTACACATGCCATGAATAAATAGAATCCTCAACTTTTCTTCCAGAATCAGAGCATGTGACTGAAATAAAATGCGTTCTATATGTTTAAATTATCCTTTTACACTCATCAACTTAGTCAATTTATTTAAACATCCCATTAGGTATTCAACTATATTACAAAAACATATACAATTATAGGCTCATCCGGTAAAATACCAAACCGAACAAAATGGCACGTTACACAAAGTTGTGATAAGTAATACCTTCAAAATTGGAATTATCTATAAATAACCTATGGCATCGTGTTGTGTTCTTTTTCATGGCGCTCTTTCCAAAAATTATGATGATGTGCCATGAAAGAGATATGTTAGAGCATGCCCTGAATTAACTGACCCAAAGGGAAATATTTTGAAGCTCTTTTATTTAAATTTCATAACAATTAAAATTCAATATTTTCTTCCAAAATGCCTGGAATATCTTATGAGAACTTGTCAGATTCACTAGCAAGTAGGTCATACTCACAGGCATAATAGCTCACATTGTGGTTTTCCAAGTAGGTCATACTCACAGGCATAATAGCTCACATTGTGGTTTTCACTCCTTTTATATACATAAAATATTCTTGAGCCGGTTACGACAAAGCCTCAAATTTTTAGAGTTCATGGACATTGGGTTTCATTTCGGAATATATACAGATTTTACAGTCTATGAATAGAAAATTGTTTTGAGAGTTTAAATTATTCAGTTGGAGATTATTTAATCATTACTAAAACTCTAATTGATAACAAATTTCAATCTCAACTTATCCAAATGCTATGTTACGGGTGGTGTTGGTTTCATATATGTATGGGATTTATATTATGCACATGTTGCAATTGTGTTGGCGGTTATACTTACCTAAATAAACAAATACTTAGTGACCACGAGAAAAATAATAATAATAATAATCAAAGCACTAATTAAGATCAAAAACAGATTTAAAACAGACAATAGATCTGCAGTCAGGCGCACATAACAATCAGTTCGAGCACAGATTCACACTTCAGATCAGCGATATTAATCACGGACATTTTTAATGCGTTAACAGATCAACAACACATTTTTTTTAAACTAGCAACAAATTTTTATCAGTAGCTATCGGATCAATCGAAGAACTACAAATAACATCAACACTTCAACAAACATCTAAGATATAAGCAAATATCTCAATCAGATCGGCAGATCGATCCGTTTTCTTCACATCTAAAACACGAACTAACCAAAAATTAATGAAAAGATCCAAATCTCAAGTTTTAATCAATTGATTCCCAAAAAGATGTTATCTTTCGAATAAAAAGAACCGCAAATACACTCAAATCTCAAGTTTTCATCGAGTACCCATCAAAAACCCCAATATTACCTCAAAATCTGAAGGTCAATGGAGAGAAGTCGTCGTGGATGGCGAGGATGAATCGTTGTCAGCGAAGATGAGGAGAGTCGTCGTCGATCGCAATGATCAGTCGTCAACAAAGCTGAAGAGTGTCGTCGTCTGCGAGGATTAACGTCGATGGCAAGGATCGTCGTCGTCGTCGATTTTTAGGATAAGGATTGTCGTTGTCGTTTATGGCGAAGATCGTCGTCGTCGTCGTCGATGGCGGATCCGCTGCCGTAAATTTTTTTTTTTCCTTCTTTTCCTTGCTTCCTCTTTCTCCAGTGCTGCTAGTCACATTACACCTATTGCTAAACAAATTACACTTATTTACAAATTTGCCATTAACATTTATCAGTTTGCGAATTGATTTGCGAACTCACCGTTTTTTTTTTTTTTTTTGCATTTTAGTCTCTGTTTTTTCCTCTTTTTGCCCCCTACCTTCCTCTCACACACACTCGCGTTTCTTTCACTTTGGCGACCGCTTCTCTTTGCATTTGCGCCCGAACGACGACTGCCTCCGTGTCCTCCGTGCACGGGCAATTTCTAGTTTATTTAAAATTAGAGTGCTGTTATTCGCACCACAATATGTTATGAATACACCACAAAATGAAATATTTTTGAAATACCAAATTTATCCTTAACAGTGTTTAATACATTACTCTTAAATATCTTACTTAATAACAAAATTGACATTAGCTTTATCTTGATCCACCACAAAACCTTTCATCTTTTCATGTTTTCTCTCTTTCGGTTCTCTACTACATTTCCTTCCCTTGTTAGCCCTAATATCTTGCTTAGCATTAGCTCAAAAGTTAGAATTTGAAAAGCTTTAAATTTCTTGTTAATTTGCTGGTGGAGAATGATGGAGGACAAAGAGGTATAGTAATCAAATCTTAAATTATATATTTGCTTATAAGCTTTCTTTTTAGTTTATGTTTTTTTTCTAAAATTTTGCGCTGTGTACGGAGTTGTAAATCCGATCAAAACTTCTATCGCTCGGACGTTTAAGTTTGAGCGTTAAACGAGAAGAATAAAAGTATTAGAGCAGTTCGGATCTCCAAATCCGAACATCTCAATGTATCAGTTCATCGTTTCTCTGTTCTGTTTGGTTGTATGAATTAGAACACAATACCAATTTTATTATTATGTGCGGATTTGCAATTCCAAATATAAGAATAACAGTAGTATATCCGTTCGGATCTCCAAATACGAACATCTGAATGTATCAGTTCATTGTTTCTTTGTTCTGTTCGGCTGTATGAATTAGAACACATTACTAAGTTTATTATTCGGTTCGGATTTGCAATTCCGAACATAAGAATAACAGTAGTATATCCGTTCGGATCTCCAAATCCGAACATCTGAATGTATCAGTTCATTGTTTCTTTGTTCTGTTCGGCTGTATGAATTAGAACACAATACCAATTTTATTATTTGGTTCGGATTTGCAATTCCGAACGTAAGAATAACGGTAGCATATCCGTCGGGATCTCCAAATCCGAAGATTTGGAACATCTGAATATATCAGTTCATCGTTTCGTTGTTCTGTTCAGCTATGTAAAATTGCTAACGCAACTAAGTTAATTGCTAACACCACCACAAAATTCGAACAACGGAGCCAGGCATAAAGCAACTAAGTTAATTGCTAACTAGGTTGCTAACGTCGAACCTTCTTGTCCCGCAACTTCCTCAATGGCGATTTCATCTCTAAAATCTCTAAATCCCCTGAAAACTGTTACGAAATCAAAAGAGATGAATTACCTTTTCACGAGATTTGTAAAAATCGAACCGTGCAAGCATTACCGCACCTTGCAAGCAATAGATCTAAACCTCTTATAAGATGTATGAAATACAAAATTTAGGTAGAAGATGTATCACCCTAAAAGAAATCTGAACCCAGCAATCAACAACGAAATCGGATTTGTACCAACCCGGGTGAAAAAGTTCAAATCCACGGCGAGAAACCCTATCCCGCGACGAGAAGGCCTATCTCTTTCCTCTGACGGCTGGGCGAGAAGTCCTAGCTAATTAATGACGCCGACAGAGCTCTATCGTGAGCGGTACGTGCGAAAGAGATGGCCCTTCGTGCGATTTTCTGTTCGATGGATTTGTGGTGTATTCATCCGACTAAACAAATGAAAAGTGTGATTAAATGGTATAAACGTCAAGATTTGTCGTGTAGATATAATTAATAGAGATATTTAAAATATATGTGTGGTGAATCAAGTAATGTGGTATATCCATAAATTTTTGTGGTACGAATAACAACGCTCTTAAAATTACTCATGCGTCCATATGAGCCATTTATTTCCGAAAACACCACTATGTTTATTTACAATTTGCCATACTCGTCGTTGCCGCCAAAAAGAAACTGAAAGAACTGCGGGGGGCGGCGATCGGCTGCTCGAATGGTTTTCTTCTCAAGGTTTTCATCGATCTTAGCAAATCTATCCGTCGTATTCTCTGCTCAAAGAAACCCCTGAGATTCGAGCTCCCCATGTAATGACCCTAGTGCCTATACACATAGGGTATGCCTATTGATGTATATATACATAGTAGTAGTACTCGTATACTGTGATATACTGAGATGTGTGTATAGTAATTGATGTGGTGTATATAGTAAGTTACCTATGTGAATGAGCAAGTACCTATATGAATGTCTTAATGGATGTTAATGGTTGCTAATGGTGTGGTGGAATGAGTATTAGTGGTTGATTTGTGCTGATGATGATGGTAGTAGTGTAATTAGCAAGTTTTACTTTTAATATTATTTTATTATGATCTTTTTATGGAAAATTATTTTTCAAGAAGATTATGAAGATTATTTTCATGAGGATATTTTCATAATAATATTGTTATTATTATTGTGGTTTTGTGAATAATGGCATTGTTGTAATATTGGATTTTTGTGTTTTAGAGGTGGTGTGATTAGCAAGTGTTGTTGGGTACTTAAGGAGATAAGCTAAGTGTTGTAGGGTGGGCTCCTCTTACCTTCCTACATGGGCTTCCTACACGGGCTTTAAGGATTAAAGAAAAAAGGAAAAGGATGGAGATGAGGACAAATGGATGGTGGGCTTGAAAAGTCAAAGAAGAGTGGAGAATTCTTTGGAGAATTCTCGTATTCATTAGCCTTATATCTAAGCATATACATCATCACTCTCTCCCATCTTAATCATTTTCGTTTTCCATCCTCTCTCCTCCATTTTTGCTCCACTTTTTCAAGGAAAAACACATGTTTCCATCATCCTTTTAACCCTAATCCATATGCTAGTGAGTGGGTTTGATTTGAGCTAAGAATATGGAGTTTTTCATGCAAGTTTGGAGCTTTTGTCATGTAGTTTGGAGAAGAAGGTTTCATGAGGCCAAATCTTGGATTTTGATAAGAAAATGAAGCAACTTGAGGTAGGAAGCCAACTTTCTCTATTATGTTATTTGCATGGCATGTTTAGAATTAAAGTTCTCATCTTTTGTTGTAGAATTGCAACTTCTTAATTAAAGTTAGCATCTTTAACATTTTGTGATGTTAAAATTAGCTTCTTGTTATATTGTTTTGGATTGTTGTTCAAGATGCTATCTTTATTGGGAATTTATGAGAAAGATGACATCTTTGTGTTGTTAGTCCACCCCATTTGTTAAACCAATGGGAAAGTTGTGATCTTTATTGTGTTATTTGCAAGATTGGACTCTTTTCATGCAAGTTGCTCTCTTTCTCATCCAAGTTATAGTCTGTATCAAGTTCACATGCTTATGTTGATATTTTGATGTTACATGTTTAATTTTGAGCTTAACACATGATTATTTTCTTGAAACACTTTTGTTTTCGATGCTAAAAATTTTAACCTGAAAAGCCGAAACTTTGACAAAGATCTGGGCTTAATTGGCTATTAGGAATGCTCTAAAAATTTTATATGTTGTTTATTTCGTAGTTATGAACAACTTTCATGTTCACAACTTTTTCCAATTCAAACTGAAAGTTAGGTTAAAAATTCAATGTTTACAGCTTGTCTGAAATTCTGTAACACTGGACACATTTTAGTAAAACGAAGCTCAGTACCTGCACACACACTGGAATTGTATGTTCTTAGTCTCGTTGAAAAGTTAACAAGTTTTTCTCCAACTTCATGTGACTGCTTATTTTTCGTAATTCTGACTGCAATAGGCCCAAAATCAGCACTCAAGACAGACTCTGAAATCTGTCTGGAAAACAGATTTGGCAGACTTCACCAGATAATTCACCATAAATCACTTAATATATTTGCCTGAAATTTTATCTGAGAATCCATAACTACCATACCTACAACTTTCATTTACATTTCAATGTTATGTTCCATACAAAAATATGGAGTAAACTGCTATTCTAACTGACTGTTGTGCAATTTCCAGCAAGCTGAAGTGGTGAGGTGTTGTTCTTAATCCTTATTTGTGATAATTGCTCTTGATTTTTAGTGTTCCGTGATGGTGGATGGTTGGGACATGAAGTGCGTGTTCTCATATGTGGCTCTAATCTATTACCCTCACTTATATGTTCATGTTTCACTTAAAGTGTTTCATCATGCATGCTTCTCTTTTGGTTATATGTCATCTCCAAGTTGTATATGTAATCTTTGATATGGATGCTTATGCGATGGTGTAAGGTTGGCTTGGTGGAGGCATGACCTTTGTTGTGATATGTGGAATTGGAAAAGGGAATGCACAAGGAGATGCATGTCCCAAGTGTATTACGAAATGTGGAAAGGAAAGAATGAAAATGGTGGTTGCTATGTGATTCTGTTGTTGCACGTTAATTTTAATTGAAATGCTAAGAAATGATTAAATCCTCTTAAATGAGGGTGACACGAAGAATTGGGGGACACTATGTAGTGGGGAAAACATGAGGGACTGGACTGGTGGTTGGTGGCCCTCCTGTTCTTGCCCGAGTGGCGGGGAGTGGCAGAAATGAGGAGAACTGGAGAAAATGTGATGTGGAAATAAGGAGAAAACATGGCTTCTTTAGTAAGAGCGTGTCTCGGAGAGTTTGCCTGTTCCACCCCAACTGTGGGCGAGGTCCAGTCCCAAGAAGGTCTACCCACTACTTAGGGTCCAAATCACTAATTGATACTTTCATTACTTTTGTAGCATTGGTAAATGTTGACCACTTGTGTGTATTCTTTACTTGTAGCTCTCATAACTTGCCTTATGTTTTATTATGATGCTAGCTTGCCTTATGTTATGTTGGGTATGTAAAATAGTTGCCATTGCAATTCTGTAATGCCATGCTCAAATGTTTGGTAGCATGTTCCCTTTAGCTCATTTCATGTTTCCTTTGTACATTATCACGGTTGCAAGTAAAGTAGTTGCTTTTCCATAATAGCATGCTAGAGGGAGTTGGCATTCCTACTGGGTCGCGCGTTGACGTGCACCGTTGACTTTTCAGGTGAGGTTCTTGGAGATGGCAGATGAAGCTGGAGGTTGAGATGGAATTCTGTTGTTGGGAGCTGGAGCTTAGATTAGGTGGTGAGGGGCAAGGAGAGAGCTATGTGTACTTTGGGTTTTCTTTTGGGGTGAGAGATGCTTGTACTATATAAATTGATGCAATGGGATGTTTGAGATGTTTATGGAGTTGTTTAGTGTTTGGTTTTCATTCTCTGTAACTTTGTGTTGTTCTCTGTTGTTGGTTGGTTGGTTGTTGTATACTACATGTACTATTCCCAGCAATGCGCAGTGGACCTGCAGATACGTTTTTAGTTCTCGTCGCGTATCCTGCCTCCCTGCGTATCCCAGGGAGGGGGTTGTGACACACCATCCCCTCATCCCCCGCCCCTCCCCATCCCCCGCCCCCTCATCTGCTTTCCCCCCGCCCCCTCCATCTTCCCCAACCCCCTCCGACCCCCTCTCAACTGAACCGCTGCGAGAAATGGAAGAAAGAATTCTGATGAAAGAGATAGATATATAGAATCTATAGAGAGAAGAGATATGAACTTACAAAGGTCGGGCTCGTCAAGTCACTGGGCATGGAGCTCGTAGATGATGAAGTGGGCCATGGCAAAAGAAATCCCTAGCGAAAGCTTGGGTTTTTCCCATGGCTATGGTTTTAGGGTTGGATTTTGTATAGAATTTCTTTGATTTTGAGCGAAATTTTTTAATCTTATTATGGTTTTGATTATGTTTTTTGGGGAAACAAAAGGGGGAGTAGGTGAAGAAGCAAGTAACGAGATCAATGTGTTGACGTTGATTTTGGGCATCAGAATAAATCGTCGTCGTCAGAGTCCTCGTAGTCGGAGTCGGAGTCCTTGTCGTCGTCGTCGTCACCGTCGTCGTCGGGGGTGTGGGTGGGGGTTGGTGGGGGTGGGGGGGGACAGACGAGGGTAAAAGTGGAAAATTTTGAGAAAGATCGAATAGCAAACTTGTAAGTTAGTGGTATTTGTGGAGTGGAAAACTGTGAGTTTCCAACTGAACACCCTTGCCAACTGTTAGGTTTTCTGGGTCCTTAGGCCCATAAAATCGACATCCGGCCTAAGTCGGTTGGATGATGAAAAAAAATAGCAGCGAAAAAACAGATTTAGAACTATTTTAAATCTAGCCCTAAAGAGAACAACCCTAGCCAAGATCTCTACTATCCCGGGTTGGATCGGACCAACCCTTAAGGATAGATATATCTAACATATTTGCAATTATAAACACATGTTTAATTAAACTACATACCTTTCACTTCGTTTCCGCAGAATACGAAGCATCTTTTTCAGCAACATTTCTTTGGCCCCGCACTGCTTCTCCCAAGCCGAACCGCGTCCCGAGCCGCACCTCGTCCAGAGCCAAATCGCTTCCCGAACCACACCGTGTCTCGAGACGAGCAACACCCTTGTCGCCGAACCAACCACGCATCGAAGAAGATTTCACCTTGAGTGGATCCTCCGTCAAGACTTCAGATCCGATTCGAGCTCCTTCGTAGCTTTGCTAAAGCCCGATCAGGAGAAAGGAAGAATTTAAGGAGGGATGGAATAATTTATTTAAGTTTTAATCTGAGCGTGCTCCAAACTTTTGGGAGCTTCTCAGATTTGGAGACTTGGTGCGAGTTTTCAAGGAGACTGTTGGCCTCTATTTATATAGGCGGCTGGCACCTCCCCTTCTCATCGGATCCGATGTGGGACTAAAGATATGGAGTGGGAAAAATTAATTAAAGTTTGCCTTTCACAAAGGCAATCTTTAGCGAATTGTTCGTCCCTTACCGTTGAGCTTCATAATTGATACAACCTATCAAATTGAAGAGCGCCGAACGGTGAACGTATAGAAACAAACGGCGCTTAATTTCGACTTCGTTTAACCCCTCAAACTTTATCTCAAAGTTAAGCAAAACCCCATTTATTGCTGAAAATTCCAGCCGCCAAAGAAAATGCCCTAGGGTTCAAAACCCTGTTCGTGGGTCCCACAGAGTGGGCCCCACGCGCCTGATGCATGCTGCCCCGTGCACAGTACAGGCGGGCCCCACCTGGTGTTGTGCCCAGGCGGCCAGCGCCTGGGCTTGTGCCCAGGAGCTGGTCGCCTGGGCTTGTGCCCAGGAGCTGGTCGCCTGGGCCCCGCCTAGGCCCAAGGCTAGGCGCCTACGCGCCTGGGTTTGGGCCCAGGCGCCCACGCGCCTGGCTGCGCCTGGGCTTGCCCAGGCCAGCCGGCCCATTTATATGGCTCCCCTTTTTTTGTTTCCAAAAAAAATTTGGGCTTTAATTTTCTCATTTAGGCTTTCGACTTAAAACACTTTTAAATAACTTATTGTGCTCGTTTGAACTCCGATCTGAGCGCAGTTTTCTCCCCGGCTTTCGTGGGAAAAAAATCCTCTTCATTTCTATGCCTTTATAAAATATATTTGTAAATATTTTACAATATATAAATTTTATTTTCTATTACATCATATGCAATAATCCACATCCTTAATATTAAAATCCATTTGCATCAAATACAAATGAACTGAGGGCATACATCCCTTAACACCACTATGGTGGCAAACATTTCAGAGTTACTTTGCGAACCCACCATTTTTGCTCCACACACATACCACTTATTTACAAGCATGCCATTGAAAATTTACAAGCGTGCCATTGAAAATTTCTTAACTTTTTCCTCTTTTACCCTCGACCCTAACCACCCTCCTCGGCTGTCACGCCCCGCTATCCCGAATACGGAGAGACGAAGCAGACGAGGCCGCCGTAGTATTCAGACTCATGCTTCGAGCCCTCTTATCCAAATATCACTAGGCATTTTTGTGTGTGGTTAAATTAATAAATAAGCATGCCACTGCAACAACACTGGAATAATACACAGAAAAGTAAAGTGCTCCAACAGAAATAAAACTCGCAGTAGTGAAAGGAAAAAGTAACAACACAGAACATTACATTACATTATACAAAGTTCATATACATATAACAGTTGTACAAGAAGGTACAAAAGTGGGATACAACAAAAAGAGAAACCCACAACCCAAAAGTACAAAAAGTATCCACACCGATACAACACACCTCTAGTCTAACCCCGGGAAGTCCAACTGGACAAAATCACCCGTAGGCTCTACCTCTGAAGCACTAGCACCGGTCTCTATCTTCAGGACATGCACAGTCTGCTCAGGTCCCACACCTGAAACCACAAGGGGACCCGCCAACGCATGACCTAGTAGGAACTCCTAACACTCTATTAGGATCCAGTTTTAGAACTGGTCCTTCTAATTAGTCAACTATCTACATGTGTCACATCAATCACAGAATTAATGCTGAAATTAAAAGAATGATATACAAGTGCTGGAAATAAATAAAGAAATAACCGAAGTACAAATACTAATTTAAATTAGTAAAAATTATACATTACTTCTGATTTGGAAACTCGAGTAAACCGTAGGACGTTAAGGAGCCGGACTTCACCCAGGGTGGGTGAAAAGTGGTACCACCACCAGCGACGCGGGCACTGGAGGGGCCTCTCGTAACTCCCCCTTACGGGAGTGAGACAAATCTCGGGTTTTCAGTGGAAAGCGGAGAAAACCATCATTTACCAGACATGGTGCAACACGAGCACACCACCAGTCTCTCTAACCCTCTTAAACTCCCCCTTCCGGGAGTGACACATCAGGTGAGATATAAAACTGATGTCCGCTCCTTAACTCCTATAATTTACCGATGTTTCCCCCAAACCGACATCTGGCGTCGCACCCATTTTAAAATGGATCGAGCACTCGTGATGTCATCACTCAGCCTCACTCTCAGTTTTAGAATTTTTCATGGATTCATCGTTTAATCGTCTAGCGGTCTCGACTACCGCTTTTACATTTCCATTACACAACAATATCATCATCATTATCTCATGGGGCATAACATAATGAAAGCTTGATAACAGAATTTAAACATAACTTAAGATAGCATCATCATGTCATAATCGTAGCATGGTGCACAAATCTGCATAAAGCTGTTACTGCAAAACGATTGGCACTTTTAAGCTATCTACAGTCAGAATACGAAAGTTGTATGAAATTTTCTGCAGATTTTTGTAGTATCCTATATTGTTGCATTTGGATTTTTCTTCTATTTTTTATGATTTTTCTAAGTTACTGTCATGTGTTAAAAAAATATTAGCACATGATTTTTCCTATCAAAACTAATTTCTAACATGGTTAGCATGGCATTATCAACATGACTGCAATAACATGTAACATATTAAGATGTAGCATAATCATGGCTTATGTGTGACATGGTGTAAGCTTGAACCCATTTATTACTAAGATTGGCAACCTGATTCGGGGTGAAAAGTGTATATTTATACCCCCTAACTACCCCTATTTTGTGCTAAATATTAGTCTTAAACTTGCTCTTTTTGGGTATATTTTCATTTCATTTCATTTTAGGGCTTATTCTCATTCTTTGCACAAAATATGGATTTTATCGTCGTTATTGGCTTCCTGATATTTTTCATATGCTCCTGGTATTATTGTGATAATATTGTCAATTTTTGAGAATTATTTGAGTGATGGATTATTTTATAGGATTATTGGAAGTCAATAGTGTTTTATATTAGCCATTATATTTATTTTATCATCATATGAACTAATTTCTCATTCCCCTATTTTTCAGGTACTCCTAGAAGTCTTCGAGATTTTCTAGAATTTTCTGGGATTTTTCTGAGATTTCTGGGTATTTTTGGTGAATTATTTAGAGGAGAATGTGGTTAAAATTCAAAAAAGGGGGATTTCTTACTTGGGCGCCACGTGGCGCAACCAGATGGCACCATGTGGCGCCAAGAGCAGCTCACTTTCGCAATGAGGGCCGCCGCTTGAATATGTTAAAAAAACACATAATAAAACCAATTCGCTGCTGAGCGGGCCGGCCGCTCAGCTAAAAGAGCTTAACGCGCGCGCTGGCTTTTGGGGGGGCCGTCCGCTGATGTGGACGGGTAAGGGGCGGCACGAATTGCAGGTCGGATCCGACCCAGATCCGACCCGCAAGCCCGGTTCTTGGTTTATTTGGGCCTGTGCGTTATTTGCAAAGAGGTCTCGGCTGTTTTGGAGTTTTTGGGGCGATTTTGAGGGTTCTAGGGGGGTTTCTTCTTTCCCAAAGCTAGGGCTTGGGCTTGGGAGGCCATGGGAGCTTGAGGAAGCTTGGACCTTGGAGGAGCATTTGGGAGAGGAGGATTTTCATCTTGGAGTGACACTTGGGTGAAATTTCTCCAACCTCTTGTGGATTTAGGGTTTTGAGTTGTAAATTGGATGTTAATTTTGAGTACAGATTACTCCTTTTTCACCATGATTCTCTAAATTTTGCTTGTGTGGTTGTGTTGTGTGGTTGTTGTTGTTGGGTTGTAAAAATTCATCTCTAGCATGTGTTTAACTTCTAAATTGGTGGATGAAACTTGAGTTAATTTGTTTATTGGAACACTAAGGGGAAATCCAAGAAGAGGATTATCCTAGCGGACCCTCTCTAATGCGCTCATTGTCTATTACTCGCATGGGTTTCATTCATTACTTATTGCACCCCACTTGTTCGATGAAATGCAGTATTTTCCGATTGAGCTTCCTTAGCCGGATAATCAATTGAGTTATATTAGGGATGATTTCTTGCGCCCACGTCCTCATTCACATGCACACCACATGAGTCCTCCTCGTTGCTTGTCGATTCGGCTCTCCACCCCTAGTGAGTAGGTTAGAATTTTAGTTTCAGCACACGTTTTCCCACTTTTCCACCGTTAACGAGGTGGTTGTAAAACACTTTATTTTTCTTTATCGATCAGATTTTGTGAATATAGAACGACTTGTCCCTGTGATCCGACCCGGTACTCACCGATTATTTTTATTGCATTGACACTCATACACTTGGGAGTGGAAGGCGTGCCCACTTGCGCGTCCTTCCGTCGTCAACTAATTGGCGCCGTTGTCGGGGACAACAGTTTCTATTATTAGCATTTTTGATTGATTTTGAAAGTTTTAGTGTGATATTTCTATCTCTTAGTGTTGTGTCTTTCCGTTTATTTATTTTCCACTTATTGAGTCTTTTGGTTGTTTATTTTCATTTTCTTGGAAAAAATTTTAAAAACTTTGCATCATCTTCAGATTTTTCGGACGTTGATTTGGAGTATATCCCACTTCCGTCATACTTTCATGGCTCGGAGTGGGAGAACCCGCATTTACATATTAAAAAATTTGAAGAGTGGGTGCATTCATATCTTGGTAGGAATATTTTTGATGATTGCATATACTTTAGATTTTTTCCCTCTTCTTTACATGATGATGCTAGATTGTGGTTTGATTCATTGTTTCTCGACTCACATTTACTTGGTTGTCATTTCAGGCTGAATTTCTCCGAGTGTTTTTGCCTATTTTCTTGGAGCAAGTACAGGGGCGGCATGCCATGGAGCAGTATATAGCGAGCTTTGCCCAAGCTGAATGAGAGGCCTACCATCAGGCTTGGCAGAGGTTCACTGATTTGGTGCTTGCGTGCCCACACCAAAGCTTTCACAAGGATCATCTTCTGCAGATCTTCTACACAGGATTATCGCCATCTGGGCGAGATTTCGTGTAGATGAGCTGCGGGAGAGAATTCTTTGATTATTTGATCGAGGATTCATGGTGTTACCTGAGGGACCTTGCAGAGTATGAGGATACAGTCCAACAGGTCCATGACCAGCCTGAGGAGCCAGCTGAGGGCTCATTCCATTGCGGCCCTACGGAGGAACAAGCAGAACATGATGATGGGGCACAGTGGAGCCAAGTAGAGGAAGCTGGATGTCTATATTTTGAGGAGTCGGAGGAGACAGATGATGGAGTGTGTGTCGACCATGACGGTGACACGATGTTTTTTCACTTTGAAGTTGAGGATGAAGCGGTTGTGCATGATGACCGAGAGCAGATCGAGGACACCATGGGGCCTGAGCCACAATCCACTTCAGAGTTAGCTTCACAGGTTGATGCGATTGAGTACTTAGGGAGGACGACTGAGATGAACTATTCCCGGGATGACGACGATGATGCGTGCTTGGATTTGCCCGAGACGAGTCTACCTCCAGTCCTATCACTGATGTCACTTCCCTTGCCTCAGGATGCACACTTGCCAGTCATCGAGGAGATTTGTCTAGAGAAGATATCAGTTGTGGGGAGTGCCACAGAGATTGTTGATGTTGATGTCGAGGAAGAGGATAGCGACGGGGATTGCGACACGGTATATATTGAGCCCGAGCTCATTCCTACTCCAGTTTTCTCTCTGCAGCCACTTCCACCTCCTACTGAGGCAGAGTATCATGCCACACCTAGCGACATTTTTCAGGGAAGTTCCCACCATCTCATGTCTTGCATTTCTGAAGCCCAATTTGCACTTCGGCTTATTTTTGCTTCAGAGTGTCGTCCATTGCATTTACATTCTTTTATTTGTTTTGACGGCCCGTTTTGGAATGATTTTGCAGGGCATGAGGACATGGCTTGGATTGATGCAGCTCGTCTCCCACGTGATCCATATTATCCAAAGGATATGCTTGGAGTTTCATTGCTGGAATCCAAGTAGGCCGGTGGCGGCCTTGCTCCAAAGCAGCTGGCAGAGGAGCGTAAGGATATGATCGAGCAGTTGCCACCGCTGTTATACATACGAGATCCGCCTTTTGCCACGGTGTGCTCTTTCCAATAGTGTAAATAAATAAATATTTTATTTTATTGCTTTCGTATGCTTTTCCTTTTCTTTTCTATGATCTTTTGTGAGATCTATACTCTCCGAACATTGCGGACAATGTTTATTTTAAGTTGGGGGAGAGTGTTAGAATCTTTAGATTGTTAGGATTTTGATGTTAGCATAAATTTTTTTTTTGAGATACCTCCATCTTGCTCTCATCCATAGATTTTCATTACATATCATATTTTGGCCTCCTTATCCCTACGCCATTAGCTTTGTTTAGTCCCTACATGCTTAATGCCATGCTATTTTTCGGATTGTAATTTTGGTATCAAATTTCTTGATGTTGGAATGGCATGTTTTAAATTTTTTCCAATTTGGAGTCAAATGCTAATATGCCATGTATGAAGCTATTTTATACGTCGTGATATCTCTTTGAAATAATTTGGGAATAGTTTGGTATAAGTGATTGCATGACTTGGGATGCATGGCTTAGTTTTTAATTAGATTGGATTTTGGCCAATTGTGTATGCTTTGTTTTCCTCTTAGGTGTGGGTGGATGAGTTGATAATTCATGTTTGGAACGAGAAAGAAAGTTAATATAAGTGAATGTTTCTTTCTAATTAAATTGAGTAGCCGGTGCCCCACGAAACATTGGGGAGGAAGCCAAAAATGAGATTTAGGGGATTATTCCATCCATTTGCATATATTGCGTCATCGCGTGTATGCAAATGTGGTCGTGTTTGCATTTCATAGTGTTATCGCGTGAATGCAAAACATAAACATCAAAAAACAAAAAAAGAAGGAAAAAGAAAAGAAAAAGAAAAAAATGAATGAATAATGAAAGAATAAGCAACATGAGTGATGCAATCTTGTCTCCCACAACTTAGAGGAATTTCTTTTGTTTTGGCCATTTCCATAAAAGTTAGAAACCATGACATTGTGATATTTCCAAACCTATGTGATACGGGCTTATTACCTTACTTTTCTTGGAATTGGATTGAAGGGAGTGTCATTTGTTATTTACTTTCATACATTGGGTATATTGGCTTTGGAATCAAGTGGAAATACTATTTTGTGTATGCCATGATGATATCGTGAGTGTTGGTGCATGCTTTCAATTTAATCAGAATTTTTCGCAAATTTTGCTAGGGACTAGCAAAAAGCTAGTTGGGGGTGTGATTTGGGGTGAAAAGTGTATATTTATACCCCTAACTACCCCTATTTTGTGCTAAATATTAGGCTTAAACTTGCTCTTTTTGGGTATATTTTCATTTCATTTCATTTTAGGGCTTATTCTCATTCTTTGCACAAAATATGGATTTTATCGTCGTTATTGGCTTCCTGATATTTTTCATATGCTCCTGGTATTATTATGATAATATTGTCAATTTTTGAGAATTATTTGAGCGATGGATTATTTTATAGGATTATTGGAAGTCAATAGTGTTTTATATTAGCCATTATATTTATTTTATCATCATATGGACCAATTTCTCATTCCCCTATTTTTCAGGTACTCCTAGAAGTCTTGGAGATTTTTTAGAATTTTCTGGGATTTTTCTGAGATTTCTGGGTATTTTTGGTGAATTATTTGGAGGAGAATGGGGTTAAAAATCAGAAAAAGGGGATTTCTTCCTTGGGCGCCACGTGGCGCAACCAGATGGTGCCACGTGGCGCCAAGAGTAGCTCAGTTCCACAATGAGGGCCGCCGCTTGAATATTTTAAAAACACACACACAGTTCTTGCGGTCCGCTCTTGGAGCGGGCCGCGTTGTTACATTAAAAAAACTAATAATAAAACCAATTCGCTGCTGAGCGGGCCGGCCGTTAATGCACGCGCTGGCTTTGGGGGGGGTCCGCTGATGCGGGCGGGTAAGGGGCAGCGCGAATTGCGGGTCGGATTTGACCCAGATCCGACCCGCAAGCCCGGTTCTTGGTTTATTTGGGCCTGTGCGTTATTTGCAAAGAGGTCTCGGCTGTTTTGGAGTTTTTGGGGGCGATTTTGAGGGTTCTAGGGGGGTTTCTTCTTGCCCAAAGCTAGGGCTTGGTCTTGGGAGGCCATGTGAGCTTGAGGAAGCTTGGACCTTGGAGGAGCATTTGGGAGAGGAGGATTTTCATCTTGGAGTGACACTTGGGTGAAATTTCTCCAACCTCTTGTGTATTTGATTTAGGGTTTTGAGTTGTAAATTGGATGTTAATTTTGAGTAAAGATTACTCCTTTTTTACCATGATTCTCTAAATTTTGCTTGTGTGGTTGTGTTGTGTGGTTGTTGTTGTTGGGTTGTAAAAATTCATCTCTAGCATGTGTTTAACTTCTAAATTGGTGGATGAAACTTGAGTTAATTTGTTTATTGGAACACTAAGGGGAAATCCAAGAAGAGGATTATCCTAGCGGACCCTCTCTAATGCGTTCATTGTCTATTACTCGCATGGGTTTCATTCATTACTTATTGCACCCCACTTGTTCGATGAAATGCCGTATTTTCCGATTGAGCTTCCTTAGCCGGATAATCAATTGAGTTATATTAGGGATGATTTCTTGCGCCCACGTCCTCATTCACATGCACACCACATGAGTCCTCCTCGTTGCTTGCCGATTCGGCTCTCCACACCTAGTGCGTAGGTTAGAATTTTAGTTTCACCACACGTTTTCCCACTTTTCCACCGTTAGCGAGGTGGTTGTAAAACACTTTATTTTTCTTTATCGATCAGATATTGTGAATATAAAACGACTTGTCCCTGTGATCCGACCCGGTACTCACCGGTTATTTTTATTGCATTGGCACTCATACGCTTGGGAGTGGAAGGCGTGCCCCGTGCGCGTCCCTCCGTGTCAACCACAACCTAATTAACATGATACAATTCCTCCATCATACCAATTCTAGCATACCCATGGATTACACTCTAACCCAAAATTTAGCATGTATGTATCTATCTACTAGCTTAAGCTTGGTGCACTTTTATAGCATAAATCTTAGTACTAACAAATTTAGGCATGATACAACTCCACTTTTCTTTTTAACATACCACTAATTCATGAAGATGAGTATTTCACCTCAAAGGAAAACATAGCATATTCCCATGGACTTTTTAACATACAACTAATTTCATGAATATAAACTTTTTACTTACTAAAACATGGCATAACCCCATGGACACTCAACACATTTCATGAAGATGAACTTTTCACTACCAAAACATAGCATACCATTATTCAACTACAAATTTTCCTACACAACTCCAAGATTAGTGTACTAACTATGATATTTTAGAAATCCTTCTAAACACAAAATCTAAAGCTAAATCCTAATCAGAGATGTTAAGAATTCCTACCAATTCAAGTCCTTCTTAGTATGCTTTGGCCCTTCTTCTCCTTGAAGAACTTGAGACTCCTAGTCTTCTTTCTTCAAGCTCCCAACTTTGCCTCTAATGTTGGATTTTTGGAGAGTTTTTAGGGTAAATTTTGGTGTTAGACTGTTGAGGGAAGAGAATGGCTTCTTGGTGGTGGAAGGGGTGGTGTTTAGGGAGGAGAATGGGGAGAGGGGGGGATTCGGCCCGAAGGGGAGAGGAGAGGGAGAGTGAGAGAGTGAAAGGGATTTTGTGTTTTTGGTTTTCTTTTTCTTTTTTTGTTGTAACGACTGGTTTTCATGTATCCGGATTATCTATATTATATATATATGTTTTGGAGGATTTTCTCTTCATGTGTGGTTCTCGTCTCCGTAGCTTTCATTTCGATCGTTTCGTCGTGATTTTCTAGCTTCTTCCTTAGAATCGTCGATTTCGGAGTAAGTCATTCGTGACGGGCTTCATATCGTTCATATCTTACTGGTAGATCAAGCCTAGGAGCCTTAGGAATCGATCCCGGAGCTTCGCGCTCCATTTCGGAACTTTCTGTGCACGTTAGCCGGTGCAAGAAGGGGAACCGACCGACTAGATGACGATTTAGTCGGTCGGCAAACCTTCATGGACCGACTAGTGGGCTTTGTAAATTATTCAGGAGTTACTGTTTGTCGTTAGTCGGTCTAAGAACATTTGTCGACCGACTAGGTTGCAAACTAGTCGGTCAGCAATCGTTCTTTAACCGACTAACTCTATGTTCATTTTTAATACCAGGTACTGTTCATTCTTAGTCAGTCTAAGAACGTTCGTCGACCGACTAGATGAGAAACTAGTCGGTCAGTAGTTGTTCTTTGACCGACTAAATCTAAATCCTATTTTTGTACAGGAGTTACGGTTTGGACTTAGTCGGTCTGTGTTGGTCAACCGACCGACTAGTTCCCAAACTAGTCGGTCAGTGGTTGCTCTTTGACCGACTAATCAGTGTCGAAACCCTAATTTTTGGGCAGCCGCCGGCTATGCCTATTTAAACCCCCCAAACGTTTTTCTTTTCTTCTTTCACTTCTCCTGAGCCTCCTTCTTCCCCAAATCATCATCCATCTAACTCTAGCCCTCCTCCTTCATCAAGAGTCCCTCTCCCACTCCGTTTTGGCCGGCCACCACCTCTAGGTCGCCGGAAAACCCCCAAAAATCCCCAAAACCCCATTTCTCCAGATTTTCTCCCCATTTCCAGATCTGAACCCTAGGTTCCCCGGATCATTACTTCCGTTGCCGTGCTTGCTCGGCATCGTTCTTCCGCTTCCGATACGGTAATAAATCGATCTCTTAATATCCTCATAGCCCATTTATGTTTTTGCGAAACCCTAATAAACCTAGGTTGGATGTTGTTCTAATGTTGTTTTGCCATGGCAGCGATCTCTTTTCCATAGCTAGCATTTGTGTGACGGCCTCGTTGATCGTCATCCTCGGTGCTAGGCAAGTGAAACTTGCCACTTAGGGTTTTTGGGCCATGTCTTAGGCCATTTGCTTGTTGTAGGCGAAAAGAGACTAGGCGACGAAATGATACTCGCCTAGGCGCAATTTCAGGAACTAGCTTGACAACGAAGCTAGATCCGTCGTTTATCATGTTGCATAACTACCATGTCATGTTTAATTTCAATTAACGGTACGCGAATTAATTGTCATCCATGCTATCCATGTTGAATGTCGCATTCGTAGCACACACTACAATACTTGTGTTTCCTGGCTCGTGTTCCAGAAGCGGGCTACGTGAGTTGGTTGATAGCCAATGCCCGATCTACTAGTTCCGGCTAGGCACCTGCGTTGCAGGCATAACCCTACGCCATACGTGTTAAACACACTTCCTGGCTTGTGATCCAGAAGCGAGCATTCCGTGTTCGGGGGCAATGCCCTGGCTCGATACACGTGGAGGGGTATAGATAAACGGTCACTTGAGCTTAGGGGTTGGCCCGATCAGCCACTCTAGCCAACATGCAGAATCTCTGTGCACAACTTGTTACTTGACGTGTTTACTTGACGAGTTCACTTGAAGTGAACTACTTGACTTGTACTTGTCCGTGTTTTACTTGTAAAACTTGTTATCCATGCCTTACTTGCCACTTGCTACTTGTGCTTCCCATTACTTGTCATTTCCACACTATACTTGCCATGTCACGCATCATACTATAACTGCTAGGTTGTTAGTTTACCTTACTTTCAGTTTCCTTGCCCAAGTCTTTTAGACTTGCTGACATGTGCCCATCTACTCTTTTGGGTGACACATGTTAGATCCTGAGCCTGAGTTCATTGTTGAGGACGAGGTGTTTGCGGACGCCGAGCCCGAGCCTGTGTTTGACCAGGACTTCGTGGACACGGGCGATCAGTCGTAGAGACTGTTTTGTTGTTGCTTAGACTGCTTTTTGTTGTCGGTGCGTAGCACCAATACTTTGTGCCGTGTTGGCTTTTGTTGGCCTTGTTCTGGGCCTTTAAACTCTTTCTTTTAGCCTGGTGGCTTTTCTGTGATGTTGAACTTATTTTAATATTGGACAAACTCTGAGATTTGAGATTTTATCTCTGTCTCTCCTTGTGTTATTATTGTTGTTCCGTTTGTGGTTACAGGGACCAGCTTATGTTTTATTGACGCTTATCGGGTTTGGGGCTTCACAGCTCCTCTCTCGTGCGGACCTTTCACGTCTCGCCTCCATTTTAGGGAAGCGGGGCGTGACATTTGTTTTTCTCCCAAATAAGCTCATCCACTCATTTTAGTCAAGGCTTAAGACAAGTGTCTTCTCCTTATCATGCAATATGACACACATTAGCCTTGGTGTCATGGTTAGAAATTTTTGGGAATTTGCATTTTTGAAAAATAATAATAATACATTAGGAA